>CM053591.1:81107826-81124158 GCA_028646515.1 Pseudochirops corinnae
GAAAGAAGACATTTCCTAAAAATTAAAATTTCTGAAAAATAGAATGGGCCTCAGGAGGCAACTCCCCATCATAAGGGGCTAGGTGTCCATTTGTAAGGGATATCATAGAGGAGATGCATGTATGAGTTAAGAATTGAACTAAATTATCTCTTTGGTTCCTTCTAACTGTGAAGTCTACTATTTCATCAACAAAAAGAAGTTTTAAAAATTTAAAATGGAATAATTCCTTTCACTCTTTTTTTATTATAATTTAGACACTATATCAAAGCCTCAGAAGGGAATTTTATAATAGATTTCACTGTTGAAATCTCAATTTTTCAATAATACTTCTCTAAAATGACTCTTCATTCTGATGCAATGTGGCCAGTCAAGGCCAGTAACAGAATGTTCAACTTTTTTAATTTCATTGAGTGTTTCAATATAAGAGCCAGAGTTTCCAGTTTCACCTATATTAAATTAAACCTATCTGAGCCCCGATTATTATTCTGAATAGTTCTGAGCAAAGGTTACTCCAGGGTTAAGTGGTTTTCTATCTCTTCATTCATTTTTGTACCAAGTATTTTGTTTTCATTTTTTTGTCTTTAACATCACTGTTTCCCCCCCAATTAGTCAGTGTTTCTCAAAATAAGCTATTCTTTATTTCAAGTTAAATGTATTTGTTATTCTTAAGATAACTACAAGAGCACAGTACCTCAACATCCAATACCTTCCAAAATCACAAAATATTCAAGCCATCTATGCTCAATTCTTTTCCTGAATGTTGTAAAAACAAATTTATTTTGTAGTTATAAACATATTTAACAAGCTATATTGAAATTGGAGATCAATTATCACCTCAATACATATCTTCTAATAAAATCACATCTTTTATAAGGAAGTTACGCTAAAGAATCATTGAAAGCAAATACTGTTTTCAAGTGACCAGATTCTACATTAAAATTCTGGAAGACAAAAAAAAAAAAGCTCAGCTTTTCTTATGGAATCTGGAGATCAGATTTTTTTCCCCCACAACATCCAGGGCCAAACCTCTGAGCAATCTCTTACTTCCTTACTTCTTTATGTTCCGTCTAATATTCCAAAGTCAGGGTTGTCTTTTGCAAAATCAGGTTAGCTTTCAGGATAATTTTAGTAAACTGGATAAATGTCATCCTGATACTTGTGTAGCAATAGGAAATAGTAGTCCAAAGAAATATTAAGAAGGGTATAGGGCAGTAGGGATCAAAGATTCAAGTTAGAAGGCTGAGTAAGAGGAGGTCAGGGGCAAAGCAAGGACAAAAGCTGTGGTATGCCAATGTCAAAAACAAAGCTTGATCTAATTCAATAGCTGGATTATATCTCCTGATGAGAGATAGCAAGGAGTAGTGGAAAGACAGCTGGGCACAAAGTCAGGAAGACCTGAGTTCAAGTCCAACCTGTGACATCTAGTGGCTATGGCTCTCTGGCCAAATCACTTAAACTCTTAGTGATCTAGAGAATGTGTTGACTTATATGAAGAGAGAATTATTCCCCTCTGGAGTTCCCTACTATTGCTGTTGTTCAGTGAATTTGGTCATGTCCAACTCTTCATGACCCATAGTGTCCATGAGGTTTTTCTTGGTAAAGATATTGGAGTGGTTTGCACTTTCCTCCTCTAATGGATTAAGACAAACAGAGGTTAAGTGATTTACCTGGGGTCACATTAATTAGTAAGGGTTTGAGGTCAGATGTGAACTCAGGCCTTCTTGACTTGAGGCTCAGTGCTCTATCCACTGAGCCACCTACCTGTTTCATATAGGAGTTCTCTATACATGGTCCAGTCTCTATCTCATTCTCTTTCCTAGCTGGATGGAATAAAAGAGTCAAAGGAAGGTTCTGAGGGGACTGAAGTGAAATGTGAGTGTTGGGGAGTATCATCTTCTTAACTCCATCCTGGTAGCTTCTGATGATTAGTTCTATTCATTTATAAGTAATGAGTGAATCTGGACCTCAAAGGAAGGAACTTCTGGGTTTGCCCCCATTCTCAAAACCTCACCTTGAAAGTCTCTGGCAAAAAATAAGAGAATTTTTTGCCTGGAAGGAAAGTTATTCCTCTTACCTTGGGCATCACTGATATCTGCAATGCCTCAGTGAGTTTTAAGAAATATTATTTTACAAAGAGTGATGAACAAACATATTGCCCCTTTCAACTATAGCCCTCTAGCATTTTCACTTGTATTTTTTAAAAAGTAGCTTATACCCCAAGCCTCCATTTTCTCTCTCTCTCTCTCTCTCTCTCTCTCTCTCTCTCTCTCTCTCTCTCTCTTTCTCTCTCTCTCTCTCTCTCTCTCTCTCTCTCTCTCTCTCTCTCTCTCCCCTTCCCTCTCCCTCCATCTCTGTCTGCCTCTTTTAGTCTCTGTCTCTCTCTGTGTCCCTCTCTGTCTCTCTCTTTCTCTCACATATCACACATCACACACACACACACACACACACACACACACACACACACACACCACCACCACCACCACCACCACCACCACCACCTTCCCTGCTCATTTCTTACCTGGGACATCTGCACTCTGGGACATCTCTGCCCCCTAGGAAGATCAGAATCCTGTAAGATCCCATCTGCCTTGTTACTCTAACTAATCACTTTATTATACTTTTATGTGTGGAGCCATGAACTCCCAAACCTCTATTTAGGGAGTGAGCACTGCTCAGAACATCTCTTCAATTCCTACATGTACTACCCTGGATTTCTCTGATTTCTAGATCATAACCCTACCCCCAGTTGGGTACCTTCCCTAAGATATCCCAAGTAAGCCCCCTATTTGGTCTTTCTTCTTGTGTTTTCTTTCCCATTAGATTTTAATCTCCTTGAGGGCAGGGGCTATCTTTCTTTTTTCATATTTTTATGCCCAGCACCTAGCACAGTGCCTGACCCATAATAGGCACTTAATAAATGTCTACTGACTATGATAACTGACACAAACGCACAGTAGACTATACTCGATTTAGTTAATCTTATAGGTTCTTAAACCTAAAGTTGGAAAATACCCAGAGGACATCAAACCCCTTCATTCTACAGAAAGTAAAGTTGTACCTTAATAGACAATCCAGTGCCTTTTTTTCAGTCCTCATCCTCCCTGGGCTGTGCAAGGTCATATTCTTATTGACTAAAACCCTCCTTTTCCCCTGTCTTGACATTGCATTCTCCTTCTTGCTCTCCTCTAATCACCTCTCATCTGCCTCCTTTTTTAACTTCTCTTCATGAACTCTTCATATTGTGTTCCATATAGTTCTATTCCTACAACTCTTAAGTTCTTCTCTTTAGACTCTTTCTTTATGCAAGGAGATTCAAACTCATGGTCTCAACAATCACATAGATGCACATGACTTGGATGTTCTTCCCCTCCCTCCCCCCACCAGCCTCTCTCCCAAGCTCCAGATGTAAATCTACTTCTCCACCATGCCCCAGGAAGTTCATTATTGAGAAAACCTCAACAACAGACCTGGATGTCTTAACAATAAACTACTCAAGCTCAATATGTCCAAAACGATATTTTTTTTTTTCAAAATTTTCCCCCAAACTTTTGATTTTCTCTTTTATAAAGTTAATAAAACCACTATTCAGTTGATCTTTGCCATGGAAATCTTTCATCTTATCTTGCACATTTAAAAAAATACCTTTAATTTATGGAATACAACAAGCATTTCCTTTGCATCCAGTCAATTACTTCTGCACAGTTCCTTGATTTGACTAGGTCCTTTAAATTACCACAGTCAATGCTGGAATACAGACTCTTGAACAAATGTCTGGGCTATCATACTTATTAAATCTTCCAGTCTCCACCCTTTGCATCCTATAATGTCTCCTCCACACCACTGTCACATTAATCTTCCTTTTGGACAGATCTTGCCTGGGCTGGGAGACAAAAGATTTGGATTCAAATTCTGGCTCTGCCATTTACTACCTGGGTGCCCCAGAGCAAATCACTTAGCCTTTTTGAGCTTGTGTCAGATTATCCAACCATAAAATGAGATTTTGCACTAGATATTCCCTAAGGGCTCTTCAGGCTATACATTATCCATCCTATAATACTATTCCATACAAACCTTCCAATGGTTTTCTATTATCTCCTGGATATAAATCATATTCCAATCTTGTCTTCCAAAACCTGACACTGACCTACCTAATTAGCCATATGTCATACTACTTTGCCTATATAAACTCTACCCCCTCCAGGCAAACTGGACAACTCACAATCCCTCATAAAATCAGATATTTTAATTATAGTCTTAAAAAGGAATTTTAATTCAATTCCCTTACTTGAAAAAGTGAAGAGCTGGAATCAGCTGATCATGAAAGTGCTTTCTAGTTCCAAATCTAACAATTCACATTAATAATCAGGAAAAATGATGATTATATCTGTTCTAATATTATCATGCTCATATATGATTTTATCTCAGTTAATACACATTGAATCCATAATTTTATAAACCATTTGCTTTCCATGTTAGCAAAAGTCAATGATTACCTCAGAAAAAATTCATCTTTACCTTCCTGTGACCTGACAAAAACAGGATTCATCTCAACTGTAAACTTTTTCTTTATTATATTTATTATAGAGATGTCCTTTTCCCCTTTGCTAGATTGTAAAGACGGGGACCAAGCCCTGAGTGACTGTGCATCTCCTTGTTTAGCACAGTGTTCAGAAAAAAACAAAAGTAGTTGTCTTAAAAATGGTTAATGACTATAGAAGTTACAACTCAATTAAATTTAATTGCAATTTATTCAACTCCTGTGTATAGCATTGAACTAGAATGTGGGAGAAAAATAAACACAAAACAACATAATCTCTGACTTAGGAGATCTATAATCTAGTCCATTCCTTTTCTTCTTTTCTGTTCTATATTTATTTATTTACTCATAAATTCATTCATTCATTCATTCTTTTGTTCATCTCTCTCTCTCTCTCTGTCTCTCTCTCTCTGTCTCTCTCCCTCTCTCTTGGATATGTAGTAGTGAAGGTAGGGCAACCAGGTGGCACACTAGACAGAGTGCTGGGTCTGGAGTCAGGAATACTCATCTTCCTGAGTTCAAATCTGACCTCAGACATTTACTAGCTATGTGACCATAGGCAAGTCACTTCACCGTGTTTGCCTCCATTTCCTCATCTGTAAAATCAATTTCTTCATCTGTAAAATGATCTGGGGAAGAAAATGGCAAACCATTCTCGTATCTTTGTCAAGAAAACCCCACATGGGGTCATGAAGAGTTAGACAAAACTTAAAATGACCGGAAAACAAAAACCACAATAAAAACAATGTTGAGGGTGGGAAGTAATGCTTTAGAACAACTAGTTTTGTAGCTGTCTCTTGAACCAGTAATTACAAAGGCAGAAGGTTATTATAAGAAATAAATACAAAACTTAAAACCTTTTTTCTCTTTAAATGATAACATAGGAAATTGAGGGAATGCCTATCAATTGGGGAATGGTTAAACAAGCTGTGGTATATGAATGCAATGGAATACTATTGTGCTAGAAGAAATGATGAACAGGTGAACTTCAGAGAAACATGGAAAGACTTACATGAACTGATGCTGAGTAAGGGAGCAGAAACCAGGAGAACATAGTACAAAGTAACAATCCTATTGTGTGAGGACTGATTTTGATAGACTTAGCCCTTCTTAACAATGCAAGGACCTAAAATAATTCCAAAGGACGCATGATGGAAAATGCCAGCCACATCCAGTGAAAGAATTATGGAGTCAGAATGCAGAACGAAGCAGACTATTTTTCTTTTTGTTTTCTTTTTGTTTCTCATGGTTTTTCTCATTCATTACAATTCTTCTATGCAACATTCCTGAAAACATGTTTAATAGAAATGCATGTGTAGAGCCCACATCTGATTTCAAGCCATCTTGGAGGGGAGGGGGAGAAAATTTAAAACTTGTGGAAGTGAATGTTGAAAATTAAAAATAAATAATTTAATTTAATATTGATAGCATAAGACTAAATCATTGCAATTTAAGCATTCACAAGAAAGAAAAAAATAAGAAAATGTTCAATTCTATGGATAATTGAAAAGTTAATAGAGCAAACTTGTTGAAATGATTTTTAAACCTAAAAGCTCAAAGATTTAGACTTGGATATGCTATAAAACAAGACTTTTTAAAAAATCCATAATTTAGCCTAACATTCAGATAAAAGAAGTAAGATAAATAAAATAACACAGGCAAGGTGGCAAAAAAAACCCGAAGACTTACAACTTACATAACACAAAAAACTCATTACTGGCAAATCTGATATACCACTGAAATTGTCACCAGAAAATTTTATCATATCATCTCATTCTAGAATATATGTCCATTTACAAGTTTAGTCCAAATACAGACAAAACATCTTCATTTGAGGGGTTGTCTATTTTCAGATAAAAAGATGCTCAAATAAAAGTTAGTTCCCTTTTTTTCCCCCAACAGTCTTACTATATATGGTTTGGATCTCTTAAATAAAGTATTTTTTGTTTTTATAAAATCTATAAAGATTTTTAAATTTAAGTAAAAACATTATTTTAATATTATGAATACATCTGTTTTGCAAATGGGTGCATATCTTTAAAATATATGGTATGTATAGTAATTATATGTATATACATATATTCATGAAAATGTATCTTAGGGAAATATTTGGCTAGTGACAGTTAATTAGTTTGCAGATGTGTTTGTTTTTAATGTGGTCAACATAATCCTGCCAGTCCTTCTTGTAATACATTTAAATCTTCACCTTCCATTTGTCTTAGCAAGATGAATTGATTTCTAGCTCTGATTTTAAACACACTGAAATAATTTTTTTAACCTTTGCTATTTCAGAGAATAAGCTGGAATTATAATTTCTTCCCTTCTTGCATCCATTTGAAATCTTTGAATAAGGTGAAAATTGATTAGAATAAGTGAGATTTACATTGCTCACAACATACTCTTTGAGCAGTATTGCAATTTCTAAAATTATTTTACAGAGGAAAAGGAAAAAACTTGGTTTGTTATCTTATTGAAATATCGTAACCTTGTCATTTTCCTTTTGGACCAAGTTTACGTGACTCCTCACAAATGAGTTTTGGGGAAGAAAAAAATCACTCCAATAAAGAAAGGACATATACTCAAAGTTATGGATGTACATGCACACACACACATACACATGCATATACAGATAGATGGATACATATGCATATGTATAAATAATATCTATATTTGTATACACAGTCGTGTATGTATATAAACACATGTGTACATATGTATAATTATATTGAAGATACTTTATATTGAGTGAGTAATGTCACACATAAGCATAGCTATTCTCATAGCACACACACATACGTGTATATATACGCAAATAAACACCTAATCAGATAATGAATAGATATGAAGAGAATAGGAGGAAATGAGTCAGGTGTATATTTAGTGAGAGGTGCTATAAGAAGAAAAGAATGGGCATTCTTATGGAAAACCCATTAGAAACCATAGAGGTGGAATTGAGATTTATTAAGGCCTTAGTTGAGTAAGAAAGTGAAAAAACAAGGACCCAAATGATAACCGAATCAGTCAGCCTTCACTGATGTCACAGATGGATAATTTTGCAAGAAAATTAATAGATCTTCCAAACATTTTACAGATCCTTAGTATGAACTAATCAAAAAATACAGGCATTAAATATATTATGAAAAACTCAGCCTCAGTTTAGGATTCAAAAAACACTATCCTAGAGACAATTTTTTCAGTTCTTAGTTTTGCCAGATGGGTCATGAGTCACAGTCAGAAGAATGTATGCTAGATTTCCATTTTGTTCCGCTTAGACAGAGTATATGGTCCCCTTCAAAGCAATTGCCCTGTAGGTGAAATGAAAATCCAAAAGGAGGCATTTAGAATAACTGTACACCGCTGAGCTGACCTCTTTTGTTGAGTGAAAGCTGTGTCCAAAAGCAAGAATGTAAGTTAGGAGAGGGTAAAGATTTCTTTCTTCTCACAATGGAATAAAAATGCCAGATATAAAATCCTAAGTAACTAAATTATCTAACGTGATGACTACAACTTAGTAGGTGCTTAGTAAATAATTCTTAATTATTCTACTTATCTTTTTAATCTGCTATTTCTGGGGAAAATCTGCCATTTCCATAAGCCAAATAGCATTTTTTCTGACTTCCTGTATCTGCTTAGATATATCGATAATTATAAGAACCATATTCCATTAAAATATGGATATTATAAGTTATGTGATTTTTTTGTGTGTGTGGTGGAGGGAGGAGGTAGAGCTTTAATTTTACTGTTGTAAGGAACACTTGTTAAGATAATGTCTTTAGCCAATGAAGACTGACAACTGATTTGATGCTTTAAATCTTACAGGCACTTCCAGATCTAGTACATACAGTATTCATCAATATGTAAGATTTGAACCAAGTCTTCCCAACCCAAAGGCCATCTTTCTATTAAGAGGGAGCTCTGTGATTCTACACAACACCCATCCTCCTCCCTTCCCCCACCCCCAGCTCAGTCAAATTTAGCCTCAGACACTTATTAGTTATGTGACCTTGGGTTAGTCACTTAACCTTGGTTTCCTCATCTGTAAAACAGGGATAAAAATAGCACCTACCTCACAGGATTGTTGTGAGAATCAAATGAGATAATGTTCATAAAGTGTTTTGTAAACTTTAAAGCACTAAATAAATGCTTCTGTTTACTACGCCATACTACCTCCCGTAGGAATTTTATGTCTGTCTAAAGATTTTCTGGGCTGGACCTGAGTTCATGGCTGTAGGAAGGTTCTTGAGAGACATCCCCCTATGCTGATATCGTTGCCCTGTTGGCGAGTTGTTCAGTGATGTCTGGTTCTTTGTGGCTCCATGGACCACAGCACGCCAGACCCTTCTGTCTTCTGCTATCTCTCCCAGTCCGTCCAATTCATGTTCATTGTTTCCATGGCACTATCTACCCATCTTGTCCTCCCTCATCCCCTTTTCCTTTTGTCTTCAATCTCTCCTGACGTCCAGATCTTCTCCAATGAGTTCTGTCTCATTATGTGGCCAAAGTATTATTCTGTAACTTTGTAGCTGGCATTGCTTAAGGGCACTGAGAGAGTAAGAGGCTTATTCAGAATCACTTAATCAATATAGTCAACAAAGGAGACTCGAACCTAGGTTTTTCTGCCTGTAAAGTTAGCTCTTGTCTACTATATCAACCTACTTCCTGGTACTATACACTATAACTTTAAAAAAGTGAATCTGTGTCATAAAATCAGCTATATGTGAAAAGTAGAGAAATAGATATGGTGATAACCTAATTGGAAAGGAGGAAGCATTATCATATTTCATTCTCATCTTATCAACCTGTCTCTTTCTATACCTCCCCTGTCATCCTTCTTTCTAGTTTGCAGAGGTAAAAACAAACAAACCGCTAAGACTCCACTTGAGCTCCTGTAGCGCCAACACAATATTCACAGCACCAATGACGACTATGAATCTGCTAGCTCTGAATTGCAAAATGTAACAGACTCTCCATATAGAAGACAGAAGCAAAAGCATTTAAGACACCAGAAAGCCAGATCCCAACACCGGAAAACCAAATTCATCATAGCAACAAAGAAATCTATACACAATAACACCACAGAGAGCAACAGAATCTCAAATCCTTCCCACAAACAAGCCTGTCTCCTTGCCTGTGTCCTCCCTCTCCCACCACACAAACTACTCTGACTCCCAGCTTCCTCTCAGCTCTGCTCCACCCTTCAGCAAACTACTCCCATCACAGGCTGCATGTGATTACATTTGGCCTATTAAGGGCAGGTCTTCAAATTCCCATTACAGCTCCTGAACTCAACCTTTCCCTATTGTTGTGGCACTACATCCTGATACCTACCCTCTCTATTACTAACATCTTTAATCTTTAACTTCCCCTTCTGCCCTCTGTCTTTAGATATGTAGAGGTATTGCCTTTGTTGAAAATTCATTCCTTGTTCCTACTACTTCTTCCAACTACTCTCATTAATTGTCTTAATGGATCTTTTAACTTTCTTGAATGAGGGGTGGCTAGGTGGCACTGTGAATAAAGCACCAGCCCTGGAGTCAGGAGGACCTGAGTTCATATTGGGTCTCAGACACTTAACACTTGCTAGTCCTGTGACCTTGGGCAAGTCACTTAACTCCAATTACCCTGCCTTCTCCCTTCCAAAAAAAAAATTAAAAAAAAATTCTTGAATGAGTAGTTTATACTAAGTCATCTTCAATTTTTCACCACCTAATACAGCCTTCCCTCTGTTGATTATTTACATTTCATCCTATATATAGCTTGTTTGTACATAGTTGCTTTCATGTTGTCTCTTCCATTAGACCATGAACTTAAGAGTAGGTAGGTACTGTGATATTTAAATTTGAGAGACAGTGTCTAGGTAATTAATCATTCTATTAATAATGCTAGCTTATTACTAATAAAATGGGTCAGTGAAATTCTCAAATGGCAAAGATGAATCATGTCAGTGGGCTCACAGTTTATATACTTCTGTTAGAGTAGGTGTCCTTAAGGGTGGCAATCAACTGATTGATTAACAAATAGTAAGAGAGAATGAATAATATAATGAGAGGTGGACCTAGTCTAAGGAGGGGTTACAGAAGGTGACCTTTTGTCATTTATTATTGTCTATAATTGTCTATAAATGACATTTATTATGTCATTTACTTCCAAATTGCCTAGCCTTAGGCAATCTAAGCAAAGAATTTATCTCCACCCAAACCTGTGTAGAGCACAATGGGCTTCCCTACCTGGTTGAGCTCTGAATAAGACTGAGGAGAAAGCTAATTCAGTCTCATTATCAGCAATGTCCTTCAGACAATGAACAATCCACAGGCTTCTGAAAAAATCCCCATCTTAATGCAGTAATTATTAATATGAGAGAGAAATAATTCTTTCTCTCAGTATTATATTTTATGTTTCTTATAATTCCCAGAACTCTGTACAGTGCCTGGCACATTGCAGGCACTTAAAAAGTGCTTAATGACTGACTGAAATCTAGTTTCTTTCTTACCACTAAATTAAACAGTTCTTTTTCAGAGGTCAGCAATGACCTTTCTGTTGACAAATCCTATGGATATTTCTTTTTCTTTTTTTCTTTCTTCTTTCTTTCTTTTCTTCTTTCTTTCTTTCTTTCTTTCTATCTTTCTTTCTTTTTCTTCTTCTTCTTCTTCTTCTTCTTCTTCTTCTTCTTCTTCTTCTTCTTCTTCTTCATCTCCATCTTCTTCTTCCTCCTCCTTCTCCTCCTCTACAATATTTCAGAACTGACTTTTACTTCTTGAAATATTCTCCTCCCATTGTCTCCATGACACTTTTCTAATCCAAATTCTCTTCCTGGTTCCAAACACTTCTGTCTTTATTCCTGGTTCATTTCCTCCTCCTCTGTTTTAATCATGGACATTTCCTAAGGTTAGTCCTTGGCCCATATACTTGTTTATTTCTTCATAGTTCTTCCAAATGAAAGGTTATTCCTTTTCAGATCTCCAGCTCTCACATCTATAATAATGTCTTCCATATCTATAATTCTATTCCTATACTCTTACTTGGCCTTATTTTCCTCTTCTATAACATTAGTAAATTTGGTATAGATCAGTAGTTCTCAACCTTCCTAATGCTGTGACCCTTTAATACTCATATGTGGGCCTATCTGCATGTGGGCGGACCCACCTGGAGATGGATAGAGGAGTGGTGTCTTGGTTCCTAAGATCATCAGAAATATGTGTTTTCCAATGGTCTTAGGCGACCCCTGTCACCCCTGTGAAAGGATCGTTCGACCCCCAAAGGGGTCGCGGCCCACAGGTTGAGAACTGCTGGTATAGATGCTCCCTAGGGTATAATACACAGCTTAAATATTTTATGTCCCAAATTGAATTTATCATTTTGTCCTTAAGTGCACTACCCTTCCCAACATCCAGTGTTTGTCAATAATACCAACTTAGGGATTCCAAACTCAAAACCCTGGTATCATCTTTGAGTTATTACACTTTATCCCCTATATCCAGTTAAATCAATTCTTCAAAATCTGTCTTTGAGAGATTTAGACCCAAAGCACAAATGCATGCTGGTTAGAATATATCAATACCTCCCTGCTAGCCTTCCTGACTTCAGTCTCTATTCTATCCTGCAATCTAACCTTTCTTAGACTATACTTTCAACAACTTGCTCCTTTCTCAAAAACCTGAAATGGACCTATGTTTCAGAGTTTCTATTCTAAATTCCTCTGCATGACTTTCCCAACTCTCTTAATCTGCCATATCTAATCTCTTCACCTTTATCCTTGCTATTTCCCAGTACTTGATCTGTTACTCAAGTTGGTTTTTTTCCTGTCTCCACCATTCTACATGGTCATGCCATGTTCTTTTCCATCTTTGTGCCTTTTTTTATTCATGTTATTCACTTTTACAGAGGCAATGTGAATAGAGGGCTAATTTCAGAGCAAGATTTGCTTTCAATTCCTATCTATGACACAAAATGCCTACATGGCCCCAGGCAAGTCACTTAACTTCAAAGTGCCCCAGACAACTGTTTATAAGACTATAGATTTCAAAGGAAATATTGCTCATATTTGGTAGGGAGAATTTCCTCACTTTGAGTTCCCTTTACTATTTAATTCTGTGTCCAATTAAAAAAACCGTCTTTGCTTATTGCCCTCACTTTCACCCTACTCAAATGCTACCCATATTTTAGAGCCGCCTGGACTGTAAGGAAAATCTCAAGTGAGATAAGTAAAGGGCTCAGATTCAATGCTGACCCCTTTGCTGCCTAAATTAAGATATTACAAAAGGTTTAATAGTAGTGAGGTTAATGGTTATGCACATTTTAAATTTGGAAACTTGTCTCCTGCACACCCAGCATATTTTTCCCCCTTTTTTAAAACTCAGTGATATGAAGAGAAGCCTTTGAGAATCCAGGATCATCATACTAAGAAGAAGAATTAGAGCAGGGATTTATAACCTTTTAGGGGGTCATGGATCCCTCTTTAAGAATAATGCTTTTAAATGCATAAAATAAAATACATAGGATTACAAAGAAAACCAATTAAATTGAAAGAGTTATCACCTTTTTAAGAGAAAGTTCACAGATGCCATGGTTAAGAACCTCTATCACAGGAAGACTTTGGTAAAAGATGTACCTGCCTACTGACTTGTTACCAGACCCAGATATGGCATAATTATCATATCAAATAGCTTCTCTGATTTATATGACTTCCAGTAATTTAAATTCTTCTTCCCAGGAATTTTATCACTTGATGTATTATCTCTTTGAGCTGAAGTTTAAAACAGAAGTGTTCTTTCTGGAAGGGAAGGAAAGAACAGCGTACTTTGGAGCAAAATTCTTTCAACATCTTTTTCTTCTTTCTGAATTAGAGTTTCTGTTTTCCATTCCATCTAGTCAGGAAGATCTGAGTTCAAATTCGACTTTAGACAGTTACGAGCTGTGTGATCATAGGCAAGTAATTTAACCTCTGTTTGCCTCAGTTTCCCCACCTGTAAAGTGGGGATAATCAGTACCTACCCTGCTGGGTTGTGGTGATAAAATGATAAAATATTTGTAAAAACAATGCTGGGCAAATAACAGGCACTATACAAATGATTATTCCTAGGACATACATTTTTTTTTTTTTTTACCAAAGTAAGTACTTCACTAGACTTTTAATATGGGGCAAATTTGCAACAATCTAAATGGAAACTGCTAGCTAATTAGGTGAGTCATTATTATGAAGAAAAGAACAAAAGAAATATATTGAAACAAAATAGACATCAGCTAAACAAATCACTATCTAGGCAAAACTCTTTCTTTGACTCAAATTCAGGCTAACTAAATGTTTTTATATTCCAAACAATTCATCCTTGTGAATAAAAGCTTAGAGATCAGGAGACATACTCTATTCTAAACTTCTACTATTTATTATAAATCCCTGGATCAATTGTTCAAATTGTCCAAAACTCTTAATTTTACTATCTTTAATAGGGATACTGATTCGGTAGGTCAGTTTCTCAGTCACTCTTAGAAAGTGCATTTTAATTTAAATTTAGGCATATAGAGATGGGAGGAACCCCCAAGGTCACCTTGATGAAGCTCTTCATTTTTTTTTTAATTAAGTTCAGAAATGTTAAATGACTTGGTCATATGAAATCAATACCAGTAGCAAGTAGTAGAGCATTTGAATTTAAAAAATATTCAAATCCAAGTCCTCTGACTCTAGATCCAGCACTCTATTCATTATCTCACGTGACCTCGACTTTGTTATTACATGGTTCACTACTCTTAATGTGAAATTTTTCATATTTTGAAATATCTTGTCAGTTCTTTTAAATCCATTGATGGCTTTAAATTTATGATTTATCTAATTTGAAAACTGAGATAGACCTTTATCTTTCCTTAGAAACAGCTGAATTCTGAGAGAAATCTAAATGGGCATCATGGGAAAACTGATTTCATGCCTATATTTTAAAACATATACCAGAGGCATTTGGAAAAGGGTAGCATCTTATTAAAGTAATGTGATTTGATGATGTAAATCTTATGTTATAGGTCTCTTTGAAAAGGATTAGAGATGTTACTAGACATGTTACTTTGTCACCATTTATGAGATATGTAAATTGTTCTGCCTTCATTTATCATGAAAGTTTTAAATGAGAACGCTGACATGATGTCCACTGATTTGACAACTTAAGGACACTGTCAAAAAAAAAAAAGATAATTTGAGTAAAGAGAATTTCTGAAGTCAGATCTAAATCATCTGGAAGAATTAATTTCTTACAATTTTGCCCCAGTGAAATTGAATGATGGCCTTGTTTTTGCAATTTCTAAAGTAGAATGCAATAGCATTTCCACAAATCCAAATACTGTTTGAATCAGTTCAAGTTTATGAAAAAAATAAAGTAAAACATTAGATTGACTTTCCTCCAAGTCCACTTATTTTACATGAAAAAAAGTGTCTCATGAAATTAAAAAGGAGAATTTAAGGCATTAGAATGAAAATCATTAAGTAGTGGTGGTATTCAAGTCATTTCCAGTCATGTCTGATTCTTTGTGACCCCATTTGGGGCTTTCTTGGCAAAGATACCAGAGTGATTTGCCTCTTTCTTCTCCAGTTCATTTTGCAGATGAAGAAACTGAGGCATGCAGCGTTAAAGGACTTGTACAGTCATCCAGCTAATAAGTGTCTGAGGCCAGATTTGAATTCAGGAAGATGAGTCTTCCCAGCTCCCCGCTTGGTGCTCTGTCTACCTCCCCACCCATAAAACAGTAAGAAGGATCAATTAGACAATATATCCAGGTTACAAAAGGACTTGGAAAGTTAACATCCATTAAACAATTTCTTCAGTTGAACACATTTATTTGTGAATACAAATTTCTGATTTTCAAAATCAATGATAAAGTACATTCTCCACCAAAGTTTTCCTTCAATAGCTCATAAAAGTAAAGATAATGCTGGGTTTTCAAAAGTTATGCTATAGAAGCACTAACTTTGACAGGTCCTAGTGAGATGGAAAAGTTTTAAGTATCACACTGGAACAGAACAGCCAAGGCAAATTCCGAGGGGCTTAATATCAAGTTGGACACAGGATAATTACACATCTTGTAGCCACAGAAACTCAGAACTCATGGGCTGCAATCTGCATACGAAAAGGGAATACCACATGACTGAAATCATGGATCCATGATGTATTGATATAATCCATAAAGTTTTATATGCAATATCTGTATTTTGTAACATAGAGACAATGGACAAAAATTAGTCTCAACAAGGTCAAAGATATAAACAGAGGTAATGAAAAGAATTCCGATTAGGACAATCAAAAAAATCGAGGAGGCTGTCTTGTCGGTTATGAATTATTCAGATCAGTTTTCTCTATTGATGTAATTCACTGGATAATTGCTCAATTCCCTTGGCCTGTGAAAACATAGTGAACATAGGGACTTTTATGACTTGCATTTTCTACACAGAAAAAGGACAAAGGACAAAGATCTCCTAACTGACTGAACATTTAGTGGAGTGTGGCCTTACTGTTTGGACTTCCTGGTGGATTTTTACTATTTCATTTATAAAATTTATACAAAATCTCCATGCTCTAAGAAACACTTATACACATAGATTCTATGCAAATAGAACCGAGGAACATATGTTGAATTCATGCTGACTCAGGGTGTTTTCTCCAGATTAAATAATCAAATGATTTTAATCATAAGAAAGGAAACTGTAAATATAAAACAGTGTAGGGGTCTCAAAAACTGTTTGACTTTTTGAACTTTTCATTTTGTTTAAACTGTTTCTTTATTTGTATATCTTCAATTTAGCTACTTTAACATAC
>CM053591.1:81124658-81144960 GCA_028646515.1 Pseudochirops corinnae
GAATTGTTTCAGAGGGAGGTTAGAAAGTGGGTTTGTTGAACAGAAAAAAAGGTTCTGAAGAAGCTAGTTGCTTCATGTCAGATACTAGGCTTTAAATGATCAGAGGGCTCAATCTCAGCAATGAATTTGTATGTGGTTCCCATCTATGGTATCTATTGGTAGATCTCAAAACCCATTCCAAGCTTGTTAATGGAGGTTTCCATTAAGGCATGACCATATATAGACTTAAGTATCAATATTCTTGTTTATCTTCTCCCCACTTTTGATCTCAGACTTATGGGAAATGAAAAATAGATCCTCTTAACAAAAAGCTTAGGAACAATTGGATACATCTTTAAAAGGAAGGAACACTAGACCTTATTGTATTCTTTTTTTTTTTTAATTTGGATTTTCAGGGGTGGGGAACTCTTTAAGGGTCCAACCCTCAGTTTGCGTTTGTCAACTTCATACCTTACAGTAATTGACATAGAAAGGCTAGAGTGACTTGCTAGGAAAATTTCTCTAAAGAAGTACCAGTAAAAACAGTGAATCATTTTTTAAAAGTCATATAAAGGAAAGAAACAAATAGCCCTAAAGACGGAGATAGATTTAGAGAAAAATGTGCCTTAGTGTGCATGACATATATGTAAGTATGTATGTATCTCTCTATGTGTGTTTATGTGTATATGTACACACACATACACACACACACACACACACATATATATATATTATATATATAAATAATTTCAGTGCTATATTTTAATTCAGCAAGCATTTAATTGGAGCAGAACTACAATATGCAAAGCTCTGTGCTAGGTGCTGAGGTTACAAAGTTAGTCCCTCTTGTGGGGAAATTTACATTCTACTTGGGGCATAACACGTGCATAAGTAAGTTAATGCAGGGTAAAGGTAGTGCATAATATGAACAGCTTGGAGATGGGAAGGAAATTAAGATTGGGTTCTTGTAGAAAGTGACAGTGTAGCTTAACACAAAAGGAAGCTAAGGTTTCCAAAAGATGGAGAAGAATATTACAGGACTAAGTGCAAAAGGGTAGAGGTGAAAGATATGATGTCATGTAAAGGAAATAGCAAGACGTTTTTTGTTGTTTCTTCCATCTATTCCTCTAAACTAACCCTGGCCCCAGTGATCCAGAAACAGATTAGGTTTCTGTGCCCTTCCTGAGCAGGGCCTCTTCCATACAGTGCCTTTCCATATTAATGATCTCTATTATGTGATAAATGCTTCCAGGGTTCTTTTCCAAATTGATGATGTCTGGTATGGACTTATGCCCCTTGGTGACCTGTGTCTGTTCCCCTTTCATTGGCAGAGATGAAAAGACAGAGTCTCTTTAGGGCTGAAATATGCTGGACACCTGTCCCTGTTCTCAGCTATTCGCTTCTAACACATGTACACTGTTATCCTCCAGATTTGAAATGAAAACAAAAAAATAAACAAATAAACAAAAGAACAGACTGTACATTCAGGTTTCTAGAACTTGTTTGGGTTGAACATCAATTCAAACATTACTGAAAGCTCCTTTTTTTCCTTTGGACCACTACCAGCAAGCCAGAATTAAACATTAACAAAAGGACATTTTCTTAAAATAGAAAGCAAGATAATAGCAAGAGATGAGATTGGAACAGCAAGCACTTAGCCACCTGTTTCTCAACTTCTAAGGAATGTAGCTTGTGAATCCTCCCAGCTCCACTTTCAAAGACAGATTATCCCACTGATACTGTAGATAAATAGAACAGGCAAAATGGTTTTGTGAGTTCAGTCTTTGGCATTCTATGACCTACTACATGTCCTAGTAACATAGAGGAGGGTAAAAGGGTATTAACTGTTTAAAATTGACTGAAATCAGAAGGAGAGAGAGAGGGAGAGGGAAAGAGAGAGAGAGAGACCTCAGGGGGAGGCAGATAGAGAAAGAGAGAGGGAGAGAAAGAAGGAGGGGGAGAGAGAAAACCCTTTGGATGGTGAAATCTAGGGACTTCTGAGGATAAAGTTTTATATGCATAACATAAAATACATAGAATTATAAAGGGAATCAATTATATTATAACACATATTTTTTGGTCATTTAAGTTCACGGGCCCCCTGAAGTCTGTTCATGTCCATAGATTTTTAGGTTAAAAATCCCTTTAAAGGTGATGCATCTCAAGAGTTGGATTTTGAAGTCTTGTAACCATAACCTTTTAGCTTGGGAGCTGCAGCTAGGCGGGAAATCTGCACCGTTTGCTTTAATCAATAAATCAAGCATATATTAAGCGCTGACTATATGTCAGAAACAGTGCTAGGTACTGGGAATACAAAGAAAAAAAATGAAGCAGTTCCCACCTTCAAGCTTAGATTCTAAACTATCGTTGGGAGGGGAGGGGAAGGAGGGGAGAGGGAAATTTCCCGTTAATAGTGAACAGTTTCTTTTTGGCTTCTCCTCATGCATTTTATCTTTTTCTCTCTTGGGACATTCTGCTCCAATTTTCCCTCTTTTCACCTCTCTTGTGAGAATATTCCCCTCCCACACCCCAAATTCTCACCAAATGCACTACAAATTCTCTGCTGTAGGGTAGAATCATCACCTACTTTTTTCTACAATATAGGATGTAGTTCTGAAGGGGAACCTGTTGTTCCCACATCAACAAAACATTTCCCCCCAACCTGAGTTAGAGATTGAAGTTGTAGAATCCCTTATCAAATTTTTCAACATTCTAGTCCCAAAGTGGGACAGTCTGACAGATGATACCTCATGTGATTTGGCCTCTTTATAGCATTCTCCTACAAGCAGTCAAATAAAGGATTTCATCTCTTTACTTAATAATTCTAGAATTCCTTCTTTCTCCATCATAAGAAGAAAGTCATTGCTATCCATTGTACTAATCATAACATGAAAAAGTTGCATTGGGTTTAAAAATGATTAGGTCAGAATTTCTCAGATTTCCTTTACATTTCTGATGTAAAAATTTCTGTCAGGATACCAGAATAATTATTTAAAGCACATGTTCCTTACCACAGTTCAAAAAAAAATTGAACAAATATTGATTAAACATATACTATGTGCAAATTACTATTTTATTTTTTGTGGTAGGGGTTGCAGTAATACAAAGTTTCCACTAAAAGTGAATTCTTATAATTTTACTTTGCGACAAGGGTAACTTTAAAAAAATATTGGAAATTTATATCATGCTAATATTGAATGTTTTAAAAACCTACTAGACCAATACACAGTTTTTGCTATGTATGTCTTATCACGAATTCATAATAGCACTAAGCACTCAGACAAGTGATTACTACAGTTGTTAGGTTGTACTAGGTTCTTTGCTACATAACTGATTGCTCTTGGAGGAATATTAGAATGGGAAATTCCCCTCAGGCTCTATGACTTAGAAACAAAATGCTCGGTTTTTAGGGGCAAAGACATATAATGAGTCTTTAAGGCATCAGTAAAATTATTTGGAGCTTGAAAGGAACTAAAGAATTCTGAAACTGAGGCCCAAGTAAGTTGCCTCGTCCAAAATCATAATCCAAGATTTAAACATAATACACCCCCCTCAAATTCCCCATCCCAGGAAATTAGAACCTCCCTGACGCTAATAAACTGTTTTCTTTATCTTTATGGCCCCAGAGTATAACATAGTTTATGACAGCTCCTTAATAGTTAAACTGAATTGAATTGAATCAACTCCTATTCCTGTATGTCCAGGAATGATGAGATGGACAAAAAAACAGAGAAAAATGTCTCAGTCCTTAGAACTGGAGGTCATATATTCCTTCTCCTCCCAGAAGTCATTAGAACTGCCCTTAGTGATTTATTTTAATACTCCAGGTTTGGGGATTTTCTTGCTTAGCTTATGATACAAGCCTGACCCCCCATTTTTTTTGCCACAGCTGATTCTAATTGGACTTGGCTAAAAGATGGTAGCAAATATGACTAATATTTTTGTGCTACTGTTAACAAGTTGGATTTCTATGAATAAAGAAATGATGGGACTAAGGTTAACTATGAGTTGTAACTTTACAAGCTATGAATTACTATTCCAAGTGAGGGATATGGTGATGGAGGAACCCCTTTAGTCACACTCTTTGCTATGGGCATTGAATGCTATTGAAACATTCTATAATTCCCCAATGTCATTATTCTGCCCATTCTAAGGTCAGGACACTAGTAAACATTTCTGAGGCAATATCCCTTTCACATAAGTTTCTCTAGCAACAAACTAACCTTTAACCAGACACTGGACCATTTTGACAGTATTTGTCTAAAAGCCATGGTGCTCTTAAATCATCAATTTGGATGGTACCTACTGAGAATACTTGGCAATGGTTCTGAGCATTCTCCCAGTGAAATAACAAAAGGTTTTAACCCTGCTTAGTTTGTGTTATCTATGAGAATCATAACTCACAGAAGCATTGCTGTAGGGTCAGAATAAAATCACTTTCATTATACCAATGGGTCATAACATAATGTTGATAGCTCCTGAAAATTCATTATCCAGATTTATAATTTTCTGCTTTTGGACTCAAAGGCAGAAGGTTATTATACTATTTGTATTTTGCTAAGGAGACATCTTACTTCCATAAATAGCACTATACGAATCATTAGTAAGCCAATATGAAGTCATGCATATCTGGCAGCTAGCATGTATCAGAATAGCTAAAATGTGTTATCTTCATTGAGAATTGGAGTCATTACTAAATGAGAAGGACCAAGAAAAATTCAAAGCACATTCTTTTTTGGAAGGTTATGTTATTTCTAGGGTTCCAGGTGATTCAATATTTTACGAAGCTTTCAAACTTAAGAACAATGTTTTCTTCAGTGAGGAGTAGGTATTTCCAGTCTGGATATTAGAAGACAGACAGACAGATATCCCTTTGCTTTTCCACAGATTTAACACCACAGACTGTGACATCTGGGAGTAGCATCCATACCTGAAAAGTATCAAAGCCAGAAATAGTATGGCAAGGAATCAGAGATCCATCAATAAAGATTTTTGGAGGCTTGCTCTTCATGTCCCTATATGCAAGAGTGTGGTGCTGGTGAGAGAACAAGGGGTGAAAATATTAGAAATTTAGCTCCGAAGATTTCAAGTAGAATACATTTACACTCTGGACATGTCCAAAAATGTCTATCTCAATCTGCACCTTGAGTTCATCACCTCTCTTTTAGGAGGCTGGTAGCATGCTTCATCATCAGTCCTCTGGAGTTGTGGTTGCTTATTGCAAAAAACACAATTCTTGAGTCTTTCCATTTTCTTTCTTTTCTTTCCTTCCTTCCTTCCTTGCTTCTTCCCTTCCTCCCTTCCTTTCTTCCTTTTTCTTCTTTCCTTCCTTTTTTCCTTTTTTTCTTTCTTTCTTTCTCTCTCTCTCTCTCTCTCTCTCTCTCTCTCTCTCTCTCTCTCTCTCTCTCTTCCTTTCTGTTGTTTAGTATAAACTGTTCTCTAGACTCTGCTCACTTTATTCAGACTTTGGTTCACACAAATCTTCCAAAGTTTCTATGAAACAGAACATTTCATTATTTCTTCTAATATAAAAATATTTCATTATAATCATGTGCTACAATTTGTTTAACCACTTCTCAATTGATAGGTACTCCCTTTTATTTCTAGTTCTTTGCTATAGAAAAAGGCTATTATAAATATTTTTGTACATATGGAAAATTTTAATTTTTCTTTCATGTATACCATTTCATATATGTATATATATAATTTTTGTATGTAAGTCAAATAACTAACTTATAGGGCTATACGGGATCAATTGGATACTGTATAAAGTGCTTTGTAAACCTTAAAGCATTGTGTAAGTGCTAACTTTTTTAAGCAGTTGTATAACTGGATCAAAGGGTATGTGCAGTTTAATAACTTTAGGAAAATGGTACCATGTTGTTTTCCAGTATGGTCAGGTCAATTCAAAATTCTACCAACACATTATTAGTCTGCCTCTTTTCCCTTTAACAATTTTCATTTTTCATTTTTTGTCATTTGTGCCAATCTGATGGATATTTTCCATATAATATAGAAATGTGATGAATTAGAATTGTTCATGGACAAGATTGTTAAAAAATTGGAGTTATGTATTGGACCAGACTTTTAAAGGATGAATAATACTAGCTCACAATTATATAGTACTCTAATACATACAAAATACTTTCCACACAACAATCTTTGAATTGATAAAACACCATCTCTTTTTATAGATGACAAATTTGTGTTTCAATGAAGTTACGTGGCTCATCTACTGAACAAAAAACTAATGCTCTTCTTGTTGAGATCTTTTATTCAATTAGTTCAAGTGAGCACAGCGAGGAATTAAAAAAATAACAATTTCCAGAACTACAGATTAGTAAAATTGGACACAAAATGAAGTTATCTAAAAGAGTAACAAATATATTAAAATTGGGTTTTATAGAGTGATGATATTGATTTTGTATTAGCTACCAGAAGAACTTAAATTTTCATGGTGATCATAGGATTTCTACCAGCAATTAGAATCTTAAAGCATACTTGTTTATTTAATGGACAAAAATATAATTGGAACTTCATGGTCATTGTTCTGTTTGGAGGAAAAATGAAATAAGCTTGAGACTAAGAAGAATTGTACATATGATTATATTGAATTTAAATAACCTTAACTTAATGTGTTCACTCATTCTCATATGCTTTTCCATTCTACATGGTTTTTTTTCTGTTACCTATCTATCCACATACATACATATCTATATATACACATATGTCTGTATACATATGCATAAATATATATGTATTCAAATTGTAGATAGATAGATAGATAGATAGATAGATAGATAGATAGATAGATAGATAGATGTGTAAATTCTCAGTTGTTCAGCCCTCTTGAGGCATATTATATCCTTAGGTATCAATACCACAAATACTATATAGACAATAAGGTATTTAGATTACTCAGATTCTCGTTTTCCCTCTTCTCCCTGATAGTAAATTGAACATCTTTGAAGGTATAATCAATTATTTCAGGCCAAAAGGTTGCTATTCAGTAAATTATTTCTTCTGACAATGATTTCTTGAATTATTTTGTTAATATCATCCTAATGCAATGAAAGACATTCAGCATAAGCCCACAGAGAACGTTAGTTTAGCACATATTGAGTTTGGGACTCTGTACTGGAGGGGATGTATAAAAATAAACCTGAAAGAATATCCTGCTTCCCTAAGGCAGTAATCATTAAGTGTGTAGGAAATAGCATAGGCAAAGAACAAAAAGTTATTTGTGCTGTATTTCAAACATGTATTTGTAAGTATTTTAAAAGTTGCAAGGGAATTGCTTTGAAAATATAGGTGGGTATTGTTAGGTCATTAAAGCAGTCACAGTCTAGTGTTCATAGCTCCTATTTCATTAGAATAAGCCATGAACCTTTCCCTCAAGGATTTTAAAGTGCTATATTGTATACATGTACATATACAAGTGTGCCTATGTGTGGCCAGGGGGAGAGGAGGGAACTTGTTGATGGAAGACATTGTATCCTGGTATATGTTTCTATAAGCAATCAGGATTTTCATGATGGAAATATACATATGTTTTACATATATATCTCTACACACCACTTAGATTCAGACACTTAAACTCTGAGATGAGATCAGGATGTCCAGGTCAAGATTTCCAGTAAGTACTTAGAATGTGAGATGGCTTCTGGAAAGATTAGGGCTGGAGATGTTATTTTGGAAGGAATTTATATGGAGGTGTAGCTGTGAGAATGGGAAAAAATGTATATACATATGTATATGTAGAAACAATTAGCTTAATAAATACTAGTTCATAGGGACAGCCCTAAGTTAGGGATATGGAGGTGAATGGTGGAGCAATGATCCAAGACATTCAGAGTGAACAAAAAAGATAACTAGGATATTGTAGTAGAATCAGATAATGAATCATTTAAATACAGGGTGAAGAAATCTAAGGAGGGGTAAGGTTAAGTTAAGGAAACCAAAGATTGGAGATAGGTACTGAAGAATACTCATTAGATTGTGTGATTGGGGAAGTCATTAGTAATATGTGGGAGTACAGTTTCAATAGAATGATGAATACAGAATTCAGATTGCAGATGGTTGAGATCAAGTCATAATGCAATGTAAGCAGCCAGAACACATTTTAAAAAGACATTTTCCTTATGAAGTAAGGAAATAACATGGTAACTCAAGGGGCCAAGTAAGGCAAAAGAAAGGTGGTTTGGGGGGGGGGTGAGTTTTTTAAAAATTTATTTGCACATCTATGCTTAAAGAGGGAGATAATTTGATCAAGGGAGACAGAGACAAGGAAAGGAAAGTGGAGGAGAGCAGAGGAGAGGAGAGGACAGGAGAGGACAGGAGAGGACAAGAGTGGACAAGAGAAGAGAGGAGAGGACAGGAGAGCAGAGGAGAGGACAGGAGAGGAGAGGAGAGGAAAGGAGAGGAGAGGAGAGGAGAGGAGAGGAGAGGAGAGGAGAGGAGAGGAGAGGAGAGGAGAGGAGAAAAGAGGAGTGGACAGGAGAGGAGAGGAGAGGAGAGGAGAGAAGAGGAGAGGACAGGAGAGGAGCGGAGAGGAGAGGAGAGGACAGGACAGGACAGGACAGGACAGGAGAGGAAAATGATGCCAGATGAAGTAGGAAATGAAAGAAAGGCAGCATACAACTGGAGGAATTAAGATTGGAAAAGAGGAGAAACATAGCTTACCAGTAAGGAGGAGGGAAGGAATGAGATGATTAAGTAAAGGCAGAGATATCTTGGATCAATGAAGGAACTCAGACTAGATAACCTCAATCATCTCCACAGCTGATATAGCCTCCTTCTTGGTGAAAGAGGGGAGAAAGTTGGATTGAGCTATTAAGGAGAGTAGGGAAGCTCAAAGGAGCCACTGTGGGGGATGCCATTTGTCAAAGTGGCAGAAGGAGTGTATTTGGCAGTTGTATTAAATGAAATCCTCTGGCAAGATTAAATGGAATCTCCCCAAGGTTCAGGAATGGGAAAGCCTGTTAACAGTAGGTTTCCCACATGGATTTCCCTGCTTCTTTCTGCTCTCAAGAAGTAAATGAGGATAGTTTGAAAGTATTCATTTTCCATGGTGTTGCTTGTTGCAACAGATGTGACCTCAGAATTGAGATGTTCTACATCTGAGTCTGAGGTTCTTTGTGAAAATAAAGAAAATTAGAATGAAGAGGAATTATCAAATGGAAGAACAGGTACTTTCTATTGAAGAGGAGAAATTAGTCAACATTATAAGACAGCAGAACTTAGTAGCAAAGAATTTTAAGAAACATTTTTCACTCACAGTCTCAGACTGCATTGGAAAGGGTGAAATCATAATGAAGAGCAAAAGACAGAGGAATTACATGATATTCAGAGTTAAAAGGGAACTCAATGGTCACATATTCTTATTTATTCCTGATGAAGTCTCCCTTCCACAACAAAACGGACAGTAGTTATTGAGTTTTCATTGAAAGCCCTCTGTTGAAGGGAAAACCAGTTCCTTCCATTGTATAATTAAAATTTTTAAACTCATTAGATTTGGAGTCAGACAACCTGAGTTAAAATCCAGCCTCTATCATTCTCTATCACTACTATGACCTTGGCCCATTCACTTAACCTCTCTTGGCCTCAGTTTCCTTACCTATAAAATCTATGACTCTAAAATGACTTAGGAATTTTTTTAGAAGTCTGAAAACTGCATGTTTTGAATAATGTTAAATTAAAACACATGATAAGGTTCTAGAACTTCATCTTCTATCAAACTTGGGCTGAAGCAAGTTTTATGTCTGACACTTAGGTTACAAATGCCACAAATTCATTATTTGTCCTCTTATTGTGCAAAGCTTTAAGTGGGGTTTTTTTTTTGCTTTTTGTTTTGTTTTGGTTGTTTTTCTTTTTTTTTTTTTTTGGCAGGACTAACACGATCTGCTGTGTTTTTTAATCAATATTCATGTGAAAGAAAACTTGGCAGTTTCGCCCACCACTAATCCTAAATCTGGTTCAGTCTAGGTAGTACAGTATGTACTCTTGTAACCAAGCATGCTGGCCTGTGTTTTGCATGAAATAAAAGCTCTGATTCTGACCAGTGTCCATTCTATACAAACTTTTAAATACTGGAAATTAAAGCATACACACACCTCTAAAGGCTTCCAAGTTTCCCTAGTTAGTAATTCCTTTGATTCTTTTGTCCTTTGAAGTCAGGAACTATGGGACCTCCATCATCAAAAGGCATTTTAAAAAGCCTCCTGTATCTGAACTGAGTAGGTACTGTGCGCAGAGGACTCATATCATCCTTGCTTCCTAGAAGTTTCTTTCAGCACTGTGTGTTTATGGAGTTTTCCCCTGAGTTTGAAATGTTTTCCCTCCTTACCTCTGTTTCCTTTAAGGCTCAACTCCAAGCCCACCTACTATAATACATGTATACACACACACACACACACACACACACACACACACACACACATATATTAGACACAATTATTGAGTGTTGACTCCTGCTTTAGAAAATGAGGTCCTTGAAAGCAAAGATGCTGGGGTTTTTTCCTCTTTCTTTGGATCCCCAATACTCATCAAACTATCTGGCATCTAGCAAGCACTTCATAAATTCTTGGTGACTGACTAATTGGAGAGAACTAAGCAAACCTTAATTTGTTTATTTTAACCATCTGTAGCATGAAAAGAAATATTATCGAGGCCAAGTTATTCTAAGTAAAGTGGCTCATAAATTCTGACTTAAATATGCTCAGTTGATATTAGATAAATTATTTTTCCTGTGAGGATTTAATTTAAAATCAAGTTGTCAGAAGTTATTAGCATTTAGTATTTGATCTGTTAAGAGCTGACTTTTTAAAATGTCTTTTAAACTGTCAGAGTATCTGTGTGTGTTGATGCTATGAACCAAGATTTGGAACATCATACAAAGAAAGAAGCAAATCCAACTGTGAATTAAGATGAAAATTCAGGCTGTACTCAGAACACTTTAAAAGAAAATGATCCTTTCGCATGCACTGATATGAGACATATTTGTTTTAAAGCATTTGTATGCAATGTAAATAGAAGCATTCATTATGCAAAATTTAATGTTAAATCTGGGGACTATTGTTTACAGAAATAGTTAGGGTAAATTAGAAGACCAATTTAGTGAATTGAATAATTGAATTTAACTGGATTAAAACTAGAACATGAGGAGTGATTTCTTTTCATATAAAATGTGTTAGAAAATATCAACCTAGTCTGGAAATAGGTATCAGCCTATTTAAAATTTCTAAGTTTTTTTTTTCTCCACTTAGAACAACATGTTTTATTATGAGGTAACTTCATAATAAAATATGGAACTTTATAACTAATAATTTTGTATAAAACATTAGGCATTCAATGTATAGACTTATTAAAATATATTCATATTCATTTGCTGACAAGTGGCTCTAGAAAACTTTTGTGACATATGTTTCAGAGTAGCCCTTTTAATATAATATATTTGAAAGCCTAAATATACACTGTGTATCATAACTCCAGCCCACTTTGGTTCTAATCTGGATATCCCCCAAAACAGAATTGAGAATCCTCATCAATGAATCAGAAACCAAATGTGCTGAAAAGGAACAAGGAATATCTTTTTAAGGATGATTATCTTTGAGTCAAGCAAGTAATTTGTGAGCAGGGATTGTTTCATTCTTTGTAATTCTTTTTCCAGTGCTGAGCACAGGGCCTGGAACATAGTTGTTGCTTAGCATAGTTGTATTTGTTGTGCTAGTGAAAGAACTACATTATATATTATATTTTCAGAATGATTTTTTTATTCAATTCTGATGTGCTGAAATACATTTCTTAATTATTTCGTGATACAATTTAGCCCATTGAAACTGTGTTACTCTAGATTCAGGACAGGATAAGCACAGTCTTGTTGGCCTTTGTATGTTCATGGGTATACATGCAGTATTTTGCTCTTAGTAATTGCTCCCAAGAAGAATATGCTGACAATGAAGGGAGTGATGCCAATTATATACAGCAAGCTATATTGTTTAAGAGAATCAGTGCCCGCAGAGCAATAGCTTCAGTGAGAAAAGATTGAAATTTATTATCATACATAAAATACATTTGAGATTATTAAATTCAAAATAATTGACTTTAGCTTCTTTATGCTTATATGCCTCCCTTTCATGTTGTATAGAATACTTTGAAATGTAGAAGAAAAAAATTAGTAGTTCATTTTCACAATTATATATATGTATGTGTGTATGTATGTATGTATATAATACTTTACAAAAACCCTGCAAGGCAATTGATATCTCCATTTTACAGATGAGGAAACTGAAGTTTAAAGAAGACTTGTGTTATTTAAAGTCACAAAGTTATTGAATGGTAGAGTGAGAATTTTAACTATGCTATTGTCAATATTCTGGAAGAAATATCACATTATCAAACCAAGCTACTTTCTCAGGTTGTATAAGCACCAAAAGCATTATGTAACACGGGTTTGAACAAAGCATTAAGAGCAATATGGTTTTACAACTTTTCATTCTGCCAAAGGGTATGATGATATAATCACATATTCAGTATATCTCATCTCTCTTTGAAAGGTCTTAAAAGCATTGAGTATTGCTAAGACAATTGCTATACATAAAAAAATCAGCAGTAAAATTACTCAAAGATTAAAATATGAATCACTAAATGAATGAATTAATATTGATTCTTAAATTTAAGTATGTGGGGAGTTGGGACCCAGTCCTGCTCTAATTATGACTCTTTATTGCCCTGAGTGATAGTTCCCCAATTTATGAAATCAATATAATCTTACATGTGGCAAGATGCAAAGAAAACCAAATTGAGAGTCAGAAGAATAGTGTTCAAATCCTGGGTCTGCTGCCTATGTTTTCTTCAGCAAATCACTTTCTGTCTCTGGGCATCTCTTTTCTCATCTGAATTAGGAAGGGGCTGAAACCATCTCTAAGGTCCTGTACAGTTCTATGACCCTAAAATCCAATTTTGAAGATCCTGAGATTCATACTAAGATTATCTTTCACTAAAGCATAGTGCTGGGATATATACTTTAAAAGTTTATGTTTTCAAGCTTGGGCTAGAATTCAGCTAAATATTTTGAATTCAAGAGACGTGCTGTGAGTACCTTCTCGTAGGTAGCCAATTCAGTTTCAGTAGCCATGTGCCCAATGTAATTTGCCAGTTGCTCTAAGAATCTCTTTGTTGTTTGTATAATAAAATATATTTTTCCCTTCATTCTAGACAGCAACTTTAAACAGATACAATATTCAGCTCAGGGATTGGTGGTTGCAAGCATTCATTCATTCAACAATAATTTCTTTCTATGGACACGACACTTAGGATCTCAGAACACAAAGACAAAATTAAAAACTGCCTCTGCCCTCAAGAAGCTTACATTCTAACTGGATCTACCCACACAATTTCCTGGTCACAGTATAACAGAAATCGAGAGCTGGAAGTTACCCCAGTTGCCATCTAGTCCAATCCACATATGAAAGGAATATAATTATAACATATTCAACAGATGGTTGTCTAGCTTCCACCTAAAATTCCCAAAGAAGGAAGTCATTCTTACTCTTGTTTATTGTCCTTTTTGTTTTTAATCACGAGCTCTTGTTCCTTCTCCCTAAGTATTAATTTTAAATCAATCATCTTCTTCAGTTTAATTTTACCAGTTTAATTCCATAATTCTTTTAATTCATTCTTTTAGCATTCATGCAAATGAAGTATGGCATAACTGATAGAGTTCTGAGCTTAGCATCAGGAAAACCAGGATTTCAATCCTACCTCAGACACTTACTAGACATGTGACCCTGGGCAAATAACTTAACCTCTGTTGACTTCAGTGACCTCCAAAGTATCTTCTACAGCTAAATCTGGGAATCTTAGCTTTATGGGTCTGGTAGTGCATGGAATTCTACTGGCACTGGAAATATAATAATTAAAATCAATGAAACAGTCCCCACCCTCAAAGAACTTACAGTATACTTGTGAGACATCTTTCTAGACATTATTAGAATTTAACAAAAGAAAGAGCCAATTATCTGGAAGTGACGAAGATCTTTAATCTTTTCCAGGATAGCTGATATAGTCCCTGCATGATAAAATGCTAATTCTCATCCTTCTCTTGATTGGATTTCTAGTAGCAGAACTTGTTTAGTCTTGTTTTTCAGTTTTTATTTCCAAACCCTTGGGCTATAGCATGCTAATAGCACTCAAAATAAGCAAGAGGTAGGACAGAATATTGAGCAATAATAATTAACTAAAAGCAAGTTAAAACAAAATGAAAGAGCCTTGGGTATTTTATTTTTCCATTTGTGTTGGTTGACTATTAGAAGTAGTAATAATTGAATTTATAGCATATCTCTTGCTAAGAATGCCCTCCATAAGGCTCTGTTACTCAAATTCATATTACTCTCTCCCTATTTGAACTTCTCTTTTCTGTACTAAACATTTTGGTACTGTCTTGTTATTTAACTCTTTCCTGCTTATATGATATATATCAAGTACATGTCATTTTAGGTTAAGGACTTATATCATCCTACCTTTGAATGTCATAAAATGTAACCACATAGTACCAGGCACAAAGAAAAATGCTTATTTCATGAAATCAGATCTGGCCCAGGAGCTTCCAGGTTATGAGACATCCATCTCCCATCTCTCCTAGAAACGAACAGCATAAAGCCAGAAGCCAAGATCATCTCCTGACTCCCCATTATTTGGTTAGGTCAGATCTCCCACCAATTTCCTTTTGTCATGAATTTATTGTAGATGACCTTTTTGTTTATTTCTGAGTTTCGAGTGTCACTAGTATGAAATATGACACTATTTGACTTAATTCATCAAGAAAAGTCAAGGCCACACATTAGCTACAACTAGTTGTATATTGGCAGACGAAACTAAATGTGAAAGAAATGAACAATCAGAAGTTCTTCCGACTCTCAGTAATACATGGAGACATTAGTATTGTCAAGTGGCCCATAGTTTGGTCACCACCTCTCCTGCCAACTCCAGTGTCACTCATAATCAATCAACAGCAATAAATTAGCCAACAAATTTGTCCCTACTGTATTGCTTAAAATATAGAATTATGGCAAACTACATCAGCATCAGCACAGCATAACTGTTTTGAGGAAGTAGTCCAACCATAAATTCTAGTCAAGTCAAATTTCTGAGCTTGTATACCTTGAAGCATAATCAACAGACACCTGGAAGTCTGAGTATGCTGATTATGCTGTTCAGGGCAACCATGGTGACTAGATTGGTCTAAAGTTACCATAGGAACCAATTCTTAGAACCGCACACCACTCTGTATGTCGATCAGAGGATAATCAGTAATATACATAAAGTCTATCATAGAAACATTGTAATAACTAATACATAATGGTAAAACATTTTCTACATACAACTGTGAGATCAAAAGAGAGGCAAGTGTATTTTGGAGGCGAGCCCTGCGTAACAAGGCAGAAAACTAAGACCACCTCTAACTGTGCTTGTGATCTTTTGGTATCACCTCATGTTTATGAGCCTTACTTAGTTTTCCATCTATCAGAGGAGAAGGCTGGAGTGGGTACTCTCCAAGGTCACTGTAGCTCTAACCTTCAATAAATTCATGAAGATCATAGTATCGTAATTTTAAGACTGAAAGAAACCTCTGAGGTCATCAAGTTTGGGCTACTTCTCATTTCACAGAGAAGCAATTGAGGTCCAAACTAGCTGAAGATCTGCTGCTATATAACCAGCCGCAGAGATGGGAATCCAACGTAGAACTTCTGATGCCAAATTCAGGGGCATTTATACTTCACTGTTATATTAATTTGGGGCTTGGCTTTTAGAAGAGTCCATATTGATAATTTTAGATTAAAATATTATATACTGTTGGTGTCTAGTCAGATTTATGATTTTGAGATTAAACCTATCAATTTGGTTTTTTTTCATTTTTTCCCCATTCTAGAATTAAATGATAGTAGAAAAATTATGAAGTTATATGTATAACTGCTTGACCAATTAACGCTGGCAAATTACAGGAATCAGTTGTGTGTGCAGATATAACTGAGAAGATTTGCATTTGGGAAGTGATTTCTCTTCAGGTCCACAGATGTAAAAATTCACATTTAATTTTGAATTGTTGAGTAAAATTAAACTATTGTGAATACTCACTCTGAAAGCTAATTGTAGTGCTAACATGAGACAGTTCTCTTCCCAAAAAACACATTCACTCAACAAGAAGCCTACATGAGTTATAGAGATAGTTAGGGAGCCAGGATTTTCCTAGGGATTCTTCCAAATGAAAATGTTTAGCAATCAGTTTCAAATGCATTCCTTTTTTTTTTTCATTTTTTAAAAAAACTTGTTAAATATCAACAAACAGGATGAACATTTTATACATAAGGAAGAGCAGAAAAGGAAATATATGTAAGAAATCACAAACTTCACTTATGTTCTTCTTGTTTTATAAAATAAGAAAACATTATAAGAGTATGTACACTACAATAAATTAAACACCATTAGTCCCAAAGTTGTACTGCTTGTCTGTCCTTATTAATCCATATATATTTCTAAGTCAGTTCCCTCTTCCTTTTTTTCAGAATTAATTTGTTCTTCCTAATATAACAAGTACAAGGGCGTAATTGATAGCAAAATGTTAATAATCTGCTAGTGGCTCTGCCTGCCTCAAGTCTTTCCCAAATCCAATCTATTCTCAATTCATCTACTAAGGTGATTTTCCTAAAGTGCAATTCTGATTATATTACTCCCCTACTCAATAAACTCCAGTAGCTTCCTATTGCTTCCAGGATCAAACATAAAATATTCTGTTTGGTATCCCAAGTCCTCAAAACCTAATCTCCTTCTACCTTTCCAAGCTTCTTACACCTTACTCCCCAACTCTTACTCTTTAATTCAATGACACAGGCCTCCTAGTTGTTCAACAAACTGGACAGTACATCTCTTGAGCGAGGATATTTATTCTGGCTGTTCTTCATGCTTGGAATGCTCTCTTTTTGTTCTACTCCATTATGTTTCCAAAATGCTTCCCTGGTTTCCTTTAAGCTCCAATTAAAATCTCAACTTTTGGTATATTAACTTGCTTTTGGATATATTTGTTGGCATGTTGTCTTCTCTATTAGATTGCAAGCTCCTTGAAGGTGGGGCTGTCTCTTGTCTCTTTTTGTATTCCCAGAGTTTAATATAGTGTCTGAAACATAGTAGACACTTAATAAATGTTTGTTCATTGATTGATGAATTCATTTCTTTTTCTACAATGGGATATAGGGTTGTCAAGAGAAAGAGCTACTCTGCTGCACCCAGAGATAGTCTTAGTCATGGGCCAAGTCATGTGTTATTTATGTGGTATAACTAGAGAATGGTAACCCTCTCATATACCACATACACAAATCTGCATTGATATGATAGCATTAGAAATTAATTTAGTTTAACAAGTTGTTCTTTCTAAATGAAAATGCTAGTAGGAGAGGCAGTACATTAGTTTGCTAGTCATTTATATCTTGCTGTGAACTGTGACATTTAATCAGATTCCTTACCTTAAGAGGTCTATCATTGTGACTTCTAAGAACAATCTGACAGTGGATAGTCATGCCAATGGAAAGGATGACTCATTTTTTCATAGATTCCCCTCTGGGTTCAGAAGAAGATGTACTCTTAAAAGAAGAATGCCATGATTATGGAACTCTGAGAGAGTATTGAGGTGAGGGAGCAGATAGAGTAGGGGATGACAGGTATGTGACCTTAAGCTCCAGACTGCTGAGAGAAGGATACGTGTTATCAAAGGTTGGTGCCCTGGCCCCAAGTCCATATCACTCTGTCCTATCTCAGACCAATTAGGAGATGACATTAGACTGTTGCAATAGCCCAGACAGGAAATGGTGATTACTTAACCTAGAGTGGTATCCCTATAATTGGAGAGAAAGGATTGAATAACAGAATTTTTGTTGAAATAGAACTAAAAGATTTAGCAACCGGTTGGATACAAAAAGTTTTAAAAAAAAGAGAGAGAAAGAGAAGAATCAACAATTACTCTGAAGTTGAAAACTTGGTTGACTGGAAGGACAGAGGTGCACTCAACATTATAGAGGTGTTAAAATGAGGAGAGGGTTTAGGGAGAAAGATAATGAATTCTACTTTGGATATATTGAGTATTAGATGACTATAGAATACACAGGTAGTGATATCCAACCAGGACTTGGACAAAAACTAACTTATCAAATCCAAATACTGCATGTGGCCAGGGACAGGGACAGGTTTATAGACATCTGTGTATTTGAGTTTTAACAAGAGTAAGGATCTTTAAAAACTATTTCATGAGGAAACCATATTAAAGCTGTAAGTACCTCATATATGCTTTTTATTTGGCGTCTCTTGTTGGTTAAGCTGAGCAAGTTATTGAATTGGCTAACAAGCTATAAATTAGAAGCGTTCCAGTGTTGGAAAGACCATAAGAAATACTAGAGAAGAGTTAAGGTTTATGTGTTTGAAGATTACTTCAACTCGAGTCTGTAAGGTTCTGAGACTTCCTCCATGTGAATATGCCTTCTGCCAGTGCAGATAGCAAATCATCTTCAATCAATCAGTGGAACAACAAATGTTTTTAAGCAGCTACCATCAGACACTTTGTTGGTGTCGTGGTTGCAAAAAAAAATCTACTCTACCATAAAGGAATTTATATTATGTTAGGCAAGACAACACATGTAAACATATACAAAATAAAGACAAACAGAAGGCAATTTGAGAGGGAGAGCACTAGCAGTTGGAAGTGTTAGGAAAGATTTGATGTATCAGGTGGCTATTGAGCTGAACTTTGAAGGCACCTAGGGGTTTTTAAGAGGTGAATTTGAGGGAATTGACATCCTTTCAAGATTCAGGAAGAGCCAATGAAAAGGTAGAAACATAGGGGGTGGGATGTCATTTGTGAAGAACAATTTGACTGAACCATAGAGTTTCTATGGTCGAACAATTCATCTCCCTATGGCTATCCTGCTTCCTGAGTTTAACTAGTTAGGTTCCCATAAAACAGACATATAATCTGTGGCCTGGTCTAGACTCTAAGCCATCTCAGTTTGGGAAGAGAACTCAGGATCACCTCCATACAGTGATGAAGTATCAAAGTAGAACTTTAGTGGAGATGTGTTTGAAAACAGTGACAAAATTGAAAAGTCTTCTACAGAGATTTGTAGAGAAGATATGTAATATACTCTCTAAGTATAATCTATTTGAAATGTTTCCCTTGAAATCTCTAATCCAGGCTTTCTCCGTATGGTGAGTTTAGAGAAAATGTGCCGCATTGTGATGATTTATATCTGTGTAACTGCTACTATATGGCAGGTACGTGGGGCCATGGATAGAGTGCCAGGCCTGGAGTCAGGGAGACTCATCTTTCTGATTTCACATCTGGCCTCAGCAACTTACTAGCCGTGTGACCCTCAACAAGTCAAGTAATCCTGTTTGCCTCAGTTTCTTCACTTCTAAAATGAGCTAGAGAAAGAAATGGCAAACCATTCCAAATATCTTTGCCAAGAAAACCCAAAATAGGGTCATGAAGAGTTAGACACTACTGAAAATGACTGAACAATAACAAATAACTAATACTCACTTTCTGAAATTGTTTTTTCAAAACTCTGTCATCATGCCAGCAGCCTTCCCAGTGAACAAAGATGGTTCAGAATACAGTCTTAGGAAATATACAAATTGCAGGTGATGACAACTAGGGCATGCATAGAAGAATCTATGTATCGTTAACCACCATCAACACTCATAGTCCTTAGGTCAGTGTAATACATACAGTGGGTGATAATAAAATGTTTTGATCTTGTTGCCATCTCTGAGTTGCCTGTTTAATATACAGTCATTGAATTTGATTATTAGTTCTTTGATCAAGATACTAATACCATTTTTGTACATCATGGTCCTTTTTCAATAGAGAAATCAAAATCATCCCTTATAACAAAGAATAAAAAAGAAAGGGAAAAAAACAGTTTGGCAGAACCAACTAACACATCAGTCAAGGCTTACAGTTTCTGTGGCCCAGATTTATAGTCTCCAACCTTTGCAAAGAAGGGATGGAGATACATTCTTCCCTTCTTCAGAGCCAGACTCGATATTTTCATTTATGTTGCAGTCATTATGTATATTGCTTTTCTGTCTCTATTTATCTTTGCATCAGTTTATGTCTTCCCATGATTCTCTGTATTCTCCATAGTCATTTCTTTTTTTTTTTTTTAATTTTATTATAGTTTGCATCATTCATTTCCACAAGATTTTGAGTTACATATTTTCTCCCCCTCTTCCCCCTACCCACCGCCCCAAAACAGCCAACCCAGTGTGTCCCCCCTCC
>CM053591.1:81145460-81178330 GCA_028646515.1 Pseudochirops corinnae
ACCCTGCCCTCCCCTCCATCACCCCACCTCTCATCCCCCTTCCCCCTACTCTTCTATATGGCAAGATGCCCAGTTTAGAGTTTATGTCATTCCTTCCCTAAGCCAAATTCAGTGAGAGTAAGGTTGACTCTGGGAAATTATATTTTAACTACATTATTTTTGTAGTTACGTGATAAGCAATTGGGTCGAGAGATCCAGTAATGGGATTTATATTCCATTAGAAGGTTTTCTTTCGTATCTTTAAAGCAGACTACTTGCTGTCTGACCCTGGAGGTAAAAGAATGAAGCTAAATAAATATTATCAAACCCCAAATACTCCAAAATTCCTCATCTTGGATATATTAACTTTTTCCCATATTCTTAGCTGAAGGCATTGTCACTACTGAGATGTGGGACCTGTCACAGACAGTAAGGGAAAGAGTTATCCCTTACTGCCTTTTATCTTTGTTCTTTTTCCAACTCATAGAAACCAGAGATGAATCCAGAGAGCAAATGAGAGATGTTCAATTAGTAGTTATTCACATGTAGAAGGTAATTGAAATCATATGAATTGATTCATTGACCAGGTGAGTGAATTCAGAGAACAGAAGGGTGCTTAAGGAGTGTACTTTGGGTGGGCCCGAGAGCTGGTAAACCAAATTTACCTTCAAGTGACCACTGACTTTTTTTTTAAAGGGTCAACTGGCAAGTAAGAAAGTCTGTAAAGAAGGGTTTTTTTTGGAAAAAAAAATATAGAATTTCCTAAGCCCTATCTTTATGAGTTTTTTTTTTTTAATATTGGTAGGGATTTAATAAATGTCTTTTCTTTTATGGTGAAAGAGAAAAGAAAAACTGAATTTAACATAATCCAAAACTATTCTAAATCCTACCATTCCTGTTTCTTTGTTATTGACCAGCTAGTCCTAAATCAAATGGTAAAATCATTTCTTAAAATGTGTATTAGTGTTTGCTTAGCCACATATTCCTGTTAAAGCTCTGCGGGGCCCCATTGGCAACAGGGAGATTTCTAAGCTAATGCTTAACCATTGTTGAACTGATTTCCTGCTGAGAGCAGGATCTAGGGAATTGTAGAAGGAAGGAATAGTAGAAAGGAGAAGTTAGAAGGGTGAGTAACACATGTGTGTGTGTGAATTTGAGTGTCCGGTTTTTGTGGCTGTTGACTAAATTTCTGTTGAACTCATCAAACTCTTTAAACATGTTACATAACTAAAAATAACTAAATGATTTTAATACATTCTAAATTGGGTTTTACTTCCATTAGGATATGATTCCTATGTGTGGTTGTTGGGATTGTGACATAGTTTGGCATTATTCACAGTCAAGATAGGCAAACTCAGTGTTTATTTCTATGATTTAAAATGATAGCACTTTGCTCAGAGAATTTTGAGAGAACAAAAAGAAAAAGGGAAAAGTAACTCAGGATTTTTTTTTCAGAAATGTCAGCTATTTAATAAATAAAGGAAAACTTGAGTATGTCAAAACATAAATAGAAGATAAATTTGTATTGTAATGACTAAATTGATATTTTTCTTGTAAAAGATGCTTTTCAAATACCATACTTTAAATGGTACTTGAAAAAAAAATTTTTTTAGTTTATTACTATTGTCAAGAATTTAGGAAGAAAACTAAGACATATTTTTTAAAATCAGTAACCATTTTTATTTATTCTTCAAGAGAATATTTATTCTTTAGTTTTTTAAATGTCCATCAGTCAGCCTTAATTTGTTGATCACAGTATATTGAAAATAATATAGAGATTTAAGTGTCCCATCAAATTGTTATACAATCTTAATTTGAACCAAAATTGAATATTTTTTTGAGTTTTAGTTTATTAAGGTAATTAAAAATTTAGCATTTAGTTCATAGTTACTTACAAGATTAAAGACATATTTGAACAGAAGAAAACAACTAGTCAATCTTGTTTATTGTCATTTGAATTTGTAGTTTCTAAGCTTTGAAATAGGGAGCTAAACTGATCCCACCAAATCAGGAAAAACTGATTTTAGAGTCCCACATTCAAATAGACTCGGTATTTGGGGGAAGATTATAATCTGAGTTTGTGATAGTTTGGAAAAGTCTGAGGTTAAAATAGTTGACATAGTGAATAAAGAGCTCTGTTAGAGTCAGGAAAGTCTGAGTTCAAGTGCTACCTTTGATGTGTAGTAGTCACCTAACTTTGGGCAAATGATAACTTTTCAGTGCCCCAGGCAACAGTCTAAATAAGTAAATACAATTTTCACACCGGCAATTCTAAATGCCAACAGTATCTCAAGACTAGACACTTCTTTGTTCCTAAATACATTATTGCAATTATAAAGGCTTTATTTGTCTTAGAGGTGATGGTTTAAGCAGAAATGAGTTACTGAATTTATGGACCACTTTAATCTCTGAACTATTATAATTTTAAGAAATTTAACAAAGACAGCATTCTTTCTAATGCATGAACAGCTCTTCCTCCACTTCCATTTCATTCCATTCTACTTCCTCTCTTTCCATTGTCTATACTCCATTCTAACTATGACCAGTCTACTTCAACCCTCATTAACTTTCATCTGGGTTAGGTTTAGTACCAATTTGCTAACTGATTTATAGACCCATGAATAGATAACCAAATCTGTGACCCTGATGTTAAGAGCAAATTCTTTATGAAATTGCATATGGTTGTGAAATTGTGAAATTGTCCAAATACTTTCATGACACTGTATATATTTTAATATTTACTACCATTTTCAGTATATTAGCAGAAGCAATATAGGCCATTGTTGCTTCATGATCCACAGCAAGGCAAGAACACATAGAACCTTGAAGTCATTTTTTATTCAGTTTTATAATTTGTAATATAATTTTTTCTCAATGTCTTCCCCTTATTACTCTGTGTTTAAGCTAATAATTGCATTGACTTACCTTCCCTAAATGTACACTGCTGATGGGGAGTGGTTGACTGACATTGCCAGTGTAAGACAGCAGACTTGTGACAAAAAAATCTTCCTTGAATAATCCAAAGAATTCATTTGCATATAATCAAGAGTTGGCTGGGACTAGTGGGTATCACCCAAATGTCCGCTGATTTTAGTGATTTAAAGGAACGATATATTTCATTATCACAATAGAGCAAGATTTGATTTTTCCAAGTAAATTTAAATAAAGATCAGACAAATTTGAATTATTTAAAAAATGTTCATCTCAGGAAGCTTTGTTTACTTGCATATGATACGTGTTTTGGGATCCAGTTGAGACTCAAGCCTAGTGAGATAAATATCACTATCAGATTTAAAAAAGTTTCTTTGTCCCCAATTCATTTAATTTCAAGTGCAATATTAAATATATGAATGTGTTGAGTGCCCACTTTCAAATTCTCTTTATTTGTGCCATGCCAGCTGTCATCAATCAAAGCAATTATTTTTATTGCAATGCATTTAATTGTAACTTGGATTTGCTTGGGGTTGGGTTTTGTTTTTTTTTTGCATGTTTCTACAAGTCATTTGCAAATTCTCAAATCTGTGCAATAGTTTAACAATATTTGTAGTTGTCAACTTAAAATCAATTTCTTCCTTGTGCCTATAGTGAAAATGATTACAGGTTATACAAATGCAAGTTTTATCACGATAGCAGAGCAGAACTAATGTAGCATACTAATTTATTCATTAAAGTGCAAATGAGCAAATTATAATCCAAGGTGGATGCTTAGTTTCTTGCGGCTACTGTTGTCATAGAAAATACAAGTGTGCATTTAGCACTGAAACCAACAAAACCAGAGTCTCCTAAACCCAAAAGAGCAGTTTATCCTATGTCCCATTTCAATAGTTATTGAAATACCCTGACTCTGAAGGGATTAACATTTCTTTTTTATTTATAGTTAGGCTACTAGATGCCATTGAGAACATTGAAAGAAAAGAAACTATCTGGGAAAGGGAGAAAAAAAAAATTGACATGTTATCCCTGTAGATTTCCATTAGTTAATGTTGCATTAGGAAGAAAGTGCTTCACTAACAGCTGCCTTCAAAAGGATAGAGGTGTTGAGCCCCTGATTTAGTGTTTCCTTTAGGTCTATGAGACTAATGATCATTTTATCAAATTGAAAAGGTACATTTCACTCTTGTCTTTTTAGAGCAGGAGCCCAGGTATTTATTTAGAATTTACTACAATATATTATACTGAGCTGGGTGATAGAAGAGGGAGATATATAAATGCCTAAGATATTATTTTTGCCCTCAAACCCTACAGTTTAGTTGAGGAGACAAGGCATAATAAACATTTAGAATTAACTGGCAATGCAGGACATTCATAAATGCCAAAATTCAGAGGAAGGAAAAATCCCTGAGTTGAAATCAACAAAGATTTCATAGCAGAGGTGAGAAGTGAGATAGTCTTTGAATGTTAAGAAAAGATTCTACTGGAAAGAAAGGGTTGGAAGAAGGCATTCTTAATGTGGAAAGGGGATAGATACAACATGTGCAAAAACAAGTAGATAGGAATGAGTAAACAATGGTCAGGAGAAAATAAATGGACAAACCATCCTCTCTATAGCGGCACCACATATGGGGGATGAGGGCAGAGAGTAGTTTGAGCCTTTAATAATTAGGATCTTAAATACTTGAATAAAAAAAAAAGTTTTACATTTGCTCATGTAGGCCATTAGAAATTATTGAATGTGTCTATAAGGAAAGTGACAGATATAATAAATGCTTATTGAATGAATAAATGAAAATGTTTTAGGCACATGTTCTTATTTTCAAAAAGCTGATTTTAAAAATTAATCATCTAGAAAGAAATTGTTGATGCTACCTACCCCTTTTCTTCCCTACTCCTCCCCAATAAAATTTATGTGTAAATCAAAATTATATTTATATGTTAATTATCAAGGTAAACATTTCAGTTGTGCTTATGGTCATGCATTGGTACTGACTACCAATTGAGGATGCAGGCCTGAACTCACATGCATAATATACTATGTTTAATGATGCAGTGCAACACATATGGCTGTGTTCTCCTCATGCTGGCAAAAGACGTTACATTTGAATTTCCAGGATGTTGTACTTTGAATGTTGAAGAATGCCATACCATGTTTTCTGCTGCAGATTTCTTTATGAATTTTGGGTGGTGGTTCTTAACAATGTGAATAGATTTTCTTTATTTTCAGTGTATCTTTCAATATTGATTTGCTTGACTATAATACAGATGCGCTCATATACATATATGCATATGCACACACACACACACACACACACACTCATACACAGTGTCTCTTTTATTTGTGTTGTATCATTATCTTCACCCTCAGCCTCTCTCCCAGTCTTTGCCTTATGGTTCTGTTGGACATTACCATCTCTACACAAAAAATAAAACATACAAAATCAAACTTGTCATCTTCTCCTCTAACCTGCTCCTCTCAAGTTTCCTCTTTCTGTCAATGTTGCCATCATTCTCCTTGCCACTTGGGCTTTAAACTGTGTTAATATCCTTGTCTCCTCCTCTTCTCCTTTTCTACCCAAACATAGTTCATTACTATATCCCTTCCCCTCATTCTACGTTATTTCTCCTTTCTAGTCTATACATTTCATTTCTACTGCTACCTCTCTTTGTTCAGGCCCTCATTACTTGGTGTATGGTAACAACTGGCTAACTTCTCTCCCTACTCTAGTCTCTGTCTTCTCACTCCAGTTTAAATGCCATCTCCTTCACCACCTTTTCTCATTACTTCATTAGGAGGTTATCTATTTCTTTCCTGAACCACATATTTGCTTTTTGCCCTTTCACAATCCACCTAGTATGAGAGTTTGACTCTGCTGTGGAGTTACAGAATTTGAGAGTTGGAAGGAACTATGAAAAACTGATATTTCACATTTGAGAACACTCTTAACATTTTGAAATCTTGTTTTCTGAATTTTTTATCAGCATTTTTTATGCTAACACATCCCTTGTGGCTAGACCCTTTTTTGGAGTTTCTTATCAGTGTTCCAAATGTCACAGAATAGCAAATTTCAGTATATGGTTTGGTAAATAGACTCATTTACTTTTCTCTCATCCTCTTTCTTTTCAGATTTCAGCCCCTTTGGCTAGATTTTCAAATCTCTAGACTAATAAATTTTTAACAACTCTCATTAAATTCATTTCATTTTTTGACCAAGAATACACTATTGCTATATTTGAAACCATGGTTCCACAATATGATAACTTCTTAGAATCTTCCTTCTCAAATATTCTCTTCTGTGAATTTTGTGTCTTTCTATGGGTACCTGTGCCCTTAATATCATCAGTCTATTTCTAAGCACTTAGAACTCTTTTTGATTGTTTCTAGATTCCTTCTAGCAGTTCCATTGGTGCCAACATGAATTACCAGAAGTAAGATGTTGTTGTCAGATTTGATAAGTGTTGGGAGGCTCTCCTTCATATCCTGCATATGTGCCCTGAAAAGACAGCAGATGTTTCTGTTCTTAGCTCTGTAAATCCTCTAAGCCTATATATGATCTACATGGCATAGTCAAAAGAGTATTGGATTTTTAGTCATAGACCTGGGTTCAAATCTAGATTTGTTATTTAAAATATGCATGACCTTTAATAATTTAACATTTTTGAGTCCCTTTTTCTTATCTATTAAATGATAACATTGTACCAGATGATATTTAACGTCTCTTCTAGTACTCAAGATTGATTTCTTTGCTTAGTTTCTCTCCCTGCTGCATAAATGTTTCATTACTATTTGATGTACAGTTTATCCCTTCCATATTGCAGAAGTTGAAGTGTGAGACCCTGATGACCTGGAAAATTCATGTAAAATTTCTAGCCCTCCCACCTTCATACCAGAGAAGAAGTTTGAATTTTTTTCTTTCTCTTTTATGGGGTGTTTCAGTACCTTATTGTAAAATTTGGGTTAAGTATTTGATCACAGGCTCTGTATTGTCTGCTGTCCTTCATGTGTTGTCTGTGGCTTCCACAAAACTTCCCCAAAATTCCCATCTAATTTCTTATGTCAACCTGCAACACATCAAAACCATGATGGGCCAAGTCATGATGTAGAAGGGATATTGTAACAGGAACTGGTAGACACCTTTTACCTTTATTCTTCTCAGCAGGCTAGCTGATGTTATTTGGCATTCACTGTAACTCCCAGCCATTTCTCATTGATTTGCAAGTGGGATGAACTGACTTTTTCTCTACTCTTTGCCTCCCATCACTCTGAAGTTTCTTTTCCACTATGCTTACTCATTCAGATGGCTTGGCTCAAATTGTAAGATAAATTATAGCTGTACTGTATGGATACATTTGTAGTTCCCTTGACTATCCTTTTCTAAATAGCAAGTTTTTCTCTCCTAAAATAAATATATATTCTATTTCTTAATCAAATGGTTGACACTGCTATATAATTTCTTTCTTTACTAATATTTGGTAGATTTCCACTTCTTGTAAAACCTGTTTTTAATTTTTAAAAGGACCATATCATTTTCCTCTTAAACATTTTAAATACATTTAAACAAAACACATCTTTGAAAAGAAATAAACATTCTCTACAGGCATACAGGTAGACAGATGGTGGGTATATTAAACTTCCTTAATATTCTCAATCAGACTATGGGATGGATAACTTTAAGAGTCAACAGCTTTGTTAATGGGCCATGTCACTTTTTGTATATTTTGTGATTTCCCTCAAAGAGTTGTACTTACAGTTTGAACTAATAATGCATTGAAAATGTGAGTTATGATCCCATGTAATAATATTTCTGAGAGCTCACCAAAATAATTCTGCCCTCCGAGATTCCCCTAATTAATAATTGTGTCATAGGTATATCTCTAGAATGCTCTGCATCAAAATATTCATTTAAAAATAGAACATAAATAACCAGCACATTGTGCTTCAGTGACTTCAGGCACAATTGCTTCTTCCATCATTGTTCCCTTCTTAATGCATTGCTTGATAGTTTCTCAAAGCAAGTCAGGATATGAGAAACTTACAGGAGTTGTGAAGCATCCATAGTTATAGAGAAGTTTGGGAGGCTCTTAGTACATGTGATTATAAAATCCCCTTTACCTATGAGATCATGTAGAGAAGCTAGAGACCTGGCAGACAGATAAACTGGTAACAGTAGCTTCCTTAGGGGTTGCTAACACTGTATAACTCCTATTTGTAGTGATACTTTTGTGAACCCAACAGCATGGAAAAATACATGATAAGATTTTTTAAGTGGCACATGTACTTTGTTTAAAATACACGCATATGTATGTGTATGGAATTCCACACTTACAAAATAGATGCATAGATAAATTAGGAAAAGCAGGCTTCAATTTTTAAGAATATTCATCATAGAATTGCACAAAAAACTGCTTTCATAATTCAGTTATTTATATAATTTCACTTTCATTTAAAAATAATTTAAGATAGAAAATATTAAACAATAATATAATCAATTAAATTTGCTTTAAAATTGTTTCTACTTAAGTGAAATTCAACATATAAAATATCACTACTGAGATCTTAGTGTGCTTCCAAGATTTTGTAATTACAAATAGTACAATTATTAAAATCATTGAACAGATATTCTCCCTTTGGGGATTTTTTTGTTGTTGACTATACAGATAGATTACTCAGTAGCTTTGTCTTAGTTGTCTGGAACACTATAAGAATAAGTGGCTTGTCTTCGGTGCTTTTATTATAGATGAGAATTGAACCTAGAAATTCCTGACTCCAAGGAAGTTCTTCCTTGACATACCACAGCTCCCTGCCAGCTACATACCCCACATAGAGAATGTCCTTATTATATGTGTTGAAGTGAATTGAAGTGACTTTAAAGGGACCTTGCATGTCATATATTGCTCGATGCCAAATACATTATTTATATTCTACTTTGATAGTTTCCCAGAGCATTCTATTTGACCTTGTTTAAGAGAATTATAAAGGCTTTATCTAGTCCATAGTTGCCCAAAATTATTTGGACTATCACCCACTTAAAAAAAAAAAATACTCAGTGCCCCTCTAGAAATCTTTCTTTAACCCTTTAATATTTTTTTAAATTTGCATCATTTTTAAAACATATAATTTTGAAATGACATCTTAAATTTAATAATTTATTATAAATTTGTCTTTTTCCCCCGCATTGAAATTTTGATGACACAATACTGTCATATAACTATATAATATCATATTTCAAACAAGTCATTGCACTCACATATTCCTGCCAATGCATGCTCAACTTTCTGACAATGCAAGACACACTCGCCTGCTAATGCTTGCTTATTAAGACCTGTTGGAGGACTTGACCGCCAATTTGTTATAACTTGCATTTCGTGTGTTTATTTGGAAAATCATGTAATCACTATGACTTTAATTGTATCACACAACAGATGAAATGTGTAGAAACCGGTTTTCAATATTTTCTTATCTTCTCTTCCTCCCTTATGCTAATACTGCTCCCTTATTTTTATTCAACACCCCTCAATTGCACCAACAATCTACTACTGCCCCGGCCTGAATATCACCCACTTTGGAAACCTAGGATAGTTACTAGTCTTTAAACAAAGAGGCCCAATTTCAAATGAACAGAAAAATTATTTCTCTTTGGAAAATGAGTGGTCCCTGTTTGTTTTATTAGTGGGATTGAAAGGGTAGGATTAGGAAAAAGAAAATAAGACCTTGAATAAGCTCATATGAAAGAAATTTTGTTACTAATAATTCTATATTACCATTTTCCCCCTTGCACATTAAAAAAAAAAAATCTAATATCACAGAACCATAGAACCTCAGTTCTTTAGAAAAGGTGTCAGTGGCCATCTAGTTTTACCTATAGGTCAGTGAGAACGGCCTCTAAACATCTCCGCCAAGTGACTATTCATCCTTTACTTGAAGTTCTCTAGTAAAGCATAGTCAATCCCCTCCCAAGGCAACTCACTCGTCTTTCTCTTAGCTCTAATTGTGAGGAAATTGTTTTTCTTTACTTTGGATCTAAAATATCCTTCATTATGTCCATCTATTGCCTCTACCTTTGGTTCTAAGCACCTCATTTAGCAAATGTTAGACCACAAAGCCTTCTTTGATTGCTACTGGAGCCCTTTCCCCAACTTCCCCTCTCAGTGGCTATCTATAAACAGATGCTATAACTTATTCTGCTTTCTTCTTCTTTTTTCTTTTTTTTGCTTTTTGGAAGGGGGAAGGCAGGGGAATTGGGGTTAAGTGACTTGCCCAAGGTCACAGGGCTAGTAAGTGTTAAGTGTCTGAGGCCAGATTTGAATCAGGTCCTCCTGACTCCAGGGCAGGTGCTCCATTCACTGCATCACCTCGCCACCCCCTCTGCTTTCTTCTTGACCCAAATTCCAGTAACTTTAATTTTGTCTTAACCAAAAAGAGGCCAGGGGTTAGCTAGAAATAAATTTATTAAAGGCAGAGAGCGTAACTTCTATGTAAATGTTATGAATTTTCCAAACTGAGAACTGAGTGACTGACTGTACCGCTAAATTTTCATTTAATATAAACTACTTAAAACAGTACAGATGGGAAATATATGGTCCTTAGGGTTCACCATATTGTTGTTGAGTCTTAAAATAAGATAATTATTGTAGTAACTCCAGAGACAAGAGGTAAGGAAGGGTGGTTTAATACTATCAGACTATCACTGATCACCTGCTCTCTCTCGAATAACACCTTCTTCCATTGAGGTTGCACAAGAAATATGGGAGAAAACTTTTATACAGTGACAAAGTAACAAAATAGGAACCAAAAGAATAATATACAGGTTGGCTAAGACTTTGTAAATGACAAGAACATTAAACTACCAAAACATTGATCAAATTTAGTTGACAACATGGGTATTAATTTGTTACAGTTAAAGTATACTTCACTTTTTTCAAAATACTATGAAAGTATATGAAACTCTGAAAGTGTACTATCAATGGTAATAATTCCACATTTTTCTTCTTAACTAATTAAAGGTGATATATTAGTGAGTGGTTTGTCTGATATGTCTAATCAAATTTTATGAATAAAAATATAATCCGAAGCCACTTTGATAAATATACATACGAAAATTCTTGGGGGCGGCTAGGTGGCATAGTGAATAGAGCACCAGCCCTGTTCAAATACGGCCTCAGACACTTAATAGCTGTGTGATCTTGGGCAAGTCACTTAACCCCAATTGCCCTGCCTTTCCTCCTCCAAAAAAAAAAAAAGAAAATTCTTGAAAATGCTAGCAGCTACCAAACAATATATCTCACTCTTAAAGAGAAACGCAGCAAAGCATTTTCATAATTAATTATTCTATAATTAATTAGCAAGAATTGTGATACCATGATTCATCTTTGATATCGAGGAAAGTTTCTATAAATGTTTGTTGAACATAATTGGGATGTCAGAGTTGTACATGAAATAATAGATATTTAATTTAGGATAAATGCCTAAAATTTGTTAAAATAATATATTATCATCTTCCAAATTAGCCTGGCATATTAGAAAGAAGGGGAAAAAAACAAGCATTTTTAAGTACCTACCATGTGCCAGGCACTGTGCTTTATAAATATTATATTTTATTAATATTGTACATTATATACAATATTAATATATTTAATATACTATATAAATAAAATAAAATGAATAATATTTAACACAATATTAAAATATTATAAAACTATATAATTTGATCTTCATAGTAACCCTGAGAGGTAGGTGCTATTATTATCTCCCTTTTACAGCTAAGGAAACTGAGGCAAACTGAGGGTAAGTGACTTGTTCTGGGTCATGCAGTTAGTGTCTGAAGGGAGATTGGAACTCTAGACTTCTTGACTCAAGACGCAAGCTCTCTATCTACTGGACTACCTAGCTGCCTTAGGAAAGAACACTGGATCTGGATACAAGGAACCTTGAAAGTTAAACACCCACCTCAGATGTCTGACCTTGTACAAATCGCATGATCTTGCTGGATTATAAGAGCTAATTGAACTGGGTAGCTGCTAAGGTCCCTTCTAGCTCGAGACTTATTTTAATGATTTTATGAAGTCTAATTGGTATGATCTATGATATATGAGTAGGTGACACAGTGAATAGAGTGCTGGACCTGGAGTCAGGAAGGCCTCCTAAGCAAGTCACTTGACCCTGTTTGCCTCAGTTTCCTCATCTGTAAAATGAGCTGAAGAAGGGAATGGCAAACCACTGCAATATCTTTGACAATAAAACCCCAAATGCAGTCATAGTTGGACATAACTGAAAAGATTGTAGGTATTCTTTGAGAATATCATAGGCAAGTCCATCAATCAGTCATTTGTGTATGTACTGTGTATTTGCTATTCCAGATATCCCTGAATTTCAAATCTAGAAGGAACCTCTGAGGCTATTAAGTCCAATTAATAACTGAGCATGTGCCTGCCTTTATCATAGCTGGCAAATGGATCCTTTGCTTGAAAACCTCTAGAAGGGGAGCCAAATACCTTCTAAGTTAGTCCCTTTAATTTTCTGAAACAGCTAAAAATTAGGTGGGTTTTTTTTTCCTAGCATCAAACTTAAATTTACCTCTGTAACTGCTTATTCTCCTCTTCGGGACCAAGGCAAACAATTCTAAACATCTTTCTCCATGACAAGGTTTCAAGTACTTAAAGAGAGCTGCCTTGATCATAGCCCTTCTAAATCTTTTCTTCTTCATTCAGACTTTATATCTGTAGTTCCTTTAACCTGCTTTCATATGGCATTAATTCAAGGACCTTCACCATTCTTACTTTTACATGTTGGAGACTGACCAGCTTATCTTTGTTCTTTCTAAAATATAGAAATGAAATAAATGAAACAAAAACATTCTCCCTGACTTTAGTATTTTGAACTAATTCAATATGATATAAAACTTACAGAGTGATTTTTTCAAAGCGAATAATAAAGACTAGGCCACAAAGAGAGAAATTCTGAAATTTGTATTTAAGAAAGAATCTAAGTGGTATTTGACAATTTTCTATGGAGAGGGACCCATGGAGGATAATTGCATCTGCTCTCTCCACTTCTTTGATGCACAACAAAGCCTAAATTCAGCTTGAAAATATAATAGTTGCTGGTTTAGAGATTGTACACACGGCAACATTTGCGTCATCATGACAGTACCCACTTAGAACCTGGAACATTTCACAGACAACCAGCAATTAACTGTTATCGGAGTAACAGGTTCAGCGGACATTGTTGAAATTTAGTTTACACACTGATATCAGCGTAACTAAAATATTTGCACCCACTTACAGAAGGATGGTTAGCACTAGACAGTCTCTTCCTTCTCATCTGGCAAAGGCAGTGGTTTCTTTAGTTGAACTCACATTAGAAATGAGTGCTTAGAAATAACGACTGACATATCAGGACATACTTAGCCGTTTGCTAATTATCATTTGTCTTGGCAGGATATTTATTCTCCCTGTGAACAACAAATAAAAAAGAAGTAAACTACAACCATTAACAATTCACTTTTATATACATAGCATTCTTTTAGCTCACAAAATGCTTTCTTCTCAAGGACTCTGGCAGTACAACGATCATTTCCTTCATTGTACAGGGGAAAAGACCAAACCCCAGACTGGTTATTAAGAGACTTGCCTAAGGTCAGACAACTAGTAAATGTAAGAGATGGGACTCAGAATCAAGTCTTTTCATTCCAGATCAAATCAGGGGTCTTTGGGTTATACATAATAATTCCTCTAAAACATTCTGTGACTGTTTAACAAAATAAGGATCAGAACATACCTCAGATCTAGAATAACCACAGAGGTTGTGGCTGTGGTGATAAATGTCTTTATCTTTCCATTGACCAACTTTGGCTCCTCTCCTCTTAGTACCCTCTACCCTTATCCCAGATGCCCAGTGATTTCACATCAGCCTCTTGCTCCTAAGTACTCCCTGTTATGCCACCTCACCCAGGACATCCTTTAAAGCAGGAACTCCAGGCTCTGAAACTTTTCTGACACTCCATCTACCTCTCAAACTTATCTGTCTTGGGGACTAGTCCCTCATAGGTCTTTTAAGTGATTAAGAGTAGTATCAATGTTGTTGATCAGTCATTTTAGTCCCATCCAACTCTTCATGATCACATTTTCTTTGAAATTATACTGGAACAGTTTGCTATTTCCTTCTCCAGTTCATTTTACCTATGAGGAAACTGAGGCAAGCAGGGTTAAGTGACTAGCTGGGGTCACAAGGCTACTGTCCGAGGCTGGATTTGAACTCAGGAAGACTCATCTTCCTGACTCCAGACTAAGCTCTGTTCACTGTGCCACCTAGCTGCCTGATAATAACACTAAGTAGCATTTATATAGCACTTTATGGTTTGTGAAGCACTTGACATATGTTGTCTCATTAGATCCTCACATCAATCCTGCAAAGTAAGTGCTTTTATTATCCCTGTTTTACAGATGAAGAAACTGAAGTTGAAGAAAATTAAATGCCTTAATCACATTCACACACCTAGTAAGTATTTAAGAAAGTAGTTGAAATCAGGTTTTTCTGACTCTAACCCTCTATCTGCCATCCTACCTTCAATATCCAATTTCAACCTGGATATATAACAATTGCTGGTCTATTTAGTAATCAACCCTTGGCTAAAGGAAAAGAAATAAACAAAAACCCACTGTATTTAGAATCAGTAGAACTGTGTTTACATTCTACTTACTTGCCTACCAATGGGAAGGGAGTTTGCCCACCAGGAGTTTGCAATACCCGTAAAATCACTGGTCAAGACCCCCCCTCAAAGATATTAATATTAACAAATAAATCAATCTGTGTACAGTAATGGGAATAACTTTGACCTAAGACAATGTGGGAATTTTAACCAACAACCAGGGCAAGGTGTGTGGAGGGATGTTTGGGGGACAGGTAACTTCATCCTACTGTTTTACACTGGTTGCTGCCTAATTTTCTTATGCTCCAACCTATCTGATGGCATAGTATAGTTTTACCTATGTTTACTTGTTTAATAAATCTGATCATATTCACTAGGAAGTCAGAACATTCATGACTTGGGCACAGTCTACTTGAAATTTATCAATCAACAGTTTGAGAAGTCAACAGGAGAAATTTATCAAAGAGAATTGTCTGTATGTTAAACATCTAGATTGAAGTTGTCAGTCTTCCTTTGTAATATATAGATACTTGGGAGTATTTGTTACCCCAGAGGTGGCAGTTTATGACTAATAGGCACAAAAATGGCATGTTGACCAGTCAGTGTTCACTGGGGCATAGGCCAGTTACTGCCACTATCATTTCTTTCATCCATCACCAACCTCTTCCTGCCTGGGGAAGTTTCTAAGCAGGTTGAGTTTATCTTTGATACTCTTCCTATCTCTTTTCTCACCTCTCCTATGCCTTCTTATGTCATTCCTTTAATTTAGGAGCTAGTACAAGGCCACCATGGGGACACCCTCTCCACTCATTTAGTTCATGTTTTTCCACAATACCTAGTGCTTCAAAATTTTATTATTTATTCTTCTTCCTTATCTTTGATCAAAACATCCAGTCTCTTCCTTAGTGAAGCTGACCAGAAAGGAGATCAAATTCTGTTAGGAAGAAACAAGTCTGATTAGAATTATAACAAGCTAAATTTGAGAGAATAATTAACTTCACCAGGGTCATAAAGCAGTTACTTATAATATCAGGACTTGACTTGAGATCTCTCTCTTTTTACTTGAGATCTCTTGATAATTAGATTATATTAACTGGTTGTTATAGTAGTTATGCTGCCTTGTTAATTCACACTAGAAATGGTTAATAAAGTTTATTTGGAAGTATTTTAAGAATTGTGTCAACATGGGGAGAAGAATTTCAATGTGGGAGAGGAAATTTGATGTTACTATTCATCCATCCCTCTTTTTATTACATCTGTCTGGTCTCCCTCATCCATTTCCAGAGATTAGCATGCTTGACTGTGGACACACACACATATATGCATACACGCATGCTTACACACACACACACACACACACACATACTTCTCCCTCCCACATATAAACCAGAGGAACAGGAGTCATAAGCTTTTTTGAAAGATTTTTTTTTCTTTTTCTCCTCCTGTTGCATCCAATCAACACCAAAACACATCTTCCCAAATTCAGTCCAGTCCAGGAATGATAACAGTTAAGACTCCATTACAGATGCACACTAACACAAGATTTGCTTTGAGTACTAGTGGAAAATGAAAATATTTATCTTCCTCTTCCCAGCTGCAAAATTTGATACATTTGGTTGCTTTCTCCTTTATAATTATTTCTGTTTTGTATCCAGTTAAGAATGCCAGAGGCCCCTAAAATCATCCGTTATGTCCTAGTGCCTATCAGACAGTGAATAAATAGTTTTCTTAGCCATTAGCACATACAGCATGCTTAGCAGATACTCTGGAAGAACAAAGTTCCTTCTTCAGATGATGGAACAAACTATTAAACGAAGCTTGTAAATTCTGACAGAGTACATGTCAGGGTACTCCCTCCCCTTCACTTTTCCTCCTTCCCTCCTGAGCTGGACACGACAAAAATGACTGAACAACAACATTGTTATTACTCTTAATCACTTAACAGATCTTTAAGGTTCTGGTCCCCAAGACAGATAAGTTTAGAATTGTGCTCTTCAGTTTCTTGTACTCTTTCCCAAACCCAGGATTTGTATTGTATTTATTTTGCATGAATTGGCAATATACTGATTTTTTATTTATGTGCCTGTTGTTGCTCTCATAGAGTGTTCATAGTGTTTTATATTTTGTCTTTGCATCCTCAGTGTCTAAAACTATGACTGGTATATTGTAGGCACTTTATATATTAAATGCTCATTGCTTAGATTGATCAAAAGCAAACTTTTCTTCTCTAAAAAGTTTGATGGAATATCAGAAAAGTTTCAGAGCTAAAAGTGACTGCTTCCCAGGGATGGTGAGAGGATAAAATTAGGTAATTTTGTAAAATGCTATGAAAACCTTGAAATGCTATGTAAAAGATTTGATTTTATTTTGTAAGCTCATGTAGTGAATGGCTATATTCCATCACTAGAGACTGAAAGAGAAGAAACAAATATAAACGATATAAAATATTATGTTAAATACAAGGAAGAATTTCTTGATTCTCACTTTAGAAAAATTAAAATATGAAAAATGAATCTTCCCCTAAGCCTCTGAACTTCGAAGGGTGTTGGTTCTGGACTTGAAAAGAGATAACAGGACAGACTGTCCAGATGCCTTTCTGCTTTATGATTCTCTAGAGGCCTTGAGTACCAGAAAAAGAAAGTAGAATGCAAATTCAATGTATTTTTATAATTTCTCTGGAAACAGGTTAAGGAACAATTCTTAAATTTGAGAGTGAGGCCCTCCCTACATACTTCTCCTGTATATAGTACTAAGAACTTAGGGGAGACAGTACAGTCCCAGATTCCCCAGAAGCCATTTATTGTTTTATGGACTTTTTTTTGACCTCCAAAGTTGTCCATATATAATAGGACTAAAGAGACCAGATGTTTTGCATGTGGATTTTGGAAAGCATTTCTTTGCATGTATTTGCGATATACTGATTTTTTATTATGTGCCTGTTGTCTCTCTCACAGAGTACTCATACCGTTTCATATTTTGTCTTAGTATCTTCAGTGACTAAAACAATTATTGCCATATAGTAGGCACTTATTAAATGCTCATTGCTTAAACAGATCAAAAACAAACAAACTTCTTCTCTAAAAAGTTTGATATGGAACAATGGCTAGAAGTCCAAAAGAGCTAATTTTAAGATTGATGTGAAAGCAAACAAAAACACTAAAACAAAAACAAAAATTACCAACAAACTCTTCCTAAGATTTAGAACTATTCCAACATGCAGTGTATTGCTTTGGGAAGGATTGTTTCTTCTCTCCTCTTCATTCCCTTTACTCTTAAATCCCATAAAGTCTTCAAGCAAAGGAAATATGATCACGCATCAGAGATATTGTGCAAAGTATTATTTTTGAAGGACAAATTGAACTAGCCTCAATTAATTATCTGCCAGGCAGCATTTTGTGTGCTGGGAAGGCAAAGATAAAAATGAAACCGTGCCTATTGAAGTCCCTTCCTATGATTTTGTTACTGTGACAGTTTTGTCCTATGGAAACATGTAAACAGCGCATGTTAGTTACTCCCCTCTCTGTTCAAATATTCATGGAGCATTACTTCAAAAACTACTACTACAGTGACATGGGCATTCTAATACGAACTGGTTACACGAATATTGCAAAATATAAAAGTTATAATCTCTAAAAATAAAAACCATACTGGGTCACTTTCAAATGGATTATTGAATGCTTTGCTAATAGCAGTGGTTCTCAACCTTCCTAATGCCAAGACCCTTTAACACTTGTATGTGGGCAGACCCACCTGGAGACGGATAGAGGAGCGGTGTCTCGGTTCCTAAGACCATCGGAAATATATTTTCTGATGGTCTTAGACAACCCTTGTGAGCCCTGTGAAAGGGTCATTTGACCCCCAAAGGGGCTGTGACCCACAGGTTGAGAACCACTGGCTTATAGTAAGTCCCCAAAGTAAGTCTCTTATACATAATCAGTGTATTCAGTGGTTGACTTGACTGGAATTTTTTTAAAACAGGAATTTTTAAATAAGAAAGCCAATTGACATTGACTCTTTTAGTCATTTTAATGAAGGAATAAACTGTATATGGTCACTGAATATAGTTTCTTGTGTTTGATGTGGCTTCTTCTACCAAAGGATAGTTATATCCATTCGAATTAACTTCATGAAAATCTCTGGTAGTCATTAACATAGCTAAATTGACTGTGTTGACTCAGTTGCTATCTTGGTCACTGTGATAGAACTAGTCAGTTTGCATTGTGAATGGGATCTGAGAGCCAAGAGAAATGTTTCCTATGATTTTGACTTAAAGAAATAGTCAGTCAGTAAACATTTATTAAGAGCCTACTATCTACCAGGTAGTGTTGTAAGTACTAGGAATACAGAGAAAGGCAAACTCCAGGAGTTTGCAGCCTAATTGAAGAGATGATATAGAAACAGCGTGTATACAGGATAAATTGAAAATAATCAATGGAGAGGAGGCACTAGAATTAAAGGGGGGTCATGAAAAGTTTCCTGTAGAAGGTGGGATTTTGGCTAAGTCTTATAGGGAGCCAGAGGAGCAATAGGGCAGAGATGAGGAAGAAAAGCATTCTAGACATGGGAAAAATCAGTGAAAATGCCCAGAGTTAGGAGATGGAGTAAGCCACTGTCACAAAATGGAGTGTAAGGTACAAGAAGACTGGCAAGGTGTAGTGAGGATGTTTGAAAGGACAAAAATGCTAGATAGAAGGTTTTCTATTTGATTGTGGAAGTGCCGGTTTACTGAGATATTTATTAAAAAAGAGGTGACATGATCAGACAGGCACTTTAAGAAGGCCGCTTTTCAGCATGATTGGCAATTAAGTTTTCAGAGAATATTTAAACTATTTTCACTTCAGGGGAGATTCTCAATTACTAGACCAGCAGAGTAAGTAATAAAACTTTTTACTTCAATTCAATTAAATGTTTCTTGTTATCTTAATTTTCCTACCTGCTGGCAAATACATAAAAATATGTAAACCATTTTGAAATCATTAGATTTTTAAAATATAATTTAAGGAAATATGTATTATAAACCCACTTCTACTCCCCTGAGGACAGAAGTCTTTATACAACAGACCTGCAAATGTACTAATGTTTAAAAATAAACAATTCCATTTTGCTTCAGATGTTTTTTGTTAATTTTTTGTGATTTGTGATGTGATTTGTCAATCTGACAAAGTGTTTTCCTCCCAGAGAAGTCAATAATGCCAGTATCAGTATCCCTGTTTTACACAGGAAGAAATTGATGAGTCTCACAGAGATTGTGACCTGGCAACAGTCACACAACTTTTTCATTTGACTAATGCTTTTTGCAGGTCTACTATGCTTATGGTATGGTGATATATGAGCTAAGCTTAAGACCTAGTAAATAGTGTTGATGGTTGAGTACATTATAGAGATAGGGAGGTGATTACATTAGTGCTAGACTTGGAGTCAAGGAAACCTTGGGTTGGAATCCCAGCTCTAAAACTTATTAAATGTATGACAATGGGCAACTCATTTAATCTATTGGTGTTTTTTGTAAAAATTAGGACAATAACAACTGGAATGTTTATTTCTCGAATTTATGGTGAGGTCTAAATAAGATTATGCATTGGAAGCATTTTGCCAATTTTAGAGTACTATATGAGTGTCAGCTATAGTTTTTGTTATGGTCCTAGTGTGAGTGTTTCATCTGGCTATCACATAATTACAGATATTACCAAATGAAAAGACCCAGGGCTCTGAAAACTCTGCATTTAGGCATAAACCAAAGATCACTGCCATTGCCCAACTCAGTAATGACGATTATAATAGCAAATAAGGTTTATCTAGCCCCTTAATGTTTGCAACATGTGTTACATATATTTTATCATTTGACCCTTCCAACAATATTGTGAAATTGGAGCTATTAGGGACAGCTAGATGGTGATGGTGCATTTGGACCTGGAGTCAGGAAAATCTGAATTCAGTCCTTCCTTAGACACTAACTATGTGACCCTAGGCAAATCACTTAACTGCTACCTGCCTTAGTTTCCTCATCTGTAAAATGGGGTAATAATAGTACTTGCTCCCCAGGGTTGAGAGAATAAAATGAGATATCTGTAAAGTGATTTGAAAACCTTAAAGTGATATAGATAGATTACATATATGTGTATATATGTAAATATATAATACATACATAGGAAGAGATGTGTATATATGTATGCATATATGTAAGCTATAATTATTGCTATTGTTATTTTACAAATGAGATTGAACAAAGGTAAAAGACGTGACCAGTGTCATATGGCTATTAAGTGATGAAGAAAGATGGCTTTGTGAAAGTTGAGAGAGAGGAAAGATTAGAGGAAATGACAGTTGTACAGTTCTAAAATTCTTTTTGAACCTTCCTGCTAAATTTTACCCAAAAAAATTAGTCACCGTCACAGTAATGCAATTGGCAGAGACTTAGAAGTATTAGTCACTATAATGGTTCCACTATAATTGATAGATTTGACCAGAAAAATATGGATGGGGTGGGATAGGAATATTTTAGGCATGCAAGCTTTGAAGAAGGTGAAACTAAGAAAGGAATAAGCATTTGTTAAAAAGAGTTGTCACAGAAAGAAAAACAGAGAAATAATAGAGAAGCATAGAAACTTTAAACAGGAAGAAAAAAAAACAGAATGAAAAGAAAATATTGAAGCACAGAAACTAAAACCAGAAGAACAGAATGAAGAGAAAATACAAACACTACAAAGGAGAGACTTCCACATAAACTATGAAGGTGAAAGAGGCTTATACAACAGCACACCCATTTTTAGCTGGCAGCATGGTCCTTGACACTGTTTCAAACATAATGATCCTTATTTATATTCAACTTCATTGAAATCCATGATAAGTATTCTCTTCATAGCAAATGTTTCCCTCTCTCAAGCTTATTCTTCTGTTTTCAACCTAAGAGTTTCTTCTTTTTTAAATAAAGAAAAGAAAAACATAAATGAACCACTTAACAGAACATATATGAAAAAGAGGACATATAGAAGGAATTAATAGATGGGGGAAGGGGTAAAATATTACGTATGTGCATGGAGGTCTCTAATGAGGGCCTGTCAATGACAACACAGCATATCTGAGGTGATTCTCTTTCAGGAAGCCCTTCATACTACTCCATGATTGGGGAATTGATGTTGCCTAGTTTCCAAAAACTGGAAGAATTACCTGAATGGGGGAGCCATGAGTATGGAGTTGAAGGGGAGAGTTATTTTCCATGAAACGAATAGTTATCATAAAGCTCAATTAGAGAAAATAGAACAGAGTACTTTATGCTCGAGATTCTTAGGATGGAGTTTCCATGGTGCCAGCCATACTATGCAACTATGTCCAGGGCCAAATGCACATTTATACACTGATTATTGTGTTAATTTAGCTACAGATAAAGGCGACAATAAAGGGATTATTCTTTAAAAGTGGAGCTTTGCCTTACCTAGTATTTAGAAACTTCAAATAACTGATTCTTGTCAAAAAAGCAGGCTTGAAGTAGCCTATTTTTAGGTAAAATGTTTAAAAAAGAAATTGTGATTGTTCCAGATTGCAGAACCCAGACACTGACCAACTTTTTATATATGTGACTCTTTACAGATCTTGTCAGCATTATAGATTTATAGGCTCATAGGCTCTGATTTTTTTTTTTTTTACCTATATGGGCCCTTAATAATTATAAATTTCTTGTTGCTATTATTTTTATTTCTTTAAGATTAATAGTTCTGATCTGGAAGTACTTCAGAAACCATATAGTCCAACCCTATCTTCTTACTGATGACAAAAACAGAATCCCAAGGGTGATTAATTGACTTCCTCAAGCTCATGTTTACCTTTAGCATCAAGCCCTTTGCGTTGGTAAATTGACACCCAAATTTTAAATGAGCAGGTTATGATTTTCTTTCTTTCTTCTCACTCCAGCTCAATGTTGGGCTTTCCCCACACACACCTTACTCAAACTGGGGATAAAATTATGACCTGGATTTAAATAATGAATATGTGACATAGTTTCTTCCTTTACATAATTATGTTTCTTATAAAATTCACCCAAAATAATGTAATTATGGGCAAAAGTGGGAGAGAAGGAAGAAAGGAAAGAAATAATGAAGAAATGAATGAACAAACGAACTAGGTAGTACAGTGGATAGAACAATCATATTAGCATCCCCCACATTAGTTCAAAATCCTACCTAATTGTGTGTCTCTGAGCAAGTCACTTACCTGTCTTACTTCTGTTTTTTCATCTATATAATAGGAAGGTCAGACTTAAGTTTCCTTCCATTTCTAAAGCACTGGTTCTATGATCCCATAAATGGAAGTGGGGAAGAGGTCCACGAATTTTTCCTTATTTCATCTCTTGATTTTCTTCCGTTTAAGTGATGGTGATGCATGAATAGATTGATATTGATTAGAAACAATCACTTAAATGAATATTTTGTGGTGTAATTTTTTTTCCTATCAGTTTCTATTGTCACTATAGAACAGAGTGATTTGGGAACCAGTGATTTGGAGACACTTAACATCCAGCTCAATTATAAATCTCACTCACGAAAGCCTGACTTGAATTAAAAGGAGAAAAATAGAAACCTTTTCAGGACCAAAACTTTTTCTGAATGATATTTTCTTAAAGAAAACAATACATGGGCATTGTTCTTAATTTTTGCCTCATGAAGCTAACATTTTAGCTTGGTGAATAGTGGAAAGGAAAAATGTTTAGCTGCATATTATGCTCTTCTTTTAGCTTGGCATCTTGACAATAGATCTGGAGACTATAATACTAGCTATGTTCTAATAGCAAGTATCTGTGAGCCTTTGAACCACCTTAATATTGTGGAGAATAGTGTTATCTAAAAAGGACCAACAAGTTAAATCTATGAATTCATCCCTTTTAAAAATTGCCAGGTGAAACTTTTGGTACTCAATCAGCATTTTTTCCAAAATTATTTTTTAACATAAATAACATACTACTGTTGTTGGACAGATGATAAGGAATGGATGTAACAAGATCCCCCTTTCCCAGAATGTTATATTACAAGAAATGTTTCTTTTTGTTTTTTTCTTTTTAAAATTAAAATGACCAGCTTGTAAAGATTTGTATTTGACACCTGGTTAGTCAATATCTCCATTAGGAAAGAGAACGCTTTTCAAAGATACACTCTGTTCTCAGAAACTTAAGAGGCAGAAATAACACGAGAGGCACAGGGATATGCTCCAGCATGTTTGAAAAAGTAGGCAATGGCACAAAAAATATTATGAACTCTTAAATAAAGTAATGTCAAATGTGCCAGAAAGAAAAAAAACAAAAAGGATGCATCAAGCCTCCCATAAGGTTGATAAGGTTGATAGAAAAGTAGATAAAAGAGATCCAGGTTCAGGGAAGAAAAGGAGGATTAGGGAAGTCTCAAGGGAAGAAACTCACTATATGGACTTGGGTTTTTTTTTCTTTTGGTTTCCTCCTCCCTCTTCGCCCCCCAATCCCCAGGATACAGTAGATTCCAAGTTTAAAAGAAACCTATGGTGATTGACACATTTTCCTCTATTCCCAACATATTGTTTGATTTCGTTGTTGTTGTTGTTGCTTTTTGGAGGGGGGAAAGCAGAGAAATCGAGGTTAAGTGACTTGCACAAGGTCACACAGCTAGTAAATGTAAGAGTCTGAGGTCACATTTGAACTCGGGTCCTCCTGACTCCACAGTGGGTGCTCTGAGGTTTGCAGAGCACCATACAATTTCCCCCTTTTCACAACTCTCAGAAATAGGTGCTATTATTTCCCTTATTCTGCAGATGAGGAAATTAAAGCAGACAGAAGTTAAATGACTATTCCTATATCCCATAGCTAGCAAGTACCTGAGGCGGGATTTGAACTCAGGCCTTCCTGATTCCAGGTCTAACACTCCATATGTTGTCTAAAGTCTCTAACAACCACAGTTGGTCTAACAGTTCCAGGGGTGCAAAATCTGCAGCCTTGAGGACACACATGGATCTAGAAGGATCTAGAAGGCCACAGGAGGCCTTAAGGCCTCAGTTTCCCCACCCCTGACACCTCTACTTAGGGAAGCATGGGGCCATCTCATAGCCAGGGACCATGGACTCTTCCTTCTGTCATTCTAAAAGTTAACTTTACCCACAATATTTTAAAGTGACATAATACATGCAAAACACTTTGGAAACTTTAGATACTATATAAATGCCAGCCATTGTTGTTATTCATTATGTCTTCTTTTCAAAAAAAAAAAAAATCCTCTCCACCTGATTGTCAGGACCTGAAATTGCTTCGTATAAGACAAAGTCAGCTATTAATTCAACAGTTAGCTAAAAGGCTTAGTTGAGGTAATTCATTTACTAAACTTTGTCATAATAACTGGCAATCATTTGAGCAGCAAGAGTCAATCATTGATAGACCCTTTCTTTCTTTGTTAGGAAGCACCTAGATGGTTGGGGAACACCTGGGAACTGAGATAGTGCCACTGAGGAGAGAAATCATTCAAAAGATGAACCTGAGGATACAAAAAACAAAACAAAAAGAATTAGTAGCTTCCTAGCCTTGTTTCGGGACAAGCCTAGTGCACGTCCATTGGAGCCTGGGTCACATGGGGCCCAGTGTGGGAGGAGCTTACCCAGGAGAGGAGGGAGGGATGGAGAGAGAGAGAGAGAGAGAGAGAGAGAGAGAGAGAGAGAGAGAGAGAGAGAGAGACTGTGTGTGTGACTGGCAGAAATTCTTAGTGAAGATTTTTAAGGCTTAAGGTATACTTTGTGCTGAGTTGGAAATTCATTTTAAAAATACTTAGTTTACAATCTGGGTTGAAGAGACAAACAACCTTAAATTCTGTGTTGCTTTATTTCATGCCATTGGAAAGGCAATAAACTTAGGGAGAGTACGTGATAAGGAAAATTAGAGATAGACTCCTTGATCAAGGGACATGACTATTGTGTCAAATCGGACAGCTGCTCTGCATCCTATAGCCAGGAAGAGTCCATGAAAGGAATGTAAAGGTGGAAATTCTGGACAGAGGTCAATGAAACTGGAACCAAATTTCTCTCATTGTATCATGCTTTCTAACATCTTACTATAACTGATTACAGACATTTGATAAAGTTTAGGAGATTGGGAAGACCCAAAATGTAGGAATGACTTTATTTTATAATGACTTCTTTTTCAGAAAACAAAAAACTAAGTAGAAAAAATGACAGGATATATTTGTCATGAATAAATTAATTGCAAAGTTCACAGATAAATTTTTTTTAAGACTTTCAGAATTTTATGTTGATAAAATTCTGAGATTTTGGTAATTAAAAAAAAAAATAATTTAGTCATTGAAGCTGCTGTACAGAGAACCTGGGCAAACTTAATGAAAATTAAGTAAATTACAATCGAGTGCATTCTTAATCTGAGCCCATCATTACAGCTGTATTAAGAGATACTGCCTTACAATCTACCTAGGCAGTTAAATCATGGCACAATAGGTAGAACGCTGGACCCTGAGTCAGTTTCCTGAGTTCATATATTGCCTCAGACAGTAGGTTTACTGTCTCTGTGATTTTGGGAAAGTCACTTAACCTCAGTTTCCAGCACTGTAAAACGGGGATGATAATATTGCCTACCTCCTAGGGTTGTTGTGAGGATGAAATGGGATCATTATAAAATACTTTGCATACCTTATAGTACTATATAATTGCTATTTTTTTCATTATTACCTATTACCTATTTTAACCTTTTTTTCTATTAGGGCATTTCTCCTTTCCCTGAAGCCTTCCTTTGCAATGCAACTTCAGGTCTTGGTACCCTGAAAGAAACATTTTAATGTGGAAAGAGCTCTATATACTCTGAGATTTGCCTTCAAGTTCAACCACTTTTTGTATGATAGAGAAATCCACCTCTCTGGAACAATGTTTCCTTGTCTATCTCTTAAGAGGTTTGGTCTAAAGGACCTTAAAAGGATTATCCAGCTATGACTTAGTATGACTCCCTAGCTGACAATCAGGAGAAAATTTCTTAGAGAAGAAAAAGGTGTATGTTTATTTGGATGAGCTCTCTCAGGTTGTGTAACACCAATGTGATACCCATGGCAGCTGCTATGACTATGCATGCATATTTCCAGGGTAGAGTCCCAAAATATAATAAACCTTCTTCCTCAAAGGCAAAACCAAAATATTTATCTGGGACACCATTAGGATTTAGCAGCTCATCACTTATCCTGGGAGCTGTCCACATCTTAAGTCTTCTTTCTGTCAGGTTCCCCACCAAGTTCCTCCCTCCACCCACTCAAGCTGGCTTCTCTCTCTCTGCTCTGCTGCTGCGTGCTCTCGCTCTCTCTCTCATTCTCTCTCTCTCATTCTCTCTCTCTCTCTCATTCTCTCTTTCTCTCTCTCATTCTCTCTCTCTCTCATTCTCTCTCTCTCCTCTCATTCTCTCTCATTCTCTCTCTCTCTCTCTCATTCTCTCTCTCGTAAGCTCCTCCCACACTGGGCCCCATGTGACCCAGGCTCCATGTGACCGGTACCATGTGACCCAAGCTCCGTGTGACCCAGGCTCCGTGTGATCACAGCTACGAGCTTAGCCATAGCTCCAAGCAGGTCGCATAGGCTTAGCAGTGGACAGGGGAAGATTTTCCTATTCCATTAGCGTTTCAGGTTTGTTTTAGGCTTGTAGTCTGGCCCCTCCAAGCCTGTGCTGGGTTAAACTGTGACTGTGCTGAAGTTATTTCAGGAAGGGATTTTGTCTTCTACATACTTGCCAAATCTATGCTTTGTGTTACTTGGAGGCTTTTTAAAATTACTTTTTTTCTTTAACTATCTAATAAAGCACTTTGGGGAAAGGCAGTGGAACCAGGGAATAATATCAGATTTGTCTTCATTAAATTAAGGGGAAAAGATAAATGTTCACACTCAGGAGAAACCTGAATATCCCCAAAAACCAGGTGCAACAGATGGCTGTTAGTGTAGCATATAGATGTACTTGTTCCAGATATATAGATATAGATATAGATATAGATGTGGATATAGATGTGGATGTAGATGTGGATATATATATAGATGATATAGATATAGATGACATAGATATAGGTATAGATGCAGATGTGGATATAGATATAGATGTGGATATAGATATAGATATGGATGTGGACGTGGACATAGATGTGGATGTAGACATGGACGTGGATGTAGATGTCTGGGTACTGACCTGTTAGACAAAGAGAAAAACATGTGATAGGATCATTCGGTGTTCAGCTATGAAGATTATAGCCTTTCATCTGTACCAAGTACAGAAGTAGGTATTATACCTTCTGAAATTAATGCAGACATTGATGAATATAGCTGTTTCCATCTGCATTTGCTGATTTAATGTAAGAAACATCTCTGAAAGAAAAATAGGTATATGCCTTTGCACCACGTGACGGCAAGGATGAACATCTCAGCCCAGGCTCATCGTCTCATTTATATTTAATCAGTAGTATGCCTATATTCTAGCATAGAAGGGAGCCTTAATTAGGACCTGTTTGCCTAGTCCAGGCGTGGGGAACCTGCGGCCTCAAGGCCACATATGGCCCCCTAGGTCCTCAAGTTTGGCCCCTTTGACTGAATTCAGTCAAGCCCTAGTCTGACCATAAACAATGATGGTTTAGTTTTCTCAGTTCAGTGGGAACCAGCCTATGATGAAATGTGGCCTCAGGCTCTCCTGACACAGAGAATGCCTGAATAGCCCACCTCTGAGGCTTTCCCTCTTAATATCATAGGATGAGATCCTATTTGTAAAGCACTTTGCACAGTGCCTAGCAAATACTAGGGGCTTAATAAGTGCACATACCCTTCCTTTCCTATCAAGCAAGAATCCCTAAAAGAGAACTTAGACTAGAGTTGAAAACTAGGTGAGAACAGTATAGGGAGAGAGAAAAAAATTAACAGGAAAGACTATCTCCAATCCTCAGGGTATCAAAGGCACCATCAAAAGTCCACATTGGAGGTAACCTACAGCAGAAGAGAGAAGATTATGAGGAAGGAGTAGATAAGGAAACTAGCCAAAGTCAGAGATCAACTTACAAAAGCAGATGTAGTAATGTATTTGTGGATTAACAGATTTTGCTCGGCTCATAGGACCAGCATCACAGCACCTCGTTTACACGTACGCCAGCCAAACTCTCTTGTGCTTTAATTTTTTAAAAAATTTTTTTAAGGGACAATAAACAATGACCGAACTAGAAATAGAAACCATGAGGGTACAGTGACAGAAAACATGGAAGAGTCAGTAGTGCTAGGTCCTGCAGACAGGTCAAGAAGTATAAGTCAAAAGGAGGGAAAATGTTTAGCAATTTGGAGAGCAATAATTCTTCAAATAAAAATTTTTCTTTCTTCCTTCCTTCCTTCCTTCCTTCCTTCCTTCCTTCCTTCCTTCCTTCCTTCTTTCCTTCCTTCCTTCCTTCCTTCCTTCCTTTCTTTCTTTCTTTCTTTCTTTCTTTCTTTCTTTCTTTCTTTCTTCCTTTTTTTTGCTTTTTGGAGCAGGGAAGGCAGGGCAGTTGGAGTTAAGTGATTTGCCCAAGGTCACACAGCTAGTAAGTGGTTAAGTGTCTGAGATCAAATTTGAATTCAAGTCCTCTTGACTCCAGGGCCAGTGCTCTATTCACTGCACTACCTAGTCGTCCCTGGTCCTCAGTTTCTTTATCTGAAAAATCCCAATAATAATATCTTGTCATATGCTTCATAGGATGGGGAAAGCACTTTGCAAACCAGCAAGTTCTATATAAATGTGAACTGTTATTAATTTATTACCATTTTTAGAATCTAGTTAAAATTTTTGCTAGCTTTTATTATTACATTGTATTTTTTCTTAATTTCATGAAATTTATTTCCTGGCTTTCAAAGCCTTGGCTTTATGACTCAAACAGCAAAAAGAGAAGACATAATCATGTTTTCTTTATTGAAAGGTTGCTCGAATGGTAGTTAAAAAAGTAAAGGCCAACCCTGTCTTCCTTTTATTCCATATGGGCATGTGGAATCACAAAACTTGCAAACCACAATGGGTTCTTTAAAATATTAGTCAAGTAGAGAACAGGTATACACAGAAGCATTCCATTTACAAATTATATTTTTCCCAGCTTGCTACATTATTGATCACATTCCTTTCAATGAAAAGGAAGCTGTGGCAATATTAGAAATTCCAGTATTTTAGAATATTTGAGCAATACATCAGTGAGTTTCTTTGGGGAACATCACTTTCAAGACATTTACAAATACCTGCAATTTTGGTGCAATGAAAATAATTAAGGAGAATTCATTTACTTTCCCCCACCCTCTTAATGAGGATGTTTGGCATGCTTTATCTATAGCAGGCAGAGAACTCAGCTGCTTTTTTTTTTTTTTCTCCCAAAGAACTTTTAAAGAAAACCTTAAGAATACAAATCCTACCACATAATTCCCCAAACAACTTTAGCTATAGGAATAAGCCACATTTTAATATTCTGTATTCTGATAGGCTATGAGCTAATCTTTAAATTATCTCAATAACATAATGATTGTGAGTGGCAGAACCAATATTTGTATTCTGGTAAGACAGTTATGCCCTCTAGCAATGGACAGGGGTTTTCTCTTTAGTGTGTAGCTCTGGGCAATGCCATAGGTAATAGCAAGTGAAAGGGATACCGTCTAGTCAAGATTTTTTCTTCCCCTACTGTTTCTTGGTAGATTTTGTCTTTGGCTGAACAACTTTGATTTATATATCCCCTTGGTGATTAAATTGCCCAGGCAATTTTTGGTTCTTAACCTTGGTTTGTGATGGGGATGGGTGATGATATCTATCTGGTCTTGAAGATGAATAATTTATCTACTGAAAAAACTGCAATGGAATGGTCCTATATAAGTAACTAAAAATTTAGTGCATATTCCCTCAAAAGTGGCTTAGAGGGCTCAGCTAAAAATTTTCTTTTTATAGGGAATACTTTCAATAATAATTAGCTGATTCTCCTTTTTATATTAGACACAGCTGATGGTTAACTGCTTTTATTTTTATTTTCTAAATGGCATGTACATTAATTCATTTCTGATTTTCCCACTGCTAGTTCCATACCACCCAAACTATGTTGTATTGAACTACTTCATATGTATTTGTATTTAACTTTGTATTTATGTGACATATATACACATATACATATATACGGATGTATACAGGCGGACCTAGTTTTATTGTGCTTCACTTTATTGAGTTTGCAGATATTGCATTTTTTTAAATTAAAGGTTTGTGGCAGCCCTGTGTTGAGCAAATCTCTTGGTGACTTTTTCTAACAGCATGTGCTTACATTATGTCTCTGTGTCATATTTTGGTAATTTTAGCGATATTTCAGACTTTTTCATGATTATTGTATCTATTATGGTGATCTTTAATCAGTGATCTTTGATATTGGGATTATAATTGTTTTGGGGAGCTATGACTTGCTCTCATTTAAAAGGACAAACTGAATTGATAAATGTTGTATGTGTTTCTAACTGTTCCACTGATCAGCATTTCCTGATCTTTTTCCCTCTCCTCTGGCCTCCCTGTTCTCTGAGACATAACAATATTAAAATTAGGCTCATTGATAAAACTACAATGGCCACTAAATGTTCAAGTGAAAGGAAGAGTAAAACAATGTGGCAAATTTTATTATTTTCTTATTTTAAGAAATTGCCCCAGCTACTCCCACCTTCGGCAGTCACCACCCTGGTCACTCAGCAGCCACCAGCATCGAGGCAAGTTCATTCATCAGCAAAAAAGATTATGACTAGCTGAAGGCTCAGATTATGGTCAACATTTTTTAGTAATTTTTAAAAATTAAGTTATATACCTTGTTTTGTTTTTTTCAGACATAATACTACTGGACACTTAATAGACTACAGTATAGTGTAAACATAACTGTGATACACACTGGGAAACCAAAATTTTGTGACTGTAGGGTTAATGGGATAGAAAATCTTACCCTCAATTAATAGGTGTCACATAGAACCCTGATGCCGAGCCAGTTAGACTCTGGGCCACCAGGATTTTCACACTTTCTAATTAAGTGCTTATTTCCAAACTTCTTGGTGCTAAGCCAATTAAGTACCTATTCTTTGCCTGGAAGCCATATGTGTTATATTTCTTGCAGGGAGAGGTAAAAGCAGAGAGAGAAGTTAGCTGAGGGTGGAATTTGCCTAGGGAACTTGTCTGTGGGGAGGCTTGATAGAAAGAATGCTTAAGATGTCAGCGCTTCCTGGGTTGGTAATGTATACAGATATTTTTGTTACCTTGCTAAATTTTGCCTTCTGGTATCCCAGTAGTGATGTTTCAAATAAATATTTAGGTTTGGTCTTGGATGGAGCAAGTGTTTTTATATTTTGCAAACCAGCTCTGGAAATATGCATGCATATTTGTAGTAGCTGCTATGAGTATCGCATTGGTGTTACAGTGACTCACTTTATCGTGATATTCACTTTCTCATGATGATCTAGAATAGAACCTGCATGATCTCTGAGGTATGCCTATATATATTTTATTTATATGGGTCTCCCATTAGAATGTACGCTCAGTAAAAGTAGAGATTGTTTCATTCTTTGTATCTCCAAGACATAACTTAGTACCTGGAATATGACAGTTGATTAATAAATACTTGTTTATTGATTGATTTAATTTTATTTATAATACAGAATTTATCAGTATTTAACATATTAAGAAATTGCTTAAGTAAACTACCTGTGGAAATAATTAAAAGACTTTATCTTTAGTTTTCCATTTGCTAGATTCTTTCAGTCTTATATTTTTGCATAGTTTTATTCTAATCTATGGTTTAAAGAGAATTGCATCTTAAAGCTATAGTCCTTAAGAGTTATAGGATTTCCTATAAGAATACAAGTCATTCTCCAATTGATAAATGGCCAAAGGTTATGAACAGGCAATTTTCAGAGGTAGAAATTAAAGATATCTATAAGCATACTAAAAAATGCTCTAAATTACTGTTGATTCAAGAAATGCAAATCAAAACAACTCTGAGGTACCACATCTCACCAGTCAGATTGGCTAAGATGATAAAACAGGAAAATGACAAATGCTGGAGAGGATGTGGAAAAATTGGAACACTAATGCATTGTTGGTGGAGTTGTGAACTGATTTAGCCATTCTGGAGAGCAATCTAGAACTATGCCCAAAGGGCTATAAATAATTGCATATACTTTGACCCAGTAATACCACTTCTAGAGTTGTATCCCAAAGAGATCATAGAAGTGGGAGGAAGACCCGTATGTACAAAAATATTTATTGTAGCTCTTTTTGTGGTAGCAAAAAATTGGAAATTAAGGGGATTCCCATCAGTTGGGGAATGG
>CM053591.1:81178830-81228786 GCA_028646515.1 Pseudochirops corinnae
ATGTGGTAATTTTACAAAAATAAATAATATGGTAATGTATAAAGACAATATAAATCTGTTCAAAAAAGTGAAAATACTAAGCAAATCCTTATACATCATAATACTATTGCAATGCTAAGAGTATAAGCAAAAAATGCAGATTAAAATAGAGGCAATCATTATCCTGAAAAATGTTCTTTGAATCAAATAAAAATCATGGAAAAAATAAATAACCATGAAAGGGAATTGTGATGTTAAGACAGCATACAAAAATTACTGAATTTAGGTAGAGTCATGTTTAGAGGAAACAACCCTAAAAACATATATTAACCCTATACTATAAAAGATGAATGAAATTAATATTAAATTAGATAAAGTGAAGAAAAATAAGAAAATGCAAAATAAGCACAAATAAATAAAAATTAAAACAAAATAAACAGAAATGAAGAAAATGATAATTCAACAAATTTCTATGACTATAAAAATCATTCTTTGAAAAAATGAATTTAGTTAACAAAAATCAATAAACTTTTAAATAAAATAATTAAAATAGAGGAAAGTAAAATTAGCAAGATTAAAAAAATATAAAGATCAATTCACAAAAGCAGAAAACAACAGAATTATTAGAATTTACTATAAAGTTATATGCTAGCAAAATCAAGAATTTAAAGGGAAGATTTTCTATACAAATGAAGAATGCTCAAACTAAAGGTCATGAAATAGAAATTTTAAGCAAGGTAATTACGGAAAATTAAATTGAACAGATCATAAAATAAGTTTCAAAGCAAAATCTCCCAATTCTAATAGACTTCTAGATAAATCCCATAAAAATGTAAAAAATGAGTAATACCCATGCTATATACTTAATTCTTGATTAACTGAGAAAGAAAAAGACTCCATCAAAGTTCTTTTATGAGGTACCTAACTTGGTAGTAATAAAGCAAAGAAAAATATCCATTAACCAATTATAGTACGAGTACTGAAAAAAATAAATATAATTTTAACAAAACAACTTTAGTAGTATATCTAAAAAAATATTTATCTTCACCACTTTTCATTTACACCAGGAATACAGAGAAGATTCAACATTAATAAAACAGCTAACATAGGTTTCTAAGGACATAGAACTAGAACTAGAAGAGACCTCAGAAGCCATTCAATCCAGTACTCTCATTTTACAGATGAAGAAAATAAGGTCCAGGGAGAGTAATTTAGTTGCCCATGGTCATTAATGTAGTAAATATTACAGATGAGATTTGCTATCTCCTACTGTGTCTTGCTACCCAACCTAAGGTTGTCAGATGAAATAGAATGCTGAATATTGAATAATGAAGATCTGTGTTCAAACCTTAGTGAATCAGACATTTTCTACTTATGTGATCTTGGACAAATCACTCAGCAAGTCTTAAAGAGTTATATAAATACTAGTTTTTGTTGTTGTTATTCTTGTTATACAATATGAATAAAATGTGTAAAAAGTTAATATCACAAAATTGGAAGAAAATGAATGGAGATTGTTTTCATAATTGAGGAAATTATTGTCCAAATAAGAGAGTCGATAGCAGAATATAACATAGTCAATTTTGATTAAATTAAATTGACATTTTTTTTTGCATGAACAAAATCATTATGATAAAAAGGAAATTCTTACCTGGTAGAAAACCAAAAAACTTTTATATCAAATATCTCTGATATGTTTCTAACAGCCAAGATATATTAGCAAATGAGACAAATAATAATTTCCCAATGGATAACTGGTCAAAGAAAAAAGATTGAAGTTCTTATGAGAATTATAAACTCTTAACACCATCTGAAAAGCTGTACCACTTCACTAATTGTAAGAGAAATGTAAATTAAAACCACTTTCAGGCTTTTATTTCATATTCAACAAAATGTCAAAAGGCAAAACATGGAAATAGTTAATATTGGAAGAGTTGTAGGAAATCAAACATATTGGTGTACTGTTGGAGCTATCAGTTAACCCAAACATTCCAGAAAACCACTTAGAATTATTGTAAAAAGTGACTAATTTCTTTATCTTTTGACCCAGAGACTCCATTTTAGACATATATCTAAAGGATGTCAAAGGTAAAACAGTAAATTCCTTATACAACAAAACATTTATAGCAGTTAGCCCTTTTTAATGGTAGCAAAAAATTACAAACAAAGTACATGTTCTTGGATAAGAAATGACTAAATCAATCCTGGCACAAAAATATAATGTGATATGAAAGCAAAAAGCATTTGTAAAACTGGAAAAAATTAAAATTTGAAAATTAACAACAGTTTAAAACATAAAATGGAGTGATGATATCTAAAGTCAAACAGCAAACATTTATTAATTACTTGCTTTGTTCTTGGTATTGTGCTAAAGGTTGAAGATATTAAAAGGGGGGGAAGGGGACATCCTCTTTTGTAGATCTCAATTTCCTTATGAATAAAACAAATGCATAGAAATAGGTGATCTACAAGATCCCTTCTAGTAGGGAATCTCTAAAAACACAATATGACAAACACCAGACTTGAAATCAGATTGGGTCGATTTTTGGCCATTTAATAACTCTATGACGATGGGCATGTCACTTCCTTTCTCTATGCTTTAGACATCTTATCTGTAAAATGGGGATAATTAATACCTCTACTCCTATATTTGAATTCACAAATTTTTGAAAGGAAAGATTTTGCCGAATTTTAAAATTATTTTAATTTGACCTGTTATTGTAAAATCTATCTCTTGAGAATAAAACTGCTTTGAGAAAACAACGTTAACAAATGAGAATATAAAAGAACTAATTAGCTCTTATTTTATTTGTCTTTTCCACTGAGGAAGAAAATCTTTGATCTGGAATAAGTAGGTTGTAAAAGAGGCCCAAGATAGAAATCTGATGATCTTACTGCTATCCCTTCATTTAGCTATCTTGTATCATTTTTGACAAACCATAATTCTTGAGTTTTCTTAGTAGGGTAGTTATAGGGAACATATGACTATGTTCCCTATAGTCATATACAATCCCCTACAATCCCCTTTTGAAGCTAAAATACTGTGATTCTATAAGCTTTCCCTGACCTTCCTCCCCTCCTTATTTTTAGTATTGATACCTATGATTTCATTGATATACAGAGATCAGATGAGGCTCTTCCTCTACCAAGCCACACTGGCATCTTCTCTTCAAATTAAGAGTTTTGAAGTGCATGCCCTAGCACACTGAGGAATAAGTTACTTGACCCAGGTAACATAGCCAATACATTTCAAAAACATAACTTGAACCTACATCTTCCTGCTTCAGAAGCAGGCTCCCTATGACAGTAACATCATACTACTGACTCTCTCTCTGATTGTGCCTACCATTCATATTTCTTCATTTGCATAGACAGAACTTATTTCCCTTAGTACTCCATAAAAGTTGAATACCATTCATATCCCCAGGACACCTAGCAAAGTATTTTGCACATAGTGGGCCCTCATTAAAATATTTGATGAATCAATTAAACTAATTGGAGAATATCTGTGGGAAATTGTAAGAAACTTTACAAGAGGATGAATGTCTCACAAATCAATTACAAAACAAATAAGAGCTTTTTTAAGAAGTCATTAAAGTTAAAGAAGAATCACCAAAGAGAATGAGCAAAAAGAATATCTAAGTCATATGACTGAGAACAAAGAAGTAAAATGAAAAAAAATAATCGAACATGAATTAAACTTTGGAAAACAAAACAAAACAAAAAACCCTTTTTTCCCCTCTTTATGTATCACAAATATCTATCTTGGTAAAACTGAAATTTAAGAATATATAAGAAAGAAATGTTTAATCATGTGAATTTAGCCTGTATTCAAACTTTCTTTGAATTTTAAATTATTCAGATGTTTATTCTTTAAGATATTTGTCAGAAAGCAGTGTTCGAAAGAGATAATTATTTTCTTTTTATTAAACAAAAATACCTGAAAGCTACACTTGAAGGTAATGTCATCATGAATATTGGTAATTTATATCATCTCTCTTGGGTCAATTTCTTTATCTGTACAATATAGGAATTCAATGAATGTTCATGGGTCATTCTGTGGGTCTGTCAAGTCTGCCCTCTATTTTGCATTTTTTTATAATCCTGAGAGCGTCAATGCCCCAAATGTAGCAAACACTGAAGAAATGCTTATTGATTGATCAGTTTGTTGAAGCATATTTCCTTTGCCATACAGTTGCAATGAGAGAATCTTTAACTACTGGAGTCCTCTCTAAGAACAGGGGAAATGAAATATATGGTGAATGTGAAAATAAACTTAAGGTAGACATATTCCAGTAAACACTTAACAACTAGCTCTCTGAATAAAAAAAATACTTATGCTTCACTTTTACATTTAATCTGCATTAATAACATTTTCTCCATCATGCTCCTAAGACCAGACACTCAAAAAAACAATAAATCAAGCCCTTATTTTTAACATTTGCTAGTTTCTAAGGTATAAAGGTCATACTGAAAACATAATGAACTCCTAAGCCAGGTCAAGCTGGCTCCATCACACCCCTTCTTAAAGGTAACAGTAATATTGCATTATAGTTTCTTTCATAAGACTGATCTGAATTTGAACATTTTCAAAGGTGCTATGAGCAATCACAATGTGGTCCTATCCAATATTTTGTTCTTTTAATTTCTGTTTGGAAGTACTCCAAATAGAAATTAAATAAAAATCTAATATAAAATACTAATATAAATCATCACATTTGCTAGAATCAATGTGATTAAGCTAACTGTTAAGATACTCTTTAAATCTTTTATGTAAATACACGCGTGTATATCAATTTAAAATTTGGGCCAAGTTATAGTACAATAGAATACAACGTTGAGGGCTTTTATCCCATTCCATTTCTCTAGTTTGTTGTTGTTGTCGTCGTCATTGTTTCCAGTAAATTTTTAAGTTTGAAGCTTTGGTTAGAGGGAGACGAAAGAGAAAGTCAGAACAGATTATGTTTTAGCAAATATTTCTCTTATTTTCATAAGATTTTGGTTTTGATAAATGTGATCAGTACACATTATACATTCATATTCAACAATCCCAGAATTCTAATTTGTGCTAGAACTTTAGAGACTTATTTTTAATGTACTTTTAAAAAAAGTACAGCTTATGGGGTTGTTGAGAAAAAGCACAGCTTTTTCCAGAGTAAACATAAATTTAACTACCATATGTTTGACTTTTGAAAAATGAATTCTTTCTTTATCTTCTTCTTTTCCTTAATGCCCAGTTCACAATTAAGAACCAACACAAATCCTAAAGCAGTTGACTGGTCATGGTGTTCTATTGAACATAAGCTAGCTTTGAAAAACACAGTGCAAATTTTGAACAATTTAAAGATCAGATGAAAATTTTAAAGTAAATGCAGGTCTTCTTTAGGCAAAAGAAGGAGTGAGTTAAAACCACTGCACCAACTTCTGTAGATCCCTCAGGTGACAAAAGTCAGTATTTTCAGTCCCTTTCAACCAGACCCTTTTTTTTAGAGAGTTTTAGTTAAAGCTACCAATGTGAGGAACAGCTGCATACAATATCTGGTATCTAATCTGTGGACTTGTATAGCAAAATGCCTGCTAGGTCTTCTATCTATTCTACTCCTAGTCCCCTAAAACCCTGAGCCATCCTTGCTCTTTTCCAGTGAAATTGAAAGAAGATCCTTGCTCACAAAGAAATCTGTCCCAATTTCAATCGTAGAATAACCCAATACATTTTCCAAAGCATTTTTCTCAACAACCCCATAAGGGAACTGCCGTAAGTATTGTCATTACAGTTTTGTAGATAAGAAAACAATGAAAGAAGCAAGTGACTTAATCAAATGGTAAATATCAGATTCTGAATTCCAACCTGGATCTTTTCCTAACTCTGAAGTCCATGAACTGTCTCCTGCTACTACCTTATATAATTTCTTAGTACAGCCCAGAAAGAAACAGTCAATTTAGTCCCCTAACCCTAGAGCAACCAATGCTGAGATCAACTCAATTTCACATATTTCACTCATTTTTTTAGGTATAGAGTCCACCTAATATTGCTTAAGGTTAGTGAGGTCTACTGCAATGAATGGGAATTCTTGCTGTCTTGGTTAAATTTCTGACTCCTTCCTGTTCTAGTGTTATGAACTTAGTTTACACTATAAAAATGAGGATTAGTGTAATAAAAATAAATTATTCATCAATCTGTTGTGGAGACTGTTAACCATAAACAACTCAAGTTTTTAAAACTCCGAAGGCACACTTGAAAATTAGAGCAAATATATATGTAAATATACATACAATTTATACTTGCAGGTGTGTGTGTGTGTGTGTGTGTGTGTATATATGCACATTCAAAGTTTTAGTATAACAGGATTCGAGTTTTACCCAAGAAGTTGAAATTTCTACTTTCTTGCTCCAGAGAATTATAGGTATTTTTCTTAAGCTTTCTTGTTCTAGCAGCTTTCTAAAATAAGATGTAAGGAGGACTCTTACCCCTTTTATGCTATGTTTCCAAGATGTTCTTTTCCAAATTACAGCATCTTATATCTTGATTGGTTCTTGGAGATCATTTGATATAATTTGCTTATTTTAAAATTGAGCAAACTGAAGGCCAGATAAAGTCCAATAACTCATATGTAATCACATAAGTAGTAAGGGAATGATAGAGTCAAGATAAGAACCCTTCTTCTTTATTTGGGTTGGGGACCTTTCTAACTCTTTAATACTTTTTTTTTTTAATCTTGAGAGATGGCTCAAAATTAATTATTTTAAAATCTGGTTTTCTTCTCTTTTCCAGCATTATTCTTTGAATTCATAGAGGAAGTTGGGGGCAGTGTTTTATTCTACAAATATTACCTTTTCCTGCTTTAAAATTATGACCCAAATTCCCCTAAATATTTTTTAACTAATACCTGTACAATGAATGATGAAAAAATACCTTTCATAGTGAGTCACTCTACATTTGGGATTGGGATTCTGCTTATTTGGTTATGTCTTGAATCACTTATTAAGCATAATCAAACTCTAAAATATGAAAAATTAGATAATCTGCCTGAGGATGAATGAAAGTTATATGTATATACTCTATAGCTGAGAATGTCTATGAGCCAACATGTACCAATTAAAAAGTTTGGACTTCTGAAATTCACATCATAATTCTAATACTAAATAGAACACCTCTTAAGGCTCTAAGTCATAGATTAATTGTTGTTTTCTATCAGTATCACATTGAGAGTGAAATTATTTATGCATATCTTCATTTCCATTCAAATTTAGAAATACAGTTATAACTTTATTTCTGTCTATGGAGAATATATGTGTTTCTGTATATGAATCTGTTTTTAGAGGTAGATGCTAAATCTCATATGCTTCGATACCTTACAAATCTCTAATTTCATGAAGACGGGTCCTTTCTTCACTGATACTGACTCATTATAGCTCCCCTATGACTTAATGTCTTCAGAAGTTACCATAGTCCAAAATGCTATCACTCCATGCCCAAACTGGAATTGTTTTTTTTTTTCTCAATTTAATTACCCTAAGCCTCAGACTACAGGCGTACAGTTCCTCACCTTCTTCCTATTTTGCACTGCTAGAACAACCATTGAAAATCCAGGGTCACACCCATGCCATTATAGATAAAGATTTTATTGGAGGAAACCATCAATATGCACAACATAAAGGTTTTTGACGATCCTTTTCTCCTTATATGCTTTATCTTTGTCTTCTGGCCCAGTAGATATAACGCTGCTTTTAGAGTTGGAGAATCAAGGCTATGCTATTTACTATGTGTAACCTTGGGCAAGTCATTTAATCTCTTGGTGTCAGATTCCTCATCTTTAAATGAGGGAATTGCACTAAATGTTTCCAAAGTTCCCTTATACCTCCAAATCTGGGGATTTAAACTATATACTATTTACGAGAAGTGAAACCAAACTTCTTGTGTGAGGCAATATTACCCATTCATCTTTTTTTTAAAAATATGAATATTAAGTATTTAAAGTATGCATGTATAAGCCTTGTTCTGTTGAAAGGGACTACATTGACTCATATTTTGTTGTTGTTCAGTTGTTTCAGTCATGTCTTTTTGTGATCCCATTTAGGGTTTTCTTGGCAAAGTGGTTTGCCTTTTTTTCCAGCTCATCTTACAGATGAGGAATTGAGGCAAACAGAGCTCACTGATTTGCTCAGGGTCACACGACTGTGTATGAGGCCAGGTTTGAACTCATCAAGATAAGTCTTCTTGATTCCAAGCCCAGTGTCCTATCCACTGTGCCATGTAACTGCCCTTGATTCAAATTCAGAGGTCATTCCAAAACTGAGAAATTTTCCTCCTAAGAAAATGTCTGGGTTTATAAATTCCTGACAATCACACATGGAAAATGATCTGATTTCAGATCAGTCAGAGGTCTTTAGGAAGGTTTGTTCAGTTTAACATCCAACTCTGACTATCAAGTCCATTCACAAGTGGACCTTAGACAATCAACATTTGAATTTGCCTCTTGGATTTGGCAGCTTTCATATTTGGTTAAATGTTCTGAAAAAAATGAAAAGTAGAATAAAAGTGGAAGATATTTGAATTTGTCCAGTTTGAAATGAATGTTATGACATCATTATATTTTATATTTTAGGATTGCATAGAATCACCAATCTAGAGCCCAAAGGAACCTTAGAGGTTATAAGATCCTACATCTAGAACTAGAAAAGACCTGATTGGCCATGTACTCCATCTTCCTCATTGGGGAGGCTGCCCAAAATCACATAGGTAGAAAGTGTCAGAAGTGGGATTTAAACCAAGGTCTGTGATTCTCAGTTCAGACCTCTTTCTACTATACTACATTGTTCTGCTTTAGATAGGTTTGCAATAACCCAAATGCATGGTCGAACATCAGTGGGATTCTTTTGGTTCCATTTGGTTCACTTTCAGATTAATTCAAAAGACATCTTTTTTTTTTTTTTTAATAGTTGAGATGGGGGGGGGGGGGTGGTTAGAAGGGTGGAAGTTTGGTTTTAAAATGGAGAAATGTTTCTCAAATTTGAAGGGTGCTGAGATCCTCCAGCTTCTTTAAATAATGATTTATAGAAGTATTTCCGGGACCCTGTTCATCATCAAAGATCTAAGGAGAACAAAATCAAATGAATTTAGAAAATTTAATAAATGAGTTCTGTAGGAATGTATTTACCCATCTACAAACCCTAGGTCAGGTGCTCTACTGAGTATGCAGTGATGAAAAGGTAAAAGGAGAGCAGACATTCATCCTGCCAGGGAAAAAGAAAAGTGAATAGGCTGTAGTTCCGTTTAATCTCTGTCCCTCTGTACATAATTCTCTAGAGAGGCTAGCTGTTTTTGCATGTTGGAACTGACTCATTATTGTGATTGCTGGTCAAAAAGGATGACTTGTCTTTCAAAATCAGTTATCTTTCAGTAATTATCCCATTCTACTTTATAGTAATGAGCATATTTCTTGGATTTTCTTGGTCATAAGTTAGAAATGCAGAGTCGATGGCTCTTCTTTTGGGGCATTTGTCAGTGACAAATTCATAGAGGAAATCAATTATTTTGTCTTCATGTTGGCTGTCAGTCTTATGGCCACAGATGGTAATGGGAATATTTGCATTTTCATTTTTCAAACATTGCATTTGATAGCTTGCCTTTCCACTAGTTAGTTTTCATAATGTAAGTGTTTTTGGCTAGAAACTCAATTCAGCAAACAGTTAGCATTGTTTGCAACCTTTCTTTCCCTTACTTATAAAATGAGACAAATGATACTTACTTTTATTTAATGAAGAACATGTCAGGAAGAATGATGTGGAAGTAATAAACATCTTTGTGTGGCTTGAAAGGAAATTTATGTTCATCTATTTGGATTTTGTCAGTTGAAAAGGCATGTTTATTGTGGTTGTTGTTCAGTTCTGTCTGACTTTTCATGACCATATTTAGGGTTTTCTTGGCAAAAACACTGAAGTGATTTGCCATTTCCTTCTCCAGTTCATTTCCCAAATGAGGAATATGAGGCAAACAGGCTTACATGACTTGACCAGAGTCATGCAGCTAGTAACTATCTATGGTGGGATTTATACTCAAGTCTTTCTTACTCCTTTCCAGGGACTCTGTCCACTGCATGACTTAGCTGCCCTGCATGGGATAATGATAATTGTGATACTAGCTTTGATTTTTATAGATCTTTATTATTTACAAAACATTTTTCTCACCAAAATCCTGTGAAGTAGGTAAAATCCCTGAGGACTTCAGTGGATTAATGCTCTTACCAATTCCATCCAACCATGAGGATTGTAACTCCCACATGTCTGTGTCCTCCCACATAGATATCTCCATGGATACTTCCTTATCTCTTTTGATCTACGACCATAGTCTTTAAGCATTCCATGAGGGATAAGGTAGCTCTCAGGCTATGCATCTGTTTTTCCTCATTCTCATTACATTATCAGCCCAGCGTCTCCAATCTCCTATTTCCAGAGGATATCTTTTATGGCACTTGTTGTAGCCGCATGCTATGGTTATATTCACTCTCAGTCTCCCCATTGCCCTTTAGGTCACAACATTATTTACACATCAGAGATTGTAATGTTCCCTGCTTAAGAGCCCAAGTGTAACACTAGAAGAATATTGTTAAATGATGGTGTGTGTGTGTGTGTGTCTGTACACTTGTATGCGTGTGACAGACAGATACTGACATAGACACAGACACAGAGGCAAACGGCAGTTTTGAGAAGGTTGAAAGTTCTTCCTCTCTTCCTTTTAATTCTAGGCTCAGCTCATTGATCATCTGGAGTGCTGATTTAAAAACAGATACAGTGATGAACTAACTTAGGGAATTGTCCTGTTTCCTAGTGTGCAACAGACTTCATTTGCTTTTCCTTTTCTGCACTATTAAGCCAATCTCTTTTAAGTGTTGTGTATTTAACTGAGGATGTCTTATAGTATTGTGGAAATGAAGAAGTTAGCACAATGTCACTGATAAATAGGAAAAACCACAAGATTTACAGAGAATACTACTTCTATTTCAGCTCTGTGCTGAACATCCTTCATGGCAGGGCAAATAACTTTAGTGAGCATGCATCTCCCTATTTCATGCCTCCTTTGATATGTGATCAGCTTTGAATGTCCACGCCCTACTGCATTTAAGTGTTCTAATCAAATAAAACCTCAGCCTTCTAAAAGAGTAATTGAAAGATGGTGAATCATCAAGATAATTCATGTTATATATCCTCACTGTAACTGGGAATCAGTTTTCATTCAGAATTCTGTAAAATGTCCATTCATATATTTTAAAGGCCCAGATTTGTTCTTATGTAGTAGTGGAAATGACCATCAGTAAAAAACATAAAATATATATGCCTATTTGTCCCAGTTCTCTATTTTTCAGAAACTATATATTCATGGGATTTTTTATTTGATTTTTTTTTACTATTGACAATTATAACAATCAGGTCATTCCTGATGTTTACAGTGTTTAGCTTCTCATGAATCATTTAGGAAAATGGCTATGTGCTTATCTTCAAAACTTAATGAGCCTTATGTTTTATCATATTTGAGGGTTTAAACTTTTAAACTATTGCTGTTTCTTTTGAGACTTATCTGTCTGTATTCCATATGTAATTGTATATATGTACCATTATACACCTATAATTATGTCACATCCATAGAATTCTTAATGGGAAGTACTGGGTTCATTAGAAAGGAGACTGATATTTATGGTAAGTCCCCTGTACTCTCAAATGTATCTATAAATTCATTGCCTTAGATGTTCTTCCTAATTATACTTATCAAAATCCAAAAATGACCGCCTCTCCTATATGACTCTGGTCCTTGTTTTTTCATCAGTGGGAACCACCAAATGTTCTAGAGTTCTTCTTTGATTTCTTCTCACATTGCAAGGGGGCCAGTGGCTTCAGCTGTCCATCTTTCATGCCTGGAAGATGGCTACATGGCTAACTCATCTTTTCTTTCTAGCATATGTTTCCTAGAGAACATATTTCACTCCTATTCTCCTTATTTTCTCAACCAGTTTACACCATCTTCCTTTAAGAAGAGTTGTGAGTCTAGGTAGTTGGTTTCTAGCTCTGAAATTTCTAAGGCATACCTATTTGTTCCTGTAATATTTCAAAGATGAATGATAGAGGAGAAATGTTTTTAGTAGAGAACTTATTTTCTTGCTTTTACGTGTCATCTAAGTTGACTCAAATGCCATTTGCCAAATACCATTAAGGTGGCTCTGAGGAGTTGCATTTTGTTTTAAGAAAGAGTACTCTCTCTATGGTCAGACATCAATAAAAGGACAGATCTCACTCTCAGACATGAGCCTCTTAACTAAAGATAGGTCAACTCTCGTCAGTGACTTGTAAACCCTGATATATTGACTAGCTCAGGAATGAATTTGTGTAGTGACATACAGATTCAAAATATGTAGAAACTGCAAAGGAACTTTCTGCCTTAATCAGTATGTAGGGAGGCTGACCCAGAAAGGAAACAAATAGACTTATGACATAGAAAAAGAAGCCCAACCATCAGATGCTGCAAAGATACTTTCTTCAATAGAATAAATGTAACCGCTAATGATTATATAAGGCTTTAAGGTTCACAAAAGCACTTTATAAATATTATTACACTTGAATGCCACAACACTACTATAAGGTAAATAATACAGATAATCTATTTTACTCCTATGGAAATAAACTCAGAAAAATGTAACTTGCATTTGGCCACATTGAGTGTAAATCTTAGAAGGAGAATTAAAACCTATGTGTCTCTTAACTTCCAGTCCAGCAGACTTTGCAAATATCATAGGATCCTAGCTTTTGAACTGAAAGGGACTTTAGAAAACTGCCTTAGAGGCCTCTGAGCACAGAAAATAACAACAAAAACAAGTCACATATATCAAAAGCAGCGTAGAGACTTTATTTTGTAGAAAAGGAAGATATGTTTCACTCATCCAATTTTTATATTAGGAACATGAGACATAAACTTCTGCTTACTATAATAATAGTCAGAATAAGAAAAACATTTTTAAATGATGGTAAGTTAAGGGAGAGAGTATATATAGCACAGGAGAAAGGGCAAAGGAGAAGCCTACAGTGATGTATTTTTAGCTTTGAAATTCTATAAACGTATTTATGACTCTCAAGCTTTTTTCTTGAGTAACTAAGACAACCACCAGTAGAAATACAGGAGAAGTAGATTGAGTGTCCAGTTCAGTATGCATTAAGTTTACTTTGCATATGGAATGCCCATTTTGTGATGTCCAACAGGCATTGAGAAATGAGTCTGAGATTTACATGAGTGGTGAGTGGTGGGTCTTGGAGACCTAGATTTAGGAATTATCCATATGAAGGTGATAATTGGAGTCTATGAGATCCATGAAAATGGATGAGATCAGCAATGGAAGGAATAGAAAATGGGCAGATGAGAGCCAAGAGAGCGAGAGATGAGAGCAAAGAACCCTAGGGGATTTTTATATTTAACAAGTGGAAAGATGAAGATGAGGTAGAAAAGCAATGGTCAGCAAACAGTAAGAGAAGTAGCATATCAAACCAGTCAATCAGAAGGTGTTTATTACATGACTATGTGCCAGGAAAAGCAATGTGGTGAAGAGTAAGAGACAGAGACAGAGAGAAGAAAAGAGAGAGACTGAGAGAGTTTCAGGAAGAGGAGATGATAAGCAATGTAAAATACTGTAAAAAAAAAAAAAGTTAAGGAAGAAGACTAAGATAAAATTATTGCATTACAAAAATTCACATTTCTATAGTGCTTTTAGATTCAAATGCACTTTTCTCACAAAACCTCTCAAAATAATGCTGTTACATTATTATTCCCGTTTTGTAAATTAAAAAAAAAAACAAAACTGAGACTCTGAAATAACTAAAGGATTTGCCCCATGATTACACAGTAGTGAATACTGAATACTGAAGGGAAAGTAAGATTTAGACTACCTTGGTTAAAACTCCTATGCTAATAATGAATGAGCTGTATGACTTTGGGCAAGTCACTTAACTTCTTTTTGCCTCAGTGTCCTCATGTAAAATGAAAAGGTGGAAGAAGATAGTCCAGATCTATGACCTTATAATTCTATGTCCTACACACTTCCTTTTTTTCTCCTTTTAAAAAAGTTAATTTATTTTAAACTTAAATACTGAAACTTAAACAGTAAACACACTAAAACATAACACTTCCTATTAAATGGTAAAGGCCTAAAATCTGTCAGAATTTTCAGAGGAATATGGAGGAAAAATAACTTTTTTATTTAAATTTATGACAAAGTCATTTTTCCAGTTTGCCTGAGAAATTTGAGATTGCATAAAAAATGATGAGGTTAATTGTACATTATATTACAACAAGGGATCAATAGATGAACATGTACTCAGTTCTTACTACATTCCTAGCCCCATGGTGGAGGATATAATAACAAAGATGGAGTACCCCTGCCATCAACAGGCTTACATTCTATTGGCAGAAACAATAGGTATGTAAGTAAATAATTTAAAAATACACGCAAAGCAAACACAAGCAACCTACAAACCACTCCTCTCATTGTAATAGCAGGGAAAAAGTGTCATTCCTGTCTCTCTTTCCAGTGAAGTGTCCTCTCACTGAAGTGTCTTCTAAGTTAATTCATTGGTTTCCCTGGAGTCTAGTATTAACCCATCCTCTTCCCCAAGATTCGTTGTCTGCTTTTCTTTATGGAATCAGCTTAGTAAGATAGATCAAGTCAGAGACTGCTTCTACTGTGCTTGGGTGAGGCTTCTACTAGAATGGTGTTCTATTATCCTTTACAAGGTTTTTATGAAGAAAGTACTATATAAAACTGGGAGTTACCATTTTAAAGATAACTTATTTTAAGAAAGAGGTCTTATTTAAATTTCCCATAAGAAAAAAATTACAGATCCAAATCATCTAATGGAAGGTTCACCAAAAACAAAAATCTTAGGCAAAAATAACAGGAAGCAAGAAAAGAAACAAGCATTTATTAAGTATCTACCACTTGTCAGGTACTGTACTAAGCAGTTGACAAATATTGTTCCTTTTACAATAGATGAAACCAAGGCAGAGAGAGGTTAAATAACTGGCCCAGGGTAACACAGGTGATAAGTGTTTGGGGTTGGATTTAAATTCAGATCTCCCTGATTCTCTACCCATCATTCTATCTACTATATTACCTAGCACTGGATGAGAAGGCACAGATAGGCTTCAGTCTTCATTAATGGGGATAGTACCCACTCTGAGGAAATCTAAAATCCATTGAAGTACTGTGTGGGTGTGGGTGTGTTTTTTAAGTGTTTATTGTTCCCTCCCCTGGCCATTTTCTCTTCTGGTCAAAAGCCGTGTTTTATTTGGGTAGATACCTATTGCCTACATCCCAGGACCCAAATTAAAGAAGTATTATAAAGAGCTGAAGTTAGCAATATTATATTTGCAAGAAGTTGTGTTTGCCATCTCTGAGAAGGTCAGTACTTTGGTCAGTACATCGTGTTTTAACATTGAAAAGGATCTTAGCAATCTTTGTCTGCAGTCTTCAATTTACAGCTGACAAAATGAAGGGCCAGAAAATTTAAATAACCTGTCCTAGATCACTGCTTGAATTAATACCAAAGATAGGCCTATATTATAGTTTCTTGGCCCCCCACTCAATTTTCTATGATGATGCCATGATGTCTCACTTTCACGTACAATTCTTTGGAAATTCAAGCGACTCCTCCCCAGCAACCCATACAGAGCATCTTTTCCCCAATGGGTGGGGTTTCACTGCAGTTTGAAAAAGAAAATGTGTAAACTGTTAATGCTTGAAAGGGAAACAAAACAAAACAAGAAACCAGTTGTTACACTGTGTCTGTATAAGGGCAGGGGTGAAAGAAGGTGGGTGGGCCAGTGGGGTCTGGAAGAGCTCTAGAAATAAACTACTTTAAGTGAGTTCTTTTAGGCACAGGCTTTATGAGCCAATTTCATTAGTAGGATGAGTGACTCTGAGTAGCTATTTCCCATGCAATGCTAATGAGAACCTGACAGCAGAGATCCAAATTTAGATACTGATAATGGCTTTTTCCTGGCCTGCAGATATCTTAAATCAGCTGAATCTTGACTGAGTGAAGGATGAGAAAACTTCCTATATAGGCATTTGAATTTCTAGGGGAAAATTGCGTGTTGTATACATTTATATGCCATGCTCCCTTTCCTGTTGCACAGAGGAGTTTAATGTTGAGGCCAAGGACCACAGTCGCTTAGCACTAGTTGTTATGCAATGGGGCCCGAGAACAAATTTCATCCCTAGAATTAATTATGAAATATCAAGTAGACTTACAAAATTAATTATAATGCTTCTTATCCTAAACTTAGTTGGCAAAGGATGAAAAAAGTGACTTTGTAGGTGTTAGTTTATATATAAAGAGATTTCTGGGAAATATCAATTGTTATGTCATTTTCAAATCACGTTAGAAGAAGGAAATTCTCTTAGATTACTAGAAAGTTTGCAACATTTCCCAGAACCAAAATGGGAAAATAGAATGTGAACGAGGTATTGGAAGATATTTTATATTTTTGCACAACTTATTTGGGTACAACTTAATTAAGATAGGTTGGAAATGTAATGTGTGATTTGTTGTTGTTGTTTTTGTGTTCTTTTTTTCTCATGTTCTCTGTTTGTCCTGAGAGGAGGCAGCATGGGATAATGGGAAAGAACAGCAGCTAGCTGGGACTTAGAAAATCTGGCATCTCCCTAGTCCCAGCCCTGTCATTGACCAGCTATTTAAAGTTGGACAAGCCATGGTGAACATCTCTGCCCCTCATTTCAAAATTTGTAAAATTAAAATTGGAGTCATATTACATAGTATAATATGCCTCCGTCCATTCAGGATTGCTGGGCTTGTTGCCTGTGGTACAGGATGCCTAGAATTCCCTGAGTCCTGTCATCTGGCTGACTTTACTCTACATTTCCAGTCTGGGTTGAGACCGTTGGGTGCTAGAACTTCACTCTTTAGGAGCTACATAGAAACATAAGAGGGTCTCTACTTAGCTTATATTATAAATGTGAAATGTTTTACCAGCTTTCTGTAAAATGGAGTAAAACCACAGAAGATCTACATTTTGAGTGATCTGAACCTGTGATATTCCTTCTATGGTAAATCTCTACAAGCCCAAATGGAGAGGGAAATGAATGTGTTGGTGTTTCTCCCCCCAGCCACACTTTCTTTTGGGATACTGGAAAGGGACAGATTTAGAATTCAAAAATTTTAGAATGGAATTTGAAATATATATGTCATGTCTTTAAATTATTTATTGATATCAACTTCTAATACCTTAAATACCTATATTTTAGTGTCTTTATAAGCATATGCTGTGATAAGGTTATAAAAGAGTAGTTTTAATGAAGGTTCATTTCTCATCTTGGACTGTGACCTAAAAAATTGAAAAGACCCAATATTCCCTCAATATTCTTCAAAGCATCAGACAAACAAATACAAGATTTTTTAAAAAATCATTTATTTATTTTTGACATTCCTTTAAAAAAGTTTTTTAGTTCAAATTTTCTTCCTCTCTCTTGCCCCTTTTACCCACTGAGATGGTAAGAAATATATAAATTATATATGTGAAATCACATAAAGCACATTTCCATATTAACCATATTGCAAAAGAAAACATACAATTAAAAGCAAGAAACATGAAGAAAATGGGGAAAAAAATATGCTTTAATCTGCTCCCAGAGTTTATCAGTTCTCTCTCTAGATGCAGATAACATTTTTTATCCTAATTCCTTTGGAATTGGCTTTGATCATTGTCTTGATCAGACAGCTAACTCTTTCATCTTTGATCATCATTACAGCATTGATATTACTGTATCCAGTGTTCTCCTAGTACTGCTCCTTTTACTCTCCATGAGTTCATATAAGACTTCTCAGGTTTTCCTGAAACCATCCTGCTCATCATTTCTTATAGCCCAATAGTCAATCACATTTCACAACTTGTTCAGCCATTTCCAAATTAATGGACATCTCCTCAATTTCAAATTCTTTGTCACTGCATGAAGACCTATTATGAATTATTTTTTACATATAGGTCCCTTTTTTAATTTTTTAAGATGTGGATTCAAAGAGGTCTGGCTTCAAATCCTGGTTGGGACACAACTAGCCATGTGACCTGTGACAAGTCATCTTGCTTGTCTAAGCCCATTTCCTCATCTATAAAAATAGGAGAAAACTCGCTCATATGCCAAATTATAGTGAGGATCAAATTAAATAATGTATGAAAGGTGTTTTACAAAACTTAGTGTGTTTTATACATGTAGATCATCATCATCATCATCAAGGTTCAGGTCATTTTTACCTGTGAGAGCTTCCTGACTCCCTGCTTCCAGCATTTTTTCTCTTCAATCTATTGTCCTCTGCTCCACTGCTATATCAATCTTTTTAAAACACTTAGGATTGTATCTTTTTTTTGTGCTCAACATTCAATGACTCTCAAAGTTCTACAGTATACAATCCAGAGTCCCTAGTATGACATTCAAGAGAATATACAATCTGACACCAATCTACTATTCCAGACTTTTTTTTGCTCCATTGCTTTCAAATTTTTAATTGTCCTTGAAATCCCAGAAAAATTTCACTTACTTTTTGAAGCCCAACTAATCTATTTGAAAACAATCTCTACCTACCTGCATTCATTTCACTTTTATTATATATTGTCCTTTCTTGTCTTCTCTTCCCAAACAGATTGAAAGTGATTTGAGAGTAGGAGCATGTCTTATACTTTATATTCCACACAATGCCTAATTTGCTTTATATTCAGAAGTTATTTTCAAGTATGTTTGGTTGAGTAGTTGATTAATTGACCTGTTATTAAAAATCTTTTTAGTTTTCTACTTGATTATTATGGAATTCATTAATAGCATAATACATTATTTGAAATTTTAATACGTTTATTTATAAATAAGAAGCAATAATGTTTAAGTACTTGAGCAGGTTTGACAATTTATGGCAAGCAAAGATGTTTTTATTGGTATATTAAACTGTGTCCATATGACTAAACTATATCAAAGAAAAATTATTGTTAGTTTGGTTCTTTTAGTTTTTATGGGAGCTTATTATTGAGCAATTAATCTATATGACCAATCCCATTAAGTCATTAATATGCCCCACATTACTGGACTTATGGCTTTGTTTTGCTTGTGATTAAGTATAAATTTTATTCTAAGAAATACTTTTGGGGTGGCTAGGAAGAGCAGTGAATAGAGCACCAGCCTCAGGAGTAAGAGTCAGGAGGACCTGAGTTCAAATTCAACCTCAAACTCTTAACACATACTAGGAGTGTGACCTTGGGCAAGTCACTTAACCCCAATTGCCCTGCCTTTCGCCTTCCACAAAAGCAAAAAAAGAAGGAAAGAAAAGAAAAGAAAAGAAAAGAAAAGAAAAGAAAAGAAAAGAAAAGAAAAGAAAAGAAAAGAAAAGAAAAGATAAGAAAAGAAAAGGGAAGGGAAGGGAAGGGAAGGGAAGGGAAGGGAAGGGAAGGAAAGAAAAACATTTTTTCCTTTGGAAACAAAGTGAAAAAATATATTTCAAAGTTAGGTAAATGTGTTATAAAACCATAAGTCTGGTAGTATTGAACAATCTTTATGTTTTATGTCTTAAATAGGAAGTACTAAAATAAAAAAGAAATTATGAAGTCATTTTTCTCCATTTCAGAATCATTCCATTTTTCTAGTATTAAGAGCAAAGCATCTGAAAGTACAATAGGCAGTCTTCAATGTAAAACAGATTTAGATACAAAAAAAGTTCTTGTAATTTGATCATTTGGGATTTAGGAACCATTTTCCCCTAGACTAATTTTGTAACAGATTGTTAGGTTATTGGGTTTGCTCACAAAAGCCCATTTAATCCATAATTTGATGGAATAACCTTCAATCCTACTCTCTGAGCAATGACTGACTATTCCTTAGTCAGAGACTATAAGTTTAAGAGTTGGCAGTGTTTAGTAACAGTGTGCTCTTACCTTCTTGTGCCCAGTTGTGGAAGTTTTATTTATGACACTGTTGAGTTCCCTTGACCTCTCTGTTACCTCTTCCCCCTCCCAAAAAAAAAAAAAAAAGTCTGATAGCATCAAAGACAATGATATATTCCTTTTATATTCATTTGATTTTGACCTTTTATTGCCCATTCCTTAGAAATGGGAGAAAATATAAAAACTACTATTTGTGCTCTACATGTGTCTTTTATTTTCAAGCACTACCACTTATCCTTACTGATAGATTATAAGAAAATAACTTCTTTCAGGAGCTTCTTTGACAGCCAGTTTATTTCAACAAAAGCTTCATTGTCCTTTCTACTTTTTTATCCATCTTAACTCTTTCTTCGTAGCTCTTTGCTTTTACTTTGTACCCTAAAGAAAAGTGATAGGGGAATTGTAGTCATATTAAAGTTCAATCAGCACTAGAATTAATATTTTAAACTAAATTAGGCGAATTGTGTTCACAGTAAGGAATATGTGGTCATGTACAAACTAATCATCCAGAAGAAATTCTGTTTCTAAAACATAGCAGCTCTGTAGGTGAGAATGTGATTAATTATAATATTAAAAATTATTTCCAAAATGGTAGACAGTGAGTCAGGGATACTCTTGAGCATTAGAGGAAAAGACTATTCTAAGATCACAATATTCAACCCAGTTTCTTATGTCTGTGGTACTGTGTGTAAGGCTATGATTAATCTTTGCAGTGTTTAAAAAGGTAAGTAGAATAAAGCTAACGGGATGACACATCCCAGAACTCTTTTGCATCAATTAAAAGGGGCCTTAATGCTAAATAAAATTTAATAGTATCATATTTATTCATAAAATAATTCACCTTTCATTAATGTTCATGTTTCCTTGTCATTTATCAGTGCTCAGCTGGATAAGTTAGCAGTCTCTGCAGGTATATGATGCCATTGTGTTTTATGATGAGAAGGGAGAACTGACAAGTCAGCTCTCCTTAAGTAAAGATAATGCTCTATAATACCATCACTATCTACTTCTGCTACAACTTTCTTGTAAAAAATATTACCAGGCCAAATCGTAAAAATTACTGTATTTTCATTGACTTCTAGTGTATGGCATAGTTCAAGAGGCAATGTTTACATTAAAAGTTATGGAGGTATCATTTTTTAAAAATAAAGAAAAGAGGACAGAAGGACAGCCAGAAAGGAGAATAATAAAATGTGACAGCTTTGAAAGTTACTGGTTGAATTTTAGATAGTTAATTCTAAGCTGGTTTAAAGATTGAAGCATATTTGCCTTCAATATGAGTATATATATATCTTATCTTTTCCTGTAGATAGGTGCTAGAAAATAGCCAACTAGGAAACTATAACACTAAAATATTTAATAATTGTGTGTACAGTTTTTTAAAAAATCACCTTACCCAAAAACAATGTGAAACTGATGACAGAAAATAGAAATAAATTTACTTTTGAGTCTAGTTGCATTTTCTGTTCAAAAGTATGCTTACAATTCTGTCAGAACCTCAGGAACATTTTGTTTTGAGGATCTGAATGACAAGGACTGCTGTTGTTACTGAACAGTCTAGTGAGGTAGCTGAGTTGCAGTTTTGTTCTTCACTGAAAGAGGTCTGTCAAAGATATGTCAATAGAAATAGTGGTTTTGGAAAAAAAAAATAAGGATTTTGTTTAGTCATTTCAGTAGTAATCAACTCTTTGTGACCCTATTTGGGATTTTCTTGGCAAAGGTACTGGAGTGGTTTGCCATTTCTTTTTCTAGTTCATTTTACAGATGCGAAAACTGAGGCAAATAGAGTTAAGTGACTTGCTCAGGGTCACACAGCTAGCTGGTAAGTGTCAAGTCTCCCTGACTCCAGTGTTCTATCTACAGCACCATCTAGCTTGAAACCAGATTCTCATGGATTTAAATATTTGCATTCTAGGAGTATATTATTCAACTTGGTTTTTCAAAGATATTTCCAAAGCCACAAAACTTCTTTCAAGCCACAGTGGTCCCATTAGTGGTTTTGTGATTAAAATGCCACTGTGATTGTCCTCAATTTTCAAAGGCAATATGCCTGGTGATAAGTCTATCCTGAGAGTAGCTACAGCTAAAAATACAACTGTTGTATGCTTTGGTTTCTTCATGGAGCTTGCGGTGACAGAAACTAGCAGTACTTTCAGCTCTGCATATTTGTCCCATGGCCTAGCCAGCCCCTCCCTCAGTCCAACAGAGCAGCTCTACCTCTTCTGGTTGCATGCTAGACTGACCTGTGACCTGTTGTTACTGCCTTGAAGTTAACATGAATGCTGCCTTATTTCAAGTAATGCTTTCCTGTATCCTCATGAAGCTTGTTATTCCCTCATGGTATCATTATATTTTATCTGACAGGGCAGCATCAGCTCCTTGGGCATTCAGGCACTTATATGATTGTAAGATTTGTTGTTCAGTCGTGTCTGACTCTTTATGACCTCATTTGGGGTTTTCTTGGCAAAGATACTAGAGTGGTTTACCATTTCCTTCTCTAACTAAATTTTGCAGATAAGGAAATGAGGGAGACAGGGACAAGTGACTTGCCCAGGGTTAGTAAGTGTTTGAAGTCATATTTGAACTCAGGAAGATGAGCCTTCCTGGTCTCAGAACTTGTGCTCTATTCACCATCCCACACTACCTACCTGCCCTACTTAGATAGCAACTTAGATCCACTACCTAACAGCCTGTTGTTTACAGCTGGGTTTCTTAATTAGGGATCTTTCAACTAAAAATAAAATAAGACAAAACTGTATTTCAATATGATTGATTTTTTTTGTAATCTTATTCATTTAAAACATTATTCTGATATAGGATCCATAGGTTTTTCCAGACAGTCGAAAGGGTCTACCACACACATAGAGACACATACACAACATTAAGAATTCCTGGTCCAGAGCCCTATCTTAGATGAGTGTGCAATAGCACTGTGCCATAGCAAGCATCAATTTATGTTTCAACTCAGAAACCATTTATTGTCAACTATGTAACAGAACTTCGGTAGACTAGGAATAGAGACAGAGTTAAAAATAATAATAAAGAGCATTTACATAGCGTTTTAAGGTTTGCAAAGCAATTCACAAATACTTCTTTTTGTTCTTATGAGACCTCTAGGAGGTAGGTACTATTATGATCCTCACTTTAAATGAGTAAACTGAGGCTGAAGTTAGGGTTTTTGCCCTCCTAGCATTTACCTTCTCGTAGGAGGTTCAAACGTAGATAACTATATGGTGCAGAAGGTAGGACTTTAGCTGCAACTTGATGAAAGCTACCTCATCAGTCTTAAAGTATCTGAAGGGAAATAATACAAAATATATGGAAAGGGATTTTGGAGCCAGATTGTGAAGGCCTTTAAATGCCAGAGTTAAGCTGTCTGTCCTTCCTTACAGGGGAGGTCGCTGGATGATGCTAGGTTATTATTGCTATTAATATTTTGATGTCAGTAGCATACAACTGATGCATAAATTTTACCATGAAGATCCTTTGAATAATCATTTGATCATAGTATTCATATACCATGTTACATTAACCATCATTTATTTTTGGAGGCTGTTTTTATGTCTATAAATGAAAGCTTTCCTATGAGTGCAGTTGACACCTGTCCTTTCTGCTGTGGATGAGCTCTCCAAAACTAAATGAATTCAACCGTATGCCTCTCTAGCTGTAATGTTTCATGTGCATGACATTTATTTTCATTAGCAAATATCCAGTATTTTTACAAAAAAAAAAAAAAAGAAATTTTCCCCTTTAAGTGCTTTAAAATAGTTTAGAAGGTTCTGGATCCTTTTCTGGATCCTTTCATCCTTTTCTGGATCCTTTCTGGATCCTTAAGACATAGGGAAATTACTTTACTTTCTTGAGCTTTCTTACCTAAAATTGACAGTGATTAAAAACCAAATTGTGTATGTATTCTTATAGTCATAATTTATATTATAAATCAATATAAAAGTTTTATTTATTGTCATTTTTTTCTTTTCCCACTATCTGATTATCAGACAAATAAAAATACTGAATATATTTTAGTGTCATAGTAACACTATTTTAATAATAATAAGGAAAGGAGGTTAGAAATAGTGCTGCTTTTGGGATTCTGTGCAAGAAATTAAGCACTTTCATGCTATATCTCAGGAAATTTGCTTGGAATACATCTAGCCTTTGGGAAATCCTTCCTGAAAACCCATAATAATTGGTCAAAGGACTGTCTGAAAGTTTGATTCAGGAAGAAATTAAATTTTTTGATAGGAATCCTCTTCGATATTCTTCTAGTTTTATTCCCAAAAGAGAGATATGCTTGAATTGTATAGCATAGCATATAGGCCACACAGTCAGTTAACCGGTATTTATTAAGCTATTATGTATATATAATCTATTACATCTAGGATACTATGGGAAGATCTACAGATATAAAGAATAACAAAAAAGTAAATAAAAATGAATAATTCCTGCTCTCAAGGAGCTCACGGTCTAATTGGAAAAACAAGGGATACATAAGATAAACAATATTCTCAGAGTGGACACAAATATTAAAGGAAAAGGTTCTTGAAAAATAGATGATGATAGCTAGGACTTTAAGGAAACCAGGGAAATAAGGAAGGGAAGATGGAGAGATAGGGCATATTAGGAATGTGGGGCAGTTAGTGAAAATACTTAAAAGTCAAGAAATGTGGTGTCATGGGAAAGGGACAGCATAGAGGTTAGTGTCATTGGATCATAGAGTATGAAGAGGAGGCAAGATATGAAAGGAAAGAAAGAAAGAAAGAAAGAAAGAAAGAAAGAAAGAAAGAAAGAAAGATAGATAGAAAGAAAGAAAGGGAGAGAGGAGGGAAGAAGGGAGGGAAGGACCTAGTTATAAAGGGCTTTTAAAGCGAAACAGAATTTTATATTTTATTCCAGAAGTAATAGGGAACTACTAGAGCTCATTGAATGGGGTTAGAGGGGTGACAATATGGTCAGACCTACATTTCAGATAGCTGAGTTCAAAATGAATTGGAGTGGGGACAAATTTGAAGAATGGAGATCAACCAATCTAGATGACTGGCCATACCAACATGACACATAATTCAAGATCCAAGTAGTGAAAGAAAAATAGACCTTTCTTATAAAGAAAATATCTCATATTACATGTGACATTTAATACTACATATCTCTATATAGACATATGTAAAGATTATAATATATGCAATGCCTACCTTTCTTGGATTTGTTATTTGCTCATCAATTTATTTGACATTAACTACAATCATTTTGCTACCTTTATAAACACTTTTAATGAATTAGTTTTGTAAAAGATCATCACCTAATGATAAATAGTAGCTACATCAAGCTATTTTCTAAAAGAAAATGTGCTTCTTCATGTAAGGTAAATAAAATGATATTGAGAGTGTCTACTTGCTACAAGAGTTGCTCAATAGAGCAATGACTTCATTTATACATCTCTAAACAGATTTTCAAACAATACCTATAACACTGAAATCATACCCTACACTTTGAAAAGTCCTTCTCAAATTATTTGAATTGCTATTAAATATTTAAGTAATGTTTATTGTCAATGGGACATTAAGGTGGTAAAATTTACAGTTTAGTAGAATTGTGAATTTTATATGCTGAATATATATTTACTGCATGCTTTATATAGAGTGTCTCAAGAATCTTAGTGAAGTTTTAAGCTGTTAAAGCTTAAAATTTTAAATTTTAATAAGTTAAAACTTCAGTAAGACTTTTGGGGAATGCCCTATATAAAGAGGTCCTTGAAGATAATCAATGTAAAAATAGACTTATGTAAGTTTTCTTGGGGTTGGAGTACAGTTTACCGTTGCATGTGGTTTTCCCTATCTAGGTGGAATGTAAATTCCTTTGACATGAGGGACAGTTTCTTTTTGTCTTTTATCCCCTGCACTCAGCACAATGCCCGGCATGTTGTGAGCAGTAAATAATTTCTTGTTGCATGTTTTAGTTTTAATTTATTATAGAGGTTTGATAATGCATCTCTATTTTATGGTACAAGGTTAAATATACATGTGATTTATTTCGTGATATGTCCTGGGTGAGGAATGTAACTACCACATTTAATGTTGTTTGGAATAGAAAATGTAATTGACTTTGCAACAAACTGTTTTATAACACTGTTTCCATTGAAATGAAAAAGAAAGTCTGCCCATATCTGTCCCATCCAATGCTCTGAGAGTCCTATGGAATGCTGGCTGAGGAATCTTGAGGCAGCTACTTTGAGTCCAACGTTACTGAAGGACTTGGGGAGGAGCCAGCTGAAAACTGAGAGGTATTATGAAGTTGAGGTCAGCAAAATAGAGTCTGAAAAAGTCAAAACCTAGAGAGGATGCCCATACAGTATAGGTGGGTATGGCAAAAATGGTTTGGGAGACAAACATGAAAGTTTAAGTCATGACCAAAACAACAAAGCAATATAGCAAGAATTAATTAAGAGGAGAAAGCTATTGCATTTGCAAATGACCTAGAGCAAATTTTACATTCAGTAATTTAGGAAGGACAACATAGTCTTTTTTTAAAAAAATTATTTATTAGTTTTCAATATTCATTTCCACAAGATTTTGAGTTGCAAGTTTTCTTTCCCCATCTCTCCCCTATCCCCCTAAGATGGCAAGCATACTGAATATCCCTTCCCCCAATCTGCCCTCTCTTATATACCCCCATGCTCCTCCCTTACTTTCATATAGGGAAAGATGGATTTCTAAACCCCATTGCCTGTATATCTTATTTCCCAGTTGCATGTAAAAACTATTTTTAACATTTATTTTTAAAACTTTGAGTTCCAGATTCTTTCCCTTCTTCTCTCCTCACCACCCCCACTGGGAAGACAAGCAAGCAGCATACTCTTAAACTAGGATCTGGAACTAGTACCATCTTTAACTTCATATCTTGCGATGTTTAATCTCTTCAGTGAGTGACCAAAGTACAAAGTACAAGTTCATCTCTTCAGTCTCCTAACTGGGTGTGTATTAGGGTTAACCATAGAGAATATCAGAACATTCCACTTATACTATATATGTGGATGTGTGTATACACATGGAATCATTGTTGGAAAGAGACCTCTGCTTCTTGTAAAGGAAAAAATTTTCCAAACTATTTTTATCATTAGCTAAATAGGAGTTTTCGTTATCTTCTATTAAGTGAATTTTATTTTGTTGACTCCAAAAAAATTCAGTGATTTAAAAATTTGCTAGCTATGATCTTCAGTTTCCTTAAGTACCAAAAAAAAAAAAAAAAAAAAAGGTAGGAGGAGGATGTTGGACTAGAATTTCTTTAGAGCCCATTCCAGCTCTAACATTCTACATTCCTATCATTTTGTGAGCTTCCTCCTTCTGCATAGATTTTCCTCTGCATAAAAGCAAGAGAGGATGGAAAATGGGTTTGAGGTGAAGTTTAAATGAAAGCAAGATATAAGGAGCAATTGATATCTACAGTGAAATGTATTAGAAAATGAAGGTATGGAATATCATTCCCAGGCAGTTATTAAAAGCTGGTTGGCTGTTTCTTCTTAGAATGTATTAGGCATAGATTTTTCTTGAGTCCAGGCATGAGAGTAGAATATCTGCTAGTGTCCTTCTAGCCTACCAATTTAAAAAAAAAACATAATGACTTTAATCCTGGTAAGAAAAAAATGAAGAGTAGGAATGGAGATTCATTCTTATAAAAATATAAGATAATTTATTAATGTGAATATTTATTTTATTTTAATAGTACTTTGTTTCCCCAATTACATGTAGAAATAATTTTAACATTTGTTGTGTTTCAGGTTCCAAATTCTATCCTTCCTCCTCTCCTCTCCACCTTTCCTGAAATGATAAGCAATCTTATATGGGTTATACATATGAAATGTTTCAATATTTGTCATTTTATGCAAGAAGACTCAGAAAAAAGAAAGAGAAGGAAGGGAGGGAGGGAGAAAAGAAAGAAGGAAGGAAGGAAAAAAAGGAAGGAAGGAAGGAAGGAAGGAAGGAAGGAAGGAAGGAAGGAAGGAAGGAAGGAAAGAAAAAAAGGAAGGAAGGAAGGAAGGAAACTTCAGTCTGTATCCATCAGTTCTTTCTCTGGATGCAGATAGCATTTTTCATAAAGAGTCCTTTGGAATTGTCATGGATCATTGTATTGCTGAGAAAGCCAAGTAATTCACACATGGTCATCATATACAGTATTGTTACTGAGTACAATGTTCTCCTGGTACAGCTCATTTCACTTTTGTCATGTAAATCTTTATAGGTTTTTCTGAAATCATTCTGCTTGTCATTTCCTATAGAACAATAATATTCCATTAAAATCAAATACTACAATTGTTTAGCCATTCCCCAATTGATGGACACAGTCTCAGATTCCAGTTCTTAGCCATCACAAAAAGATCTGCTGAAATAGTTTTCTACAAAGAGGTCCTTTTCCTTTTCCTTTTTTTTTAAAAAAAAAAAATCTCCTTGGAAGACAGGCCTAGCAGTGGTTTAATGTGAATATTTAGCTCATACCCAAAGTAAACATGGAAATATCATAGGATACTCTTTCACTTGCCTGTCTTTTAGATGACAGCATGCAAATCTGGGAGAAAAAAGGAAGGTTTAGATTCTGTTCTTGCCTCTGTGACTGAATCATGTTGCTTTACACAAGTTACTTAACCTTTCTCTTTTGCTAGATTATTTTGCATAAATCACTTAACCTTTCTCTGTCTCAGTTCCTCATCTATAAAATGATGATCATAAAACATGAACCTGACTCACAAGAATGTGGAGGGGATTAATGAGATAGTGTCTCCAAAGTGATATTTGAGGAAAAATGAATATAATCTGTATCTGTTTTTGTAATTGCTTGCATTAAATATGTATTGACAATTCCTTTCAATATCCATATCTTAGAGCTGTGTAATCTCACACTTGCCTCACTGCTTTTTTTTAAAAAAGGAAATTTAAAGTTTAAGAAAAAGATTGAGAAGAATTCATCTCATCTCTTTTACACATATGATAGAAATGTTTTGATTATTTTTGAAAGGAAGTTACTATATAAGAACTTCTTGTTAGATAATCCATAGTATATCTGACAAGTTCTTTGTCATTGAAAGATAGGGATGGAGACTGGAACTGCAATTTCAATGTTATAGGAAGCTCTTAGATGAGAATACTTGTTCTAGCTATCTGTTCAGCTCAGCACCTTTTCTGCAATTTCTAGTCTTACAAATTGTATAGAACACTGAGAGATTAAGTGCCAAGGGTCACACAAACTATAGGTATCAGAAGTAGGACTTGAGCCAATCAATGTTTTGTTAGTTTGGGGGCCAACTCTCTATCCATTTACCATGCTTCAGGAATGGACTCAAATGTTGAGGAGCTGAACTGACCCCCCCGCCCCCCAAAAAAAGATTTTAGTCTTAAGTGTCTCATTTACATGGTGTGCAAAGAAAGCTACAGGAGAGCCCAGTTCTTCCAACTTTCTGCCATTTATGTCACTATTTTGAAGGCTTTAATTTACTGCTTCAAGGCCAGTGGAGCTGATTGTCTGCCGGACAATCTGTGGCCATGTATAAAGATGCAAAAGATTTGGTAAAGATGAATTGAAGGGTCAAACCCTTGACCATTTTGAGAACAACTGTTTGAATTCAGCCAATTAGATAATAAATAAACATTTGGGTTTTTTTCAAAGTAAACACATGAATAAATTTAATTCTTTAAAAAAAGGAGATTTTGTATATAAACCAACATCTATTTAATCCTTTTTTCAGTGATATCTCAGGATGTTTTTTAGTTAAAAAGGACTGTTAAAAGTTCTCCCCAAATTCTGAAAACAAATTAATTTACAGCAACTTTAACTTTAAAAATATTTAATGCAGCAAGTTTGGATATGACGGATTTAAAGTCATTGATCAGTGAATCTCAAACCTTATAGTTTGTAAATAACTAATAGAGGCAAAAAAAGTGGAAACATTCTTTTCTTCTCAAACTTATTTCCTATTTGAAGCAGCAGGAAGCATTGATCTTACCATGCAGATTGACCATGATAGGAATCATTTGTCACGGGATCAATTTCTGACCCAAACTGAATATTACAAGTTGGTGTTTTTGTTTTACAGATAATCATTATGCAAATCACTTTCTATTTATTTGTTTACATTTTTGTGTTTTACAATAGTATATTAACTAGGACAAAATAAAATAAATCTTAGGAATTGTGTTTTCTAATAGAATTATCATGTAAATAAACGAAAGTAGTATCACTTTATTGCAATTTTCTAAGAATGTAATTTTAGTATTTCACTTAATATTTGTTTAGCATAACAATTCTTTTCTGGGTTTAGATTCTAGTATATTTGAGTCATCAGGAAAATCATAATAATCTTTTATTTTTCTCATTTACATAAAATATATTTTATGAGTATTTTGTAATTTCTTTTCAGATATTAATTTTGTCTTTTACTCCTTGTATTTTTTTCTTTGCTCTGTCCGTTCTATTGTTTTGCTACTCTTCTACTTGTACAGTGATATGGTATCATCAGGGAATGGAATATTCTGGATCACAGAATCCTAGACCCTCAAATGTAAAGGGAACTTCAGAACCTATCTAATCCAATCTCTTTTCTGAATTTTTTGGTGACTGAAACCTACAAATAGTGATAGCAACAAAATAATGAAATAATTCATCATTTTAAGATGGAAATTTTCTTATAAATTATTTCTTGATAATCTTTCTGCAATGTATTTCACACATCCCTGCCTTAATGAGCAGAGCATACTCAACATAATATAATATTTTCTTGATAACTCAGATTAACATTAAGAACATCAGGTATTGTGCTAAGCTGTATTACAGTAATACCATCAGGGATAGATTCAGTGATTTTGGCCTCCTTGTTCCATCTTTCAGCTCTGGGTATTTTCTATGGCTGTCCCCCTTGCCTGGAATGCTCTTGCTCCTCCGCTCTGACTGCTGGTCTCTCTTCTTCTACAGGAAACCTTCACTAACTAACCCCTCTTAATTCTAGAGCCTTACCTCTATTTTTTTCCTATTTATCATATACACACATGTGTATATATGTACACACATATATATTAGTATATATGTGTATATACATGTGCATATTACATATGTACACACACATATATTAGTATATATGTGTATACACATGTGTGCATTACATATGTACACAGTATATATTAGTATATATGTGTATACACATGCGTGCTTTACATATGTACACATGTATATATTAGTATATATGTGTGTATGCATGTGTACATATATACCTACACGCATGTGCCTATGCATATGTGCATATGCATGTGTGTATATATGTGTGTACGTACATGTGTGTACTGTGCTTTGTATCTATTTTTTCAATGTCTCCCACATTGGTTCATAAAGTCCTTAAAGACAGGGACTATTTGTCGCCCCTTTCTGTGTCCTCAGGGCTTAACACACTGTCTGACACTTAACAGGTGTTTAATAAAAGTTTGTTGACTGATTTCCTGAACCCTAAGAAGCTCGACTTTTTCAGTTACTATTTCTTCTGTTCTCCCTCCTCTTTTCCTCTGATGTCAATATGTCATCTTCTAGTTAGGGATGCCCTACTCTTCACTGCTTCTGATCTGCTGTCTGCTGAAACTCAAGAAGAACTGATGGTTGGTAAGGGAAACCAGATCACTGATCTTTAAAAAAAAAATAGTAACTTTACTTTTATGGACAATACTTAATTAGTGGGTTCTGACCTGAAGTTGCATGTACTTCCCTGTCTTCTGCAATAAAATGCCTTCTTTTAGGGTGAATATCTTTCATGATATTCAAAGGCTTTCCCCCTTCTGGGTTCAGACTATATTCAATATGACGGATGGTTGCTGAATAAGTGGGATATTGCCATTTTTAGTTATTACATAGTGCATTGTGGGCATTTCATATTAAAGTATGAGTGTCACTTTCAGTTTTACAAAGTTTGAGTTCCTAAACAATCAATAGGCATTTATTAATAGTCAATTAACATTTATTAAGCACCTACTAAGTGTCAGGCATTGTGCTAAGTGCTGGGGATACAAAAAGAGGCAAAATACAGTCCCTGCCCTCAGTGAATTTATAATCTAATTGATAAAGGATGCCCAAAGTAGCCATATAAAAATACTTCCTTGGCAGATAAGTTCTGCACCAAGTGCACTTCATTTTATAATAATAATTGCTTATGTTATATAGTGCTTTAAGGTTTCCAAGATGTTTTCCTTATGTTAATTCAAACCTTGGCTCTGCCACTGGCCAACTATATAACCCTGGACAAAGTCCTTTAGCCTCTTTGGGTCTCAGTTTCCTCATGAAAATGAGGAGAGTTTTTCCTACGAAAACGAGAGAGTTGGACAAGATGTTTATCTATGGGCCTTTCCAGTTCTAAATCTATGAACCTATGAACATACTAAAACAATGTAATTTTGAACTTTTAAAAACTAATTTCAAGTTTAGAGCAGACAGAGAATTAACTTGTTTATTTTATCTTCTTAGGGCAATTTAAAAAAACTTTATTAGAAATTTAAACAAAGTCAGATTCAGGAAAGGAACCATTCAAAGTGACCATATTAGGCAACTTTGAAAACTGAATTAACCCTTTCAGGCTATGAATTCTCACAGGCCAAAAGCTGGCTTTTGCCTAGTCAGTGGTTTAGTAATGGCTCAGTAATGACCTGAAAATATTCCTGGAATCTCTAAAATTGTCTTTGTAACTTACAGAGGATAGCTGACCCTCAAGGAGATTGATTATTGTGTTTCCTAAATGATAATAATTAGACAATGTGGCTCTGTGTTTGTATTTGTACAATACAAATTATCTAGGCCTTCTTAAGCCTTTTTTCAAGACAATTTGCATAGCCAGAACTAGTTAACAAAGAGTATAACAATAATCCACATATATCACCTTAGTGATTGCTAAATATTTTATTTAGAAACACGTGACTAATACCCCCATTTTGCAGATGAAGAAACTTAGGTTATTAGTAGTTAAGTGATTTGTTTATGGGGTTAATACTGTCTGTATCTGGGGCAGGATTCAAACTCAGGTCTTCTGATTCCAGGTGGATGCACTCTTGGTTAATGCTATTTCTCTAGAAGCCAAAAAAAAAAAAAAGACTTAAAGCTTTTATTATTGAATTATTTGATGACTACTTTGAAATAAACTTGAATATTATTCATATGGTTGATTTGAAGAGGCATTTATAAAGCAGAGTGCCATACTCTGATACAATGAGCACAAAATGAATCAGGTTCAATATAATGTTGAAACTTGAGTATTCGAAAAATGGGTTTCAGAAGTTAATGACCTGACTTTAGAGAAATGATCCCAGTAGTACTTTGGAAGATACATGATGGCCTAGATTTTGTTCTACACCCAGGAGACTTTTATGGGAGAAAAAATCAACCCTAGGGTAGTTTTTTAAGTTCACAGATCTGTGCCATGAAATTTCCACTTGGAAATGACAATTATTAGAATTTTGTTTGCTTGTTTGTTTCTTTGTAATGCAAAAACTTCCTTTTTTTCTTCAATGCCCTTCCCATTCTCTTTCATTTGCTGACTACCTTCAGATAGCACTCATGAACAAGATTTTGCAAAACAAACCTCTCCTGGGCCATTTGACTTTCCAGTCTTCATTTAAATAAGAAAAAAAAAATCATTTTAGCAAAGTGGAATACAGGAAGGTGATCATGACCTCTTATAAAGCACTGAAATATGAAGTATCAGATGAGTCCAGCTATCTAGCAGTGTGGCCCATATTTCCCAAAAGAAGAAAAAAAAATATATGCAGGTCTAAAAAAAATTAAAAAGTGGGACACTGTAACAACTTTTATTATAATACCAAATCACTCAAGTAGATAGGCACCATTCACCAAACTTTGCACAGCAGTGTTCCTGAATTTGAAAGCACTCATGATTGAACAGACTGCCCCTATTTTATTCTTTGCAACCAATAATTCTGGTGAATTAAAGAATTCCTGATACAACCAAAAGAATTCTTATTTGAATACACTGACTGAATAAAACTAAACAGTCTTCACTCTCCATGGGCTGTGACTCCTTTGAATGCATTTGTTCCCATTCACAGTGGGCCATTCTACAGCATAAATTATCAACAACGTTCAGATGTTCTCAGCAGTGACAAATCCAGTCAACTTTATTTATTAGAACTTGGATGATATCGAATTTGCCTAGTTGGGGATTTTAATAATCTACAAGCCGTGCTTCAGTTAACTGTTACATAGATAAACCCAATTTTCTTTTGATTTGTTTGCCTGATTATTTTCATCTACAAAATCTCAGAACTAACCAGAGTCCAGCACTATTTTCATTTTCCTTTCCAAGTTCTCCCCATTACCCTAGACCAGTTGTTCTCAAAATGTCGTACATGAATTCATGAAGGTCCCAAGACCCTTTCAGAAGATCTTTGACGTCAAAACTCTTTTCATAACAATACTAAGACATTTATATTTCTATTGTGGTAAATATCGATAAATATAACCCATGTAAACAAAAGCTCTTGGGTGGGGAAGGAGGTCCTGAGAACAAAAGTCTATGTACCATTGACCTAAGGTCTCTCTTATTTGTGAATTCCTCCAGCACTGAAAACCTACACCAAATATTTGGCGCATCACATACTGCTTTCTGTCACAAGTTATCTTTTCACAAATGTTCCTCATAGGCTTGTGATTTCTTTGATATAGGTAAATTCTAGATGAGGAAACTCCCTCTATTGATTCAGGCATTTTCTCTGTAATTTAATGAATAAGTAAATAAATATCATTATAGGTTATATCTTAAGGCAAATTCTAAAGGTCTCCCAGGGCCATTCCCAAGCATACTGGGCTTTCTGGATTTGCTTTGGAACAGTCATAATTTCCAAAGAAGCTTCTCATCCAAGATTCACATACACAGGATTAAAATAAAACTCAACATTCCCAGAATCATAGAATGTTAGAGTCGGATGAAACCTGGTCAAATGTTCGCGTATTACAGCTGAGGAAATCAAGCCTTGATTAAATGATTTGTCCAAGGCCATGTAAACAGAGCTGGGACCAGCACCCAAGTTTTTGTTGTTCCCTACCATTTGCCTATTCAGAGTTATCTGGCTGAATTTCATGCAGTCTGCAGGGAACCTTTTTCCTACCTATTTCCATATGTCTCCCCAATATAAATATAAGTTCCTTGACGGTAGAGGCTGTTTTTGCTTTATCTTTGTCTCCCTACACTCAGTTCAGTATGTAGTACATGCCTTAAAACTGGTTGCTTGTGTAATTAATTGATTGCTTCCCAGCATGGGACAGAGAAAATTTTTTTCTGATCTTTTATTTTTATTTTTTTAAAGACAACTTGAATCTAGTACAAAGGCCTACCGGGGGAGTAAGGAATGGGGACACATAAATAAATTTGCAATACTCAAAGATCATTCTTGAACATTAACATTTAAAGTGTGAATATAATTGTATCCATGTAATAAATAACAAATTCTTAAAGATGTAAAGGTGAAAATAAGATATTAAACATAAATGTTTCAGCCCTTAGTGAATGTTTGCAATATCATTTATTGTAATATAGTGTACTGTGTATGAGACTTTTCAGAGACTATACAGGAGTATACAGGCACATAGGGAAAGCCACCTAAATAACCAGATTCCCCACAGACTGCGTGTGCATTGCTATAAAGTCGTCTGGATCTTCTTCAGGATAGAACAATCAGTTTGGTGATAGAGAAATCAGTTTGGAAATACTCAAAAGTCTGAACTAGAGTGATTTCAGTTGTTATCCACTTGTTCTGCAGTTGTATCCAACTCTTTATAACCCTATTTCTTGGCAGACATACTGGAGTGGTTGGCCATTTCCTTCTCCAGTTTATTTTATAGATGAAGTCCTGAGGCAAACAGGGTTAAATGACTTGCCCAGGTTAACAGTGCTAATAAGTGTTTGGGACAGTATTTGAACTCAGGAAGAAGAGCCTTCCTTACTCCAGACTTGGTGCTCTATTTACGGTGCCACCTATAGCCTCAATCTGATTTACATATAGACCAAATATAGACAGCCTCAGAAGAGAAAAAGCTGGTACCTTTTTAAAATTGTTGTTTGGGGCGGCTAGGTGGCGCAGTGAATAGAGCACCAGCCCTGGAATCAGGAGGACCTGAGTTCAAATGTGACCTTAGACACTTAACACTGTGTGACCTTGGACAAGTCACTTAACCCCAATTGCCCTACCTTCCCTCTTCCAAAAAGCAAAAAAAAAAAAAAAAAAGAAATTGTTAATAACTAGAAAATTTTATAGTTTTTATGAATTTTTTGTTTCTCTAGTCATAGTCTTTTTGAAACAAACTGTCATTAATTGACTACCTTTGAATCTATGTTAAAGTGGTTTGTAGGTGAGTTTGTACTGAAGCATGGCATCTTGAATTTATCCCAATGAGCAAAACCAATAATAATTCATTTCTGATATAGCTGCAGTGTGCTTAAATATTGTATTTTCCACCATTTTTATGTACATTGGGTGCTATTTAAGTTAAAATGAGTAGCACAGCTCTTAAGATTTTATGACCTTTGCATTGCATGCCCACCAGAGACTTTTAATATTAAGAATGCTTGATGGCACTGTAGAGAAAGTTATAGAGAATGAGACATTGACTGGGACAGAGGATAATTGAGGGAGATATTAAATAACTTATTAAACTTTATGGAGAGAGAGAGAAATGCTTGTTGTCTACAACCTATTTGCTTTCCTAGAGTTTAGAGTCAATAACTAGAAACTAGTCACTCAACCCCACGCTGTGGAACAGGAGATAGAAACAAACCTCAAAAGATATTGATGCAAAGGAAAGATGTTGTCGGATTCAGTGGTGAAGGAAAGGTAATGTCTAATGATGCAGAGTATGTTGGATAAAAGCTAGGACAAGGTTTCAACACGACAAGTTCCTTTCCCAAGAATTGTCATATTCAGCCCTCCAAGAACCTTTCAAATTCTGGAGGGGAGGGGCCATAGAAATATTTTAGCAGTGGCATGTGACTTAAGTAGAAACAAGAAGGAGGAGATTAAATGGTATCAAGGGATGAGCTTTCTACCTGGTGTGTGGTTTGAACGTTAAAAACCCTGATTTCACTATATTAGGAAACTTGAAAAGAGTAAGGAAGTAATCTGAAGTGATAGATAATCCATAGAAAGTTTATCCTAAATCTACCAATAACTGCCACAATGCAAGTTTGTGCTATGCGTGGAGAGAATGTTTTGGAAGCCAGGAGTCAAGATATCAAATAGAGATGTAGAAGGGGTCAGATTGTCTCAAGTGAAGGCGGGGTTAACAGCTATCAGGCAGAACCTACTATAAGGAAACTTGAATGAACTTGAAATGATCAAACAACATATCAGGTACAATAAACTACTGGAGGAGACAGAGTTATTTGAGCAAAATTGTGATTTCTTAGAGAGAGAACTCGGTATTATAGCAACCAAAATTCTAAACAAAATGTTATCTAGAATACATTCTAGTGTAAGCAGGACAGAAGCAAGTCTAGAGACTACTTTCTACCACCCAGATCTAAAGCTGGACTCAGGGAAAGTCTACTGAGAAATAGAACACTAATACCACCACTCTAGAAAGGATGCAAGATCATAGGTCCAAAAGTCCCAGATTATTATGTTACTGTTATTTGGTCATTTCAGTGACTCAGTTATTCTTTGTGACATCATTTAGGGTTTTCTTGGCAAAGATACTAGAGTGTAGTTTACCATTTCATTCTCTAGCCCATCTTACCAATGAGCAAACTGAAGCAAACAGGTTAAGTGACTTGCCTAGGGTCACATAGGTAATAAGTGTCTGAGGCCAGATTTGAACTCAGGAAGAGGAGACTTCCTGACTCTGGGCCTGGAACTCCACTGTGTCACCTTGATGCCCCAAAGGTTCCAGTAGTCTGATGTAAAACCACCACCAAGAGAGCACAATTCTAATTCAGTTGAGGTCAAGATGGATGGTACAATGTTGGCTGCCCTCAAGTGAGAAATGCAAACTTAATTTGGCAGAAGCCTTTGTCCAGTGGCCTGGCATCAGGAAATGATGGTAGGTTCAGAGAAAGGGGCCAGTCTGAGACCTAGACAATAGGCCTGTCCTCAGCAACAATCAATCAATGAGCATTTGTTAAGAACCTCTCTATGTAAGGCATTAGAGATGCAAAGACAAAGTTTAGCAGTACTTGTCCTAGTGGATCTTACCATCTAATGTTGTGGGAAAACATGACCATATATTTTTGTTGTTATTTAGTTGTTTCAGTCGTGTCCAACTCTTTGTGACCCTATTTGGGGTTTTCTTGGTGAAGATACTAGAGTGGTTTCCCATTTCTTTCTCCAGCTCATTTTACACATGAGAAAACTAAGGCAAACAGGGTTAAAGGACTTGCCCAGAATCATACAGCTAAAAAGTGTCTGCGGCTAGATTTGAACTCAGAAAGATGAGTCTTTATGACTCTAGGCCTGGCACCTACCTCACTGCCCTATAACCATATTTAGATAAATACAAAATAGAGACAAGGTAATTTGAGGGAGAACATAAGCTAGCTAAGGACCCAGAAAGTTTTTATGTTGATAATGACATTTAAGTTAAGTTTTGAAGGAAATTAGACTTCCTCAGAAAATGGAGAAGATATCAAGGTTTACAACTTAATGTCTTTCAACTAAATGATCAGTTGAAAACCTACTGTCAATCAATGGTCTTAGCCCAAGAAAACTCTGATAGAAACAAGTGGCGATGTGAACTAAGATCTGCTGTCAAGATCTTCCACAAGTTGTCAGTGTTTTGTCAAGGAATCTTGGTGTACAGGAAATACAGAAGATACTTGACAATCACAATCCCCAGCTGCAATTCCCACCCTTCCCACTACACAGGGTGCCGGATAGACAGAGAATGAAGGGATGTGACATTGTAGTGCCAATGCAATATTTATAGCACCCACAATCACCACAAAGACCATGACTATAAATATTCCTGCATTGAACTCATTTGCAAAATATAGCAAACTCTCCACATAGAGGACAGAAACAAAGCATTTATTTAGACACCAGAAAACCAAATCCCCAAACCAGTAAGCCAATTGCATTATAGTAGCAAAGAAGTTAACAAGCATAACAACACAGAGAGCCACAGCATCTTTTAGGCTTCCCACAAACCCACATAAGATCAATATTTACTCACAAACCTATCTCCTTGCTTGAGGGTCCTCTCTCCCCCACTGTCTCTGTACCTCTGACTCCTAGCTTCCTGTGGCTCTGCTCCACCCTTTAGCAAATTCTTCCCATCACAGGCTCCATGTGACTACATTCAGCCTATTAGGGGGAAGAGTTTACTTTCAAAGAAGGAAATGTCTTCAACTTCCCCCTAGGCCTATTAAGGGGCAGGGAAGATCTTCAAATTCTCATTCCCATTACAGACATTAAGAATACCAACTTGGCAGGTGTGCAGAGAATGGTTTACAACAACACTTTATCATCATAGTTCAGCCACAGAACTCTCACAAGTGTAATCCAACTCTGAGATATAGCAACAAAGGTGCACACAGTCACACATATGTAGACACAACCCTAGATGTCTCTGGTATACTGTGATTTACATGATTTCTGCATCTTTATTTTTTCCCCTTTCCTTTTTCCCTTTTAAAAGACTGGTATTCTTTCAGATTACGTTTCCAATTCTCTTTAAAGTTCCATTAAATGTTGCAACCTGACAGTCCCCAGAGCTAGTTTTAGGAGAAACTATATTACTAATGTTATTACTTATTACTAATTGTGGAAGATTGTATTACTAGTCATAGTAGTAGGAGCAAAACCTTCTTTGTCTTTTTATTGTAATACATCTTTTGAAAAAATGAATTAAAATGGAGAATAAATGATAATGCCCTATCCCAGCTAATCCTGTGGCTCTTTGCTTTTCATGATCAATTAATATAATATTTGTAAAGTATTTAGCATAATGCCAGATAGTAGAAGGTACTTGGTCAATATTTGTTTCTTCCCCGCCTTTCATATCAGAAAAGGAACTGCTGAGTTTGTGTTTCTGCTCAACAACTTTCACCTACTTTTCTGGTGATAGGGCCTTAACTGTGCTGAAATTCAAAAGAAAAAAAGAAAAAACAGGAAAATAGACTACTGATCACTACTTTCTTCTGACACTGTTAGGCAATTTTTTTTCCAACTTGTTTCTTTTGACCAATCTCGTGATAAACAAGCATATAGTTTTTTTTTTAAAGATTAACAATGAACTTGCCTTCATGCACTCTATATATCCCAGCTATATGGTGACACACAAGAATCTTTTTCAAATGCATTTAATAGAAATGGACGGGAAAAAAGTATATCTGATAAATTTGCCGAAGTCAAAATAGAGATATTTTTATTTTTCCCTCTGATCTTCTCTGAAAACAACTAACTAGAAAAAAAAATTAGGACAATAATCCTTGATCACTTCAACTTTCTAAACTAATCTTATTCTTCCTTCAATTGCCATTTGAAAACTTACATTGCCTTTATTTACTTATTTTTTGCCAAGGCTATCAGAGTTAAGTGACTTGCCCAGGGTCATACAGCTAGTGAGTGTCAAACTTTTGAGATCAAATTTGAACTCAGTTCCTCCTGAGTCCAGGACCAGTGCTCTATTCACTGCACCACATAGCTGCCCCTTATGTTAGCTTTAAAAATAATTCATCAGGACAACTAAGTGGCACAGTGAATAGAGCACAGGCCCTGAAGTCAGAAGGACCTGAGTTCAAACCTCGCCTCAGACACTTGGCACTTAACCAACTGTGTGCCATTTGACAAGTCACTTAACCCCAATTGCCTTTCCCCCTCAAAAAAAAAAATTCATCCTTCTCCTGTCCAACCCTTTATGTAGAAAATTTATTCATTCATATTTCTACTAACTGGAATAATGTTTAGTCTTTCCTACCTAAGCTCTTTGGCACACTAAGAATGATGACAGCTGCTCAATCAGACTGAATGTGTTTTAGCTTCCTCAGCTAATGTTGATTACCTTATAATCTGATTTCATTTTCTATTGGATTTTTCCATATGATAACATCACTTTTGTGTGCAAATATGATGTCATTATTCCACTATCAGTAAGACATGGAAATAACTTTGGTTTTCTAGGAGAGGAGATGAATTTTCACCATATGATCTATATTTTCACTATATTTTTATCTACATATTCAACTGGTCCCATATGTGACCTGTAGTCCAGATGAGATAGGTATTCAGGATTATGAAAATAGACTTATTTCCATGGAATAGAGTTGTGCTTGATATAACATGAGCTGGCCTGTATAGGATTCATATCTGAAGATTTAGCCAAATCCTTACCATGCTATAACCATCTGAGTTTACACATCTACTTCAAATAAATATAGGCAAAACATGTGAACAGAATCTAAAGAACAAGGCATGACTGCCTAGCACAATGTTATGCATATAGTACATACTGAAAAAATAGATAAATTACACATCTACTTCAAATAAATATAGGCAAAACATGTGAACAGAATCTAAAGAACAAGGCATGACTGCCTAGCACAATGTTATGCATATAGTACATACTGAAAAAATAGATAAATTTTGAATGAATAAGTAAATAGCTGAACAGAAAGAGATGTTGATTAGAGAATCAAAAATAGACTTTTTGAACATCTCTATAAAGAAGCAACTACATGTACAAAAGGTAAAATTATACTTGTGCTGCCCTTCAAAATTAGTACACTTTGTCCTTTAGCAAGACTTTGAAAATAACAATAAACTGTTACAAGGCTTTTCTCAGTTCTGGAAGTTCCTGAGGTACAAGGGTTTCATTACTATAATTTTCTGTACTCCATAAGCACTTAGCAAATACTTATTGGCTGATGATGAAATTAGGTGTTTGAAGAAAAAAAAAAAAGAACATTTCTTGGACTGTACACATTCCCCAACATAATATAATTTTTACAGAAAAGTTTTGTTTTCCTGCCTTTAAGAGTGTGTTCTGGAATTATTCAGTAACGATTATTATGCATTTTGCATTTTTGGCCCTTTTCCTCAAAAAAAAAGAAAGTTCCCAAAGAATTTTGTTTAATTCATCACAAAATTATGAGCTGAAAATATAGTTGTGAATGATATTACTACAATCTTCTCATCAGACCTCTACTCCTAAAGTGCTTATGGATTGGCATTCTGTTTTAGACAGTAGCTTGGATATGTTATGTTCTGTGTAGCAAACACTAAACAAAATAGAAATATTATTTTCACAGTCCCATAGGATGATTTTTTAATTAGTCATGGTTAAGACAAGTGATTTCATGATATAGGGAATTCCTGGTATAGCGACATCCTGCAGTTGTACAGGTCTTCACCTAGTGTACAACTTAAACTAATAGAAAGTTACCTGTGTCCTCAATTGATAAATGTTCAAAGGATCTGAACAGGCAGTGTTCAGATGAAGAAATTAAGGCTTTCTATAGTAATATGGAAAAAATGCTGTAAACGGGGCTTCTTAAACTGTTTCTACTTGTGACCATTTTTCACATTTTGGCAGCATTCCTTGGCATTGTGTGGTCTGAGAGCATACACAATTCAAAATGTGCATGCTTTGTGTTCAGAAACAAGGCTGCAGTGAAGTTGCATGATGCACACAGGTAAGCACTGCCAAAAACACCTCAGATTCATTGTGTGTTTGTTTTATAATTAATTTTTGGTCATTGTGCATGCACAAATCTTTAATGTTGCCAAATTTTTCATGATTCAATATGTAGTCATAACCCATAGTTTAAGAAGTACTGCTGTAAATCACTATTGATTAGAGAAATGCAAATTAAAACAATTCTGAGGTACCACCTCACACCTATCAGATTGACTAATATGACAGAAAAGGAAAATGATAAATGTTGGAGAAGATGTGGGAAAATTAGGACACTAATGCATTGTTGGTGGAGTTGTGAACTGATCCAACCACTCTGGAGTGCAATTTGTAATTGTGTCCAAAAGGCTATGAAACTTTGCATACCCTTTGATCTAGCAATACAATACTAGGTCTGTATCCCAAAGAGATCATAAAAAAGGCAAAGGGACCCACGTATACAAAAATATTTATAGCAGCTGTTTTTACGGTGGGAAAGAATTGGAAATTGAGGGGATGCCCATCAGTTGGCGAATGGCTAAACAAATTGTGGTATATGACTATAATGGAATACTATTGTGCTATAAGAAATGATGAGCAGGCAGATTTCAGAAAAACCTGGAAAGATTTACATGAACTAATGCTGGGTAAGATGAGCAGAACTGGGAGAGCATTGTACATAGTAATAGCAATACTGTGCAATGACTGACTTTGATAGTTGGCTCTTGTCATCAGTGCAATAATTTAAGACAATTCCAAAAGACTCATGATGGAAAAGGCCATCCACATCCAGAGAAATAAATATGGAGTCTGAATAAATCAAAGCATTGTATTTCCACTTTTTTTTTCCTTTTCTTAATTTTTCTCTTTTGTTCTGATTCTTCTTTCACAACATGACTAGTGTGGAAATATGTTAATATGATTGTACATGTATAACCTATATCAGATTGTTTGCTGTCTTGGGGAGAGAGGAAGGGTGATGGAGGGGAGGGAGGAAAACACAAATTTGGAATTCAAAATCTTATAAAACTAAATATTGAAAACTTTCTTTACATGTAATTTGAAAAAATAAAAAAATAAAATACTATGAGGTATGTGGCGAAGGGGGGGGAGAGAAGTTACTCATGGCACTAAGAGGTTAAATGATTGACACAGGGGTGGCTAGGTGGCACAGTGAATAGAGCACCAGCCCTGGAGTCAGGAGGACCTGAGTTCAAATGCGGCTTCAGACACTTAACACTAGCTGTGTGACCTTGAGCAAGTCACTTAACCCCAATTACCCTGCCTTCTCTGCTCCAAAAAGTAAAAGAAAAAAAATGATTGACACAGTTACACTTAGACTAAGCTACACTTAGTTAGTATGTGTCTGTTTAACTCAAAATTTTGAGGGTATAAGCAAAATAGCTCCATTTGGTCTCAATTATTGCAGAATGAAATTTAAAAAACAAAACAAAACAAACAACAACAACAACAACGACAACAACGACAACAACGACAACAACAACCTTCATTCGCTGGTCAAACACTCCAAGCCAGCTAGGAAGTACAGTGTATGGAGTGCTAGGCCTAGAATCAGGGAGATGCATCTTTCTGAGTTCAAATCTGGCCTCAGATACCTACTAGCTGTGTGACCCTGGTCAAGTCTCTTAACCCTGTTTGCCTCAGTTTCCTCATCTGTAAAGTATCTAATATCTTTGTCAAGAAAACCCTGAATGGGGTCACAAAGAGTAAAACACAACTGAAAAATTACTGAATAATGTATTCTATTATTTTCAGAGTTTATAGATCATTAGAAAGCCAGAATAGAACTCATAGTCCATCTCATCCACAAGTTCTTAACTTAGTTTCTGTAAACTTTAAATACATACATATATATGTATATGCACACATGTGTATTTATGTATATATGTAAATGTATACAACATATACAAATAGTTCCATTCCAATACAATCAATTTTCTTTTGTACATATTGTACTATTTTATTTATGCTTTTAAAAACATTGAACACTTGCAAGATTTGTTCCTTTTAGGAACAGGGTGGACTAGATGCTTTCTGAGGTCTTTTCCTAGTAAGACATGGTGTGATTTTCCACATGGTTTTCTTAGATTTTGATTCTTTGGATTCTATTAAAGTTACTTATGGATTGATTGATATCAAAAGTTTTCTACAATGGTGAGCACAATTTCACAATTACCTGGATAACTAGGGAACTCTGAACAGAAAATAGTAAGTTGTGACCTGAATCCTAAACATGAATACTTCTTGCTTCAGAGACCACCTAGGAATCAAGTAGCAAAGGCTTTTGCCTTTTTAATAAAAAGTTCTCAAGCTCCCCTGAATAACTAGTTTTCTTCTTTTTAATCTTTACCTTTATGGTTTATGACAGCCACCTTTTCCAGGCATTTCTCTGTGAAGAGCACACATTGTATTACACTAAAATCTTTTTTTAATCTTCACTTTGCTAAATAATTTCCCTCACCCATTCTCTTTCTGCTACAACAATAGCAGTAATAATAATAATTATTATTATGATACACTATGTTTGTGGAGTGTCTTTCTTTCAGAGCTGCTCAGCACCTACTTTCATTGTTAATATGCCACAAGAACCTTGGTAATTGTTAGTGTTCTTTGTCCTTTCTGTCTGTGTCTTCAGGATACTCCTGTAAGGCCTGAAAACTGAACACAATATTACAGGTGTGGCCTAGTAAGAGTCTGCATAATCACATATATTGATTTGCACTTACTTCCTCTCTTCAGGTTATAGAAAATGAACCAATGGAGTTGTCTCTACCTCTGTGAACTCCAGATCAAAATCCATCTCCTTATTTCTTCTGAATTAATCCCTATTCGTCATCACTGATTTGGTCTCCTATACAATTATTTAAACTATGGGGCTTGGACTGGGGAGGCTTGAGAACAGCTGATTTTATCAGATCCCATTGGAATTCTTGCCCTCTTTCCTGTTCGTGTAAAAAGCCAGTAACCCTCTCTAGTGTATATAATTTGTCTCCACGTATTGCCTGAATTTTACATGCTCTTTATTTATTTCTCCTCTTTGACCTCTGTTTCAAGGCAGTTTTTTTATCTTTATACCTCACATGTCTTTTCACAAGGGGTTTTTGTTCATGTTTCTTTGTAACAGAATTTTCAAAAACCCAAGTGAAAGATGTTTCCTTCCTTATACTTTCTTTGATCAAATCAATAAATCAAACTTCTTTATCACCATCACCATTTATTATACCCTTCAGGACCTTTTCTTTGAAAATGCATTTTGACAGCCTTTTAGTCAATCCACACCTTTCTTCTCATTCAGTTCTGATCAACGATTCTGGCAATTTTATTTTTTCAATGAGATTTGGGATTTACATTTCGACAGTTTTCTTTGTTCTTTCCTTGATCTATCTTTTAAACAGATAATGTTTGCATACTTCCAGAAAGGTGAGACCATCTTAGCCCTCACAGTAAACAGTATCAGTGGGTTAGGTCTGTTTAACATTAAAGGGGAAGAAGCACCGATCTCCCGGGTTGACCAAAAATCAATGATTTTGCCATTCCCTACCTCTATCCATTTGATCATTACATTGCTTGTAGTTGCTTTTCTCCCTCAAGGCAAGTCAATGATATAAAAAGCCAAACTAATTTCAAATTAAATTGAGTTCTGAGAATATAGTTCCAGGCTGAGAGGTGATACATTCAGTTGCATCTAAAGAGTGAATTTTGACAGTTGAGAAATAAATCCTTACAAACAGGGCTTATCATGGAAACACTTAAATCTCTTAACTGGAACTTCTCTAATGCAAATTGTAATAAAATTCCCAAACAACTAAGATGGGATTTTTTTTTTTTCATTTTTATTCCTTAAATCCTAAAGGTACCATTTTATGTATTCATAAGACTTTTTTTTTTAAGAAGGAAAGAGGATACTTTTATAACTTTAAACAGTTTTGAAAACAGTAAAGATTTTATTTTCATTTCCCACCCTTCTAAACAGACCATTTATAAAGATACATTTCTTGCTCTATTAGCCTGTCTGTTATGAAATAAACTATAGCTTTCTTAATTTTGAGCAGTTAGGCTATTTTCACATGCATGACAGTATCTTTATAGAACCATAGAGCCATTGCATGGCACTGTAATCAGCAAATGACCATAGCTGATTAATTACTTGGAAAATTATGTTTTTTTAAAGGGATAATGGATTTTCTTCTCACCTTCTAAAAATGAAAGATCGGTTGGTTGGACATTCATAGTTGTGTTAATTGTCTAGTAGCACTCAAAGTGCTGTTCTATCTACACATATTGTATCTGTATAATATACTATGGATAATATGTGTATTACATAATGTGTATAATTTAACATACACACATTTTAAATTGAATTACATCATCTTTCCTACAATTCCCTAATGGTACTGACAACACTGTCACTTGTCATACTCTAAAAGAGTTTTTGTTTTGATCTTTTGGAGGGATCATTGTTAAATAAAATCCAGTTATGGCTTATGTCAATAAGCTATTGACATAATTGATAGTCAAGGCTATTAAACATGATTAAAATTTAATGTGTAGAATGTATGAAAAGTGGTTTTGTCAGATGGAATAGGATGTAGAGGAAGAGATCTAGATCTCAAAGAGGAGAGCTAAATGATTGGTTAATTGCCCCAGAAGCAGCAGGGACTAAGAATCCAAAATGCTTCCAATGTGTCAGCTTCCAAGAGAAAGAAGTGATAACTGTCAAGGGGCAGCTTTGTTCATATCTGGGTAGCACACATAGACCAAAAGATAGATTATGAAAAAGCTAGGAAAGAGTCAAACATAGAGAATTTTTCTCGTCATGAAGAATGATATACATATAGCCGAAGGTAAGTAGTCAGACCTCTATTAACAGGCAGATGCCCAGACAGTGAATTTATATTTTTTATTAACTAGTCAAGTTGTTTCTGTATTATCAAACATGTTTATTCCAGGATGTAGTGATACACAACAGCCTTTTTCTTTTAGCAGTGTGCGTGCTAGAAAACAAAACAGAATAAATCAACAAAATAAAAAACAGAATAAAAACCAAAGCAAAATAAATCACCAGAAATATTGTCTTTAACATTCTCCAATGCAAAGGGAAATTATGGCACATTGAATATTGTCTCTTTTTCTCAGTCTTCTCTCTAAACACTTTCATCTCATTTTCTTACCCTCTCAGTTCCCAGTTTAACAAATATTTCCAAATATATTTCTATCAAGTGCTATTACAGAAAGAACCAACTCTTAGAACCTGGAAAATCATGACCTGTGCCTTTCTATACATTCAACATTGCATTTACAACTATGGAATTTTCTTCAGGTTTTGATAGCTTTTTGTTCACTTGCTTTTAAACCAGAAGGCAATTCCACTGTACCTTTACTCATCATGTTACTTTATCAGGGCAGCCTTTCAAGTGTGACAGAAGAACAGATACTACATGTTAAGTTTTTGTGATCTCTGACTGTCAGGGTCCTGGCCTCTCACACAGATGCAGTCTAATGGAAAGATAAAGGTTCACCAGATACTATCAATGAGGTAGTTTTTGTTAACCTTTTATGATAGTGCTTCATTACAGCGAAATAGCTTTGCTGTTCTCTATGTCCCAGATTTCAGGCAGCTTGGCAGCATGGCCCAAACATGTGAAAATTTCTCAAAAATAATAATAATAATAATAATAATCACATTTCAGAACAAAGCAACCCCAGAAACATAAAGGGAAGAACTCCCAATAACATCTTATTCTGATAACCAAGAGAATAGTGTCATCATAACAGGACTTCAAGGGACCTCAGAAGCCCTCTGGTGCAACCCCATTATCTAACAAAGTAAGAAACTGAGGCCTCAGTGGTTAAATGTGTGTCACACAAAGTCACACAGATAATGAGACTTAGAGGTAGGATTTGATCCCAGGACCTATTACTCCAGAGTCAATATTCTCATTACAGTTCACTAAGGGAAACATCATTTATATTTAACATAACCCAAATTTTGTAGAGTAAGGAAATCTCGAGAGTGATTTCCCCAGTTTCTTTTTACCTCTATCACCTTCTCTTGGATGTTGAAAAATGTGATTCCTGTGCCAGGTATTGAAGAATGAGACAGTTGTGGCTGACTGCTTCTTTCAAAATAAATTGAAGTTAAAAGTCATTATTTTTTTTTTCAAAAATACAGGGTTTTTTGTTTGTTTTCTTTTACAGCTTATATATCTTAATCCTTCATAGGGCAGATGTGTTGCATGAAAATTGTCAAATGTAACGATTTGTATTTGTGTGTTTGGTGGAATTCAAATCTGTTGATTTTCTGCTTTTCCTTTTCTCAGTTGATCTGCATAGGAGGCATACTATTGTGCTTATCTATTTTTGCAATCTGTTTGGAAAATTCCTTCTGTCATACAGGATTCAACATGTACTTTAATAAAGCTAAATACTAAATACATAAACTCGAGTGTAATAGTCAGGCAGAAATGAACAGAAGCCCAAAGTCCCACCTTGTTTCTTTGTTTTGTTTTATTTTGTTTGAAGCTAGAAAAAACTGTTAGTCTTAATTTAATCTCACATTCAAAGGGAAAAATCTTCTGATCACCGTCAGTCTCCTTAGGAACTTCACTTATGAAATCAGGAGTTTTCTTTGAAAAATGTTCCATTCATATAAGCAACTCTCAAGTTTTCTGTGCCCAGATTCACCTTTTTTTTTGGAACACCATAGCTTTACCTTGTTTACCTTCATGCGTGATAAATGATTATAGGTTGCTCCAGGAATTTTTCATATCACTTCGGAGAACTGAATGAATATTTAAAAATTGAAAACATAAAATAATTAAGTGCCAACTAAAGAATTTCTTTATAAAAATAGGTAACTATAAGCCATGAAGGTAATATCATGTTCTAGATTGAGGAGAGAGAGGATCTATACATTTATATGTGTATGCATGTATATGTGTATATGTATGTTTTTTTTTCTTTTAGTGACTAGCAGTTCTCAAATTCTCTAAACCTTTTTTGAACCTTTTTATTTTATCAGCCAGTATTAGTTCTTGGAGTAATGGGCTTTATATATTTACTGCCTAACCTGTAAAGAAACACTCCTTTAATGCATCTCAAATGTATGTTCTTCATGAGTTTTGTTTCCAGCTAATGAAGATATATACACATTTGTTCTATATACATGTATGTATGTACACATGCACACAAATGCATATGCATAATTTATGTGTTGTGTATATATTATATACACACATATATACCTATGTAGTTCTCCTTACTTATAGCTGGGAATATTTATATCCATATGGGTATGTATATATGTCTGTAAATATTATATATTCCCAGCTATAAAGGGGGGGAAA
>CM053591.1:81229286-81244802 GCA_028646515.1 Pseudochirops corinnae
TTATATATGTGTATATGTATGTATAATTATCTATAGATATGTTAAATTCATTATAGCTAGAACACTTTCTTCTTAGAAAGTCACATTAACTCAGTTGAGTCAGGAGTTCTGGAGTCAGGATCCAACTCTATCAGAAATGAGCTATATCATGGTAGCTTATGCTGCCTTGGAGAGTTGTTAGAATCAAATGGAACAATGTGGACTAAAATTTTTTTGGAAGTTATTCTGAGGATTGTATCTACCTCTGGGAATATTTTGGGTCAAGTGTTAACTTTGCAAAAGCAGCTTAGGCTTCTTGGAAGGTGGAGCATCAAAGGAGTGTTTCAACTGTTATTTGAAACAACCATGACCTCTAACTTCAGCAAGAACTTCCATACGATTAGGACTGTCTGGAAAATGCACTGTTTCTAGAGGAGTGAGTTAGTTCCCCATCACTGAAAGTGTTTAAGGAGAATCTAGGTAAATACATATTGGAGATCAGTGCACTGGACACAGAGTTCAGCTAGATGATCTCTGTCTCATCTAATTATTGGAGGGTAATTATTGGAGAAACTGAGGCCTAGAGAGGTAAAGTCACTTTCCCAAGGTCACCCAGATGGCAAGTAACAGAGCCTGGACTGAAACTCAGGTCCTCTTCAACCTATTCATGGAATTATAGCTAAACTGTGATCACTTATGGACTTTCCTTAATACTCTTATCTGTTCCTTGGGGTTGGAGCTTCCCACCCATTTCCTGTAGAATCCCATTCACTCCACTAGTTAAATATTTCCTAAGGTATATTTTAAGTATGTATCACTGGATTTGAGAATCAATAATTTCCATAACTGACTCAGGATTAAAGGCGGAAATGACTGGCCATTTGGAAATAAATTACATTTGGCTTTTTTGTTTGTTTTTTCACAGATGTGTAAATACTTTTCTGTTGCCACATATGAAATACATAAAAGGCTTTCCTCCTCAAAGGATGCTTTTAAAACAGGAGCTTGCCTCACACAAAATCCAAAACTCCACCCCCTGAAAACAAAGAATACAAATGAGCTTTCTTGAGCTCTATATTGCAAAAAAGAGAACTGGGAAAATGAAATTCTGGTTTGAATAGAAACAAGCACACATCCATTCTTGTGAAAATGAAAGCAGTGTAGCAAAACATAGCTAATTAAATTAGTATAGCATGTGTTATATAAACAACCTTAAATATTGAAATGCTGGTTCTTTTTTTTTTCTTTCATTGCTTGAACATTCTTGGGGACATAAGATAAATTCACTTGATCTACTCTGAGCTTGGAGGGAATTTGGGAAACAACAGATTGTTGGGGCTCTATAGGACCTGTTCTGTGGTTGCTGTGTAAAGTCCTTCATAAAAACAAGAGGAAAAAGTCAACACCATTCTCTAGCAGAATGAGGGAAGAGACTATTAGAAAGGTGAATAAAATGACCTGTTTCCCCTTACCTTTCCAGTTCTGGGCTATGGGAAAAGAGTTCCCCTTCTCCCTTGCTCATGGGCATTACTAAGCTTCACATACCTACAAGGACAGGGATAGCTCAGAGTTATAGAAGGAGACAGGGAAGGCAGAGCACCCTGTCAATGTGTACTGCTGGCGACCGCAATGCAGCAGAAAGTTCAGCTGGCTGTTGCAAATGTCTTCATATCGGCCCTCCCCCCCCCCCACACACCCTCTTTACTCCCCAGTCTAGGAGATGGAGGGGAAAATACCTAATGCCAAGGAGAGAAGAGAGCTGAATATCTTCACATTTATATTTTATGATGAAGGTAGAAAATGAAATTGAGGTTAAAGGTAAAGGTTTCACTTTTAAATTTATTTAAGCTACATACACAGCTAAAATACTGGGTCAGATTACCATTTTTATGAAGCTTGAAGAATGTAGTTTGAAGAGTCATAAAAGGAAGTATTTCTTTACATAATGAGTAGTAAACATATGGAGCCTGTTACCCCAAGAACTAATGCTGGCTGATAATGCAAATAGGTTCAAAAAGGGGTTAGGAAATTGGAGACTGGTAGTTGCTGAAAGAATCTATTATTAAGTGAAGTTGGAGATGTTGGATGTACAGTTCTAACCTTTTTTGAGGATGATGTCATGGAAAACGACTCTCATGTTTCACCTGTAGACTATTCTGCAGTTTCACTCCCAGATGCAGGATATGCGAAGAGGCCGACCATTAGTCTGACTAAGGGTGATCATTAAGTCATAGAATGTTCAGCTGCTGAATCTGTAGTCAGAAGATCTTCCTTCCTTCCTTCTTTCCTTTCTTTTTTTCTTTCTTTCTTTTCTTTCTTTCTTTTTCTCCTGTTTTTCTAATTAAAGGGGCCATCCCTTGACTTCACTTCTTAAAGAGACCTATTCACTGAATGGATATTACCTCATTCTAAGTGAGTACATGAAAAGGCCTTAGCCTAAAAGGGCCAGTATCTCCCAGTGCATCCTGAGTCATCTCCAGTCATCCTGATGAATATCTGGTCACTTGATCCAGATGACTCTGGAGGAGAAAGTGAGGCTGGTGACCTTGCATAGCCCTCCCTCACTCAAAGTCAATTGCAAACCATGTCATCGTTTCCCTGACACCACGGTCCTCTTTGAAAATGAAGGACAAACACACAAGTCAGAAGACCTAGGTTCAAATACCAAATCCACCTTTTATCACCTGTGGAACCCTGGTTAAGTTCATTTCCCCTTTCTAGACCTCAGTTTACTCCCCTGTAAAATGAAGGGAGTTGGGATAAATGATCCCTGAGGACCCTTCCAGTTCTAAATCTGTGATCAAAATGCTGGGATCTAGCCTAACCCCTTCATTTGGCAATTAAATACCAGAGAATTCAAGTGATTTGCCCACTGTCACACAACTAGTAAATTCAAGAGCTGGGATGAACTATTGACTAAATTTGTATTTCTTATAACCATAGCCCATTTGAATTTTCAACTCCAGCTGCCTACAGTTATCTTTCCAACTGAGTGTTCCATCAGCACCTCCAACTCATCATGTCTAATTTTTTGTCTTTTCCCCTAAAACTGTTCATCCTTGCTACTCTAAGTTTATCCCTTTGACACAACTCCAACCTGGTCATCTATATTCATGACTTTGTATTCATATTTTGTAATGATGGTGTCCTACCTTTCTACTAGGCTGTAACTTTTTTTTGAAGTGCAATGACTGCATCATACCTACTTTGTATTTCTCTCCCTTCCCAGAACAAAGCTTAATGTTCTACTCACAATAAACTTCACAAATATTTGTTGATTTATTCAAAATACATCAAGTAATCTTATCTAAAATATTCCTACAAACAAAACTACTTATTTTTGTCCTTTTAGTAACTACCTTTTGACTGTTTCTTTTTATATTTTTTAACGGCAACACCATTTAAAACAGACCATATTTATTCAGTAAATATACAAATAAAACAATAAAAAATATACATATATTGTTGTCACAGAGGTATACAAACTAGTAAATAACATGGCCCTCACCTTCAAGAGGCTTACAATCTAGTTGAGGAGAAAAAGCATAATGTATAAGTAAAGAACAATTCTGAGTAAATACTGGTACTAGATGGTAATACTTGAGATATCATGAGTCCATATTTGCTTGTTAAATGTACAATAAAGTAAGTTAGTACTTTGAGTTTGGAGTAATGAGTGATCACTTTGGACTAGAGTGGTGGGATAAGGGTTATTGGTGGAGGTCGGATGACATAGGCTTTGAAGGATACATAAAATTTAGACAAAAGGGGGAGGAGGTTGTGCTGGGCGGTCAGAGTAGCTTAAGCAAAGGTTTAGAAGTGAAAGAGACTATTTTATCAAAGAAGATTCACATAAAGGTTTTTTTTTTTCTTAAGTTAGATTTATAAAGGGGTCTAGATTATGGAGAGCTTTGTAATGCCAGCCTGAAGAATTAGATTTTTCCCCCCAATGGACATGAAAAATCATTTTTGACTGGTAATTATCAAAAGTATTTTTACAAAATTAGCCTAGCAGAATGGATTACAAGGTACAAGGCTTGAAAAAGGGATACTTTGTAGAAAGTAAGTATAATTTTGAGAATTACAATAATCAAAGTCCAAAGCAATGAGTCTATAGAATGGGAAGATGGCAGCAAGAATGGAAAAGAAGGAAATGGTCAATTAATTCTTGAACAAATCGAACCAAATTATCAATTCAATGTGGAAACTAGGTGGCACAGTGGTTAAAGGTTCATCTTCCTGAATTCAAATCTGGCCTCAAATACTTACTAGCTGTGTGACCCTGGGCAAACAACTGAACTCTGTTTGCCTTGGTTTCCTCATCGATAAAGTGAGTGGAAAAGGAAATGGTGAACCACTTCAGTATCTTTGCCAAGAAAACTCCAGATGAGGTCATGAAGAGTTGGACACATCTGAACTGACTGAAAAACAACAAAAATCAATTCACTAGAGCTTTTTGATATCACTATTGTGCCCCCCAACAGAGGCATTACAAAAAATAAGGAGAAAAAATAAACATATTGGTGCTATATTATTCATAAATAGGGTGAACTAATTCATGAAATAGTCCCTAGACAGAGGACCCACTATAAAAATATCCCCATAAAAATCATAGCATTTGTATTATGTGTTATAAAAATGGTATTGATTAAAAATATTGTTTTGTTCCAGCACACAATTCTCTACATGCAAGATAGTTATTTTATTTTTTCTTTCTGATATCTTCCATAATGTCCAGATATATTGAGGAAGGGAAGCCAAATTTCAGAGCTAGAAAAGACTTGGAGATCATCTGATGCAAGTCCTTCATTTTATAGACCAAGACATAGAAAGTTGGGCGATTACTCAGATGAGCAAAGTAGAACTACAGCTCAAGTATCGATTCATAGGGAAGTTTTTTTTTTTTTAATACCCTACAGACCTACTGAAAATGAGGAAGGAAAGACACAAGCATGGTATATTTAATAGAGGGCTGGGTTCACCCTCCTATAGTCCTTAATATATTGATTTTTTTTCTTACACCAGAGTGAATCAGCAACTAATGTTGATTAATTATTTTATAACACATATCATCAGCTCCAATGTTAGCAGAAGTTAAAGCTGCTAGTTTTATGACCTACCTAAAAATATATATGGGGATACATGACACAATATTGTCACAATATTAAGGAGATCTAAGATATATTTTTCATTTGCAGCTAAGTGTTTAAGGCTGGGTTGTATGCTATAAGTGAGGGGAAAATCATTGAATTCCAGAAGACATTGAAGTATAAGCAATGATAGTTTCATAGTTTACAAATGTGCATGGCATTATGCTTTTTTTAAGCTTGTATTTGTGCTAAAGCCAAAAATTTTTCTGTACATGTGTAAAACATGGAATATGCCCTATAGTCACTGGTGATCTGAATAAAAGCTTCTTGCTTCACAGGCCTGCTTTTTCTCTTCCTTATAGCTGTAAAGCATCCTAAATTATAATATTTAATCCTAAAATAAATTAGCCTTCCTGTAACAAAACAAAAACTCGCTTCAAGCATATTTAGAATTCCCTTGCTTTATGTGCCAACCATGATTGTAAGATGAAGAATGTATTTTGGTTACACAACACACATACACACACACACACACACACACACACATACATATCCCTTCAAAAACTCTGCTCACATTTCTTGTTGTTGAGTTGTTTTTCATTCATGTCTACATGACTCCATGTGGGATTTTCTTGGCAAAGATTCTGGAGTCCTTCTCTAGCTCATTTTACAGATGACAAACTGAGACAGTGTTAAGTGATTTGTCCAGGATCACACAGTTAGTAAATGTCTGAGGTCACATTTGAACTCAGTTCTTCCTGACTCTAGGCCCAGTGCTCTGTCCACTGTGCTATTTAGCTACCATTCACATTTCTTATTGAATCTTCAAAGCTAAAATTAGTCCTAGAACACTGTGTAATTACAGGGGATTTGGCATGATAAGACTTATCAGTGCCTTGGTCTTAACTCTTTCCGTACTTCAGAAAGATACATGAATTCATCAGCAGGGGTATATTATCCACCAATATTGATCATAATCCCTCTGTGTATTAGTGGATAATCTTCATGAGTTTCTGGGTCAGAAAATAATTTGACACTTAGTCATCTCTCCTCACTTACCTAAACTGGCCCTTGGATAAAAGACAATCTTTCAAGAGACCCATGCTTTCCATATGCTGGGACCCATTAGAGCTCATTACCCAACGCATACCCTTTCAGTACCCAGGGTCATCTCCATGCCATGATGAGACATCAGAGTGGAACTTTAATGTGCTAAGCTAAAGATGTATTTGGAGTGTTGAGTATGCAGGACTCTGAGGAGAATGTAAATAAGAAAGAAAGAAAGAAAGAAAGAAAGAAAGAAAGAAAGAAAGAAAGAAAGAAAGAAAGAAAGAAAGGAAGAAAGAAAAGAAGAAAGAAAAAGAAAGAAAGAGAAAGAAAGAAAGAAAGAAAGAAAGAAAGAAAGAAAGAAAGAAAGAAAGAAAGAAAAAGAAAGAAAGAGAGAGAAACAAGGAAGGAAGGAAAAAGATAGTTAACATTTATATAGCACTTTTATGTTTTGCAAATAGCTTTGTATTTATTATTTCATTTGATCCTCACAACAGTCCTGTGACATAGGCATTATTGTTGTTCTCATTTTACAGAAGAAGAAGTTAAGACTAAAAGATGTTAGACAATTTGTTCAGGATCATACAGCTCCTAAGTGTCTGAAGTGAGTTTGGGATACAGAAAGATCTTCTAAAGTTCAAGTATGGGGTCTTATTCACTAAACCAAAGTGTCTCTTTAAGAAACTCTCTAGTACTTTCTTAACTGTAAATGTTGTAAAATATAAATGTAAAAAACCTATATAAATGTTAGGTATTGTTATTTTCATTTCTAAGCATCTGTGAGTATATGATGGTAGGTTTGATTTATCAAGGGAAGGAGGGGGAGAGGAAGGGAGAGGATTAGGCAGTCCTGCATTTATAAATTAGGTGTTTAAGGGGAAAAGAAGTGTAAAATTGAAACTGACAATTGCTTAGGATAAAAATTATTCTAAGTATTATTTATCTTTTCTCCCATCTAACCCCAAGCCACCAAGAGGCAATATCAAAGCCAGTTATATGAATTCCGTGACGTATCTGCTTCAAAGCAAATTAAGAGTTTTAGTCCTTAAGTTCTTGTTGACTTAAAGCTCAGTATGTACAGTACTATGTGTTTCTTTTACCAACGACAACCATTGCTGAGCGACTTCATCGCCCACTGGAAAATATACAGTGGCAGTGAATTCACAAGCCTCCAGGCATTTTTTTAGAACGTCAAGTGGTTCTTGAATTCTAAGCCTGTACTCACTCTTTATGATGATCATCTTCTTACCACTAATATTCACTTTGTGATGCTAGAGTCAGGCTTAGATACACAATTCCAGATGGCACAGAGGTATCAATTATTACTCAAAAGCAATGCCTTCTACAGGATGGAAATAAGTTCACCAAGAATCTCTTTTTGGCATCCTAGGAATCATAAAGATCCATAACTAGTAGCTAGATTGATTTAGCACAGTCCCAAAGAATAGAGGAGAAAGTGAACTTCCTCTTCTTTTCATGTATGGGTAAAATATATATACTAGACTAATTTGTAGGGTGTTTAGTTTTGCTAAAATCCTTTTTCCTTCTTTCCTTCCTTCCTTCCCTCCTTCTTCCCTTCCTTCCTTTTTTCCTTCTTTTTATATTCTTTCCTTCTTTTCTTCTTTATTTTTCCTTCCTTCTTTCACTCCTTCCTTCTTTTCTTCCTTTTTTCCTTCTTTTTATATCCTTCCTTCCTTCTTCCCTTCCTCCCTCCCATAATGGATAGTTTTTGTGGACAAATTACATTGCAATTCCATGAGATGGTTGTCCTGTTATCTTGGCTACACTGTAGGTGCTGTATTACCATGGTATTGATTAGTATCTATTGGTGGCCTGGAATTTATTCTGATTTATTCTGACACTTAAAAGAGGGTGTCGCATATGTCAGACTACTTATTCAGCATGATCTTTCATAGCCTGTGGGGATCCTGGTACCCATATTTCTCCCTTTTCTCCCAATCATAGATGCCATGTGAAAAGATTTTAGTGATCAAGCACAACCAAGAGAACTTTGAGAAAGAAATCCCATAAAGGGAAAAATAAGTTTCAGTCAGTTGGGCAGTCAGCAACACTTATTAAACACCTACTATTTGCCAAACACTATACTGTGTTAAGTGCTAGGGATACAAAGAAATGAAATAATTAATTAATTAAAGAGTTCCCGCTCTCAAGTGGCTCATAGTCTAATAAAGGAGACAACATATAAGAAACTACTTATAAGCAAACTGTAACAGAGAGAAGGTACTAGCATTAAGGGGAATTGGGAAAAGCTTCTTGTAGAAGGGGTGATTTTTTTTTTAGCTGAGGTTATCAAAGCCAGAAGAGGAAGACAAAGAGGGTAAAAATTCCAAACCTGAGGGATAGTCAATGAAATGCATGGAGTCAGGAAATGGAGTATCTTCTATGAGAGACATCAAAAAGGACAGTGTCACTAGATCAAAGAACATGTGGAGGAGAGTAAAGTCTAAGAATGATGGAAAGGTAAGGAGGGAGCTGTGTTATGAAGGATTTTGAGCATCAGAGAAAGAAAGAAAGAAAGAAAGAAAGAAAGAAAGAAAGAAAGAAAGAAAGAAAAAATAGAGGGAGGGAGGGAAGGAAGGAAGGAAGGAAGGAAGGAAGGAAGGAAGGAAAGAAGGAAGGGAAACATATCTTTTCAGGATAGGAAGGAAGGAAGAAGGAAGGAACAAAAGAAGGAAGGAAGGAGGGAGGGAGGGAAGGAGGAAGGGAGGGAAGAAGGAAGGAAGAAAATAAGGAAGGAAAGGAGGAAGGACAGATTTTTTAAAATTTGTTTCTGGAGGTGATAGCCATTGCAGTTGATTTAAGAAAAGTGGGAAGGTGACACAGTCAAATCTATGTTTTAGGATAATTAAACTGGCAGCCAAGGGAATTTCAAGGAATAGAATTAAAGATAAACTATTATTATCATCATTTTTTCATATATCTGATTATCCTTTTAATAATAAAAGAAAGTATAACATTAGCATTCAAATTTATGCATATGTTCAAAGGAATTCCTTCTTGTAGAAAATCAGAGAATTGAGTGAGATTATCTCAAAGGCCCTAAGGATCTATGACTTTGTGACATTACTTAGGCATTTATATATTTGAATGGATTTATAATATATGAATTATGTATATATAGAAAGATGATCTCATACTTATACTGCTTTTTATGGTAACTCCAGTTTTATATACGTTGTTTCATTTGCTCCTTATTACAACCCTCTCAGGTAGATAGTAAAAGTAGTACTTGTTCTGTTTACAAATGTGGAAACTGAGTTTCAGAATGGTTAATTGACTTGCCCAAAGTCACTCAGTCAAGACATGGTAGATGTGGAACTCAGATTCAGGTCTTCTGATTCCAAGTCCTGTGGCCCTATAACTAAATTACATTGAATGTTAATGCTATATTTTATTTTATTATTAACAAGAATATTCAGAATATGAATTAATGATAATAATATCTAATATTTAGTTCCATTCCTTACAGTTCTCTTGGCTGCCAATTTGTCCTAAAGCACAAGTCTGACCATGTTACCTCACCATTCTCATTTATTAAAAATTGAAACTGAAGAAGGCCAGAGGGAATGAGATTTCCCATATCCAACCTCTCTTTGTCTTTAGAACCTATGCTTTAAAATTAGATGATAGATAGACAGATAGATAGATAGATAGACAGACAGACAGTTAGGTAGATAGATCGACAGACAGACAGACAAATAGATAGATAGATAGATAGATAGATAGATAGATAGATAGATAGATAGATAGATAGACAGATTATACATAGCTAGATGATAGGTAGTAAGTAAATATATAGATGGTAGATAGTAAATAAATAATAGGTAGTGATGGATAGAGAGAGATGAGAGATATACAGAGATAAACAGAGATGATAGATAGATTGATTGAATGATAGAATGAATGATAGATAGCCAGAGATAGATAAAAGCATAGATAGATAGACAGACAGACAGATAGATAGATAAGAGATATACAGAGATAGATGAAGACAGTTAGAAATGATAGATTCACAGATGATAGCCAGAGTTAAATGGAAATGTAGATAGGTGAGAAATATACAGAGATAGATAAACAGGCAGAAATTAATAGATAGAAGAGTGATATAAGGAGATAGAAAATGGATAGCCATGGCATCCAGCATTGTATGACATGTAAAGAGAGATGACAGGAAGGGGTCAGTACACTGTCAAATAAGAAATATCTCTGCTGTTGCTGCCGGAGACAGCAAGAAACAAAAAAAAGCAGCTGCTCTGCTTACATTTGATTTCCACGCTGTGCTTCAGTGAATCACTCACATTTTCTTGTGCTGCTGCGGAGGTGGGGCATGTCATGGAGAAGGGAACCCCACCCCCCTTTTACTCTCTAGTCCTCCCCTCCCACACTATTCCAGTTAGAGGAAAAATTGTTAAATTAAAAGTCTCAAAAATCCTAAGAATCACTTTAGGCTCGTGGATACACAGGGGGAGAAAAAAAGGTCCCTTTGAACGTAACCCATCAATTAGAAGACATGCCAAGGACTTGACAACAAGCTGCGCAGTTCTTTCTTGACAGAATTCTCTGTGTAATTTTCCCCCATCAGGAAGTCATCTTTGAGGGATATACTGAGTAATTCCAATGTCCATATTGTCCCAATGCAATGACACTGCAGAACCCTGATACAGAACAAAGTGGCAGTTGTTTAAAAATTAAGCATTACATAAGCACACAAATTTGTGCAGAGGAAATGAGAAAAACACCTGTTGCTCTTTTCTTAAGGCCTAATATTCAAAAACATACAGTGTTAATACAGTTTAAGGGACCACATTCTAGTTCTCAAGCAAATAAATGCCAACCCTGATTTTTGTTTGCTATTTAAAAATGTGTTAACAATAGCTTTCTCATGCTGACAAAGCTTAGAATGGATAATGCTGATTCATGTTTTCCCCTAAAGGACAGGCAAAGGTGAGCGTGCATTTCAGTCATATGATTTTATTCTTTTTTAGAAGGTTTGCTCATTCACTGGAAAAAGTGAAACATAAACATAAATTTCCTTCACTTAAATGAACACTGCATTTAAGTAAAATTGAATTACAATATTTTTCTTTATTTTATTGTTGTGACAATTTGTTTGTGTCAGTAGGGAAGAGAATGAGCATTGAGATAGTACCTACGAGGCAGAAAATGTAGATTTCCTGGGCAGTGCCAGCTTTGGGAATTGCCTTCTGGGTAACATTCATTTCTCAAGCTCCTAAATTCCATAGATTGAAATACAAAACTCAGAGAGAGAGAGAGAGAAGTTCCCTGTTGCAGCATAATCCTTTAAGAAGGAAAAGAACAATTCACATGCTTAATACAGTGTCCTATTTGTAGGTTCAAGCCAGTTACTCACATAATACAGATCCTATGAGAAGGGAGCTTGCTTATTCATCTTGGTCCTGAGTATGTTTACAAGGACAGTTAAAAGTAAAAAGTGATATCATGAGTCCTGAGAAGAATATGTAGTTCTCTTCGGTGAAAAAGGATTCATGAGACAAACAATATTATCCCAATAGTAAATCTGAGTTTAGTTTCCTTTGATGGTGAACTGATAGACTGACTATTTGAATGCTTTCTGCTTCTATTTGTTCGAGCGTTCCTATGTATCTTTAACATCTTGTACATTTTTTTGTACTGGATGAAATATAGGCTGACCCATAATCAAAAGCTGTATTGTATGAGTATATGTATAGAAGCTAGGGATGCTGTTATCCACCTTTGGGGAAATCTAAATACAAACTATGTCTAAGTTACTTGGGAAACTTTTCTGGAATTCCTCTAGCTTGGAATAATAAGCCAAAGAGGGAAAAAAAACCCAACACACTCTTTGGGGAAATCAGCCATCAGGATTGGACATAATCTCAATGCAGAATCTTTTAGAGATCCATTAGCCATTTGATTCCTCACCTGAAAGTGAGTAGGTGACCTCATCAACCCCAAATAACAAAATCTCTGTAAGGAGCATCCCAGATTTCTTGGGAGTTCAGCTGGAACTACATTTCCCCTCTAAGGAAGGAAGCGGTGTTCTATTTTGTTTCTTTTCATTAGTGTTTTGAAAATGAGAGAAGTTTTTTACAATCACCAAGGCAGACATGAGCTATAAAAACTTGCAAAACTTTATTTGCTTGTTAAATTTGAATAACTCTATTTGAGGGTGAGTGTAAGTTCCCAGATATATTTGGTTATAATTTTTTAAAAAGACTACTTGTATTAAGGTTTGAGAGAAAGAACATTGTTAGGACTCAGTGCAACACACTAAGAGAGTCAATCAAGAATTGACTACATAGGCCAACATGTCACCTGTAGTCCCGAATCTCCTTTGTCACTAGCAGAATTCTAGGCTTACATGGACCTGGTTTGATCCCTGGGGAGATGATTGCAAAGGTCAGTTTCTTTCTTTGATTCTTTGCTCATACCTCCAATTAACCAGGGAAATCTCCAAAATAAAGCTTAGGCAAAGCTTCCATTTAGGTTTCCCCAAATGTAGTTAATTGCATCCCCCTTTTGCCACATAGGCATACAATGAACAATATAGATATTGGCTGTGGGACAACCTTTATTTTACCTGCCCCATAAAATATATAAGACACCCCATAAAATACATAAGACACAATAGAACCTCTGGAACAAATATTTGTGCTTTATTCACACAGATAGTATCAGTATCAGCTTTGTGCCCATAGAGCAGTCAACTAGCTCTTTGGACTCCCCTTGGAAGGTAAAGACCTTGGGGCTTATAAATAGTATCTCCCATTCACCTGTGATTTGTACAGTCCAAGCAATTTATGGTAATTTGTGGATGATTAGCAAGATCCAGATGTTCTGTTCCCTCATTACAGGGCTTTCCCTCCCTTTAGCTTCAGGGTGAGCCTTTTCCTTCTCCAAGGAGAATACTATTAAGGAAATCTTAGCCCTCAAATAGGTCTCTTGCCTAAACTCTCAAATTCATATACTCTTGAATGTAAGATTACTTGCAATGTATGAGGTAACCTAGAAGACTGAAAAAGTCCATTTTCAAGTATTCCATACTCTAGCTCGTGTTCAGGATCCCAACTAAAAGAAAGAAGTATCCAGGATCTGGGGGTTCAGGAGCTCTATTACAAAACTCACTATATATTTCTCTTATGAATCATCAGAGAGGGGGAGGCAGAGGGAAGAAGACATGACACCTCCCTCACCCCCCCACCCCCAAACACAATGCACTGAAATCCATTCCTGAAATCCAAAGTAAAGAAACTGCAGGAAATAACCCAGACCTGATGACTCAGCTTATTTTTTTTTCCTTTCTCATAAAAGTCCATCCCCACCCTCACCACCTCAAGTTGGTAGGCAGCCCCAGTCACCAGGCATGAATTCCACACACCTTTTCTCATCTCAGTTCCATCTCAAACACTTCTTGACTGTAAATTTGGAAAAGTTATTTAATTTTAATTTAATTTAATTTTTCTCACCTCAATGGCTTCATCTATAGAATGGGAATAATAATATTTAATATTCATATCACAGGGTTGCTGTAATGACCAAATAAAATGACGTAGGTGGTTTATAAACCACTGTGGCCAGATTTCAAAGGATTCCGAAGTGAGTGAGAAATGAGAAAGTAGAGAAAAATGTGCAGTTTATTTCTTCTAGGATTTGACTATGAAAAGAAAGTTAGATCTAGGGCATTAGCTTGAGGGAATGTCAGGGTCAGTATTTGTTGTTTTTGTTGTTACTGTTGTTGATGTTGATTTTTGTATCTCTTTTTGTTTGTTTTAGAATGAAAAGGGAATCTGGCTTCTTTTGGAGGCAGTGAAGTATTCCTAGATGAGGAAACATTGTAAATTTGGAAAGAAAAGGACTAGCTGTAGGAATAGATGGGAGGGGCTGAGAATAAGGTCTTAAGTAAAGAGCTGGGCCATGTCTAGAGAAGGGCCATCTCATCCTCCAAGACTGTAAAAAGAGAGAAGAGCATGCTGGATGACGCTGAGGCAACTTGACCTTTGGAACCGAGGAGAACCACTTGACCTCAGGGCTTTTGATGAGAGGGGCCAAGTGATGGTGTGGGTGACCTGAGAGGAAAAGGATTTGGAACAACTATTGTCTACTTTTTATTTTCATTTCTATGATAATTAAGTGTTTCAGTTTTGAATAAAACGTAAACTTTATTATTATTATTTGCATTTATGTAAAAAAAACTGCCTCACAAAAGAGATTTTGATTAAATATAAGAAAGATCTGAAAAGTCTCCATGGAATGTGTGACAAAGAGCTGTCCTGAAATTTCATTTTCTGCATGTGGAAGAAAGATTAAGGCTTGTTCTGCTTCACCTGAGAGGACAGAGCCAAGAGTATTAGGTGAAAGTTGGGGAGGCAGACTTCAGTTTACTGTAAAGGAAATGTTAACAATTGTCACTATCATCCATTTGCTAGCACGGAAGGGTACTCAAGGTATAGAATGACATATACATTTTTGGATATGGCGAATTTGAGAATTTGTTTTGCTTGACTTTGCACATTTATTAAAAAGGATTTTTTTCTTTTTGGGAGGTGTGTGTGGAAGGGAAGGATGCTTACCCCCACCAAAAAAAAAAAAAAGAAAGAAAAGAAAAAGGAAAACGAGGACTATTGAAACTTTTTTTTTAATCACAGAAGATACCAGAAGGCCATAGACAAGCATGGCAGATTTGAAAGTTACATGCTGAAATTATACACACACACACACACACACACACACACACACACACACACACACATATGTATCATTATATTATATAATATGTAATGAAAAGTAATTGATACATAATAGAATCATAGTTTCACTTATAATCCTCTTTTTTTCTTCTTTGCCTATGAAAATACTCATTTTATTTGGGGTTCATTAAGTTCAGAATAAAAATCAAATTTTTGGATTTCTAGCTCTCTAAGAGAGGAATGAACTTGCCTTGGAAGTAATGAGCTTTCTGTCACTATATATATATGCACACACACACACACACACATATATATATAAATATATATATATTCAAGCGATAGCTGGAGGGCCACTTTTGTGGTCATTAGATTTCTTTTTTGTTTTTTTAGGTATAACAAACTAGATCACCTTTGGAGTCCCTTTTAACTTGGAGAGTCTAAGAAATATAATATGTCATAATAAAGGGGAGAAGGAGTCAATTTGATAGAACACTGTGAAGAGGTTTACCCTCTAAGAGGGTTAGGGTTAGGGTTGCCTGAGACCCCAAAATACCAACATGCCAGGTCCTGCCGAAAGAATTTGACTCAAGTCTTCTCAGCCAAAGAAAAGTAAAGTTTATTAATAGTTCACCACATTGGGTAGACTCTTAAGGAGCCTAGGTATCTGTGATGCTTGCATTGGGCAAGCA
>CM053591.1:81245302-81314914 GCA_028646515.1 Pseudochirops corinnae
TTTGGGCCCAGCCACAATGAAATACTTGTGGCCTCTGCAAATGCCTCAAGTGGGAAGATTCAATCAGACTTCAAGGGGTGTCCCAGAGCCTGTACCTCAAAGATTCAAGGAGAACTCAAGGGGGGATCCCAGAGCCTGCACCTCATCACACGCTATTTGGGACAAGGAAGCCATAAAATCAGATCTACTCTCAGACAAATGGCAGATGGTCCCCTCCTCTCCCCTCTGACCCCACTATAGCCCATCCTCAGTTATATGCTGTTAATGTTGTTGTTGAAAGACTTGCATTTGCTTCTTGCTTCTTCTTTGAATGTATCTTCAGAAACACTTGCATTTGACGAAACTAAACAATTTAAAAGACCAGTTCCAAATACATTTTTTAAGATGAAATGTGTTTCATTAAACCCTGAGAATTCTTGATTGCTTTAAAAAGGCATTCTAGTACACCTTGATGATTGAATCTCACTGTCTAACAACAGAGTATCCAGCCAAGAATGTTATTTTCTTTTCCTTCTTGTATCAGACTGCCTCCCTCAGGGTGAGTGTTTGCAATTATTGGTTATGGAGAGAACACTGTTTTACTTAAGAACACCACCCACCGCAACCCCTCCCATTCCCTACCCAATACCACCACCACTGCCTCTTTGACCAGAGGAACTACAAGTTGTGAGTAAAGTACTGAAATCTACTTTGTGAACATAAGTCAATTACCTTAGCATTAAGCTCTGGACATTGTTCAATCAGAAGATAACAGCTCTTTTAAAAGACATGTAAGAACTTCTTTTTGCATAAAGTGATGGCATTAGATTTTACCTGAACTGTTATATACTAGAATGTAGACTTTAGATTCTTTCATAATGACCTTGGTGAAAATTTGTGTAATTAACAGGGCCACATTCTAAAATTTGTTCTACAGTACCAAGATGGCGAGCCAGAGAAAATAACTATTATTGAGGCACTTTTTTGTGTCTGATACGTATATATAGGATAGAGGCGCAGAACTCTAAAGCCAAAATCCCCAATATCTTCAGTAAATTTTTGTCCTTCCTCTTCCAAACTGTCGACTCTCTCTTGCATACCTCTCATTTCTTTTCCCAATTTTTCTTCTGCCTCTTTTATTTGATTTTTTAAAATCCTTTTTGAACACTTCCAAGAAGGCTTTTTGGACTTGAGACCAATTCATATTCCCCTTTGAGGTTTGGCATATAGACATTTTGACACTGTTGTGCTCTCTTGAGTTTGTGTTTTGATTTTCCCTGTCACCACAGCAATTTTCTGTGGTCAGGGCTCTTTCTTGTTTCTTGTTCATTTTTTAGGCTATTTCACAGCTTTAAAAGTTGACTTCTGTTCCTGGAGCAGAGGCGACACTGTTCCAAGCTTCTTGTGCTGGGGCCTGGTCACTAGATTTCTGCTCTGGGACTTCAGGTACTGGCAACTTGGCCATTGCACTGGAATGGCCTGACCTAGTTATTCCTGTTGTTCCCTGGGCTCTGGGTCTAGCAATTTGCCTTCTACACCAGGGCTAGAGATCTCACAGCTAGTCTGCTGTGTCCCTGGCCTGATGATTATAGGCCAAGGGGACTCAGTTGCTGTGGCTACGATCCTCCTGCTGGCTGGCCCAAACACTATCTGTGCTAGGTTGCACTCCCCTTTTACCAAAGTGAGACAGACCTTTCCTGAAGTCCTAAGTTATCTTACCCTGGAAAATTGTTTCACTCTGTCTTTTTGTGGGCTCTGTCACTCCAGAATCCATTCAGAGGCTTGATTTAATATTATTTCTGAGGGAAAGTAAGGAGAGCTCAGACAACTGACTTTTCTCTGACTCACCACCCTCCCCCAATGTCTTTATACCAGTAAATTCCTATGAAACACATAGCTATAACCCTCAAAGTCTTAGATAGAACTCAATTTTAACAGTCCCAACAAAGAAAGCTTATGTTAGCTGCTCTTTAGCTCTTCTTTCAATAAGGCACTGTATGGCAGTGAATTCAGGGTTAACTGTCCTATGATACCCTCCAGGTCTGTGATCATAAGTCATACAGCCTCTCAATGCCCAAGGAAATTCCAAAAGACTTAGCTACCAAATCACAGGTGATCTTGTGGAGGAGCCCTCTCCTCACCTATTACCTATGTTAATGAAATCATGGATCCTTCCTACATTCTTTTAATAATATTTATTTCATTAGTTCAGCATGTTTACCACTTAATGTTAGCCAACATTGGGGAAGGTGTCTAGAATATAGTAACACCTCTAATAAGTGCTAGTCGACTTACTGATTTTAATACATGAAAACTTTTGAAAATTGAGGAATAATTATCTTAAAAGAATAAAAACACTATACAGGAAAAAGCAATTTCTAAATATTTTCACATGCATAATTAATACTTAGCATTTTTACCTTTGAATTGTTGTGAAATATCTAGCCAAAAGAAACTCCATCTCCATCCTGTTTTTCATCACTATGAAATAAATGCTTCTGCTTGTGCAATGAATTTAAATAATTAAATTGAAATGCTAAATGGATTTGTTTTCCATTTGTTTATCTTCCTTCCCCCCCCCTTCTCCCCACCCTCATAGACCTTGTGTGTTCAGAAACTGAATGTAGACTGAAGGTGATAGTAAAGGATGTAATTAAGTCACTGGACTAGAAGATGGGAATTCTAATTTATATCACCCTGACTTGTTTTATAACTGAGAAACTCACTGACATTTCTGTAGCTAAATCCCTATTTTCAAAATAAAGATATTTTATCTGTTCTTTCCTTCTAACCAAGAAGAGTATGTTTGTGAAGCCTTTGGGTACAGTAAGAAAAGGAACCTCTTCTCACTCCTCTTCTTTATTCTTCCCTAAAGACAAGTTTGTCTCCACAACTGGAAAGAAGGATTTCTAATATGCTTGTTGTCAAATGACACTGCAAACAAAGAGAGTCTATCTTTGTCTCTATGATCTCACTAGATTGAAGAAATGAAGAGGATATAGGTGGGATGGACAATTAGGACAAAATGATCTTTATTTAGGTACTCACTCTAGTACAGTGGTTCTCAACCTTCCCAATGTCGAAACCTTTTAATACTTGTATATGGGCATGTCTGCATGTGGGCAGATCGCCTGGATACTGACAGAGGAGTTCAGTGTCTCACCATTGGAAATATGTGTTTTCCTATGGTCTTAGGTGACCCCTGGGACCCCTGTGAAAGGGTTGTTCCACCCCCAAAGGGGTCACGACCCACAGGTTGAGAACCACTGCTCTAGTACCTCTGATTCTCTGTCTCTAATAAAATAGGAGAAGAAATATGTGAGAGACATTTTTTATAGGAAATTGAGAAGTTGTGACACAGATCTGACCACCTCACTTTAGCTGAAAAGTTTTAAATTGATACTGATGATCATTTCAGATCATTTGAACCCTAATAAAGGCCAAAGCCTGAACTAATCAGCCACATATGCTTTGCTCTAAAAATGCCCTTTCCTGTGTCAGCAACTTTAAGACCAGATAAGGCTGACAAGGAGCATTCTTCCTATTTGTGACAGGATGCCTGCAACTAGAAGACTGGTTCTTCTCTTTTCTTGGTATCATATGGGCATATGCAATCCTGGGATCCTAATTTCCAACTGACACTATTTTGTCAATTGTCTTGTCAATTTGTATTTACAACTTAATCAACTGAGAAACTTCATTTCTCATGGTATAATAAATACATATGGAGACCATAAATCTGAGGGACACTGCCATCCTGACTTGTGATTGTCCTGAAATGTAATTAAGCCAAGTTCATTCTTTTGTCAAACAGTCAGAACTTATGTTTTGGCTCCATGCAAGCACGTAGCTAGCTTTAAGGGAATAAACAATATGAATTTATAATCACTCAGCCTGTTTGCCTCTTTTAACTAATCTTTTACGTCAATAATACCCATCACCTTTAGAATAAAAAGGCACAATCCTTAGCCAATCTGGCTTCTGTCTGCCTTTCCAGACTTAGTTCCAGACTTAATTCATGGACTCTAAATTCTATTCAAACTGGCCTATTAATTGTTCTCTGAACTTGAGGTTAGGAGTCAGTGTTTTTCACTGGATGAAATAGAACCAAATCCTGGAGGCTAAAATTCAGGCTAAGACAGTGGAAGATAAAGAGCATGCTTTTTCCTTAGCATTTGTGTTTATTTTGATTGACTTGTATGCCAAAATGTAGATGATCAGGGCAGTGAAGTGGAATTCTTAGGTGAAATTCCACATAACTCCTATGTTGTTATTCTTGTGTGTGTGTATGTGTGTGTATGCACGCACCTGTGCTTTGTTTTGAATTTCTTTTAAAAAGCTCCTTGAAGGGGTTTTAGGGGCAAAGGAACTTCATAAAATATTAAATTATAGTTAAAAGCAATTCTTATTTAAATCGGATAGCTTGGGGAAAGTTTTTGATTGAATCCCAAGCACTTAGAATTTTTAAAAATTAGTATTAACATGGGCCACTCTGCCTGTTTTTTTTTTTTTAAGCCATTTCTTGGTGTGGTGGCCCATAGCCTCTCACTCTGAATAAAGAGCTGTCAGCTGATAAAAGAGAGAATTTTTAGTCAGAGATATCCCCAAAGAGATGAAATCCAGAAGCTGGTTGTTGAGACCAGTGACCACAATACTAGCAAAGATCAAGGATTGGATATCTATTAGAAAGTAACCAAAAGCAGTGTGATGCTATCAGCAACAGAAGTCAGCAGCAGCCCTACAGTGGTAGAGTTGTGAGTTGTTCTGGCTACGTATGCCCCCAAGTCAAATGTGTGTTTTCTCTCTCTCTCTCTCTCTCTCTCTCTCTCTCTCTCTCTCTCTCTCTCTCTCTCTCTATATATATATATATATATATATATAACTTACATACTCACACACACACACACACACAATGATAATAATTTAATATCAATTTAATAAAACTCAGTAAGGGCCAGGGCCTGAACTAATCAACTAGAAGAAGAGCGTGGACCTGACAGCTTCTTTGTTCTTTGAGTAAACTCGGAGAATACCTTTTCCTATGTCACCAAAGCCAGATAGGGCTTATTTTATGACCCTTAAGTATGAGACCTGTAACCCGAAGCACTAACTTGAGTAATGGGACTTTTCTTATCTTACTATGGCAAGTTAATGGTAAAGAAAACACAGATATCCTGAGTGGTAATCTTAGTTGACACTTTGTCACCTCTTTTATTTTATTGCATTTATCATCTATTCAATTAAGAAAATTCCCTTCAATGATTAAACATTTATGGAGATCATAAATTTGTGTAACACAGTCACCCCGAATTAGAATGGTTCTAAAACATATTTAAGCTTTCTGATTCTTTTGTTCAGGCAGTCAGAACTTAACTTCTGGTTCCTTGTACAAGTATGCTTTCTTCGTCTGGCTCTAAGGGAATAATAAATACTAAAATGTATATCACCTAGACTGTCTTCTTTGATCAAACTTTTCAGGTTAACAACATACACACACAAACATGTATGTATATATATGTGTGTGTATGTATGTGTATACATATATATGCACATATACATATACATACACACATATATATGTATATGTGTATGTATGTCTGTATATACATATGCACCATACATATGCATCAGCTACACATACATTCTGTATGTTTATCCTCTCTCTATACTCTGATCACACAGTATCTTGGCATATATTTCTTTGTATACATTCCCTGGTCATATGTTCTCATTACATGTGTACCCTCCATTCCTGTTACCTCATTACATGCATCCTTCCCATTATAGTTTTATTATCCATAGGAGAATATACTTCATGTATGCAAAAGATCATCTTTTCTTGGTACTTTATTTGCTATTCCATTGTATTGAATTACTTTTGTTTCCAGTATATCCTCTGAATGGTTCATAAAAGTAAATCCATCAGTGCTGGCTCAAGAGCTATTTTTTTTTTATGAACACTTACTCATGGAGTACATTAAACTTTAGGGGACCCATATTCAAGTAGTGGTCCAGGACTTACACTGACATTCTTCCTCCCATTTCCATGCTTCCCAACATGTATTCTCCATGTTTTTTTTTTCTATTCTGCCTGCCTGTAGTTCTTAAATTCATTCAGAGCTTACCTTAGTTCCTAACACCTGTGTAAAGTTTTTCTTCATTGTAATCACAGGTCCAGTAAAAAAAAAAATAGTAAAACAAAACAAAACAAAACAAAAGAAAAAAAATGCTCTCACCCAAAGCCTGGCAGCCATTCAAGAACACTGAGTGGTGTTTAATGAATATTTGATGAATTGAATTCAGTCGAACAAGTCAGTGAGGTGGGTAATACAAGTATAAATTTTACATATGGAGAAACTGAAATATTGAAAGGTTAAGTGATTTTTCCCATGGTCACTCAGCTAGTAAATGTCAAAGATGCAATTTCAACTGAGGTCTCTTGATTCTAAGTTTATCACCTTTCTACTATAACACACTTCCTACAAGTTAATGCTTATAAATCATTTTGAGCTTGTCAGTTGGCAGGCATTCATGTTTGGAAAATGAATCAATTCCCCATGGTTATATTGATAATAAAATGAAAGTGCTCCTTTAGATCTTCAAAACTTTGGAAACAGCAATTTCACTCTCCCCATCATTGCTGAATAAGATACCAGTTCTGTTTCTTCTGCCCATGGTTTCTTGTTATCATCCCATCACCCTATGAGTATTGTGAAATATTTCATTAGAGCAGTTATTCCCAAATTTTATATAGCAGCATTCACAATTTCTGCCCCCAAAATTACCTCGCTTGTAATTCATAAAACAATCTATGCAAATAATTTCTTTGGCTTCTCTTATATTCAAATGAACTGAAGAATTTATTATATTTGCATAACAACACAAATCTTAAACTTCCAGCTAGGTCCCAATTAGTACAAAAAATGAATCCTATGAAGTAGCTGCATGTATTCAAATCCACACTATTCAAAGTTATAATTATTTAAATATGGCAATTGGTTCCAGCACATTGAAATAGGCAGTTCAAATTTGAATAATGAAACTACTTCAATGGATTCATTATTCGTACTAATCCTAGGCTAACTACATGTTTACTAATTTGACTGTTATAGGATCATAGATTTATCAATAGAAGGGACTGTGGAAAATATCTCATCAAATGCTGTTAATTTGAAATTGAGAACCTAAAGTCCAGAAAGGTTACTTGCCCGGTTAATTATACAGAGCCAGGATTTGAACCCAGGTTTTCTGACATCAAATGAAGCCCTTTTCGCTGTACCTGGCTCCCTCCATCCCAGTCTTTAAACTTCATAACTGGAGATGACTAAATACTATAAGTATGCTCTATCAGGGGTGAGAAAAAGGCATGGACATATCCCTCAGCCCTCCTTTGGTGAAGGGAAAAGAGAGGCCTCAGTTATCCCATATCCTTACCAAGTCCAGCATAGCCCCCTATCGCTCTAAGAAGTGTATTTATGTTCCCACTCCCCACCCCTAGGCAGATGGAATGCACTAGGAGGGCATAAGCTCTCAGAGCCCTATCTGCCAGGGCCCTTATGAAGTCATATCCAGAGGGATGGATCATCACGGGCTCTGGCACTACCCACCATAGGAGAGTGGTCATCTACTTAGGGTTGGAATTCCATACTTTAATATGCATATCCTTTCATTCTATGGAAGGCAGCGGCGATAGGAAGGAGATGTTTGATACTCATTGGATATCCTGTATAGAGCCACCATGACCACAAAGGGAGAAAAAGGAAATTTTGACTCCCCCCCTCCATGTCCCTTACCTTCTTGCTCCCCTTATGACACCTCCAAACCTACTAACTAAAATACATTCTTTGTCTTAGTCTTGTTTTTATTGACTAATTTTAATTGTCATTAAAAAAAAATCAATGCATTTATGTGGAAACTGAATTCGAACTAGCTAATAATCATGGTTATTGCTTTAGTCACAATGCCACTAATACCATCCTCTCCTTCCTCCCACCTCCCTCCCTAATGCACCATTACTCCTTTTGGAATTTCTGTATTAAAAGGTACTTCCTTGTAGCTCTCTGAGCCAAAAAAAAAAAAGTTATAGTGGTCCCCAAACCATTAGTTTGATTCAAGAATTCTCATTTAGAGATCTCCTGGAGTTTTGGCTTTTTTTTTTTTTTTTTGGGTGTTAACATTTAGGCTATGATAAAATTTTAATAGTACTATTTAAAGTGTTATAGCTGACTACTTTCAAGGAACATTTAGATACTAGAAAGAGAATGGGTTATGATAATGAACATTGCCTGTTTTAGTTATTTCCAGACTTTCTATGATTAATGGAGTCACATTATATTGTAGCAGTGGAAGGAGTTAAAGACAAAATTCCAACAAAAGGGCCTGAAAAGAGTAAAAGGGAGATCATAAAGGTTATCCGCCTTCTAAAGACAGAGGGAGGCTGAATGGAATTAATTTAATATGAGGAAGTCATTAGGATGAGGGAAAAATGAGGAGAGCAGAAGGGAAGGAGATAGCTGAGCTGCTCTGTAGCTGGTTAGCATTCCTGAGAGAAGATCATTAGGAATTATCATGTCACCAACTCCATCCACAGCCTAAGGACAGGATTTTGTGTGTCAATCAGCTGCACTCTGATCACCAAAATAGAGATGTTACAGACCAGTTCTCAAGATAAACCAAATTTGAAGGTGTTTAATACCTTAACGGCAAGCAGTACAGGAACTCAATGTATTATTATCTCCCCATTTGGCTTATGCCTAGACACAAGTGATTCTAGGCAAGTCACATGAGATTGTTGCTATTAACAATGGTGAAAGGACCTTTTCTGAAGGAGAACAGATGATCTCAGAGCAAGATCACTTGGCATGCTCCACTTCTCTTCTACCGATATACAATATGCTGCTGTTCACAGGGCGGGTTGACAGATGATAGCTGTGCAGTATCTCAGTCCTGCCAGTGCGAGCTTTTCAATCTGACTTTTATGTTCATAGAAGTGGCATCCTAATTAAACAAAGAAAGCAGTAACTCTCTCCCCCCCTGTAAAAAAAAAGTCTCTGTCACCTCAAGGACAAGTATCTTTCTATGAAAGGATAATTAGGTCACAGCTTAGCAAAGCCCCATCTGCAGTGGTTGTATTCTCTTGTGCACCAATTGGAAGACCTGTCTCCTAAAGTAGCCAGACTCAAGAGAACTTCCCTAGTAAAAGGAGAGCCCCACCAAAAAGTACCAGCTGCCTTAAAGTAGCACTTGGCCCATAAACCAAATCTTTATCTGGAAATGGTTTGAGAAATGGGCACACGTAGGTCAAAACTTAATTCAGACTAGATGTTAACAGAATACACATAACCCACAATGCAGTGCTGGAGATCTGGGCAGGCCTAACTGTCAATCATTACAGAGTTTAATGACTGAAACATGTATTTCCAGACTGTTCACTCCTCTCCTTATGTGGGTGACACTTCCCTCGTTTTAGTTGCAGGTTTGTTCGTTTTTCTTCCATCTGCTCATTCTCCCTACCTTTGTGCAGATGTGTCTTTCCCTTCAAGCCCAACCAGGACTGTTACTACTGATTTTCAGGGAAAAGGAAATGACCCCCTGTCATATATTACGAACTACTTATCCAGCTTAGTCCTACTAAAAACATATGGAAATTGCAGTGATGCCCATCAATTAGGGAATGGGTGAACAAGTTGTGGTACATGATGACTGTTGATGAACTGTGTTATAAAAAATGATGAGCTCAGTGATCTTAGAAAAACATGGATTAACTTGCATGAAATAATTAAGAGCAAAATAAGCAGAACCAAGAGAACATTATATATGTAACAATAATACTGTTTTTTAAGTTAAGTTATTTATTTTTATTTATTTATTTTTAGTTTTCAACATTCACTTCCATAAGTTTTAAATTTTCTCCCCACCCCTAGATGGCATGTCATCTGACATAGGCTCTACATATATAAAAAAGAAAATAGTCTTCTTCACTCTGCATTCAGACTCCATAGTTCTTTGTCGGGATGTGGATGGCATTTTCCATCATGAGTCCTTTTGAATTTATTTTAGGTTCTTGCATTGCTTAGAAGGGCTAAGTCTATCAAAATCAGTCATTGCACATTGTAGATGTTTCTGTGTACAATGTTCTCCTGGTTCTGCTCGATTCACTCAGCATCAGTTCATATAAGTTCAGGTTTTTCTGAAGTCCTCTTGTTGATTATTTCTTATAGTACAATAGTATTCCATTCTATTCACATACCGCAACTTGTTCAGCCATTCTCCAATTGATGGACATCCCCTCAATTTCCAGTTCTTGGTCACCACAAAAAGAGCTGCTATAAATATTTTTGTACATGTGAGTTCTTTTCCCATTTTTATGATCTCTTTGGGATAAAAACCTAGAAGTGGTATTGCTGTAACAAAGGGTATGCATATTTTTATAGCCCTTTGGGCATAGTTCCAAATTGCTCTCCAGAATGGTTGGATCAGTTGACAACTCCACCAACAATGAATTAGTGTTCAAATTTCCCCACATCTTCTACAACATTTATCATTTTTCTGTTTCATCATATTAACCAATCTGATAGGTGTGATGTGTTACCTCAGAGTTGTTTTGATTTGCATTTCTTTAATCAATAGAGTATTTTTTTCTTTCTTTCTTTCTTTTTTTTTTAATTTCAAAAAGCTTTTATTTGTGGCTCTCCTAAAGGCAAAATATCAGAAAACAATCCATAGCAGAGATAATGTTTTATAGTAAAGAAATAGTATCTTTATCCCTTCCTTTCCTTGAGTATACATGCTTTCTTCCATCTTTATGAACATTTAGAGCAGTTTTCCATGTTGAGGTATGTGACTTGTTTAAAAAGGCACCCATAATTACAGCCCTACACCATTCTCTACATCACTAGCAGGCATTGTGCAGCTTCTCTGTCGTCTCAACCACATACTTGTGGTAGAAAGCTCTTCTGCCCAATCTATCAAAATATTTTAAGGTTGTATTCTGCTTCCCTTTATCAGCTGGAAAGAGCAGAATCTCCAAGTTTTTCCTGTGGTTAGAACACTCGACATTTTAGGAAAAAGCCCATTATCTGAAACACCTAAAATTATTTCAAGTTGTTGGTCATAAACTTAGGGAGGTGAAGCTCAAAACCAGACATGTTAAATTGTCTCCTCCCTCAAAGGGATAATTAGAAAAAGAGATGATTTGTCTATTAGGTCAGTTAAAGAAGTCCTATTCCTGCAATGCTCCTAAGTAGTCCCTTTCCTAAATGCCAACCATAATAGGTGGCTAATGATGGAGATTGCAACAGATCTCAAAAGGATTTAAAGTCCCAAACAGTGCTATCCCAGAGATAGCCAGCAGAGCGACAAGGGAGTTCAGTGACCCAAGTGAAATGCTGGTAAAGGCACAAGGAGAGGAATCATGGGTGACTTTTAGTGCCATTTTCATTTAGCAAGCCATTAGTAGAGCAGCCCAAAGACTCCTGACTTTCATCACCCCAAGATGTTTAAAATCAATTACTGTAGGAAGACATGATTGGAAGGCTGGTATCCCTTCTGGCAGAGGTCTTCAAGGGAGCCCCAGCCAGACCCCAGCATGGTCTTGCTGGAGTAACCTATGGCTGAGGGGTGTACCACAGGTATTTCTTGCCTGAAGGGAGCTCTTTGGTGAAGACGCCTTTAGGAAACAGTTTTTTGGCCTCCTCTTCAGAGATAGTTGGAAGAACCATGACACTATCCCCACATTTCCAGTTAACAGGAGTAGCAACCTTCTTGTATGCTGTCAACTGAAGGGAATCAATCACTCTGAGGATCTCATCAAAGTTCCTGCCAGTAGTTGCTGGGTAGAGGATAGACAGCTTCAACTTCTTATCTGGGCCAAAAATAAATACCACACAAGCTGTCAGAGGCATGCCCTGCCTATCCAGTTCATCTGGGTCTAACATGCCCAACTTGATGGCAAGATCTCGTTTGTGATCATCAATGATGGGGAAAGGCAGCTTCTCTGTGGGCTCCTCTCCATTGTATGCATTGATATCCTTACTCCGGGAAAGATGGTCTTGGACAGAGTCAATAGAAAGGGCGATCATCTTATCATTCCGCTTTGCAAATTCTGGGGCCAGCTTTGCAGCACGGCCCAGCTCTGTTGTGCACACTGGAGTAAAATCCCAAGGATGGGAGAAGAGAAGGCCCCATGAGTCTCCAAGGAAGTCGTGGAAACAGATACGGCTGAATGTGGTGTCCGCCTCGAAGTTGGGGGCCTCTTCTCCAAGCAGCAGACCTCCAGGCATGGCGGCGGCTAGGGGCAAGAGCGAGCATTTTTTTCATATGACTATACATGGCTTTAATTTCTTCCTCTGAAAGCTGCCTGTTCATATCCTTTGGCCATTTATCAATTGGGGAATGACTTATATTTTTGTAAGTTTGATTCAGTTGTCTATATAGTTTAAAAATGAGGCCTTTATCAGAGACATTGATTATAAAAATTCTTTCCCTGTTTTCTCTTTCCCTCCTAATCTTATTTGTATTGGCTTTGTTTGGGCAAAACCTTTTCAATTTAGTGTAATAAAGATTATCTATTTTGTATTCCATAATGTTCTCTATCTCTTCTTTGGTCATAAATTCCTCCATTCTCCATAAATCTGACAGATAACTATTCCTTGCTCCCCTAATTTGTCTATAGTATCAACCTTTATATCTAAATCATATACCCATTTGGACTTTATTTTGGTATCTAAGCAATATTGTTTTAAGAATGACTTTGAGTGAATAAGTCATTTTGTCTATTATAAATACCCAAATTAACCATAAAGGACATATAAGGAAATACGTTATCTACATTCAGAGAAAGAACTAATAAATAGAAATTTACACAGAATAATTTTACATATACATATCTATTTGTGTCTAATGGTAGCCATGGTTGGGGGGGGTATTTTATATGATAACTTTATTATATATTTAAAAGAAATAGCAAGTTGTACATAATTGATTTAAAGTTTCATGTGCAGTGATCTTTTTATTATACTGTGTTATGGCAATGCTTGTTTTATTCCATAAATTAAAAAAAAAATTATATATTACACACATACACACACATAAAGAGTATATACTTGAGAATATTCTTTCATCTCTTTTAAATATTTGACTTTCAAACTCCCAACTAGCTTATATTAGTAGAATACAAATTGCATTTACAAACCCTCAATAATTTAGGTCTCTTCTACTCTAGTCTTCCACTCTCCATTTCTAGTCTCCCTGCATCCATTCATGCAAGTAGAAATGGCATGCATTCAATGTCAATTCAGTTTAAAACAGTTTAAAACATGAAAAACCCTGTTACCACGTAAAGAAATATTAGTTTGAAAGGGACAAACTACTCTGAAAACACTTCGAGGAAGTGAGAAGAAATTGAAATGTTCTTTTCCTTCATCATGATCTGTTTTGTTTTGTTTTTGTTTTTGTTTTTTGAGAGGACGCCAAGGGCAAAAGCAAAAAGAAGATAAAAGTGGATGAAAAGGAAGGAGATTTCTATTTATCTCCAAGGAGAACCCCATACTAATTTCACCAATAGGTACTTATTCCTTCATCTCTGGATTGTCATTTCTCTTCATAATAGCTTCCTATCTCTTAGAATTCATCCTCTTCCCCATTCACATAGTACAGGTCTTTTTAGCTTGATGCTTAACTCTTGCTAGAAACATTCAACATAAAAACATCTAACCAGAGTCTCTAATTCCCTCCATTAACTTCTGTCTTCAAGATCAAAGCCTTTTCTTCTTCCTAGGGCAGGGAGGAACATAGTAGATGTCAGTGTAGTGCCTATATAATATTCATATCACCAAGGACAACTGTAAATATGCAGGCATAGTTCTCTATTGCAAAATATAAGAGACTCTCTATAGAGAAGACAGAAGCAAAACATTTATTCAGACACCAGAAAACAAAACCCCAACACCAGGAAACTGAATCCATTATAGCCACATAGAAATTAATACATCACAATGTAGTAAAGAGCTACATCATCTTTTAGCTTTCCTACAAATCAATACTCATGGTGGGGGCAAACATTCAAAAGCCTAGCTGTCTCCCTGGGTCCATCCTCTCTCTCTCCCACCATCTAGCTGCTCTGACTCCCAGCTTCCTGTGGGCTCTGCTTTACCCTTCAGCAAACTTCTCCCACCACAGGCTCCATGTGATTACATTAGTCTTATTAGGGGGCAGGGAAGATCTTCAAATTCCTGTTACCATTACAGTCAGTCTCCCAAAAACAATGAGGACTACCAAATCCCCAGAAGAAAGCACCTTCTCTGTCCATACTTTCATTCATTGCTAGTTTCTGAGAGTAAAATGAGAACAACTATATTTTGTTTTAAAATTAGACTTAAAAAGAAAAAAAAAACCTCACAGGCTTTAGGAAAACTTTTTTTTAGACAGTTTTGAATGTGATGCCTACATAATTTCTTTAGATATTAATAAAATCACTAATTTTAGTTCTTCAGATGACTTTCCTTGTATTTATCATATAAATATTCACAATCACACACACACACACACACACACAAATTGTAGGAATCTTTGGGGAAAGGTCAAAATTTTTCTCAACACTATATTTTGAATATTTCACTCTGCATCAATAACTTCATTATAACTTTGTGATCTGGGAAATATAAGATTATCGAATAAACTAGTGATAATCTAAAATATAATATAGTGACTGATTCTGTTTATTTCCTTACATGAAAATAGGTGAAAAAGGAAACATTCTTATATTACCCTTTACATGTCTCTGAGTATTTTCTTCTATACTCCATCTTTCCCATTAGCTTATATATTGTGCTCATATTATTGTTGTTACTGTTTAATTGTTTCAACTGAGTCCTACTCATTGTGAACCCATTTGGGGTTTTCTTGGCAGAGATACTTGAATAGTTTGCCATTTCCTTCTCCAATTCATTTTACAGATGAGGAAACTGGAGCAAATAGGGTTAAGTGACTTGCCCAGGGTCACATAGCTAATGAGTATCTGAGGCCAGATTTGAAATCAGGTATATGAGTCTTTCTGACTCCAAGCCCAACACTATATTAGCTTATATCTTGTATTCATATTACATAGTCACATGTTGTAATTGTTTCAAGTGATATTATTTGATTATTCTTACATCACAAAATATCTCTTTAAATCCATTTTCCTTAGACTTAATTTTTTTTTCACATACCTTTAAACATTCAAAATGCTTTAAAATGGACATTTTTACTCTTTCCATGATGAGGATCACAATCCATATAAAAATTTAAATACCAATAGATTAAAAAGTCCAAATTGCTGGCTTTCTAAAGCAGAAACTACATGATAATCTTCAGGACTGTTGAAAAGATATTCCTACATTAGGAAGAAGGTGGAGCAAGAAAACTTCATTCTGCTGCTAAGAGCTCATGGAGTAGAAAGAGCATTAGATTGGAGTCAGACCTGGATTGAAATCTTGGCAAAACCACTTTGGATCTGTGTGACCTTTGGGAAGCTATTTAAGTCAACTTGTGAATAATTTACTAAGTGCCTACCATGTGGCCAATGAACAGTGGGATGGAGTGCCAGGACTAGAGTTGGGAAGAATTATTCAGGTTCAAATCTTCCCTCAGACACTTAACCAGGTTGTGTGACCCTGGGCAACTCGTTTAATGTTTGCTTCAGTTTCCTCATCTGTAAAATGATCTGGAGAAGGAAATGGCAAACCACTCTGATATCTGTGCCAAGAAAACCCCAAATGGGGTCTTAAAAAGTAGGACATGACTCAAAAATGACTGAACAGAGGCAGGTAGGTGGTGCAGTGAATAGAGCACCGGCCCTGGAGTCAGGAGGACCTGAGTTCAAATCCAGCCTCAGACACTTGACACATTAGCTGTGTGACCTTGGGCAAGTCACTTAACCCCAATTGCCCTGCCTTCCCCCCTCCAAAAAGGCAAAAAAAAAAAAAAAAAAGACTGAACAACAACAAATGTGGTAGACACTTCATTAAATGTTTAGTAGATACAGAAAGTCACAAAGACATTCCCTGCCTTCAGGGAGTTAACAATCTAATGAGGGAAGCAGCGGTAAAAAGACTGTGTACAAACAAGGTATACACAAGATAAATGGAAGGTAATTTCAGAGAGAAGGCACTAATATCACAGAGGACCAGATAAGGCTTCTGGTAGAAGGTGAGATTTAGCTAAAGATTTGAAGGAAGCCCTTTTTTAAAATGTCTCTGCTTTGGTTTCCTCAACTGTGTAAAATGAAAAGTTTACACTAGTTCATCTACATAGCCCCTTACAACTCTATTAAACTGTCACTGATGTTCAATAATCATGAATTGCAAAATGTTAAAAACAAAAGGAAAGAAGAATGGAAGAGAATAAGCACTGCGTTAAATGCTTTAGAATATTATCTCATTTGATAAAGGAAATCTTAGAGAAATCTTGTTCTAGCCACTTATTTTACACGGGAGGAAACCGAGATCCGACTAGATGAAGTGCCATCTTTTTGTGAACATGTCTAACATATCTGGCCAAGAGCAGGTTGGAGCCATATGCTTCTGCATCTAAATCCAGTGTTCTTGCCATGATAGTAGTGTTTAGAGTATGCTACAAGAATTTATACAAGAGTAGACTAAATGCATTCCTTTTTGCAACTGCTGGATGTATAATGTAATGACCGGGTTAGGACACCGTATTTTCGGAAGTGGGTTATTCTATGGGCTTCTTCACTCTAGGCATTCAGTTCATTTCTATGGTTATTTGTGTGCTTTGTTCTTGTCAACTCTTTCCAAATTTAAATTTTTAGAAATTGTCTGAACTATTTCCAGGCAAGAACCTTATAGCTTCCCTGAACACTAAAATCCCAGTCCAAGGGAGCAGGTGGTTATTAATCTAAGGGACTTTGAGCCTGGATCTCAAGAAAGATTAGAGCAGTGGATGACAGCAAGAAAGGGAACACTAACTTCTAAACCTCTGCATAATTTTTAAGTTTATCAGATTAGAATGATCTATCTGACAGCACTGAACATATTGAAAAGTCTCACTAAATCAGACTCCTTAAGGGAAGGTCAGCCTGAATTAATGAAATGTGAATGGGTTCATAGATTTTAAAGATATGAATTTTTTCAAGGATGTTCCAAGTAACTTAAACTGATAGAAAAGCATTTCTAAGAAAAGATCTTGATTAGTTGGATTTAATGAATAGATTTGTAATTATCACAAGTGATATACCAAAATTATTTTAAAACTTTTTTTTCCCCTTAAGAATGTTAAATATATGCCTTACACTATTTCTTTACAATATTAATTTGCTTAGAAAAATATAAAGGTCTGCTTCAGCTCAGAACACATCAGAAGATAGAATTTCAAATCAGGGGAATTTAATTAATTATGATTTATTTTTAATTGTTAAAATCACAGATTTCCAATACTTCAGATTGTTTAAATGGCTCTATTGATCTAATCAATTTTTGTAGAATATAACTTTTAAAATAATATTGTGAATAAAATGTAATTGGAAGTTTTGTTTTTAACTACTCAAAAACAAAAAAAAAGTTTTGTTTTTAACTATCCAAAATATAATGAACTAGTCATAATATTTTTTTAATTTAAGAAATAAAAAAAATTAATATAAAATTATAGCTACAAATCAATCTGGAAAATTTACCCCAATTATCTCCCCCTTTTTCTTTCATACCAACAAGAGCTATGTACCAAAGAAAATATAGAGCTCTATTAGTAAAATTCGTTGAGGATAAGAAATATACCCAATTTCTTAACCTATCATGAGAAAACAATTTGCAAGTGGACTATATCACAAACTTAGAACTTTATATTTGTCAATCTTATTTGACCTTAAAGAATGTGTCTACACTATGTCAACTGAATAAAATGTAAAATTTCAGTCTGTCATCTGATTGTATTGTTGGTTGAGGGCATGGAGGGAAGGGTAGGAGTGCAGCTCCCTAGAATTCCTACTCTAGGATCTCACCTCTCACCCCAACTAAATAAGTAAATTTGACCAGATTTTTTTTAACAGGTCATAAACAAAGTCTAATCATAATATTTTGTATGAATGCCTTGTTTCCCTAACTATAAAAGAATGAGAGCAGTTGACTAATGAGCATTATTATTATTATTAGGCAATAGGTTACAATTAAAAAAAAAACTATCGAATATTGTCTTTGATCTTAGAAAAACAGAACCCAAGTTTGAACCTGGTTCTGTCATTGCCTATAAGAACTTGGGGAAATAATTTCTCTTTGGGCTTAATTTTCCCCCTTTGTACACTACTCTGAGGTATGCCAGATCTTGATCTTGGATCCTATGATTAATGAAGATAAGGATTGGGCCTGAGACTGGGCCACTTTGAAGGAAGGAAACTCCAGCTACCAATGTAATGAACTTTCTTTGCAATTTATGGTCTTAGAAGATTAACTAGAACACTAAGAAGTTAAGTCTAGGCCAGCAGGGGTAGGGAACCTGTGGCCTGGAGTTTCTTGGGTGCAGCCTTTTGACTGAGTCCAAGTTTTACAGAACAAATCCTTTTATTAAGGGTATTTGTTCTGTGAAGTTTAGATTCAAAGATCCTGCACTTGAGGACCTAGAGGCTCACACATGCCCTCAAGGCTGCAGGTTCCACACTGCTGGCAAGGGATATGCAGGCTCATGCAGCCAGTATATGTCAGAGGCAAAATTTGAATTCTGGCCTTTTTGCTTCAAAACCAGCTGATTATTCATTATGCTACCCCTATGTTTAACCAAATTTTACTTTTAACATGAGCATTTAACTTTAAGGAACTTACCTAACTACCTAATAATTAACTGGAAATCTGTCTGAAGGCCCATTGAGTAGCTCACTAATTGGTATAAGATTTTAGAATTATATTTCCAGTTACAGATGTGAAATTCATTTGAAAACATAGATTAGATCAGAAGAAACAATAACATATAATTTTTTTCAGTGTATTCTCACTTCAATACAAAGATCAGTATGTTATAACCATACATAATTATCTTGTTTCTGTTTCTTAGGGTTCTTGAAAGTGGTGAATAGATGGGAAGGAGTGACTGTAATGGAAGGAGGGCTAGAGTATTCATCCTCACATTCTTTTTCACACCTTAATTGTAATTGTTCAAATTAAGATAAAAGTATCTGTTAGATTTGCTTATCTTGAAAAATTTGTCTCTCATCCTAGTTTCAATGTATTCCTCGGACAACCAAGCCATTTTAAAGCATCGCTCTCTGAGAAAAAGAATTGTCAATCATGTCATTTAGATCTGGAACGGATCTGAAAGATAATCTAGTCTAACTCTTTCATGTTCTGGGTGACAAACTGAGACGTGCAAAGATTGACCAACACTAGTCCAAGGTTGTATAGCTTGTTAATACAGAGCCAGAACCATAAATTAGACCTCGACTCCTAGAATATCAGTTCAAGGCTCCTTTCATTAAACCAAGCTGAACTGTTTAAAGATGATGTGCTAGAACTAGGTTTTGAAAGATCAAAAATTCCCTGCTGCCAAAGATATTATGAAATCAACTACCAAAGAGAAAACTTAGAACATTTTGAAAAGAATTTTCTAGTTTGAAATATCCTCTGCTTATGCCCTCCCTTAACCCATAGATATCATCCTCTTTGTATTTGATTGGGGGTTAAAAGGCGATATTTTCTAAATGTGCAGATAAGTTTAGCATTTTTTCTTTAAAAAAAAATTAAGATCCTTGATTTAAGGAATTTTATTTATATACAAATTTATTTATGTCTTTATTTTCCTGAAGATGTTGAACTACTCAAACAATTGAAATGGATTATTCTTCAGTGATAACATACAGGGAGGAAGAATATGAGTTAGCAACTCACTTTGTTATGTGGTAGTATTTGTAGTAATGGAATTTTATATGTATCCTAATTATACTGTGCCTTAAAGTTTGCTGAAATATTTATGATGAAAGCCAGATATGTAATTCATTATTTCGTAGTAGATAGTACTTGTTACCAATGTAGGAGTCACTCTTCAGTGTGTATTATCACACTATTTACTTGTTTTAACAAGGACAAAAAAAACCCAGATACAAAGCTTGGAGAAGAATAAAAAGAAGACAAAGATATTGCTAGAAAATAAAATCCTTTCATCCTGATCTTCTCAAATGAGTTATTAATGCCAAAAATGAGAAATAGATGGAGGAAAAGGCATCAACAATTCTAACAATTGATTCTTACAACTTTGTGAAGAAGTTTAACGGTTATAAATCAATTGTCATAACAAGGACATAAAAGAGAGGGAAAAAATACTTGCCTCAGCAACCATCTGACCTACTTGCCAAGTAGGGACATTTGGCATACACTGGTAACACTGATTTAGAATATAAATTCACAGGGAAAAAATCATAGTAGATTGTAAGCAGTATTGCAGAATAAAACTGTGTGCATCACTGGAGGGAAAATGATATAAAGATGAGAGCTGTTCATCAACCAAATGACAAGTTTTTACTAAATGTACAGCACTGGGCTAAGATACCATTTCCCTTTATTAGTTAATTCCGAAAAAGATAGAGCAGCAGAGCAAGTAAAGGGTCAGCCCTTTAGACAAGAAGACCTGCCTTCAAGTCCCTGTTTCACATATGTTGAGCGAATTACTATTTTTTGTCTTTTTGGAGGGGGGGAAGGCAGGACAGTTGGGGTTAAGTGACTTGCCCAAGGTCACACAACTAGTAAGTATTAAGTGTCTGAGGCCAGATTTGAAGTCAGGTCCTCCTGACTTCAGGGCAGGTACTCTATTCACTGCACCACCTAACTGCCCCAATTTGAGTGAATTTTGACCTCTCAATTCCCCAAGTCTCTCCAAGACTTTTAGTTAGAGTTGTAGGTCTGCATAGGTGGGAGGGTTCCCTACATGAAGGAAATCACTGGTCTGAATTTACCAATAAGTTCTTCTACAGGTTTATTTTTTTTTTTTGAGCGGGGAAGGCAAGGTAATTGGGGTTAAGTGATTTGCCCAAGGTCACACGGCTAATAAGTGTGCCAAATGTCTGAATTTTAACTCAAGTCCTCCTGACTCCAGGACTGGTGCTCTATTCACTGTGCCACCTCCCTCCCCCTGTGGGTTTATTTATAGCTCTGTTATCCCATATTGTATTAGTCATATGTCTTCCCATTCTGTTTTAGTTTTCTCTTCTCTTTATGAATGAACTCTGATCTTACGGAGAAAATGTTGCATTAATTTCTGCCCTGGAAGGCTCAGTTTATAACCATCAAGCAAGTGTATTTTTCTACATTCACACTTTGGTAAAAGGCACTGTACTTTCAGATCCCTGTATTAGGCTATGCTATCCTAGTGTCTCTCAGACCTTGTTAAGCTCTATTTTATTCTTTTGTGTCTTAACACTCGTTTCTATGCTTGCTTTTTCTGTAATTAGAAGAGTGTGTTGTATGGGATTAATATATATATATATATAATAGAAAATATTTTTTTTTAATTTTCTCACCTGAACAACCAAATTTTCTTTGTTATATTACATGTCATACCTTTTTTTGGGAGGGGAAGGGGGGAAAGCAAGGAAATTGGGGTTAAGTGACTTGCCTAAGGTCACACAGCTAGTTATGCCAAGTGTCTGAGGTTGGATTTGAACTCAGGGCCTCCTGATTTCAGGGCCAGTGCTCTATTCACTATATCATCTAGCTACCCCTATATGTTACATCTTAAGATCAAAGGATCATAAGAGCTGGAAGGGACTTTCGAGGCTACCTACTCTAACCCCTCCGTTTTCCAAATGAGGAACCTCATGAGGATCCAAGTGGTTAACTTGTCCAGAGTCACACAGTTAATAAGTGTTTGAGGCAAGACTGGGACCTAGGTCTTCCTAATATGAAGTTTAACACTCTACCCACTATGCCTTTTCTTAAGGAGACGTATAATTAAATCATAAACTCAAGAAAATGCAGTGTATGAGAGGGTAAATGGTGGGATTGGGGGAGGGGATATGCAATAAGCTTTCCCAGAACTAGAAAGTACATTTTGTATTCTTGTGCAAAATCCAGAACCTCTAAATATTTGTAAAAGAGACAACTTTACATTCGAATTCAGTACTAAAAAAAAAAAAGAGTCAAGTTTCTCTTGATCCATAATTATAATTGTCTGCATTTTCAGTGAAAACTTGGCTGGAGGCAGTCAGCTGTAACTAACAAATTATTTCATTATAATTACCCTTATCTTGCTATTTTAGTACAAACTCTGATATGAAAATGAAGTTTTTGTAATCTACCTGTGATTTAGTCATCAGGCACACTAATGGTAATTGGCTTTGCATGACCTCTTCCCTACATTCAGAAGCATGGATTCTTTTCCTACCAAAGAATAATCCTGTTTCTGATGTCAAATCAGGAACATATGAGAGCATGGAAAACCCCACCTGGCAAGTGAGCTTTTATGAACCTAGGGAGAATTTAATTAATGTTAATGGACAAATCTCCTTCAAAACCAAATTAAGCACTTAACTAGCTTCTTAATGGCCTCTGTGTTCAGAGTCAGAGGGAGAGAGGAGACACCGATTTCACTTTATTGCTTTAGAAAAAAAAATGAATATTGGCAGTTTCTAGTGTATTGGGATTGTTGCTTTCCTTAGTGTGTGTATATGTGTGTGTGTGTGTGTGTGTGTGTGTGTTTTAGAGCCTGACATACAACTCAAGCACCATCTTCTGCATGAAGTCTTTTTTAATTCTCCCAATTGGTAATGCCTTCCCTCCCCAACTATCTTATATTTAATTATCTGCTATAGATTTGTATTTATTCACCTTCTATTGGTGAATGTACTTGTACATGTACTTGTTATTTCTCTCTTATTAGAATGCCAGATACATGGGAGTAGTATGGATTGTTTCATTCTTTGTACTTGTATGCCCAGGGTCTAGTAATTGATTACTAATACTTGTTGATTGCTCTCTTTTGATACAAGCACTTCTCAAAATTCTTCCTATACTTTTCATCTCCTGAGCACTGTTAAGATTCCCTCTCTACTAAGCTATTAAAAGGTTAGGTACAGAGCAAAAGGCTTCCCCAGTGCTTAATAGCAGTTAGATAAAGGACTTCTAAAGCACAAACAGATCCTAAGTACCTAATTATGCTGCAGGTATTGTGGTCCCCCGGCATGAGAAAACAGTCCAACGCTACCTTCATGAATGGACTAGCGTAATGAGGATTTTTAGTTCTCTGGGTGAGACCAGATGGAGGATCCCAAGCCTAAGGGTCATGTAGCCAGTGTTGTAATGGTCATTATCGGGTTTCGGTGTAGGACAAAATTAATTGAATATGTTATTTCTGCAAATGTATTTCTTCATTAAAAAGATTGTGAAATGAGCTTCCAAATGAATATGATTTGATGTAGTCATTAGCGCAATGTTTTCTAATTACTTGCTTAAGAAAGCTGTTACAAATTTTAGCTGAGAGCAGTGTAGTCAGTTAACTTAACATGCCTTAAGGACCTACTGTGTGCCAGGGACTCTGATAAGTACTTGGGATACAAAGAAAGTCAAAACATAGTTCCTGGTCTCAGGAGGCTCATTATTTAGGGACATAGAAGATAGCATGCAAATAGCTATGTATGAACAGCACATGTACAGAGTAAATTGGGGTTAAATTTAGGCACTAAAATTGAGGAATATAGAAAAGGCTTCTTGTAGAAGGTGGGACTTTATCTGAGACTTGCATGAAGCCTGGGTAATTAGGAGGCAGAGATGAGGAGGGAGAGAGTTACAAGAATGGAAGATTTTTGTTACTATTATTTTCCCTAATATCCAACTCTTCATGACCCCATTGGGATTTTCTTGGCAAAGACACTGGCGTGGTTTGCCATTTCCTTCTGCAGCTCATTTTGCAGATGAGGAAGTGGAGGCAAACAGGAGTAAGTGATTTGTCCAGAGTCATATAGCTAGTAAAGGTCAGAGGATTTGAATCCAAGTATTCCTGACCTCAAGACTTACCATTACACCATACTGCCTCTTGAGTGCTAAAAAATATTATGAAGAAAATATAAAATATATAATTTTTAAATGAACCTTTTAGGAATTTGGTCAATATGAACAAACCTTAGAATATACTTTTTCTTAACTTTCCCAGTTATTAGTGCTTTCTCCTCAAAACACTTTGTATTTTATCTATAGCTCGTATTTATTTATCTATAAATCTGTTGTGAGACTCAAGTAGTAATTTTTAGAGCAGAGTCTATGTCACTTTTGTAATCCCATAATGCTTGGTATGGGTAGTATCCTTTTAACACTTGCTTGTTGATTGATTGAAAGTCAAATTACTAAATAGTTCATGAGAATGGAGAAACTTCCCTTAAGAAGAAGACACTTATTTTGCTATTAGGTTTGAAGAATCTTTAGTTAAGACCCTCTGAAATGCCTTTATCTTATAAAGACAACACTTTATTTTCCTTATTACTTCAAAACAATAATGTAGCAACTATAAATTACTCTTTTTTTTATACAGGGCTGAGAAACATTCATGAATATTTAGCAGATTATGTCCAAATGGGTATTTTTTTAATTTTTGGACCTCTTTGCCCAACCTCCCAGACCAAATCAGAACAGAACACTCTGATTTTCTTTAGTCAGTCAGTTCTGTGTGTATGACTCCACTCGGAGGCAAGTAAGATCACTTAACCTTCTGAAAAGAGGGCAGACCAAACTTTAAGGTTATCTGAAGTTTTAACTGATATTAAAAAGTCCTAAGCAAAGTGACTAGATGGAATAAGAATTTATTCTACTTCAATCTAAGAGTTTTGCAGAAATTTTAAGCTTTAGCACATAGAAAAAAAAACTGTATTTAGTTGTTTTTATTTTAGAATTTTAAAAGGTGATTGTCTTTTTAACTATAACCTTTATTTCTTTATTAATATTTGAAAATACGTGTAACGCTGGCTTGGCAGTTATTTCCTGTGTTTGCTCAGTAGCCCAGCATTCCTAAAACCAGTTGATGGATTCCTGAATGTGTTGCTGTTGTTGTTAGTGTTCCTTTAACCAGGAAGAAGAAAGAAAGAAAGAAAGAAAGAAAGAAAGAAAGAAAGAAAGAAAGAAAGAAAGAAAGAAAAGAGGAAGGGAGGAAAGAAAGAAAAGAGGAAGGGAGGAAAGGAAGGAAGGAAGGAAGGAAGGAAGGGAGAGGGAAAGAAAGAGAAAAAGGAAGGAAGGAAGGGAGAGAGACAGAAAGAGAGAAAGGAAGGAAAGAAGGAAGGGAGAGAGAAAGGAAGAGAAAAGGAAGGAAAGACGGGAAGGAAGGGGTAAAAAGAGAGAAAAGGTGAAAGAAAAAAAAAACAGAACAACTGCAACAAAAACCCTTTTGCTAGACATTTGTCCCGACTTTATGACCAGTAATCAAATGAAAGCATCATTATTGAGCTCCCAAAATTTATGAGAGCCTACGTGGACCCTGTGGAATTTCTGTCCACTAGGAACTTACTTTAGGATGTAAGGTAGAAATAGGTGGAAAATGAAGTAGTAATAAGGGATTTCAATACCAACTGAAAATAACCGTAAGAAAAAATCGCCAGAGGGATATTAAGCACGATTAGTTGTCAAAAGAATGGTTTAAGCAACAAGTGTTGTTGGAGCTCCTAATTCAATAGTACTTGACCAAGGATCAATGTGAAAGGTAAGAGTGTTTTTCTTGGACCTTTGTCTCCATCAGTTAAGATTCTATGTCGAAGTATAGATTTTCTATTTTTACATCTTGTGAGGGATTTGACTTGAAGCTCTGTCTTATCAAATTATGGATTGACAGCATTGGAGGATGAATCTCTGCACTGCAGGGCTTTGCTAGTCTATTCATGCATTCATATTGGTTTGGTTTATATGTTGAATTCTATTTGACAAAAGGCAATCTAGTTGGGTTACACTGAATGAGAAAATGTGAGTATGACAGTATAGTTAAATATATAAATAGTATCATAGAACTATAAAGTTGGAATTGGAAAGAATGTTGGAGGTCACAGAATCTAACCCTCTCATTTCTGCTGAAAAGAAACTGAAACACAGAAGTTAGGTTGACTTCTCCGAAGTCACAGAAGTAGCAATTAGCAAACTGGCACCTGAGACATGGACATTTAGGAATTATCTTAAATTCTTTTTTTTTTAACGTAGAATATCTATGGTACTCCAAACCAGATTGATTTCATGCCTATTTGTGTTTGCTTAACATTTTATATTTAGAAAAGCAGCCAAATTTTGGTGAGACTTAACTCATATTGTTGAGATATTGTCAGGGATCAGCAATGATTATTCCTGACTTAAAGTTCAGGAAAATTGATCCCTACCTTTGGTAAGTAGCTTGTCCAAATTATACATCTGATCTCCTAGAGAGCAGGAACCATGGCATTTTTCGATCTTTGCTTACTTAGACTTTCTCCTAGTCCTTTGCACACAGTATACTCTTGATAAATGTGTTTTCTGTTGATTTAGAGGGGCAACTCCGTGGCTCAGTGGATAGAGCACCAGCCCTGGAGGTAGGAACTCTTCTTTCAGAGTTCAAGTCAGGCCTCAGACATTTACCAACTGTATGACCCAAGGCAAATCGCTTAACCCTGTTTGCCTCTGTTTTCTCATCTGTAAAATGAGCTGGAGAAAGAATGGCAAATCATTCTTGTATCTCTGCCAAGAAAACCCCAAATGGGGTCAAGAAGAGTCAGACAAAAGTGAAAATGATGGAACAACAAATTGAATTAGATGTTTCTTGAATTAAATGGAAATAGATTGGATCAGAGACAATTCAAAGGCAAGTATTGGTATTAAGTTAATCTCCAAAAGAGTCGCAAGAGGTAGTGGCTAAAGAGCCAGTTTGAAATTAGGCAGAGCTGGTTTCAAGTACTGCCTCTAGCATATGCAATGTCCATAGGCAAGTCTCCAAATCTTTCAGTGGTCCCAAAATTAAGATTAATTTTTCTATCAGTGGAGGACCTTCACAGGGATGAAATAACAGGTCCAATCCACCACTCTCAAAAGAAAAACCAAAACACATTTTCCAGTAAGCAGGCTGATTTTTCCCCACACTAAATAATAACCATTTATCAATGTTATTTCTTGTGACATAGATCCACAAGGTTTCTTAGCCTACTATGTGCTAGATACCAAGTATGCAAAGACCAAAAGGAAACAATCTCTTTTCAAGGAGTCTACAATCTCTACATCTGGAAATAACTATTTGTTGTTGTTGAGTTGTTTCCATCATGTTGAACTTTTTGTGGTCCAATTTGGAGTTTTCTTGGCAAAGATGCTGGAGTGGTTTGCCCTTTCCTTCTCCAGCTCATTTTGTATATGAAGAAACTGAGGCAAATAAGGCTAAGTGACTTTCCCAGGGTCATACAGATACTAAGTGTCTGAGGTCAGATTTGAACTCAAGAAGATTTGCCTTCCTGATTCCAGGCCCTTTGTTGTAGCTGCCTAAAAAATACAAGTTAATGGGGAAGGGGAAAGGCACTGACAGCTGCCAAGCAGGGGTGAGGGGATCAGGAAAAGCTTCATGTAGACAGTATGAGATGAGCTATGAAGAAAACTAAAGATTCTAAGAAATAAGGATAATGAGGGAATACACACACCATGGTAAGAGGAATGGAAGACATCCATGAATGATTGATTTTATGTTGAAAAAGAAGCAATTTCCACTAATTCTTAATTAACCTTAACTTTTTGTTACAATGGAAAATTACAAAGGATATGTCTTGGCACATAATGAGTTTAGGTAATGAATATAGAGCTCTCTTCCTGCCACCTCCCCTCCCCCTTCAAGTTCACTGATTTGAGAGAGGCTCTACCATGTGCCCTAAGGGTTTTTCTCTTTGTGTAAGTGACCAAGTACTAAAAAAAGAGTTTTCTTGCCTAAAGTCATTCAGGTGATTCAAGATGATTACAGTTTGCTTACCCCAAATCCTATGCCTCCTGGTAACTCTCAAGTTTCTATAAATGCTCCACTGCAGCATTCCTAGGTATTATAGGAGGAAGGAGAAGACAGTAAGCCAATATAGACATTTAAAAACAGAAATATAGGTTAAATAAAACAAATCTTGATTTAGTGGAATTTTATGCCATTTAACAAATTGAGATTTTTTAAATGGGACAATATGGACTAAGATATTTTGGAGCAGGAAACCCCACCCCAGTTATTCTAGCATAGAAATCTGGACCCAGAGCCAGATTACTTAAATTGTTCCTACTTCTTACAACTTCCGTCCTTTCTCTTCTTACAAACCTGCAGACTGTATATTACATAGAAAGTCTCTGTTTTAATTCCACCACCTCCCCATCCTCCCAATGGTCCCCATGACAGCTGTAGAGAAGATTCTAGAAAAGGAAGAGTCAGTTGCTTGTGTCAGCATTGTTTGTCAGTCAGGGACAAAGTATACTATACTTTAATTTCAATATAATAATGGCATTATTTTCCTTAAATTTATCCACTGAGCAGCCATGGAGTTCAATAGTTAAGTTCTTTCTTATTCAGGAAAGTATGACTGACGTTGTTTAAAAAAAAATACACCATGTAACTTATTTTAAAAATCCAGGACATTCTTTGGGGATTGTGAATTATCAGAACCATGTAACTTATCTTCATTACTATCAGTAATAAGTTAAGATTTTTCATCATTGCTGTTGATTAAGAAGGTATTCTACAAACCTTGTTACCATTTGAAATTGAATAAAAATGATTTGTTGACTATAAACTATATGACAGCCTGAGTTGAATCACATACGCTCTAGGGGAGAAAAACAATTATTTGAAAAACCAAATTTATGTTCATGGACACAGGGAATCATTAAAATGTGTATACTTAATTCAGGAATCATTTATTGATGCATTTTTGTCCTGATCCTATGATTCATTGATATAGTGAATTCCCAGTGAGGAAACTCCCATGGCTAATGTAGGTCAATGTTTCTCTTTGACTTACAGTTTTAGAGAGTTGCCTGGGGAAATTAAGAAGTTGTTATATGTGTCTACACACATATACATCTACACACCTAATATATATGCATAAAGATAAATCAACTAATTAAAGGTGGATGAATATTTAGAAAAAAGGCCTGTGGTTCAATTGATCAGTGGTGACCATGGAGGGAGCAATTTTCATAGTGATAAAGTCAAAAGCCATGTTGCAAGTCATTTAATGCTCAGGGTATACAGCAAGAATTTAGAAGCATCTTCTTCTGGCTTATCACCAAAGTGTGATCTCTTTTAGACATTTAAGATATTCTGTTTTACAAAGCTGATCAATTTCCTGAGATGGCTAACTTCACTTTGCTATTAATTCACACCTGTGTTAGTTGTGCCAAAATGCCTTACTTGACATTTTTCTCTGTTGATTTTTGGATGTTTCTATTTAGTGGGACAATACCAACAAATCCCACTTTATTAACTTTTAATCAAATAGGTGCTTTTCTGATCTGTTGGAAAACATGTACTAGTTTATTGTAATGGCTTTATTACATTTCTCTATGGTGGTTGTTTCCTAATCATATTCTTGTTTTATAACCCAGAATTAATTCTCTTAAAAACTCTTTACTAATTCTTGCTAAATCTTTATTAATCCTTAATTAATGTGAAACTGGTGAAGTACACCCTAAGATTTGGCTTTGGAGTCCAAAATATCTGAGTTCAAAAGCACTTCACAAACTGTGCTAGCTTTTAAAACATGAGTTACTTGAACTGGGACCACCCCAGGCATTTAAGACTATAAATTCTTGAGGAGTTACTGTCTGCCTTGGTGGAAGAAATTCCCTACACTAATGAAACCTCCCCTGCACACCCGCTTACCCTTCATTCTTTTCATAAGCTTTACTTTATTCATAATCCTTAATGCTTTATAATTAGGAAATTCTTTCTATTTTCTAAGCTAAATCCTTCTTGTTGTGGTTGAGACCTGTTTACTATTTTCCAATCTTAAATGAAAAAAGAAGTTATTCATCAGCTCCATATCCTTTAAATCCGTTCTTAGCTTTCCCCCCTAAAGGCTAAATAACTACAATTCCATTAGTCTTTCCTTGGAAGGCTGATTTCATAACTTCAGTCATTTGGTCACATTCTTTTAGATCTCCCAAAGGGGCTACCTAAAGTGCAGTGTATAAGGGTGTTTACAAACTCCAACCTGTTTTTTCTTCTTGGGAATGGTATCTACTTGAGAGAAATGAGCCACATTCTAGCCATGGCAATGATGGAGCCAGCATACTCAGGGAAAGAATGGATTTCCTTATCTGAAGTCAGCCAACAAAAGCTTCCTTCAGCCTTGTCACTAACATGATAATTAGATGAAGGCAGCTCATTATAAGAGTCTGACAATAGGTTCTTTCACAGCAGAAGTAGTAAGTCTATTTTACTCAAAGTTCAAATAAAGCCCATAGGATTATTTATTCTTGCTACCATTCATTTCTTATTGGGTGCATCTTGGAAGTCCTTTGACGAGGTCTGAGCTAATATATTCTATCTCAGGACATCTTTTCTCTACTCACAAATATAGCCAAAGCAGCATGATCTTTTTATTACATCAGTAAATTTTGTAATACATCTACAACTTAGCTCACAATTCGTAGAGAGTTGCCTGACTTGTTTATGGTTCTATATTACTTGAGTCAGGCTTTCCCCACTCATGTATTAAGCCATTCTTGCCTCTCCTTTTGATTTTTATGCAGTTACTGTTTGTTGTTGTTCAATAGTTTTCAGTTACGTGCAATTTTTCATGACCCCATTTGGGGTTTTCTCAGAAAAGAAACTTGGAGTGAATGGTGTTGCCATTTCCTTTTCCAGCTCATTTTACAGATGAGGAAAATGAGGCAAACAGGGTTAAGTGACTTGCCTAGGATCACATGGCTATTAAGTGTCTGAGGCAGAAAGGTGAGTCTTCAGAACTCCAGACCTAGCACCCTATCCACTGTACCACCAGGACTGTGATTTGATGAATATCTTGAATTCCTGCCATGAAAATTTCCTGCAGAGGTGGAGATGGGATTGGACCTCATAGTTTATACATTGATTGGGAACACTGAGAGGTTAAGTGACCATCCCTGGTGCACACACCTGGTGTGAGTCAAAGTCAGGCCTTGAATCCAGAACTCTTTAAATCTAAGGCTGCCTCTGTATCCACTACACCATACTTCCTCTCAGTACCTTTTTTAAAATGACTATTTCTAACTAAATTCTTTAAGTCTGAAACTCCATGGACTTTTTCTGATCCCCTTCCTACACAGCCAGTTTAATCATGACTGCTTTCCATGGGCATCTTGGACCCTATGTTTTTACCTTCTGCATTGATCCTTATCTTCAATTTAGGAGTGTTACCACCCAAAGCAACAGGCTGCTTTGTTTTGTTTCTCTTTAGAACTTGTGTTTCCACTGGAGAAAAAAAAAATTGTTATCTGGCCGCTGAATCTGTGGTAGAAGATTATAGGGAATTAGGTCTAAATTGTAATGCTGCCTCCAATAAAGATTCCTTCTAGGTTCTTGAGAAAGTTGATTAATACCTAATGGAACTCCTCTATGTGTAAAATGAGAATGATACTTCTGGGCTGCCAGATTTGAGCAAGGAAAGTCAATAAGGCTCCTACTAATTCTTCTTTTCCAATATCACAAACCCAGTAATCCATATGGAGTCACAGGTGCCATAGCGTCCTGATTTATTCTCTTATTAGAGAAATTCACTAAGGGTCTCTTAGTCATTCAGGTGAATTACTAAGGTCTTATTAGATTTGTTTATTTTTTTCTTTTATACCAATTCAAATAACAACATTGTCAAACCATGCTTAGAATGAAAATGAGGGTTTCCTTAGGATGACTGGGAGGATAAGGAGTAGGGTGCCTACACGTTTCTCCAGGTAAATTGTGACTCTCAACAGGGCCTGAAGGAAAAGGATACAAACTATGAGAGGTCATTTGGTTCATGGAACACCACTGAAAGGGAAAGCAAGACTCTCCTACTGTTTTTTAAGGGCTTCTCATAGCCATATATGTAAATAGGCACCTAGTCTTTGGGGCTTTTGTTGTTCTTATTGTGTGTTTTCCTTTCAGAAAGTAGAAGAAAGTCAGGGCATAAATACTACTGATAATATGAGGGTTTCCCTCTAAGTAGGCTAGAAGCCCAGCATGTGTATGTACATGTATGTGTGTTTACATGAAAGACAGAGAAAGAAACCCTAGCAAGAATATCATACTATATTCATTAACAGATAACATACCTAGAAGAATGATCATCCGACATATGTACGTGTAAGACACTTGGTAGACTTGTATACTGCTACTTTGTCAAACGCATATTAGAAGACTCAAAAGAAGTAAATGGAATTCAGAAATGTCAGCATTTATTCTGAAGAAAAAGCACGTTGGGCTTTGAGATAGGTTCACATTTATTTGCATTTCATACCTTCATACAGAACTGTGGCAGCTTCACTACTTACCAAGAGAGATGAGCATGAGGCAGTTGCTGCAGCCAAATGCTTATATAACCAATTATTTTATCCACAGACGTTTAGAGCTCAGACCACTAAAGCATTCCAACTGAAATTTTCAACAACAACAGAAAAAAAAAAACCCACAAACTTAGATTAAATGTTTTGGAAAAATGTGACTAAAATGTAAAAGAAAATCATTTCATTCCTGCTATACCATAAACAGGAAGGCAACATTTATGTTGAGCCTGACTTCTGAGTTTAATCACTGAAATTTCCCTAAATGCAGAGCTGTAATTAGCAATTCTGGAGACTGGGTCAAGCAACACGAAAAGTAATTTCAAGTCAACTTCTTAAGACAAATTCAACTGGTAGATGGGAGATATTGGACCTCAGGACCTAATGTCACATGAGGGAGATAGCAGAGGCTACCTACCCAGTGCAGGAGAGGAAAAGTCCCCAGGGTACCATAAGGAAACCAGAAGGAAGAAAACAGGTGAGGTTTGGTGAAGAAATATTTTGATTAATTCTTCTTGTTACTTGAGTAGTAAGCTTACTTGTTTCTACCTGCTGAAGGAATTTACATGCTTGCAGCACCCTTTAAATTCCAGGTACTTGTGTGGCAAAGTTCTGCTCACCCTGCCTTAGTTATTCCTCTTTCTAAATGAGAATTGCACTGGACTTTTCAACATGCCAGTTCTAGTACCACAACGTACCCAGACTCTTTCCAATAGAACTTACTCTTCACCAACATCTGTTTAAAAAAATACTTAATACATGTACCATGTGCATCCATTGACTTAACAATTTTGCTTGGTCTTTTAAGGTATTTTAAATTCCTGTCCTGTAGGGTATAGGAAATCTTTTGGAAATAATAATTTAAACTTGTGCTGCTGATGTTAGGTGTGTGTTATTTCCATAATTTCACTCTGTAGATGCATTTTCCAAAAAACTTATTTCCAAGTAATAATTGGTCTGATTCAACAGAATCTTAAATCTCTATAAGGAGTCAGTTTTTAGGGACAGACATGTTTAGTAGATAATGAGACTATGAACTTCAGACTGGCAATATATTAATATATCATATATTAATTAATTAATATATATTATTATAATATATTGGCAATATATTAAGATATTAAGACAGATGGCTATTTCATTGCATTTGCATATCCACCTTAATTCTTCCTCTAGCTTTATAGGGCAATTAATTCAACTCCCATAGCTACCCAGAGGACTAGACCCCTCCTCTACCCCTCTCTTCGCTTCTTTTACATAGCCATTCTCTGTTAAGCTGCTCAGTAGACTTTCTACCACTACCAAAATTATGTTCCTGAGAATGGCCAAGTCACAACTTTCCTGCAAACTTAAAATCAATGAAAAGAAAAACCAGGCTCTGTCATACATTTGGAAATAAGTTCCGCAGAATGCATCAGGTTCTAGCTTCCTCACTCCTTCCCTGCCCTTTTTCCAAAGAGACATGTATACTCACTTGCTGTATATTCCTTTCTTTGACTCATTGTCCTTATTGGAAAAAAACAGTCACAACAATTGTCAATTCTATTGAGCTTTGATATTTATGAAGTCTTTTACAGGTGTTGTCTCATTCAATCCTCACAATAATTTTATGAGCTAAGTCAGCAGGACATTGGACAAGTCACTTAACCTCTTCATCTGTAAAATAAGTGGGATGGACTAAATGACTTCTGAGATCCCCTCCAGCACTAAAAATATGTTCTAATACTACCTGTAGGTATTATTATCCCCATTTTCAAAAGGTGAAGATGTGATGACACAGAGAAGATATAGGAATTGCTTGGGTTCACAAAGCTAATAAGTATCAGCAGTAAGATTTAAATCCATATCTTTCCTGAATAATTCCAATGTTTTACCACCATACCCAATCTCTTTGTTACTGGGGGAAGGGGGGATACTTCTGCTACCTACTTAGAGTGTTCTTTTAAGGACAAAATAATACATGTAAATTTGCCTGGAGTGAAAATGGGAAAATTTAACACCATTATACAAATTCAAACTTTTATTATTATTCAAAAAAATTCTTCCTTTCCTCCCTCTCCATCCTCAGTTAGATCAAGGAATTTAGGAGGATTTTTTTAAGGCTATTCCATTCCTATGTCACTTGTAATTGCAGTAGCAAAACTAACATTAAGCCTGACTTTTTGTAGCCAGTAGCCAACTGCATCACACACATACACAGAAAAGTGGGGAGAGAGCACAGGTAGATGGTTTCAGCTATTTTCATGACTGTCAGATTAACTATTAACTTTTGTTCCCTTCAGGCAGTCAAGTTCTATCTCTCCTCTAATTTTAGAGCCAAATCCCTGTGAAAAGCTACCTACAATCTTCTCCTATACTCACTTCTCACTCCTTGACCTTCACTTGCAGAGCTGTCATTAGCAATTCTGGAGACTGGGGCAAGTAACATGAAAAGTAATTTCAAATCAACTTCTTAAGACAAATTTAACTGGTGGATGGGAGATATTGGACCTCAGGTACTAATGTCCCATGGGGGAGATAGATGAGAGTTCCTACCCAATGGAGGGGAGACAAAGCCCCCAGGGTATCATAAGGAAACTAGAAGGTAGAAAATAGGTGAGGTTTGGTGAAGAAATGTTTTAAGGTTTCTGTCTTCTGACCTCATCATTTTAGTGAAATTGTTACCTTTTCCGAAGTTATTAATCACAATTAATTGCTAAGTCTTTTGGCCTTTTTCATTTTTCATCTTTAACTCCTCTGTAGCCTTTAGCACTGATGATCAGTCACTTTTCCTAAATACTTCCCTGTGTTTTTTTTCCTTTTCTCTTAAAAAAAAAATGCTGTAATTTACTGATGCTCTTCCTACTTGTCTGGTTACTTGACTTAGTATCCTTTACTGCATCATCAGTCATGTACCCCTCAGTTTGTGGGGGTACAACAGGACTTTGTCCCTGGGCTATCTTTATCTTTTTCCTCAATTCTCTTTCACTTGGTAATCTCATCATCTCTCATCTCTAGGCAAATATCTTCCAGTTCTAGGCCTTCTCCTGAACTCCATTCCCATATCATCAGCATCATTCTATTAGATATTTCCTTCTAGATACCCTGTTAGCATATCAAAATCAATTTGTCCCCAATACACTTCTATTTCCTAACTTCCTATGTCTCTTGATGACCACTATCCTAAAATGAGGTTCTTTGGAATCATTCTTCTATTTTTTCCTTTCCCTCCTCTCTCATATCCAGTCATTTGCAAGTTCTTTTCATTTCAAATCATTTTGACAACATTTAGGAAATGAAAAGAACACTGTGTTTTGCTTTTTGCATTTGTAGTTTGATACAATTTTGTTAAATTTGGAGAAAGCATCTTGTCCACTCCCCCAAAATCATTTCATCTTTTTCAATTTCCATATAACATGGTTACCATTAAAAGTGACCACGTTGGAGAACATCTAGTGCAACTTCCACCTAATGCAAAAAAACAAACAAACAACTCTACAAATTCTCTGGTGTGTTGAAATCAAGCCTTAGTTTGAATACTTCAAGTGATGAGAATCTCATTCCCTTAGAAAGGTAATTGCATTTTAACAGTTCTAGTTGACAAAAATTTGTAACCTATAAAGAGTAAAAATCTGCTTTCCTATAGCTAGCACTGATTATCCTTTAGTTGTAACAGAATAAGACTTAATCCTTCTCTCACAGGACAGTTCTTTAAATACAAAGACAGCCATCATGTTTCCTTCCAGTTTTTTCCTTTCCAGATTCAACAACTTAAGTTTTATCAAGAGTCCCTTATAGGACATGATTTTTAATGCCTATACAATTTTTTGCATATAATAGATAATATATGCTTGTCAAATTCAACTGGCTCTCCTATTCCCCCTTCTCCAGACATATGTCCGTTTCCCTATCATTAGTAAAGAAGAGAGACCTTTATTGTTTCCTATGTATATATGTATAGATATAGATGTTCTTTAACTTATTTTCATAGAAAATAATTTTAGCATATTTTGTGCAAACTGATTCTTAATTCTGAGGAATATGTCACTAATACACATGCCCATGCCCAAGAGAGATAAATTCCCTTGATGTGTCAGAATTCCTCATGGGTTGCATTCCCTTAAGCAAGCTCTATGCTATTTCTCACCCTCACCTGCTTGTTTAGCATGCCCACACAGGTTTTGCCAATTTACTTTTTAACATGCCTTATTCCTGCAACTCTACTTCTGGAAGCTTTTGAAATTTGATTTGCCTTTACTGAACATGCTATGATGTGATCATATCATTTATCAATATTTAGACACACCCAGATGAAAATGCAAAGAAGTCTAATGAATGGAAAAATTGGTCAGACCACAATTTATTGAGAAATATCTGGATATTCTAAAAAATTGCAAGTTTACAATAAATTAACATGACATGAGGGCTCCCAAAGGTAATATGATCTTAGGCTGTATTTTAAAAGTACATAGTGTGAGAGGGCATAGTATCTCGCTTTCTGTCCCATTCAAACTACATTGTGTTCAGTTCTACATACTATATTCTAAGAATGACACTGAAAAACTGGAACAGAGCCAGCGGAGAACAACCACATTGTAAGGAGATTGAAAAACATATTATAGTGTATCTAAATTGACTAAAGGAACTGGGAATGTTTAGCATGGAGAAAAGAAGACTTAGGAGGAAAAGGATAGCTGTTTGTTAAGGTTATGATATGACAAATAAGACACTTGTCTTATTTGGATCCCGACAATAGCAAAAGGCAAAAGTGTCAGAAAGAGTGTTCATGTAAGGAAAAGCTTTCTCATATGAAGTCTGATCCAAAATCAGGATGGTCTTCTTCAGAAATTAATTGGTGTTTTCTCCATCACCAGAACTCTTCACATGGAGGTTGTGTGATCACCAGTAAGTGACAAAGAAGAGAAGGATTCTTTTTGAGGTTGAACTCAGTCTCTGGGGATCCTTGCAACTCTAAGATTCTGTGATTCTGTCAAAGAGAAGATATTATAGCAATATATTAAGGCTCTTTTGATGGTAGCTGATAGCCACATAGATGTTTCAATCAATAGAAGTTAATCGTATAAAAATCTGTGAGGAAAATGTGATAGAAATATGATTTACACATTCCATGATGAAAAGAGAACAGATCCCACCTGGTATGTGTTGAGAAAACTTAATGCAAGTAGAATTATTCATATTACAATGGGGACACTTACTTCAATATGACTAATTCCTGTATGTGATAGGCCTCTGCTGGGATATGAGGACAGACTGTTTCCTCGAACTACCATATGAGAAGTTGGAATACTCTATGGAGTTTTTTTTTGTTTGTTTTGTTTTGTTTTGTTTGAAGAGTGTACTTGTTATTGGAAGAATCTGGGAATGGGAATAGAAAATGAAAAGAAAGCTTAGCCCATAAAGCAGATACAATTTTCTGAAATTATAATAGACTATTCTGTCAGAAAAAAGAAGGGAATGTTCTGTCACTGAAAAGTGAAGTAGATATCTGATCAAAGAAATCTACCTTCAAATATTGTTCTGACTTCTAAACCAGTCTCTGAGTGGAAGCATGTCTTTCTTAGAGCATCTCTTCATATAAACATGTGGGTTTCCCAAGAGAAAAGTGAATTATTTGAACTAACAATTTATATGGCAAAGGTTGGGTTCTATCTTCCACATTCAGACTAACCCTATTGAACATTGTTAAGCTGTTGATCTATAATGTCAAGAGATATGGAACAATGTAAAATATAGTTTTAAAATTGTTTTCATCAAAACACAGTTAACGAAAGTTCCCACCTATACATGGAAATCTAATGATAGACAAAGGAAAGAGGAAGATTTAAAGAAAAGAAAAGGAAAATCACACTTTGATTTTCCCATTATGTAGCAGATATTTTCCCCCCAAGGTATTATAATTAAGTTTACAATAAGCATCGTTGGACTATTTCCCAATTCTTGAAGTATTTTCTAGGGATAATCTGCCAATCTCTCTCTTTTAGTTAAAATATTTTTTTCAGGTTATCCCCCTGTTATGGGGAGGGGGGGAGGTCTATGAAAATAATAATTATGTATTTATTTAGTAGATTCTTTAATTACAGAGTATGTAACAATTAGTAAATTAAATTAAGTTGTATTTCTTTGTATATATCTAAATTTCACAAGTCTGAAATCTCAGAACAGAGAGGCTGAAAGGCTGCAAACTAGCCCTGAATTCTGACCCTTTTAAAATAACGAAAAAAACTAGAACCTGCCAGATCATTATACAGAAACTGGGCTCTGGACAATGGAATCTTACTAGTCTGGTATTCTCCTGTCACATAGATCTAAGTTGTTATCAGTCCTTTAAGGTTTTAATGTGCACTTGCATTTTCTGAACCTCCAAATCTTCTCTATCAGAATTCCTTTAGTTCTAACATTAACCTTAACCTTCCTTCAGTAACCTGCTCCTCACTCACTGTTGAGACAAGCATTGTATGAAAATTTATTTATAAGTTTAAAACCGTGCATGTACCAGGAGCTGATAAACGCCTCCTGTCATTTATATACTTTTAGGGCCTTCCATTGAAGTAGTGGCCTTCTTCCTAAGAATATCGTATGTGCTTCAGTAGATTCTAAGTTTTTTGAGGCTGTTTTTGAATATTTTATTCATCTCTTGTATACCTCAAAATAGCCTTATAGTACTGGTTATTCAATGTTTTGTAAATCGAATTGAGTTCAAAATTTAAAAAAAAATCTGTATATTAATTTATCAATTGCCAATATTTAATTATAAAAATTTTAGTGATATACATTTGTAGCCCACCCAAACCATATAAAGACCAAATAACAGCTATAAAACTGTATATTAAAGTTTAACAAAAGCCAAATTTCTAATTAAATGTGATATCTTTAAGTTGCATCATTGGAGCTTCAAGTAGCCAACAAATGACAAACTATTTCATTTCAAGTTTATGATCCTTGGATACTGACATTGTAAATTTGAATTTATTTTGAAAAAGAAAAAAAAGCTTTAAGTTTTAAATATTTAGCATATTCTTTCAAGTATAACATGGAAAAAAAAACGTTACCATTCCTAGAAATGAAGTTTCCTTTTCTCAACATTCAATATTTTTTTTCTCTCACAGCACTGATTCTGATTCTTCCAAACATTTAATCAAAGACCAATAAAACAATAGTCATGGAATCACAAAATGTTAGAGATAGAATGGACCTTCAAGGTAAATTAGGTGAGTTCTGAAATCCTTTCCGACGTTAACATTTTGTGATTCTGTGATTATGTAATCCCTTCTTTGATGAGAGTATTGAAAACTTGACTTTTTAAGGGATTTGCCTAAGATCACACAGTTTACTATTGGGGGCAGCTCAAGATGAAAATCTGAGAGAGTGAGGAAAAGATGAAACAAGTAAAGAAGGATCTTTCTCTTATTCTTTCCCCTTTGGCAATTTTTGAGAACTGGGAGAAGACTAACTGATAAAGCAGCTTCCAAATGGATAAGTGAAAACTATAGGATATAGATCTAAATCTTAGCAAGTTACACTGTGGTCATTTGTGTAGAATGGGTGAGTGGATGGAGCATCGTTCTGTCATTTTGCTGTTCATTTTTAAAGAGTATATCACTCCCTTGTACTAGTATAATGTAGCTTTTCCAGAATTCTCTTAGTAACCACCAAAATTTAGGTGAAAAAAATAAAATGAAGGTATAGTTCTCATAACCCTGAGTGTAGGGATTGTGTAATCATCACAATTGAATTTCTCATTAACTCAACAGTTAGTGACTATTTAATATGAATTGCCAAGTGCCAAAAAAGCCAAAATTAACATTGTAATGATTTTTTTCTTTGAAAATAAAAATATTAATTTACCTTTTCTTGGGCCTGTTTTATATGTCTTAATTTCTGTGTGTTTTGTATCATCTCAGATGATGGGATTTTTTTTTTATGTTTGACATGAGTCACAAATGTAAATTTTTGATGCTTTGTTTATAGCTCTATACCTTGCTCTATATAGTTCTTGAAGTTCAAACAGCATTAATAGCCATTGTTTTCTTCAGTTGAGTTGGGTTACCATTTTAGGAGAATCAGCACCATCTACTGTCCACTGCAAGAATAGACACTAGGGCTCTAGATGCAAAGGAAACTAGAGGGCAAATAGGCTCCACACACTGCACCAAATAATTATATTTTCCAGTGCTAAACTAGGTTACTTTTATTTCTATAATATTTATTCTTTTTTAATGCACTCTAAAGTTAAATCAGTCTTACTTCACTTAAGCAGTGTTAAGCTAGTACAATGTCAAGCTACTATTTGGTAATTTATTGAGGAACGTGATGAAACCATGTATCATTTTTAATTGCAGTAATTTTCAGTGGTTATGTTTTTATCTGTGGGCACACATGTGATTCTTTTAAACAATCCACTTTAAAGCACAGCATTCACCCTACTGCACTGTGTGTCCTGTTAGTGACAGCAATATTGTCATCTCTCTATATTTTTGATTCTTCTCTTTTTTCCAGACTGTCTACAAAGCCTGGCTCTGTTCCCAGTATTTTGAAGTCACACAGTTTCACTGCAGAAAGACAATTCCTTGCAAGCAATACTGTTTGGAGGTTCAGACAAGGTGTCCATTTATATTACCAGACAATGATGATGTCATCTATGGAGGACTATCGAGTTTCATCTGTACAGGTACAGTGCAGGGCAGTGTGTGCCAAAGGTTCTTTTTTGACAAATTTAACCTTGAAGTCAGGGCTCGTAGTTTTCCATGATTTTATTAATTGAAGCATTCTGAAACTGGCTGAAGCATCCCTCAAACTGCTCTGAAAACCCTTTAGCTTCTGAAGTAAATTCCCAACCATATATTTTATGGAATCATTGTGACCATAATAATTAACTTTGGGCTAGTACATTTCTGAGGGAAAAATATTATAGATGTACTTAATTTGAGTTAGAGTAGACTGTGTTTTCTCTGCAACGTCTTAGTATTACATAAGAGTGATTAGCGTAATGAGACTAGTAAAATAACCTCTTCCCATTCATATTAGTATAATGTCTATCCTGTCAATTTCATGTTTTCTTTTCTCATTTGTGTAAACACCAAAATCATGAAAAACAATTTGCTTGTCTCTTTAGCCTCTATGATGACAAAAGATATGGACAATCCCATCTTAATTTTTCCATTAATAATATCATTTCTCCCAACCACTGGCTTCAAATGGTCAATGGAAAAATTAGCATTCATTTGCATGGCTATTTATAAGATTAATTTGATCACCAAAACAAGTTTTGAAGGGTAAGAGTAATTTTGCAGCCAAGGATATAGAAAGATAAATAGGGAGAGAGAGAGAGCCAGCGAGTGAGCATTGCTTTTCCTCCAAGATAGGCCGAGGACAAAAATTAGGACTCGAGATGTCTTACATTCAGACTTTTTTATGTACAGTTTTCTCTTATAAACGTAATAACTAGACATCAACATGGAATCAGGAAGAACTGAATTTAAATCTTGCTTCTAATTTGATAGCCCTGCAACTCTGGCTTTGATTTCCTCACCTGTTAAATGAGGAGTTTACACTCAGTGATCTATATGGGCCCTTTCAGCTCCTTATATATGATCCTCTCATCTTCCACTGGAGTTGTTAGATTGCATTGACTTCCAGTCTGGAACAAGTTACATGTGTACATTTTGGTCCTGATCTATAATTTCATCCTGTATGGTGAATTTCCAGGATGGAAATTCCCTCCACTGGTACAGATTAGCAATATTTCTGAAATTTTCAGTTTTAGAGAATTGCTTGGGAACAATGAAGACTTGCTTATGGTCATATAGCAAATATTTATCAGAAGTAGAATGAAAACCCCAAACCTTTGTGACTCCCAGATAAGACCTCTATCATGCCACATGGTAGCACATTAACCATTGTCAGGACCAACGCTTGGTGTTAGAATCAACCAGGTGAGAGATTAATTACTTTGAGCCAGAGACTAACAGACATGCCAGGCAGGAAATTAAGACAGACTCTCAGAAGTCACCAATGATAAGAAATTCAAAGAGTTGGGTTGCTGGTACTGGTAGATATTTCAGTGTATAATAATGTGGTAGTGGTGTTCAGTTGTTTTTCAGTTGTGTCCAATTCTTTTGACCCCTTTTTTTCTTAACAGAGACACTGGAGTGATTTGCCATTTCCTCATTTTGCAGGTGAGGAAAATGAGGCAAACAGAGTTAAGTGACTTTCCCAGGGTCATACAGCTAGTGTCTTGAGGCCAGATTTGAACTCTGGAAGATAAGACTTCATGACTCTATGCCTGGCCCTCTATCCACTGGGCCACCTAACTGCCTCAAATTGTTGTTCGGTCATGTTCAACTCTTACTGACCACATTTGGGTTTTTCTTGTCAAAGATACTGGAATGGTTTGCCATTTTCTCCTCCAGTAGATTAGGCAAGCAGAGATTAAATGACTTGCCCAAAGTCACACGGCCAGTGAATATTTGAGGTCAGACTTTAACTCAGGTCTTCCCAAAGTACTCTATCCTCCAAGCTGCCAACTGCCTCTCATGGAGGGGAGCGGGGATCATAAGAGCATGGTACTTCCAGGTTTGTTCAATGCTTTCGTGTCCAACTCCTCATGGCCCCATTTGGGGTTTTCTTGGCACATACCAGAGTGGTTTGCCATTCCCTTCTCCAGCTCATCTTTGTTAGTTTTACGGATGAGGTGTTTCAGCTGTGTCCAACTCTCTGTCATCCCATTTAGGGAAACTCATTTAGAGTTTTCCAACTCATTTTGCAGATGAGGAACTGAGGCAAACAGAGTTAAGTGACTTGCCCAGTGTCATAAACCTAGTAAGTGCCTGTGGTCAGATTTGAACTCACAAAAATGAGTCTTTCTGACTCCAGACCCACACTTTATCCACTGTGCCACCCTAATGCCCTTAATAATAGTGTATGACCATGATATTAGGACATTTTGATAGGAGTCAATAGAATGGGAGGAGTTCCAGGCATGTATAAAGAAGCTAAGAAAGCAGGTATTCAGGATGCAAGCTGTGGGAACTTGGATAAGACAGGAGAACCCCAGTAGAGATCCAAGGGAAAGATTCATACATTGAATGAAGACATTTGTCAAGGAGTGGCCTTAAGCATGATGAGTAAGACCAAGCTCTAGGAAAAGCAAGGAGCAAAGGCAATAATGCTTAACTGCATAGGTCTAAGGGTCCTTACATTTCTTGTTCTGTGGTGCTAGATGGACTGTGAGCCTGAATTGGGGCTGAAACTTCATGTGGTAGCCACAAAGTCAAACTAAGTTGTCGAGAAGGTTGGTAGGCAGGAAGCCAGGGAGTCATTACAAGTGTTATGATAGAATCAGAAAGTTCTCACACAGACACTATTAATATGCTAGATTTTAAATAAACTCTCTGAAATAAAAATTCCCATTGAAAGTGTCAGCTTGAGCCTTTAGCAGATTTGGGATCTACTCCTCACCCCCAAACACACACACACACACACACACACACACACACACACACACACACACACACACACACACATACACACTCCTACCCAGAGGTTACAAATTTGTATTTTCAGTGTCCCTACTGTTGCATAGACCTTTGGACTGATTTGGCCATAGGATGGTGAAGAGGATTAATTTGATATTATCAACAAATGAAATTCTTCCTCTGGACATTGATCCCAGTGGTCAGGCTGGAAAACAACTCTTAGGCCAGGGACTCTTAACCTGCAGTTTCTAAAACTGATTTTTGAAATATATATTGGATAACTACATGTAACAGCAAGTACCCTAGCATACCCAGGATGGCTATTAGCACAGGTTCTTTGATCTGCTTTTCTAAAGGAAAGCAACTCAAAAAGGGTTAACAACCTTACTTTAATCAAACATTTATATCACTTGCTTAGTTCAGGGGAAAAAGTTAGCACCTTGAACTTCAGAAAATACAAACAGAAATTATAAGCAGACAAAAAATACAGAGAAAATAACACAATTGAACAGACCAACAGACAGGGCTTCTAGCTGTGTGACCAATGCCTACATATATAGTTAGTTATCAGACAGGGTAGTACCAACATCTGGGTTTTCAAATCCAGGGGCCTCAAAAGCTACACAGAGTCTCATTTGGCCAAATCACAAACTCTTCCCGTAAGTTAGCTCCAAAGCAAAACAAAACCTCAGAGTATATATACCCTTTTTGAGGGTTAGAGGACATCACAACCTTTATGAACCACTGCCTAATTACAAAGTAACAAAAAGTGTGGGCCTTCGTGAAAAACAAGCCTTCCCCCAATCAAGCCCTTACTGTTGGGTTCCACTTGAGGTCCATTAAGGAACAGGGTAGATCTTCAAATTCCCTAGGCCTATTAAGGGGCAGGGAAGATTTTCAAATTCCCTTACCATTATATTACATTTCAATATAATTGCTTTCCTTTCCTTATATTTCAGTTTATGTGTTTACACTGATTACCATTGCCTAGAAGGTGAGGTAGGTTAAATTTTGCCCCACTTCAGAAGTTTTCAAGTACCATTAAGGGGTTTAAGGGTAGTTAGCTTTTCTGCCAGTGTAACCCTCACTGATCATGTTCCTCCAAGAGGAAGGAAGAGCCTGAGCTTACAAACAGCAACAGATATAGAGACCTCAGTCTCACCAGTTATAACAATGCAGCCTCTTTAGGTTACACAGCCAGTCAAAGCATCCTATAATCCTATATCCATACACTGGGAAAGGGCACAGAAGTCTCCATGTTGGCAATCTTGACATGCTCCAAAGGCCCCTGAGAGCATTTCCATATTAGATGATCTAGGGATGCCTGGACAAGCTCAAGTCGTACAAAAAAACCTACAATACCTATGCATTTAAAAACATTTTAAGGAATCCATGGTTTTTACTGGATTGTCGGTGAAGTCCATGCCACACAAAAATAGGATTGACCTTAAAAAAAAAAAACAACAACAACACTGTCTTAATATGATAATATTAACTCTCATTTTCTATTATCTCTTTGGGCCTAATTACTAAACAACAATCCCTCAAGTGTAGCCTGAAATTATATTTCAATCATAGCAGCCAGATCTATTGAGCTTAAGCAACTTGACCATCCAGCCAAGTGGGCTTTGGGGATAGATTATTAGTTCAAGAGATGGCCATTCTGAGGGCGCTCAGTGCAGTATACTGGATTCTTATTTAGAACTCTCAGGAAGGGGAGAGGGAATCTTGATTCTGTAACTGATTTGCTCTGTAGTATTGAGAACTAGATTCCTTATTTTTTCTTTTACTTGAAATATTTTTAAAGAAGAAAAAAACTGTCCTCTCTCTTTTCTCTCATTACTCAGCATCTGAACCATAATGTACCAGACACATATTATATCTGTGCCTAGGTTACAAGTATTTTTACCTTCTAAGTTCCTATGTCCCTTACCCACCATCCACAAATTTTGGTGTATTGGGGATTTTATTCAACATCTCTATTTTATGGTTTGATATCCTTTTTTAAACTGTAGTTTGCCTCTCTAGACATAATTGCCATCATCATCGTCATCATCATCATCATTCTTGGAGGGCATCATTGGGCCCTGGGGGAACTATACAATATTTAAAATGAAATCTGACTAGGATAGTGAGTCTACTGCTTTTCCTTTAATTGGCTTTAATTTCTGTGCAGCACAGCTTATTATTTTTGTTGTTTTCTAGTACTGCCATTTCAGCAAGGAATAAAGCTAAGAAGGGGAAAAAAGGAGGGATTGGAACTCTGTCCTTCTTAATGAAAGTCCTGGATACTCCACAGCCCTGTGGAAATACAGGCTGAACCCTGAGTGTTTTTGTGACAGCCAGGCATTATAAAAAGAAAGACTTTCCATGTAGGAAGGTGAATTTAAAACAATTCTCTCTTTTTTCTTCTGGTAAATGAAGCTAATTTAATAAGATATATAAATAACATACAGAAGAATTAATATGTAATAGTAATAATTTGAATATTTATGGCTAACATCTTCTGTTGTTCAATTTCTATGAAATAACGTAAGAAAACGAGCAGCTAGGTGATGCAGTGGAGAGTGTGCCAAGTCTGAAGTCAGGAAGATTCATCTTCCTGAATTCAAATCTGGTCTCAGACACTTACTATCTGTGTGACCTTGGGCAGGTCACTTAATCTTGTTTGCCTTAGTTTCTTCATCTGTAAAATGAGCTAGAGAAGAAAATGGCAAGCCACTCCAATAGCTTAACTAAAGAAAACTCCAAAAGGGTCACGAAGAGTCAGGCACAACTGAAAATGACTAAACAACAAATGTCAAAAAAAATTTCAGCTGTTTTTAAAAATCTTATTTAAAGTTATTTACAATTTTTTTTTTCATATGATTGGCTACCAGGAGGAATAGCCCTTTCCTTGGCATTTATATGATCACAATGGAGGTGACAGGTGTAATTTGACCTAAATAAAGAAGATACTTTCTAGTAATAGTCCACATTTAAATAACGCAGTAGCACTTTACAGGTTACAAAGTACTTTTCTCACAACTATACTTTTAGGTGGATAAATGTAAAATATTATTATCCCAGTTTGACGTGCTAGGAAACTACAGTCACAAAGTTTAAGTGACTTGACCAAGGTCATATACCTAGAAAGTAGTAGAAACTTGGAGCAGCCTTTGGCTCAATGGATAGAGTGCCAAGTCTGAAGTCAGAAAGTCTCATCTTCCTGAGCTCAAATCTGACCTCAGGCAGTTACTAGGTGTGTGACCCTGGGCAAGTCACTTAACCCTGTTTGCCTCAGTTTCTTCATCCATAAAGTGAGCTAGAGAAGGAAATGGCTAACCACTCTAGTATCTTTGCTAAGAAAATCCCAAATGGGGTCACAAAGAGTCAGACGGGACTGGATGACAAGTCAAAACTTGATTTGAACCAAATCTTTTTACTCTAAAGCCCATAGATACCACTACTCTAAGAAACTGCTTCAAAATGCTAGTCATCCCAATCCATCTCAAAATTCCTGCTGCAATTTTTAATCCCCAAATAGTCATTACTACAGATATTAATGTGGAAAGATCCCTTTGGGAAATTGCTGCTAGAATAGCATAGTGCTGAGTCATTTGTCATGGGACTGAGAGGGAGGTCAATAAATCCTGCATATTGTTTTTCAGTCATTTTAGTTGTGTCCAACTCTTCATGACTGAATTTGGGATGTTTTTGGCAGAGATACTGGAATGATTTGCCATTTTTTTCTTCAGATGAAGAAACTGAGGCAAACAGTTTACCCTGCTTGCCCAGGGTCACCCAGCTAATAAATGTCTGAGGACAGATTTGGATGGTGAAGATGAGTCTGTGTGACTCCAGGCTCAGCACCCTATCCATCATGGCACCTCATTGCCCCTGAATCTTGGATACATGTGTCATAGCATAGATTTAGATGTGGGAGGGATTCCTGAGATCACTTAATCCACTCCCTTCAATTTATAAATGAGCACACTAGGCCTAGAAAGATGAAGCAATTTGCCTGAGGTATCTTAAGTAATAAATGTCAGGGCAGTAATTTAAAACTGGGTTCTTAGATTCCAGAGCTAATATTTCCACCAAGCATCCACTGACTATCTGGCCTTCATGCAGCAGTAGTTATTTAGAGAATGGTCACTAACCAACAGAAGCAAATTGTCCAAATAAAATCCAATTCTTGGGCAAATTTGACATGATTAGCTATTTCATGGTCTTACATATTTTTAACTCAAATTCCCATGTGCTTAGGAAGAACTAATCTGACTAGAACAGTTAATAAAGTTATTTATCTGGGTGAACATTTGGCTTAGAAGATGGAGCACGGCCTTGGGGACAGGAGGACTCTTCTTCCTGAGTTCAAATCTAGCCTCAGACCCTCACTAGCTGTGGTGACCCTGGGCAAGTCATTTGATCATCCTTGCCTCAGTTTCCTCATCTGTAAAACAATCTAGAGATAGTATCTTTGCCAAAAAACACAAAATAGGGTCACCGAAGTTAGACATAACAGAAAAACTACTGAATATCATACACAGGGGTAGCCTTGAGGTATAGGTAACTTAGGACCAATGATGAGAGCATACTTTAAGAGATTCCCCATATTCACAGGTTATAGCAACCCTAAAGACTCCCAAATCCAGGCTGGTGATGAGAATGCAATGAGTATGAGGGTTAAGGGATTATATGACAAGGTTTTGGGTGGCATATAGCAGACAAGATTCCAAATAATCCAGTGTTCAGGTATCTAGATGATTGGGTGAATACAGTGCTGGACCTGGAATTAGGAAGACCTCATTTTAAATCCTGCCTCACATACTTACCAGCTCTGAGCCCCTAAGCAATTAATTGATCTTCTGCCTCAATTTGTTGTCTATAAAATGGAGATAATATTAGCATGTACCACTAGGGTTTGTTGTGATATTAAAGGGACACATTTGTAAAGTGCTTTGTAAAACTTAAAATGCCATATACATGCTAGCCATTGTCATCATTATCACCTTTGCTGAGATGAATGAAAAGCCCAAGAGACAGAGTTTCCAGGTAATTGATGGTTATTAATTATGCTATCTGATAATAAATTGATGTTTCGTGGTTTCGGTTACCAAAGACAAAACCATGGAGATCAGTGAATGCTTAAAAACCTTTGGAAAAGGAGCTGCCTCTGACTGGTACGATAATCAACCCTGATTGGTGAACAATTAATGACAAGATAGACATATTAGTGAGGAGGTGGCTGAAAACCTGACTTGATCAATTCTTGGACAAAGAAATCCATCTCTCCCCAAACCACACCAGTTGGTTTTCTCCTTCAGAAGCTGCATTACTGAGCAGACCACAAAGGGGATGAGGTGGGGGAGAGGGCAGGCTGCAAGGCAGAGACTTACTTCCTAAGGGCAAGAATTCACCTAGACTAGATTCTATTTATAAGGCCTTGTAGTTGGGTGGTGTCCCGCCCAAGATAAAGAGCATGTACCTGGAGGATTTGGGCTACCAATGTCCTTCAGATATTGGCTGACTGGCTTATAGAGGTTGGTCTCTGAATGAAGAAATAGAAAGGAAAAACCTCAATCCTAATTTAATAATAGGTTATTAATATAACAGGAAAACAATTACTTCTCTCATCATCATTCTACCATGATGCAGAAAGTCATAATACAAAAGACTTTCAGTTATAGAGTAAACCAAGGTTAATTACAAGGATGCAGAGGAACAGGTATCTGATATTTCCATAAACAATGAATGCAGCTTGTTTGCAGAGCCCAGAGCAGCCCCCCCAAGCCAACCTTGGGCCTCAGATTCCTGATTACTGGGTAGGTGTCAGTCCTGGTCAATATGCCACCAAGGGTGCATGGTGACAGTTAATATCTCTAAGCACTGGGTGACTCAAAGTTTCTTCCTCAGGGCTTGTGTACCCTTTGTGACTAAGTGGAAAAGTACTGAAAGCTGAGTTTTTGTTTTGTTTTGTTTTGTTTATTTTTGTTTTTCCATTCAAACTAGTTCCCTCAGGATGGAGAATTACAGCAGACTGTGACCCAGGATTCCAGGGCTTTATCATTGTTTCAAGATGAAATCCTACCTAAACTGACTCCATACAGGGCATCTGAAAAAAAAAAAAAGGTGGGGGAGGGGTGTGATCTAGAGGAAAATTGACCTGTGCCTGATGGGAAAGCTAGGAGGGAAGAGAAGCTAATTCCTGGGAAACAGAAATTTAAGTAGAAAAGCAAAACTAAGGACATAATAATCATAGCTAGCATTTAGAGAGGGCTTTATCATTTGTAGACTTTTTTGCAAATATCTCATTTTGTCCTTGCAATAATTCTGGAAGGTAGATGCAATTATTATCTTTATCTTACAGTTGAGGAGCCTGAGGCAGAAAGAAATTAAGTGACTTGCCCTGCACTTACAGCTAGTAAGTATCTGAGGTCCCATTTGAACCCACATCTTCCTGACTCCAGGTCCAGCTCTCTGTGCCCCCTGACTGCCTCACGTGTCACACGTGATAGATGGTTATCAGATGATGAATGGGGCTGGGATAGAATTCATAGGCATCCAACACAGCTGGTATCCATCACAGAAAGTATTCCTGTCACTGACTTCTCCTCATGGCCATTGCTAGAGTGCTCCTATTGGTACATCTCATTCTGGATCTAGATTTGCTCAAAGCTCTAAAATAGAACTTGACATCTCTTCAGGAAAGTTGAATCTAACTCCCAACCCTCAGAAGCCACACCTCCCATTCCGAGTGTATCTAAGGGCTTCCACTCAGGGTTCCTCTAATGCCCAAATGCATTCAGAAAACACCGAACTGCATCTAATTCTGTTGCTACTTGGTACAGGCTAATAACAGATTGGTACTTCTAAGTTAGAAGCTGGAGATAAGGTCCCCAAAGTACCGTTCTACCCATTCTGACCATGTGGCATTAGAGACAGCTCCCAATTCTTTTTCCTGTCTCCTTTGGCTAGTAGTACATCAATATTGAGATTTCTGAACATCCCCCAAAACTTTAATGCTGTTCCTTAGGGTAGTGGCAGGCTCAAAACAAGCTATCCCCAAATAATTAAGAGTGAGTTGTAAATGTTTTGTAGAGGTAATGCATTTAATTAGTTTGTACCTGATTTGCATATGGGGTATAATTTGCATGCCAATTACTTACTTTGAATGTTTTCAATTTGCCCATAATTTTTATTACTGCTATCACGACCTGTCCCCCTATAATCCTGAAGAATCTAGAATTGGTTATGTACCAAAACGTATCTGGAGTAGTTCTAATGGAGGCATGTGTGATCATAAGGGTCCAGGGACAAGCCTGGAAGAAAAAGAGTGGCATTCTTATCAAATGCTTAATCTTGCTTCTGCTGCAGCTAAGACACATTATTCAATCTTGATTTTGGCTTCTCTGTTAATAAAATAACAGTGGAGTCGTGTTTTAAAAATTAATTAGGGAGTGTTCTGAAATGCTACCAGGCTTGAATGTGTCATTTAAGCATCAAAGATTAGTAACCTAAAGGTCTTGAGGGTGCATCCTAATTCACAAAGCAGTCCTATTATTTTAGAAACTCATGCTCCTCATCTGCAAGATAAAGGGGTTGAACTATAATTAGGGTTCTATGATCTCAATCCTTCTCCGTGATAACCATGTGGTTTTGTTTTTGGTTTTTGTTTGTCTCTGGAGTCCCCGTGAGAAACCCATGTTGTTGTTGTTTTTACAATAATGAACAAAAATTAAGAAAGCAAAATTATTCGTGTCTATTCCGTAGCCGGTAGGTCTTCTAGTGGCAAGCACCATGAAACTCTTGGACTGATTGATTCAGAATGAAGACTGAGAAGGATGGGCTGCTGCATTTTTCAAAAGCAATGATTAGAACCAAAAAGGTGGGGGGGTAGGGGAAAAGAAAAGGTGGTCCTTTGGGAGTTACTGACAATGGAGATAAATCATGTTTTTGAAATTATATGTAAATGCTGTGTTCAATTTTTCAGCTGTGACAAGAATAAGGTTATGTTTCTTTCTCTCGGGAAAATAACTGTGGGCGGCTGTTGTTAACTTACCTTGACAAGCCTATTTTATGACTTCTGATGGAGAATGGGAGACATCTGGCGGACACTGTTTGTTATTGCAATATGTGTAAAACCGCTGGTAAAATCTAATATTAATGCTTAAAGGAGTGAGAAGGGAGAAAAATGATTCTGAGAAAAAGTAGAACAGAATGTTCTGGTTCACTTATTGACTGAATTATGATTACCTAATTAATAATTCACCTGTAAAGGAAAAGAAAGGTAGAAGTTCAGTACTTACCTTTAAACTAGAAAGTTGACAAAGACTTAAAAAATAGAGCCCTTTAAATAAGAACTTAAATGGAATTTAAAAATATTTTATATTACTAAGAATATACATTATTCCCCTGGAAGTTAGGTCCTTACAAATATTTTGAAAATATTATAGCACTTCTCCCTCCTCCAATACTTGCCCCTCTAGAAATCTGTTTATACACACCTATGTATATGTACGTTATGTTGTATACATTTATTTATTTATTTATATGTGTGTGTATGTGTACACACATATATGTATATATTAGTAAGTCATACTTCCCCCTCTGGAAACCTGTTTATACACAAATATACATGTACATATATATGTACATTATGTTATATGTTCACATATATATAATATATACATACATATATTAGTAAGTTGTTATAAATTAAATTTTCTTGCTATATTGACATCTCATTCTATTATGTCATTGCATAATGAAGGATCTTAAATTTCTCTAAAGAAGATCCCAAAGGAGAAAAAGAAAAGATGTAAGCTAAGTAATTTTAATGACCACAAGTTAAATAAAAGATGGTAACAATTTATATAATTTCACATTTTTTTCTAGATACGTTTGCCTCTTTGCTCTGACTGGTCCTTTAAGATCTCAAGACCAACATCATTCCCTTGGGCTCTCTTCTCTTCATAAACCTGTAAAATTCCCACGTTAATATCTGACTAGTGACTTATAGAATCCAAAACAGCTGGTGATTAGAAGGCTGAACTTTTAGACAAACCAACAGTCAGGATTATTTTCTGCTCCTTCCTTGTACCTTCTTCATTCATTATACTTTTGTTCTTACCATCACCTCATTCTGATCAAAGTTCAATAGTTATGTGAAAGCAGCTTGGAAACTGTAAAGTGCTTAGAAAAGTAAGGTTAGGCTATTCTTTCCATTATTGCTATTATGAAATACATCCTATTTTCCTCCTCCCAACTCACCAGTCCTAGAGATGCAACCAGGTTTGACTATATCATGGACTGAATATGTGTAATGTTTCTGGGTTCAGAAAAGAATCGATTCTGTTAAAGGAAAATATACTTTTCAACATGGAAATGAAAGAAGAAAAAGGAATTTTGTTAGCCTGATTTCTCCTGGATAAAATTTATTTCGACTGTGTCTCATGCAGGGCATCCTTATATATAACAAAGTTAAATCAGAAAATAAGACCTGTTTCAGAATCTTTCCACCTGTCTTACTCTTACTAACTTTCCTCCTGTAAACATTCCTCTAAAGTGAAACTTGTATTTTAGGGTCCCACCTAAATGTCTCTATAATGGCGAGCAGCAACGAATGAACATGATTGAATTTGTTAATTTCCATAGGTTTCCCTGTCAGCATCTCCAAAGGGCCATAACTCTGGAAATAGCAACTTGGTATTAATGCAATTTAGCATAGTGAGGATCACATTTCTTGTCCTTGTGTAGCCATGAACCACAGAATGGAGAATGTTCACACTGAAAAGACTTCGTATTTTATAGATGAGAAAACTGAAGCCCAGATAGTTTACCAAATTTTTAGTCTAGCTGATCACTAAATGAGCTACTGGTGAAGTCAGGACTAGGATTTGGGCATCCTAAATTCCCATTCATGAACTCTTTCAATTAACTTTTTATTTCATTTTACTAAGGTAACAGAATTCCACTACAGCTCTAAACTCTTAGCTATTAGTAAAGAGCTTACCAAGCACAGGTTCTTAGATATAGTCATTCTTTTTTTTTTTTCTAGCTATTTTTTGTTTGTTTTTTCTTAACCAACTCTGTTGTGCCAATGATATTTTTATAATCAGTTTCATTTTTGACCATAATATTTCGGGGCAAAGGATTCACCCATGTTCAAGTAATTGAAGATTTGATCCAAGAGTCTAGGCAGCACTTTCTCAGTCATTACTTCATTCTATTGGAAGAATTGCAAAACAGATAATTATACTTTGAATAATAGCTAGTGCTTATATATTGCTTTAAGGCATTGACATGTCCTGATATTTGTGTTTTTAGTATATAAAGAGAAACATGACTAGCCTTTGAGAAGAAAGTTTTTACATCATGTTTTTATATCAAGTCATCAACCATTTATTAAACACATTTTTTATATACCAGGTGTTCTGCTGAGTGCTTGGAATACAAAGAAAGGCATGAACAGTCCCTGCCCACAGGAGCTCATGATCTAATAGGGAACAACACACAAACAACTAGGCACAATTAAGATACATGCATGATAAATTGGAGATAATCTCAGAGGGAAGACATTAACGTTAAAGGACACCAGGAAAGGATTCTTGCACAAGATAGAATGTAAGCTGGGACCTGAGGAAGAAGAGAGTTCTAGGAATGGAGGGACAGCCAATGAAGATGTACAGAATTGAGAAGTGAAGTGTCTTGTGTGAGAAACCACAAGAAGGCCAGAGTGAATAATCATAGAGCATGTGAAAGGGAGCCAAGTATAAGAAGACTGGAAAGGTAGAAGGGGCCAAGTTATGAGCAGCTTTAAAAGCCAAACAGAGGATTTTACATTTGATCCTGGAAGTAACAGGAAGCAACAGGAGTTTATTGAATTAGGGAATGTGGGTGGGAGGTAACATGGTCAGAAATGGGCTTTAGGAAAATCACTTTACAACTAAGTGGAGAATGAATGGAAATGGGTAGAGACTTGATTCAGGGAGACCAAAGAGATGAAAGCCTGCCCCAGGGTGGTGGCAGTGTCAAAGAAGAGAAGGGGCCATGTACAAGAGATAGTAACAGGCCTTCACTAAAACCAGGATCAGAGAGACCCCTTGGGATACTTAGTATTGGGAGTAGAATAGAGTACAGTAATGCTGTACCTTGGGACCCAGCTCAATCTTCTTCAGACACTTGTCACCAACTCTACCTGCCTGGTTGTCAAAATCTATGGGTTTATGTTGTCAGTTTCATGATTTTTCAGGGCTACATCCTTTGATTTCCATTAGGAAAACCCTTCTAGGTTTTCTACTCTATTTCTGAATGCCACTTCCAGGGGAATCAGGAAGTATTTATGGATAGACTCAATTTATTCGATATCAACTTCCAGACCTGTTGGTAAGTCCATTCCCACGATCCCCCATTCCTTCTACACACAGACCAAATGAAAAATCGTGAAGAAAAGTTTGACTTTAGAGCAATTCTGTGCCTTTCCCCATTTTCCTGAGCATCAACCCTTAGGCACTTTCTAGACTTATTTTCTCTTTTGCATTACATCTCCTTCTATCAAAAACAACTCTCAGGAAAGATTGAGGATTTCATCCACACTAAACTAAACAGTAAATAAAAAGGCTTAAAAACATTTAACCACTTTAAGCTGTGTCTATATTTCAGTAGGCTGACAAAACTTTTACATAAAACAACAAAGACGGTAATAGAGAAACATCTATGGACAAGGATGTTTCCAATACCCCTGAAATCAAATATAAGTGCATATATTTTCCATTTGTAGTTAAAGTTGATTGAGTAAACAATTTTCCAGATTCTATTTGTGGCTTCACTTAGTATTAAAATATTTGGATATAATGCTACAGAGATCCCTCCTATTGATTTCCATTAAGACAGCCCTATTTTCCCCCAAGCTCCAAATGGATGTTTCTTTCCAATAAGTAAAGTCAATTTCAAACCAATTAAACATGGAAACTTATAGAAGGCGAAGTTAATGGTTGGTGTTTTAAAAAGAGTACAGAAAGAGAACAGAGTTTTCTAGAACAGACCAATAAAGAAATGTTTGGCAAATATCTAGGTAGAAAGTGGTCATGACAACCAAGAACAGGTCATGCCAGAATAACCTAATTTCCTTTTTTGACATTTTCATTAGATGGGTACATAAGAGTGATGCTATGGATATCATTTACCTAGATTTTAACAAAGCTTTAGATAAAGTATAATATATGTCAGCAGTTGTTAATGGTCTATGGTCAACATAACAGGAGATATCTAGCAATACACCAGTGGTTTGGGCTTGTCTAACAGACAGAACCACATGCAATGGGTAGAAATTTCAGCAAGCCAATTTAGCCTTTACATAAGAAAAAAATAGATCTGTCCAAAAATAGAATGGCCTTCTTTAAGAAGTGATAGGTTACCTCACACTCAAGTAGAGACTAAATGAGCATATTTGTTATGAAAGATCTCTTTCATGAATGAGTTGGACTTCTAGACGGCTGCCAAGCCTTTCCAAATCTAAAATTATATGATTTTATGAATTAGGCTATCTTCTTTAATGTGCACTAAAATGTTTGATCATGTCTTTTACAATACTCCTTGTGTGCAAGTTATTTTTGGGAATTGTGATACACCTTACTTACCCCCAGCATGTGCCTTTGCATTGTTCTTTGGGTCACCTACATGGTGGTGGACAAAATTCACAATATATAGCTGATTCTTAAACCAAGATATTGTTGCTGTTCAGTTGATTATTTCGGCATATCAAACTCCTTATGACTTCATTTGGGATTTTCTTGGCAAAGATACTGGAGTAGTTTGCCATTTCCTCCTTCAGTTCATTTTACAGATGAGGAAACTGAAGCAAACAGGGTGAAGTGACTTGCCCAAGGTCACATAGATAGTAAGTGTCTGAGACCAGATTTAAACTCATGAAGATGTCCCAAAAGTCCTATAATGTATATCAAAATGTCACTTAAAATATTTACCTTGGGAAACTCTGGAATAATTCCAATGATATTACTATTATTCAAAACATTTTTGAAGCTCTTCTTTACAAAAGATTCCTGAGTCTCTGGCATATTCCTTTAAATACCCTTAATGTTGGTAAATCTTTTTTCTTTGAGCATAGATTTGATTTTTGGAAGGAGTCAAAGGTCATTCATTGTTCAGTCCAAAAACTAATGTGAATAACCAAGTCAGCTGAAGCATTTAGATTTAAAAATGAGTTGTGGCAGGAGAATAATGAACCTGATTTTCCTGTGTGGCTAAATGATGAGAGACTTCGACAAGTAACTTCAGCAATTACAATATCACTGAAATAATTTTGTAGTTTCCTTTGTTGATGGCTTTGAAAAAAGCAATTGGAATCTTAAGTTCTGAAGATGTTTTAAACATGCAGTCTCATTACATAGCCAGCTCTTCTCCTATTGTTAGACTTGAACTGGACTTTTCATTTGATTGATATGCATTAGCTTCATGATCATTCCAAATTATTATGTAGGATTTATCCATTACTGTGCTGAAAGTGTAGACTTCATTTTGTCATACCTATTTTTTTTTCAGGGATTTAGGGACCTTTGGAATTTACTACCTCCTTCAATGTAGTGCAGTGGAAAAAGAAGAGCCTTTGGGGTCCACAGACCTTCATTCATTCTTTCCAGTCCTGGCTCTGCAGGATTTTGATTCTTCCTGTTTGACCTTGAGCAAATCACTTACCCGCTCTGCACCTCAGTTTCCTGTAAAATGAGAGTATTGGACTTAATGATTTCCAAAGTCTCTTCCACATCTATTTCTAGTATCTTTCCATTATTCTTCCACATTAGAAGAAGTCCATAGACCACCAGACAACCAAAGTGGTCCACGGTACAAAAATAGGTTAAGAACCTCTGTTCTCAACAAACAGTGCACAGTTCATAGCAATGATCACACTTCAGATTTATCCCAAATTGTTACAAATGATGACCTTTAGTATCAGAAACTGAGGTTTTCAGCTCTTTTACATAGGGTTGGAGGTATACTTATTTTTACTTTTAAAGAATGCTGACATTGTAATTGTCATAATTTTCAAATCTTCTAAAACCAGGAAATCTTAGAAGTACTAGGATGCTTTTCATAACAAGGTTAATATTAGCCCTGGGGCTTATAAATGCAAATAAAATACAAATTATGACTCATTTCCTAATTGTGCTTGACTTTGCCTGGCATCTTTTTAAAAAGTTTGCATATTTGATTAAACTATTTGTGGATGCTTAATCCTCATTTGCTTTCTGTTTTTCTTCCCACAGTTTTCTTAAGTCTTTGCTAAAATTCTACTCACCATTCTGCATCCTTCCTTCCAAATCCACCCAACATAATTTTGGCCATTCTATACCACAAATTTTAATACTTTATCCTTTATTTTAAGGATATTTATAAGAACTTAAAATTGGGCTGAGGGAGGAGGTCATGAATTATAGTCCTTACACACATAACCGTTTACAAACTCATTTACAACATTCATTTCTATTAGTAAATAATCAGTGTATTCAATTTTGGCCATATCATACACATGAACTTATGAAATCCAGAAGTTTTAATTAAGTGGAGTAACCCCAATTACTTTGAGAAGGATGTTACAGAAAAAAAAAATAATTCTGTTGCAAGGGAGTTAAATACTTTGAAATATGACTAGATTCCTAATTGTGCAATGAATTCTTTTACATGGATAATTTTTAAATGCATTTTCTCATGCTAGACAGTTGGCAGTGACTAATATAAAAGCTACTGCCTCTAAGCTAGGCCAAGGTGAAGAATGAGGACATCTGGGAAGAAGCAAGTAGAGATTTTTCTGAAAATAGAAGAATTCTGAACTCTTGCAAAAGAAACTGGATATTAGAAATCAGAAACAAAGTTTAAAAAATGAGATCATTTTCAGTATTTCATATTTTTTGTTTCCACTATAATGAAATGAAATTCCCATCTACTAACAAACATGATAGTTAGTATTTGCACTGTTTTTGCTATGCAGTAAGGTCTTTTAAAAAATGAAATTCTGTCCATTCCAATAAAACTTGGAATAAATGTGATTCTCACCTGTGATTTTTCTAAGTACCAAGAGAGAACCCTTCTCATTTGACTATCATTAAAAATCAATGAGAATCATGCTACCAAAAGCCAGATGAGTCTTTTTGGAGAATTTACCCCTCTCTGGCTGGACATAAGAATTTCCATCCCTCTTATGAGTGTTATTTTATTCTCTTAATTCTTATGTTTTTCATTCCTCTTGTCATAAATAATTTAAAGACATAATAATAAGTTAATATTTGTTCGTTTTTCCTTTATCATTAAACTCTTGAGGTTCAGTTACTTTCTTCAAGCTTTTATTGAGCAGTTCTTGTTTTCCTGGCACTACTTTAGATGCTTGGATCTAGAAACTAAACAAAGATATCATCAACTGTCTGGAATCTAAATTCCAAAGGATACACAGAACTGATAAGAACCAAGGGACCAAGGAATAATATATACATATGTAATATGTCGATTCAACAAGCATTTATTAATGGACTGAAAAAAAGCCTTTATGCAGCATTTACTGTGTCCTAATTACTAAGGATACCTCTCCCCCCCAAAAAAAGTCAAGATAGTGCCTGTTGTCAAGGAGCTCATACTGTAATTGGGAGAAACAACATGTAGGAGGGTACAACTGCAAATCAGATAGAAAGTCCTTAAGGCCTAAGGGCACACTAGCAGGTAATTGGTAAGGCTGGTAAAATGGCAATGCTTAAAGTCCTAGAAGGTTTAACTGCAAGGCATATGGCATGACCCAGAGGATTTTGGGCTGAAGCTATAGGGCAGATGACAAGGCCTGGTGGTCTTCTACCTCACCAGAAAGAGTTTTGGTGGTGACTTCTAGCGCATATTATTAAGCACCCAATTTATACAAAAGCAATGTGTGTCATGCCTTTGTTCACATAAACAGGAACAAACTCTGATGTGTTTTGTCTAAGACAATAGTGGTCTTAATCTCCTCCCCCACACACACACATAGTCCAAAATTTTCTAGAAGGGGACAAAATAATATTGAGGTTAGAGAAAAACAAGTTCTCTTAAGATGTGCATTTTTTTAAAAGGAAATTAATCCTGAAAGTATACTATTATTACTAACTATATGTTAATACTAACCATTAAAAACTGATTAGTTCCCTTATTATGGAAGAACATTTGAATATTCATGAATTAAAGTTACTGTTACATTTATGTTACTAAAGATAGCCATCATTAAAATAATTCTCTTTGATTATCAGTACTCTAGAATTCCTAATATAATATACAAACATATTGTAACATTCCTGGCTTTAATGTAGAATATTAGATGCATACACACATATATACATGGGTACATACAACATAGGAAGATAGATTTACATATACATATGTATGGATATATATGTGATCAAATTACATATAAGCAAGACAATGTTTGCACTTTCTAATTGTCATTCCCCACTTTGGATATCATCCCATATTGTCTTTAATGAGGCCAGGTAAATATAGTATGATCAGTTATGCATTTCCAGACTTCTACTGGAGTACACACAAATCATTAAAAAAAAATAGACCATTTACAAATATAAAGTAACCTATTTGTTTTCTGAGATAAGGAAAATATAAAATTATATTTAAAGGAATAATAAGCAAAGATCAGTCTAAGAATAGAGAAAGTTTTCTAAGTTTTGCAGATGGAGTTTATTTTATAGCATAGGCTAGAGGATAGGATAGGTAAGATGTGCACACACATACTCTTTCCCTGATTTTCTTTATCTATCTATCCACATGTTTGTATGATCTCTCCCTTAAGCATTTACCAAAATGTAAGAACAGAGAAGTCAAATTGATAAGGAAGCAGGGGGCACAGAATAGGTTGGTGTTAGGAAAAGTGTAAATGACAATAGGACAAGGGGACAAGATACTGGAGGGTACAAGACTGTGTACCTGAACTGTTAAACTAAGCATGAGACCAGAAAAGTGATCATGGACTATGAGTAGAGGGAATGGTAGAGGGATCAGATGGCATGATGAGAATGAGGAATAATTTTAGGAAGAGTGAGTTAGAAGGAGAAATGGAATATCAGGCAGCCATAATCAGAGTTCAAGATAATAAATATAGCATATTTATTGTGAAACCTAAGTTATGGCCATCTCTGTGGATAGGTGAAGTGAAAAGAGGACATAGACCATAGGAGTGAATAAAATTGATTAACCAGGAAATGAGGAATTTTGAGGAGACATGAACACGTATGTTGAAATACCTAACTAGGGGGGCAGGATTTAGGGTTTGAAAGAAAGACTGTGATCTATTTAAGAAAAGAAGGAGACTGGCCTGGAGGCCAGTAGATAACTACCACAAATGTATGGACTTGGCAATATAGATGTATCATAAAATGAACCTTAAAGCAGTTGCCCAGTGATGGTAGAAAGGGGATAGCCTGAAAGCGGAAATGAGAACAAAGGCATTTTTCTATTCATCTTGGCCCAGTGTGTTTGGGAGTTATGAGAGAAAGAAAACTCATTGTCTTCTAAGGGAACTGGGTTTATTTGAGTATAATAAAATGCAAAGAGTGTTAGAAGAAAAGAAGTGAAGGGATGTTTATAATAGAATAGGTATTACATGGTAGAATAGTTGAGCAGAAGAGGACGAATATGTTAGGACTGAAGTGGATGGAGATTAGAAAGTGGTTGTGGGGAAAAACGATGTTCCCCTTAATAGATGACAAACCTTCAGTTACAGTTTTTAAGGGAAAAGAGTATATGTGCAGCAAATCAGGAGGGTGGAGAAAAGAAAGAGTGAAGTTGCCAGCAGCAGTATAGAGGAAATACCAATTAAGTGAGAGTTCATCCTGCAAGATCTTGAGACAACAGAGAACAGAACCAGGTGGTACTGTCTTGAAAACAAGGGACAAAGAGGTTGAAATAGCAAGGTGATCAGTTTTGGATGGATCAATAAATATTGGTAATCAAGTCCACAGAGGGCTGACTAAATTCCTACCAAAATTCTTTTTGCCTCATACCAAGATAAGAAGGAATGATGCTAACCTAAAAGATTTCCTGAATGTGGAGTGTGGTGTTGTTGTTCAGTCATTCCAGTCATGCCTGACTCTTTGTGACCCCATTTCAAGTTTTCTTGGCAAAGATACTGGAGAGGTTTGTCATTTCTTTCTCCAGCTCATTGTACAGATGAGGAAACTGAGACAAACAGGGGTTAAGTGACTTGCACAGGGGCACACAGATGGTAAAAGTCTGAGGTCAGATTTGAACTCAGGAAGATGAATTTTCCTGACTCTAAGCCCAGCACTCTATCCACTGTATCACTTAGCTGCCTCAAGGTGGAGTGCATACTTGACTTATAATCAGACATTGTATCTAAGGTCCTTGTATTGTCCTAGGGCCTAGTGGAACAAGGACTCGTATGTGAGACTGGTCCAAATTAGATACTGGCATGATTCTTGTTCCAGAGACTTGAGACTTTGTTGTTTTCTCAGAGAATTCAGTGATGTAGAGCCAAAAGTGGTAGTTGGTCCTGGGACAAAGAGGCCCCCAAATCCACTTCCTGGAGGGATCCTCTCCTAAATCTAGTGATGGAGGAAGAAGGACTAGACACTAGTGGGACAAAAGTTCCAGTTCTAGTAAAAGCTCTGTCTTACCTGTGTCCTTGATAGGTGAAGGTCTTGTGACTTTTCTACAAACTAAGCACTCCAACTAGCACATACAGGTATTTTCTCTGGTGGATTCCCATGCCTGGCATGTTCTTTCTCCTCCACTCTGATTACTGAGCTCCCCAGATTCCTTTAAATCCCAACTCAAATCTCACTTTTACAGACATTTTCTCTCTTTCAATTATTTATTATTTTTCCTGTATGTAGCTTGCTTTATGTATATTTGTCAGTATTTTGTCTTCCCCATTAGATTGTAGCTTTTTGAGAACAGAGACTATATTTTCCCTTTTTTTTGTATCCTCATAGTTTAGCACAATTATCTTTTTTTTTGAATGACTTGTTTATTTACTTTTAGTTTACAAGATTCAGTTCCACAATCATTTGAGTTTCAGATTTTCTCCCCTCCCTTCCCTCGGCCCCCCATGGTGGCAGCACAATTATCTTGCACATAGTAGGCACTTAATATTGATTGATTGATGGGAGGCTGATACAGATGAAAGAGAATGTCTTGCCTTCAAGCCAGGTTAATGACTTTAAACTTTATTCCAGAGACTATGAGAGTCAGTGTAAGGTGTTCAGAGTAAAGCATCAAAAAGATTACAAAGGTAACAGTAGAGAAGAATAGACTGGAGACAGGAAGACTACAGGCAAGAAGATAGTCCAGGAAAGAGGAAACAAGAGGATCAAGGAAAGTCACTTGAAGGATACCATCATTTAAGGAGAGGAAAGAGTATAAAGAGCCAGCAGGAATGGGGAGAAAGAAGAGCAGTTAAGGAGGCAGGAGGAGAACCATAAGAGTATATTATCACAGAAGCCAAAAACATAGAGAAGAATCAAGCCAGAGGAACTGGTTAGCCATATAAAATATTGCTGGTGAAAGGGTGGCTAGGTGGTGCAGTGAATAGAGCAGCAGCCCTGGAGTCAGGAGGACCTCAGTTCAAATGCAGCTTCAAATGCTTGACATACTTTACTAGCCATGTGACTTTGGGCAAGTCACTTAACCCTAATTGCCCTCCAAAAAGAAAAAAAAAAAAAAATATATATATATATATATATATATATATATATATATATATATTACTGGTGAAGGAGGATGGTGGGGGGTGGGGGGGGTGGCATGTCATTGCTTTCTTTTTCTTTTCTAGCTATGAGGCTTAGAAATTGCTTGTCTTACACTCTCTGGCTAACATCCCCCTCTGTAGAATTAGGATTTTTTTTTTTTTTTCTCCCAAAACTTAAAGAAATAGGAGGAATTTTGAAATTTTCCACTTCAGAGCTGGTACACAAGTCTACTGAATATCCTCAACAGTTATGAATCTTTATCTTTTAAGAGTGAAAGTGAATTTTGGAAATGACCAAGACATCTACAATTCTAATGCAGATGAATGAGATTATTGCCCTTACTGAGTAGGACAACTTTGTGATTAAAGATGTAGTGGAGTTATGATGTCCAGTTTCCCTATTGCATTGGATTGCCTGGAATACTAGCTATGGAGTCAGAAGTTGTGACTTCAGATCCCACATCTGACACTACTTTCAGCACCTTATTCATGTTACTTAACTTCTCTGGGCCCATTTTCTCAGCTATAAAATGAAATTGTGTAGCCTCTGAGATCTCTTCTCCCTCCAGATCTGTGTTTCCAAGTATAATAGGCATTTGGACGTATAAGTTCTACTGTCTTTTGGGAGGAATCATAGCTCAGATGCTTTAATAGCAGGATGGCCCTCAACAAACCACTTAATGAGTTAGTTCTTCACTTTCCTGATCTATAAAATGGGAATGAGGATACCAGTTCTACATATGTCACAGCACCTTTAGGAAGGAAGTGCTTTGGCACAGTTAGTGTGCTATGTAAATGTGAGCTATTAACTCTTATTTATGTTCATGCTCCTTATAAGATTGCTTATTTTTTGTCACTAGTATTCTGAAGGCATGCTTGAAGAAAATTGCAGATGACTTTCTTTTATTAAAGCGTTTTAAATTTTCCATGTTTTAAATATAATAAAGAATGTGTTGCTGACATTTAAAATTAACCACACTCCCTTTCTAAGACAGAATATCTGAGAGGTGTTTAAATGATTTTAAACTATTAGGCAGTGTTTGTATGTACAGGAATGCCCAAGTACCTGAATATGTCTATATATGTTCTTTGATTACATAGAAAGTCTGGGTTTCTCTCTGACAAGAAAATCAGGAAATAGAGCTGGGCCTGTAAATGCTTTGCAGTTGATCAAAGCATTAGCCATACTGAGTGTCTCTTCAATTATGCTTCATAGCTTGAAGCACTGCAGCCACAGGGCCATTTACATAATTTCCTGTTTTCCAGGGTATTTCCTTCACATAGGTACTGTTACCAAGCATTTAGAAATGGAAAAAGCATGCTGGTGATACAATGGTTATTCAAGAGCATTTGCAGGGAACAAAAGAGTCACTGATTTACAATGTAAAAAATATGTGGGTCCTGTGGTGCCTTGCATACAGAGCAGAAGAGCAAATAGCGCATAGAAATGGGGTGATCTTAAGTGAGAACACACTTTTTTTTTAGGTCTGATCTCTGGTAATGATAAAAGCACTTAATTAGTAATATGGGCTAAAGCTAAGCACAAAACCACAGACATAGAGCTGTGCAAATCACCAAGGTCTTTAACTTCCTGCTATAGACTAGAAATATACAAATAATGTGCTATATAATTCCTTTGGGAATTTAAGGAGGGGAGATATAGCTCATACTCTCAGGAAATTTGCCTTATAACTTATGATATGAAGACAAAAGCTACCCAGCAAGGACATGACCCAGTCTATTTGGGACAGTCACTCAGATCCTTTTCATCCTGATCCTAGAATATGTCCTGGCATAGGTGAAATCTAACCAGGAGGAGGTTAAGTCTTCCAGGATGCTATGATGACCTGCGAGGTTCCTGAACATTAGGGATTCCCAAATAGTAATAAACAAAGAGAGCTAGTGATTTTTGAAAATTCACCAATCTAGGGTAAGCAGATACCAGATTTATTTAAATACAGCAATTATGGATAAGCTAGACAAGGATAAACACAGAGATTGGTATAATCCCATTGGTACTAAATGCTGTTAAATATAGACCTATCTCTAGTCCTATCATGGGGCAGCTGGGTGGTGCAGTTATCAGGAAGATTTATCTTTGTGAGTTCAAATCTGGTCTCAGACACTTACTATCTGTGTGACTCTGGGCAAGTCACTTAAACCTGTTTGCCTCAGTTTCTCATTTGTAAAATGATCTGGAGAAGGAAATGACAAAACACTCTATTAACTTTGCCAAGAAAACTCCAAATATTGTCACAAAGAGTCAGATTCAACTGAAAACAACTGAACAACAGTCCTGTCACATCTCTCAAATTCTCAATGATTTTTTAAAAGATTACTGGCAGCAATGATTCTATTTTCTTATCTACCAGTTCTTTCTGTGTCCTGGGAATTAGTTCATCCAGAGCTAATGACTTGAACTCATTGAGGACATCTTAGTACTCTCATCATCTCACTGTCTTCAATTTCGATTCCCCGCTGACCACTTTTGTTCTGTCCTTTCAAGTTTGACTGATTTTCTCCTTGGGAGTGAAAATGGATGGAAAATAAGTTGAGATGTTCTGCCTCGTTCATTCATTTGCTCTCATGCCTTCACTTCCCTCATTTTGTAATATGGCAACAAAATTCCTTTTATATTATCCATAGTATTTGTCACTAGCTTTAATTTCTGAGTTTTTACGCTCTTGATACTATCCTTCCAGGACCAAGCCACTGTTTTATAATTTTTCTTTCTATGTTTTTTGTCCTTACTTTGATCATCTATACAAATCCTTAAAAATTCTAACTTGATCAGTATATTTCCTATATTATTTTATTGCCTTAAAAAAAAGAATATTCAGTTCTTTAAAAAATAATTGCCATCTTTCCCAATGACTTCTCTTGCATGTAGAACCCCATCATTTATAATGCATTTCTTCTTTTTTGAGAAGAGTAGAGTATGTCTTATCCTCAATCCTTTGAAGTCATGATATAGCATGCCTTGATCAGAATTCTGGTAACTTTCAAGTTTGTTTTCCTTAACTTTGTTTGTTTTTACTTTGAAAATTATTCTCCTGGTTCTGTCTACTTTGAGATTCCTCCATTCATGTGAGTCTTCACATTTTCTCAGAATTTTTAATATTTATCATTTTTGTGGCTCTATAATATTTCCCTATATGAAATATAGTAGATAATATTAATTAACATATTATATCAATTAAATATATTTTATTATACACTAATTTGTTCAGCTGTTCACAAATCAATGGTCACTTTGTTTCCATTTTTTTGCTGTCAAAAAAAAGTAATGTTATAAATATTTTTTGCATATGGGATTTTTTTCTCTGTCTTTGATGTCACTGAGTTAAAGCATATTTTCAGTTTAATGAATTGTCTTGTACAATTCCAAATTGTTTTCCAGAATTACTGGGCCAATTCACAGATCTACCTTCAGTGCCACCCTAGTGGGCTTGATATACCATAATCCCTTTAATACATTTTCCTTTACTTTATTGATAGGTTTAGACTAAAACCTGAATAATTTTAATTTATATTTCTATTTTTAGTATTAGTGATCTGGGGCATTCATTCATATAATTATTGCCCTTTTGTATTTATTCTTGTAAAAACTGTACTTTTTATCATTTGAATGGATTGTGATCTCTATTCCTAGAGAGGACTCCTGAATTGATGAGATCACAGATCCATTGTATTTGAGGATTATTTCATTATTTTCAGCATATGAAAGAGAACTCATTTTAATTCTATATGAATTCTTATGTTTTAATGTTTATGGTGCCTAGATTTATTTTCTTTTCCACCAGGCCCTGTTATAATATTTCCTTTCAGGGATTCCTTGGTTCATTTCTCTCTTCCTGGCATTTTGTGATGTTTTCTTTGATCTGGAATTTGGAAGATGTTTGACATTCATATTTATCGACATACTAAATTTAAGTTTTCTTTCAGACATTATGCTACAAATTCTGTTTTCAAATTAGTCATTCTAATAGTCCAAGGAAGTTTTATTTGATTTCTTGAAACATGATGTCAGATATGTCCAATAGCAGAGAGCAAAACTCTCAAGAACAATGAGAAGTCACTGTAATATTGGTAGAGTTGAAAACCCTGGTGAAGGCAGTGTCCATAGCTCTCTAGGATAATATTTCGTTTGGAATCATGGCTCTTTCTCAGGAATCTGTATGCCTGACCTAAAGTGCATCTAAAGTTCTCTGGCAATATTCTTGACCCTGTGGTCACAATACCCAGAAGCCACTGCTGCCATCATTATTTTTAAAGAAATAACATTATTCTGTAGAAGACCAATAGATGCATGCCTTCTTTCCACCAATCTCTGTTCTCCCTCCAAGCATTACTTTTTCCTTAGACCAATAGCAATATGGGAAAGTAAGTCTTATTCTAATTCTCTCTTTTTCAGTTACGTATGTCCACTTCAAACGTGAGATAAATGTGAACAAAGCATGAACAAAGGCATGGAGACAGGAGGGGACTGTGTAAGGCCATGGAATTGTAATGGATTTCATCTGGCAGAGAACTAGGAATATATGAAAGGGAGTCATATGACATAAGTATAGATAAGTAAGTTGCAACCCAATGTTTGAGGTATTGAAAGCCTAGGATAGGAGTTTCAACTCTATTTGGTGAGACTTTGGAAAGCCACTGAAGAGTTTTGAGTGGAGCAGGAACATGAACATAGTGATATTCTAAGATTATTTGTATAGTAACATTAATGGTAAATTAGAGAAGATGCAGCCTAGTTTCCAAATTGTAAGTCAAAAACATTACAAAAAAAAATTTTGACTGTCCAATTCTAGAAGCTTGGTACAAGGAATTCATTCGAATTGTAGTAGTCTCAATAGAGACTATTATTTATAGGATATCTTTGTTTTATTTTCCTTATAGGAAAACCTCTATAAACTTTTTTAAAAATTCTTACCAATGTAGGGAAAATGGCCCTGTGAAATGTGGGATTTAGTACTATGAGTATTAAGTTTCTGTTTAAATTGTATTCTCTTTGACTGCAAGCAATCTTTACCCTTCCAGTAAAATGCTAGTTGACTTTGGTTACTGTTCATTGATTGTGGGAATTCTCTGCATAGTCTCAAAATGTTTTCAAAAACCTAATTTGTACTTCTGCATGATGTACAAGGGAAAAATAACTGAGGTTATTGACTGTTTAAGTGAGGAAGTTCTTTACTGAATCTTTTAAACATAGGCCTATGCTTTTAATTTCATACAAGATCATTTACAGTTTTTTAAAAATATTTTATTTTTTCCCAACTACATGTCAAGACAGTTTTTAGTATTCTATTTTATAAGACTTTGTCTTATATAAGACAAATTTTTCTCCTTCCCTCATTCCCCTCCCTTCTTTTCTCCCCTCCTTTCTTAGGTGGAGTTAGAGAATTTGCTAAAGATAAGACAGAATAGGAATGTGACTTATTAATAGTCAACCAAGAGATTGGTCTGGAAAACATCTTCAAAATGGCATAAATAAACAATTTTGAAACCACATGAGAACACAGGTAGAGGGTAAAGGCTAGCCAGGGCCAGAGTCATTTCTGTGGCTTTATTTCTATCACTCTTGCCACCTAAGCTGTCAGGTACTGATTTATTCCTCTGCATGTTGTTTGCTATCATGCAAATCCATGTTTGGCATTAAAGAAAATAGCTTTTAAGATACATACTTAAACTTCTAGGATATGACTTCTGTGTTTGGTTCCATTGGAATAGTGTTGATATAGAGCAAGTATTAAAATTTTTTTAAAAACATAAATACTACCAGTCACCCCAAATTACACTAACAGGTCCTTTCCTCCAAAGTAGCACGACTAAAATTACATAAATGAGGTCTATATTTTTTATTGCTTTTCTAACATGAATATATGTATGCTGGGCAGTGGCCATTGACAATCGTCCTTGCCTATGTCTTGCTACTAGACTCAGATGACTCTGGAGGAGAGAATGAGACTGATGATTTTGTCCA
>CM053591.1:81315414-81333626 GCA_028646515.1 Pseudochirops corinnae
CCTAGTCTAGGCTTGTGGTAGAGAATAGAGAAGAGATAAGGACAAATAAACATTTTTCAAAATACTTCCCACTATTAAAAAAATCATTAATCTGAGTCAAATTATAAATATATTGACAAACATCTTTATTTCATTTTATCTTTAATTCCTATGACTATATAATCACATATAAAAGCATATAATACATTTTTCTTTAGTTTATAGACGTAATAACTAGTTCCATTTGGAAAGGTTATCAATGGAGAGCCAAACGTGAGGTATTTTAATAAGAACATAACTTCTTATTTGAAGGATCTATGATTTCGTAATTTCTGTGCTGTCAAGATCTTTTAGAATTTTAAAAATAAACAAAAAAGGTTTTAAAAAGGAATGGGAAAGAGGCCATTCTCTAGTTGACTTTCATCTTTATTAGCCAGTAAGAAGAGGTGATTTTGACCCACAATAACCAACCTTTTTTCTCAGAAATTAATGTATAACAGCTTAGACCCATCATTTCATTCTAAATAGGTAAGAAACAATTAAAGTCCCAAACAGGGGGACTAACTCAACAAATTGATCAAGGGACTCCTCTGACTAGCTTTTTATATTAAAAAAAAAAAATTCCATAGTAGTTCAGATAGAGAAGTGTGTCCCTTCTCTGTTGATAAAGAAGATTTCATTTAGGAAGTGAGATTTAATTTGTGCTTTGAAGGATTTTTATAAATGGAGATAGTTGGAAGTTGATTTCTGATGGAATGAATGGAGGGCAGATAGATAGATTTTATATGCTTTTTAGATAATAGATTGTATGCCAGTTTGGCTGAGTTCATGGAGGAAAAAAGTGAGAAATTAAGGCTGGGAATGTTGATTTGAGATAGATTGGGTAGCCTTGAATACTATGTTGAAGACGTTGGAAATCATTTAGTAGTGAATGGACAGTCATTGAAGGTTAGGTTTTTTGAAGAGGAGAGTGAGCATTGTTCTAGGGTGATCAATCTTCTGGTACATTCTGTCATACAGAGTGGATAAGAACAGGAAAAGACTGGAAACAAGGAGACATTTGTACAAAAATACACACATATATGTACATATATGTATGATGGGATCATATGATCACAAATGTAAAGGAGAAGAGAAATTAGAAGTCATTTATTTCATTCCGTAGATAAGTCCTTGAAAAATAATAAAACCATATAAAAATGTCCATACTTTAGACAGTTCCTCCATTCCCTTTTTAAAAATAAAAGGCAATTTATTTATTTGAAATATATGCATGTATGCATACATATGTGTGTGTGCGCATATGCCCATGGAAACCATCTCTTTACCCAAGCCCTTGCCTTTGAAGTCTCCTTCCTCTCTTCCTTCAACAAACATCTGCTTGTTTCTGTGTATGTAATCACAATGAGTGGTCACATGCAATAGGTGTGACTCTGCCACTGTTGCACAAAACAGTTGAATGAGCCAAGCATGAGCAGCTTTTCAGAGGACTGCTGCTGTGAACAGCTTTAAGATTCTGATTACATAATATAGTGAACTTTCCATTTATTCAGCAGTAAATTAAAGCAAAACATTCACAGAAATCAAAGTATAGCATTCACAATATTATAGCATAACAAGTTATCACTAAAGTGGCCACATAGTTTTAAACAAAATACAATCATCCAGTAAGTCCTTAACTCAATCATCCTTAGGGAGCAAGCCTCATTAAGGGACACAGAATACAAAGGTCAAAGTTTTCCACCCCTACGTCACATTGTCTTAGTCTCTCAGTCAAAAAATCTTCTTTCTTCTTAATTGAAGATTAGTTTCCAATTATCCTTAATTTGATCATCCTGAAGAGGTACAGGATACAGAGTACAAAACCCTCCCACCCCTAGGCCACAGTAAATCATGATCTTCTCAGTTTGCATCCATGGAGAAACCTTTTCAACTTGACTCAAGGCTGGCTCTTAGATTCCATGGTTCTTCTTCCATGGTCCCAAGCTCCTGCCCAAATCTACCCAACTGTCGCCTGAGTTCAAAGGCAGGCACTGCCAACTCCTTGTCCAGATCCTCATCCAATTCCTGTTTTATATTGAAGCTCACAGTGCCCAGTCTACCTCAAGTCCTTTACAGTTCTTATTTCTGGGGAGACAAAGCTTAAAAGAGCCACAATAATACTTATACACATTGCTGACACTATCATCAATTCACTATCTGCCTATGAAATCAACACAGACATACCAACAAGGCCTGAGAACTCAATACAAATCTCAGTATAGTCCCAGGACCTCTGAAACCCTCCTCCAGGACTTCTATAAACAGATAACAAGAAAATCCTCTTTCAGGGCTTCCAGTAAGGTCCCACGGCTTCTGTACAACAGCAATGTCCTCTATCAGCAGGTAAATCTGACAAAGAAACATCAAAACAGACAAAGTACTGGCATCACAACCATGCTTCCTTACACCTCTGCTCTCTCCCAGCCTGGGCTTCTTCTTATATGTGGTCATTAAGCTCCTCCCATTGCTGCCTCTTCCTGTTGCATCAGCAACAGGGGTTTGCAAGTTCTGTTTCTTAACAAAAGACTTGATATAATGATCGACAAGCCTTAAAAAAAAAAACTTGAACTGAAACAAGGTGCTAAATAATTAAATAGCTGAAACAAGGTGTTAAGTACTTCTTTGCTTGCCATTACAATGAGGAAACTCAAAGGGACAAGGGGGTTTCTTTTGGCTAAACAAACAAACTGTGTGAGTGTGTCTGTGTGTCTGTGTGTCTGTGTGTGTGTCTATGTGTCTGTGTCTGTGTGTATGTGTATGTGTGAACTTGAAATTACCTATACAAATGAAATCACAAAACTAATCTTTAGACTATAAGTAGCAAATTCACATTTCATTTTAGAATTTATATCAAACCCTTATGTAATTATATTTGCATGCATACAATATCTTTAAACATCACACCAACTAGTTCATTTGGCTAGAAATATATGCGTTTAAGTGCCAATCATTCAATCAGTGTTAATTAAGTAACCACTCCATGGAAAGCATTGTGTTAGATGCTGTGGGAAATATGAGGAATAAGACACTTTCTTCAAGAAGTATGTGAAGTGATTGAGCATAATACCTAATGCAACTACTTATATGACACTTTCTTCACTTTTTTTTTTTCATCAGAGACATTTTCAGCAGTTATAATTGGGTGCATATGGTCTCTAGAAATGATCCAGAACAACAAGATTTGTTTTGATAAATTTCACCACACTTGTCTGCATGATCTGTATAGTCAGTCATTATAACCATGAACACTTCATGGATTGTGATCAGAGTCCATGCCATGTGTAGAACAGGAAAGTACTTGTTTGAGATGATCAGGGATGATGAAGGATAATTTCCACATAGAAATAACTTTTTCACTATCTAGTTGTATCGGCAAGCACCCTAGCATACCCAGGGTGGCTGCTAGCACAGGTTCTTAGATTTACTTTTCTAAAGGAAAGCAACTCAAAATGGGTTAACAATCTTACTTTAACCAATCAAACATATATAATTTACCTAATTCAGGGGTAAAAAGTCAGCACCCTGAACTTCAGAGAATGCAAACAGAATATAAACAGAAGTTACAAGCAGACAAAGAAACAGATCAGCAGACAGGCTTCCAACTGTCTGACCATTGCATCCATACATATTCAGTTACCGGAGAGGGAAGCGCCAACATCTGGGTTTTTTAAAGCCAGGGGGCTCAATGGCTTCCCAGAGTCTCATCTGGACAAATCACATAACTCTTCTCAAAGTGAGCCCCAAAGCAAAACCTCACATCAGGGTATATATAGCCTTCTCCTGGATCAGAGAATGTCACAGCTCTCTTGACCCACTGCCAAATCACAAAGTAATAAGGCATGGGCATTCCTGAAGAATAAGCCTCCTGCCACAGGCTCTATGTGACCACATTCAGCCTATTAGGGGGCAGAGTATACTTTCAAATCAGGGAAGGTTCTCAGAGCCACTTACGCCTATCAAAGGGCCTAGGGGCAGGGAAGATCTTCAGATTCCCATAACACTAGTAGTGAGATAGTTAAATATGTAAGATTCAGACGGTAATTTTTATCACATGGCCACAACTGGAGTATAAGTTACCATAGGCAGACATTGATGTTCTCCTAATCAATTTTCCTATTGAAAAATAAGGAAATAAGTAGCAGGAGAAGCTGTGGGTTCCTAAGAAGGAGAAGGCACAAGTAGCATCTCAGTAGGGCATCATGAATACAGTGCTAGACAGGGGGTCAAAAAGATCTGAATTCAGATTCCCATTTCACACACTTACTAGCTATGTGTCTTAGCAAGTGTGTAAACCTTTCTGAACCTCCATTTTCTCCTCTGTGAAAAAAGGATAATAATACCTCAAAGGCTTATGAGATTTAAATGAGATGTTGATATAAAGTGCTATATTAGCTTTTGTTTTTTCAATGTAATTATTTTAAGCATAATAACAAATTCTTGAAAGTGACATGTGAGGTGGGGATCACATTTCCACTTTTTATAGAAGAGAGGCAGAGGAATCATGAGGTATCAGTCCCACTTTAAATGCTGCTACATCCCTCCCCCTGCCCCAACCTGTCATTCATTCTGTGTTCTCTCTCTCTCTCTCTCTCTCTCTCTCTTTTTAAATTCTTTAGGGTTGTATGAAAACTTTCCAACCAATGCAGAACCAGAATGCTGTGATGTCAGATGGGGACTATTTTCAGATAACGAATCCAAAGGGACTACAAATATAAATGAATCGTGTCACAGGACGTCGCTCACAGTTTCATCAGCATCAAGACTGTGCAACAGCAGACTCAAACTGTGTGTGCTTGTATTGATTCTCTTGCATACAGTACTAACAGTCTCAGCAGCACAGAACACAACAGGACTGGGCTTTGGCAGCATTACCACATTGGATGACAATTCAACTAATGAGGAATAAATGAAAGAATGTGTCATGATAGACACTCAGCAGGCCCACATGAAATGAATAACTGCAGTACAATGTAACAGAAACTGGGTGCTTTTACCCTTAAATCACTTATTGCAAGGCCTTTGGGGTGAAATTTAAAAGATGGGCCAGAATCCAACTAACAAGGACACAAACACAGCTTTTTATTGACTAAAAGGCTGTATGGTGATTTAAATTTCTCACACCATTTTATACACTGTGTTTTAATGTTTGGAGTTTGATTTTTGTTTTTTGTTTTGGGGTTTTGTTTTGTTTTGTTTTTCCTTTTTGTTGATTTGATTTGTTTTTTTTGCAATTGTTAATACAGGATCTTTATTTTTTGGGATGGTTTCTCAAAGCTAAACTAAGTCTTTTCACTGTCTATATATTTCTAGTCATTGTGTGTGTTCATCTGATAGTTCTGTCTTTTATGTCCTGTCAGTTTCTATTAGAGGAATGGTTGCTATGACTTAATGGCATAGCAAAAAACAAAAAATAAAAACAAAAAAAAACAAAAAAAAACCCAAAAAAAACAAAAAAACAAAAACAAAATAAAAAACTAAAAAAAAAAAAAAAAGACAAAAAAAGAAAAAAAAAGGAAAAAAAACCTAACTGTCCCTTCTACCCATGGAAACCATCTCCTTCCCCAAGCCCTTCCCTTTCCAGTGTCCTTTCCCTTCCCCTTAAGCAAACAACATCCGCTTGCTTCTGTCTGTGTAATCACAATGAATGGGCACACTCTATCAGTGTGACTCTGCCACTGTTGCACAAACCAGCTGACTGAGCAAACCCAAAGGGGCATGATGGGGGTTCCTTTTAGCTGAACAAACAAGTGCTCTCCATATAAGGTGGAATCGGACAGTTAACAAATTTTTACATAAAATGAAACAAAACAAAGCAAAAAAAAGCAAAAACAAAAACACTATAACAAACTGTGTTGCTCCAGTTCCCATTTCAAAGAAGTCCAGTCCTTTCTCACTGGTCAGTTGAACAGGAGCAGCCTTTTTTAGAATACAGTACGTGAAATCAGTTAAACTCAGCAAGTGGACTAGTTGGGAGGCCTTCCTTTTGGAGGTATAAAGTTGGCATTCATTGTGAATTACGTTTTCAGTTCTGCAATAGTTATGTAACCAGCAAATATTTGTAATGTTTGGAAGAAGACAAATTAAGAAAAGATGTTGGCATCACTTTTTTCCCCCTTCTTGTCAAAGAAAGTAGAAAACATTCAAGCACCTACTGTGCAAAGGATAAAGTATGATTTTGAATCCATTGTTTTTCTGACATGTTGTTAAAAGCAACTTCAGTTATTAAGGGTGCACAGCAATGCATTTCAGATGAACAACCTGTTGTTATTGTTTTTTTTTAAATAAATAAGTCAGCTGTTTTCATTAGTGTGCAATAAACAGCTATCCTATCTAGCTATCAGTAGACTTGGGAGAAGATTAATCTGATTGCCATTTTCATCGCTTTTTTTTTTTGTGGGAACATTTCACCCGCTGAATGTGTAAAAATTTTCTTTTTAAAAAAGGCTTTATAGAGTTTACAGTAGAATCAATGGAAGGAAATGTTATTAAGGGCTGTTTTTAAAAATAATAATAAAAATTTAAAAACAAAAAGAAAACTTTACATTCCTTCCTATTCTCTAACTACACTTGGGAAAGTGCACTTCAGAGATGTTTTCTGTGTAGCTGGGAGATGAAGGAAAAATATTTTTAAAAATGTTCTCTTAACAAATAAAGTTTAGTTCCCAACTTTCTAGCTATGAAATACTCCTTGGTAACCATTTTCGTTCTGACAGAATTTAATCCCTCCAACAGAGTAATTACTTGCCACATAGCTACATACAGTAATGCATATTTTGTTTCAGAAAATAAAATAGATTTCTGTTCCAATTTGTTCAAAATTGACAAAAGAAAAAAGCTACTCCTTAATAAAGTGATAGAATTGTTCAGATGTCAAAGTGCAAATATTTCACAAGACTCTTTGTTTTGATAGTGTTTTCCTGAAAGTGAGAAGCCTGCAATGATCTGTGCAACAGAAAAAAAAAAATGCACCTGATAATGGGAAAAAAAAAAACCAACAACACACAATATTTAACTCTGTTTTATTTCCATATTTTTCTCCCCATGCAAACAAAAAACCCTCTATTTGCATGCTAGGAAACATGGTGCTTTTTTCTCTGGGTTGCTGAGGATGGGGAAGGGGTGGATTGGGGATGCGACACCTCTATTAACTGCATTGAACTGTTGCAAGTGTGGGCCATTTGTAGAAATAAAAAAATTAAAAAGCCTTAACTAGTGGTAGAATGTAGATTTCCATGAGAGCAGGGACAGCCATTGAAAAGTTATGGAGCAATAACTAGGCAGTGCTACAAGAATGCAGGGTAGCTTGAGTCACTACTGAGAAAGCGCTTACCAGGTACGCTCTTGTTCAACTGACCTTCTAATTATAGTAATTATCTTGTGTGTATGGTCAGTAAACAGTTTGTTATAACCTTTATCTACCTCTGCTGTGCAAAGACCATTCAATAGTACATTTTTTTTATTGTTGTTCACAATGGATCATTTCCATCTTTTCAGCAGTCTACCAATACAATAGTAGCAAGTCCTTTTCATCTCAATTTTACTGGCATTATCCAGAAGTTATTCTCTCTAACACTGGACTAAGTGACCAAAAAAAAAAAAAAAAAAAAAGAAAAAGAAAAAAAAAAGAGCTATATTCACAGAGTGGTAACTTTTCCCTTCCTTTGTATTTTTTTTTAAATAATTTGTTGATAAAGGCTTTCTTTAAACAAAGAAGTGGGACAGGTCTCTTCCACTGTCTGGTGTCTTTGATGACATGGGAAAAAGATAGTTGATGAAAAAAAAATTACCACTGTGTTGCATGAATAGAATTATAGTCCAAATATATTATTACAAAAATTGAGTGAAATAATGGAGGCAGTGTGGTATAGCGGAGAGAGCCCTGGTTTTGGAGTAAAGAGATATGAGCTCAAATCTCGGCCCTGTACTTACTACCTGTGTGACCATGGGCAAGTCACTTGACCTCTTGGAGCCTTAGTTTCCTCATCTGTAAAATGAAGGAGTTGGACTGTATGATCTCTAAAATCTCTTCCAACTCTAAATCCTATGACCCAATGAATATAGTCTTAATTGCAAAGTATCAATTTGGGGGCAAAAATGAATCCCTTATCTCCACCAAGTCAGCCTGCATTGAAATGGTTTATAAGTCCTGTTGTTTTCTGTTTGTTTGTTTGTGTCAATTTATTTGGTTATTCTTATGATTTGGAAATTATCCCATGCCTGGTATGATTATTGCTGTGATGCGTGTAACTGCTCCAACATGGTGTCTACACTCCAGCTATGGGTGATGCAGCTTCTCTTGGTGGCAGCTGGGGAATCCTGCGTAGTTAGGCAATGACTCCTTTCTGAAATTAAGCAACATGTAATCATGTATGATGCAAGTTTCATTTCATCCATTTCTCTCATCTGTAATAGATTTCCCAGCACAAACTTGAGCATGCTTGATGTTGTGCACCTATCACTTTAACAAGAATAAATTCACCCCCTGCCCTTGCTGTACCTGTCATCTTGTTCCATTTCTCCTTGTACCGTATGTCCACTGCATACATGATAATGAATTACAATATTAAAACAAATATTTCTGCAAACAAATTTTAAAAAGAAAAGAAAAACAAGAGTTATTTTATAATCATATGGATCAAACTTCCCCCCATGTCTATGGTTGTCTTATTTTCTGCAATAGTGAAATTCCAGAGTTTGTGCAATATGTCAACAATGCTAAACCAAATGTGAGATAACATAACTAGAGTTATATATTATTCCTTATTGCATTTATCTTTGGTAACACATTGTGTTGACTTTTTTTTTCCACTAAAGAGAAAAATTTTGTGTCTTAGGGGGTTGCTTTTTTTTTTTTTGCGAATACAGTAAGTGAAGGCTGTCCTTTCAACCAAACCAACATAATCAGTAAGGGGGATTAGCATAATATTTTTGGCTTATATCAATGAAATGGATTAGCACAGTCTCTACTTAAAAAACTAACACACAAAATGGAGTTTTACCTGAATACTGACTGATATGAATGGTTAAAAAAATTATTTTCCCCAGAAAAATAGGATGTATGGAACTTAAAAAAAAAAAGAAAAGAAAAGAAAGCAGAGCCACATTCAAAATACCTGAAGTGGAAGGTTCCATTTGGTATGCGTGGGTTTCTGAATATATGCTTGACATTACAATATAGATGGATCAGTGGTACTGTTAACTTTTGTTACAGGTATCTACTCTATTATCAATGTTCTTATTACAATAAACTCTGCATCTGCACATTAAAAAAAGATACTAATGCTGCAGACAGGTATTTGATTATATATGCTTGCATATGTATATATAATGAAAAGGGAGATTTATGTCTATGGCACATCTATATGTAGATCTATAGATATATATGTATATATATCATCAACCAAGTAAACCTTGAACAATGATATTCTTCTTTCATCCAGCTTACACATAGCATTCCTGTGAATGGTTCTATTCTGTTTGCTATTGTTTGGTAGCATGTGATTTTAAAAACAAAACCTACTGTGACGTGGAAGACAGTTCAAAAGAAACTTCTCCATTACTGAAAGAATAACCAAACTGACAAACGTTTTCTCCATTTGCCAACAATAATGGCATTTGGAAGAGGAGGGTAAGAGATGGCATGGGAATGAGTGATTGAACAACAGAAAAATTGAGTGGTAGGGAGCTAAAATAAATTGGGTGTAGTTCAAGATCACATCTACATGAATTTTAAAATTATTTGTAAGCATTTGCCACAAAAACTCTGGTCCTATTGAAAGAACTTAAGGCATAGAAGGGACAAACCAACAACAAAATTACAAAACATGATTTAAAAATATTTATCTAACTCTTCAACTTCATTATACCACATGATAATATTTATCTGATACCTACCAGTGCAAGTAAAAAGTGAAGGATTTTGACAGCTGAATATGTGGTCTATACAGCACCGAACAGCTATATATTTAGAAATATCTAGAAAAATAATCATATTCAATTTATTTGGAGAATGATGGTGTGTTACACAGATATCCCCTTTATCTCCACAGTTAAAAATATAAGGTTTTTGAAGGTATTAGACCTTTTAAAATTACACTTTTAGTTATCAAAAGATCAAGGGGAATGAGGGAATAATTCCTTTAGGTAAAAGTTCTATGTCTAGTTCATAATATCAGTATAGATTTCAGCGCATTTCTCTTTCTAACATATGGAAATTCTTATAAAAGCACAAAATAAACAAAAGGAGATAATTACATTTTAGGGCTTTTCTCCCTTTGCGTTTCTCCAATATCTCTTCTTTGTTGAAATTTTCAATGTCTGTAGGGAAAGAAAAAATAAATGTCTATAGTAACATTTCAGTTGACTAGCATAGTTGGAGAATGGGCTATACTGGCTATTTGAATTTCCTTTCAGATCCTTTCAACTCCATCTGTGGAGTGAAATGGCCTGCTATAATGCATGGGGAATGTCCCTTCCCTGGACTGTATGTAGTTCATTGGTCTTTTAGTTATCTGTTTGAAGTAAAAGGTTATGGGGTTTGGTTTTTTTGTTGTTTTTTTTTTTTTTTGGCCACATATCTCCAGTACCTGACTATCAACTGCAATGTCAATATACTTTGAAAGAAGCAAAATTGATTGGCATGATATCACAAACTGGGGAAGCTTTGGTTAATGGATCACTTGAATTTGGGAGTTCTGAGCTGTAGTAGGGTAAAAGCTGATATCCTGTTCATACTAATTCTGGCTCCAATGTGGTGAGTAGGATGGGGTGGGAGCTGGGGGAGGGAGAGATCGGAGGTAGGGGAGAAGAGTGATGAACTGGCTAGACTGGAAAAACAGAAGTGATTAAAACTTCCATGCTGATCAATATTAAGATTGGGTTATAAGTGCCTACTGAACTTCTAGCCTGAGTGAGATAGAGAGGCCTAAGTTCAAGAAAAAGAAAAGGGGAGAGGGAGGAGAGATGAAAGGAAGGAAGGAAGCAAGGAAGGAAGGAAGGAAGGAAGGAAGGAAGGAAGGAAGGAAAGAAGGAAGGAACAGAAATGGGAAGATAAAATTAGATAAAATTAAAGAAAAATCTTTTAACTTACAAAATTTGTTCCTTCCTTTCTAACCATAACAAACCTATAGAGGAAAAAGTAATCATGCAAAATTTTCCAGAAGGAGAAAGTAGAAAGTTTCATTAGTACACAAGAATGACGTGTAATGAAATTAGAGCTAAAGGCACTCCGAAAAACAAGGGGACAATTGGAAAATGCTTTTTAAGATAATCAGTTTTAAAGAGACAGTGATAAAACCCTGCATTTTGAGTTGCCTCTGGATCTCTTAGTTATTAAAATGAAAATAGATTGAATCTAGGCTATTTAATGATGACCACTCTTCACTTGAATCAAGGCTCCTGTTTGTATAGGTTAACTTAGAGACCAAAGAGCTCTGGAAGTTAATAGGAAATGATAGTTAAATGGATTAAGTCTGGTTAAACCAGTCTGCGTCACTTGTCTGATCCCTAGATTACAAAAACACTGCTTTTGCCTCAGGTTGCAAAAGTTTTCCTATCCCTGGTCAAGAACAATGACAGCTGCAATTGATATAGTAAAGAATTCCAAACTGACCCTGTGAAATTTGTTCTTTCTTTTGTTGGTAGAGGTCCTGGGGCAATTTTGAATGCAGTTATCTTGGTCTTGAGATAAGATTTGGTTTTCCCCTGCTATATAAATTCCTTTAGGGTCCTGCCTACTCATTTGCAAATTAACTAGCTGGTTACTATAGATCTGAAAAAACAATATCCCCTAATGCTCTAATTTTCCACCAATTTATAGATTATTTCAGTAGATCCAGAGAAACAATATAAAAGAGAAAGAAAGTAAAGCTTAACAAGATAAGTGGTTAGTTGAAATAAATATAGACTGAACATTTTCTCCACTTTTTTCCTTCCCTTTCCCCTTATTCTTTCCTCCTTGAAGTTAATTTTTTTCCCTGGAATCCTGAAAAGGTTTGTTGGTTTGTTTACTCAAATCTCTACATGCTCTACATTTGCGCTGATCCTTAGAAAGACTAAAGAGGACATGTGCTTTGTTAGGTCTGGAATAATCAGTCAATCAAAAGCATTTATTAAGTACCTACTCCAGGCCAGGAGACTATAACCTAAATCTATAGCATCCTTTCCATCTCAGTGGCACTCCTTTATGAATCCATATAACTTGGTTGTGAGTATAGAAGATCCTTAAACAAGAGTTTTAACATTAGGCAGCTCCCTGGAGCCAAAGAAGAACTTTGAAGACAATTCCAGATGAGGAAGTGACAATATTTCAATTCAATGAACAGCGTTCTAGAACACCATGGAACTCTGAAAGAAGATGTTTAGTGTTTTATTAAGAGCTCTCTGGTTGTTACATTCAAATTGGGGGATGGGGTGGAACCTACAAGAATCACTGACATATTCTTTTAGATCATGTTTGCTAAAATCAGCCATTTGAGAAGTCAATTTATTTTTTGGGTTGTCTTTAAGGTTGAGCACTGAACAATGGTATTGTACTGCTCAGATGCAATCTACTCCTCTCCAAGAAAGAAATAATGTTCAATAAAACAACCAGGTTGAATTAGATCAACTGCTCTACAAATAGTTGGTCCAATTAAGTGTAAAGACTTAGATTCCAATCTTTTTATGTTCACTTGATATATTGGGGAAAAGCACAGAATTTGGATATTAACATTGCAACTTCAGGCAAGTGACTTTCCTTCTCTAAAATGCTGTTTTCTCATCTATGAAATGAGAGGCTTGGATTAGATGACCTTTAAAATAGCTTTAAATCTGTAATACCTATCATCTTTCTTTCCTTTCTGTATTATTTTAATGCCTCTCTAGCCCTATCCCTTTGTTTGAAATAACTGTGCAGAATTTAGTCTGTTTATTTCGGCTGTCTTAGTGATTGAGCAATCTAGCCAGGAAGATCAGCATTTTAGTGTGCAGGCTAAAGAAATGATTTGATTGGCAATTTGCCCAGTACATCTGGACATAGACACTTTTACCAGTTGGACCTCAGAAGAGGATGGTCCCTAAAAAGTGAAATCACATGATTCGTCGAAGTTACTACCATGGTTATTGCTTTGAGGTCTGCAAAGGATTTCTTATGCTTCATTCCCAATCCCAGGTCCAGAGATGAGTTATTGATTCTTTTTTGTTTCTTTTTATTTTCCTTCCCTTCCCCAAAACCTATTTGGCATACTCTGACTTATGATGAATGATGAGATCTTGCAGAAAAGGTGGGGGAAAAACTTAAGCTCACAGTGTCCAAAAGATCAGTTTTTCTCAGATCGCAAGTGGGTCAAATATAGCTCTATGCAAAAGTCACATTGAACCAAAGCTGAAAGCTTTGATTTGGTAAGACCTTTTTTTTCCTGAAACATAAAAAGCTCAATTCAGGGTTTTAATATGCAAACAACAACAACAACAACAACAATAATAATAATAAAATACAGCCCAGATGAATCCAAGTGGAAGATGTAGTGAAATAATCTCAATTCCTTTAATCACTTTAAAATGTCTGAATTTGGGATTTTTTTATACATTTTTTTTACCATTCACAAAACATAGCTGTTTATTTATTTCATGTGGTTTTTCAGAAGCTGCCTTTTTGTAGTTTTTGAGTACTTTCAAAAATTCGCATGGAACTATGCAGCTATAAATTACATGCTTGTTGTGTTAATTAAAGGACTTGCAACTAAAATTATTCTACTTTTTTGTTGTTCCCAAATACGTATGAAGCTAGAATTTTTTGTTGTTACAAGCAGATTTAATTACATGTGTTTACCGGTTTTTTTTTTTTATTTCTTTTTTGGTCAAATTTCAAGATTGGATTTCATTTCAAATGGACCAACCTGGAGTCAGCGTTCTTTTAACCATGTGGAATGTCCTACGATTCTTAACATTTAAAAGAAGGCTACATGGGCCTGTCACGAAAAAAAAAATTATTTAAAAGAGGTGAAATGTAATATTATATTAAATATTGTACTATTATAGCAAGTTTAGTTGAGCAACTGATACTCCTTATTTTTTTTTACTGAGAACTTTGATGAACTAATTTATTATGACTCACAAAGAAATCTTGTTTTCAAAAATGATTTAAGGGAAACTGTTGAAGATTGTGAAAAAAAATTACTAAGGTAATGCTCTAATAAGAATAAATTTAAATATGCAACCAGTGAGTCTGACTTTTTCGGGGTTAGGGATTTGGGCTTGAATGAGTTTCCTGCATGACACACAGGAAAATTACTTTTGAAAATTCAGTTAAAAAAATATAGCTATTAACCGTACTAAAAATTCAATTCTCACAAAATTTAGTTTAACTTTTTGATTAAAAATAATTCTCAAGCCATTTCCTTCTTTATATTTTTCTTTAGTGTAGACCCAGTTTTACTTGTTCCTCAGCCTTGCATATTTTTATATGGCTTCAAATAGTAGCCCTATTTTTTTAAGGAAGAAAATGGAGATGTATTTCATAGGGTTAGAAAAGGTATACTACCTCACCTTTCACTTTTAAAAGACGCATATCCATTTCCTTTACTTTATGCAATTACCAAAAAAAGGAGAAAATATGGCAATTGACTTTTATTTTCTGTGCTCTCTATAACTATCACAATGATGTAGTATTGTGGGAACCCTCATTGACCTGTATTTGCATTAAAAGACTTGAATTTAAATTTTTTCATACAAATTTCCCTTTCACCTTTTTGAATGCTAGCTTTTTCTTAAAGCTCTCCTCAAGGGTGAATATGAAATGAAATGAGGTGAAAAAAATATCGTGACACTTCATGGTAAAATAATGAGGCTTCAGGATATTCTTTCACCTTTGTTTTTGTGGCCAATACTCCGTACAGTACCACATTTATCATGCTGTAGAATGATGACACTTCTTTCTGACTGTGTGTACCTAGAGCTTTTCTCTTGGAAAAGTTGTAAGGAAGGCAGGAGAGACCAGGTTAAATTTGCTATGGTCAAAACCAAGTTAGATGGAGATGGGAACAGCTGGATGGTGTTTATTACTTACTCAAAACAAATTACATTTCTTTGAGATAAAATATGACTTCCTGTTAATATACAGATGAGTATTATTTGCACGAACATTGATTTTGTTTTTTTCATTGGGTAACACAGTGGATAGAGTGGCAGGCCTGCAATCAAGGAAGACTCATTTTCTTGTGTTCAAATCTGGCCTCCAACACTTAGTACTTTTGTTACCCTAGGCAAGTCACTTAACCCCATTTGCTTCAGTTTCCTCATCTGTAAAATGAGTATCTTTGACAAGAAAACCCCAAAAGGAATCAGAAAGAGTCAGACACAACTGAACAACAACTAAAGTGGGATGAAGTTCCAAGAAAAGAAAGAAGACATGATTGAAGAAATAATAATTTATCTACCATTTTCCTATTTGAAGAAAGATGAATTTTTATTTCACTTATTTTGTCTTAAATTCACATAAACATGTTTAATTGTCCCTTTTATATGAGTATAAAGTCTTTATTTCATATATTTATATATGCATAATTGGCATATTTACTTTTTTTTTTCAACTGGACCTTGATTTCATTGATATAGTAGCTAATGTTGATAATTCCCTCTTCCAATGCTAATCTGAACCTGCTCTTCAAATTTTAATCCTAGAGAGTTGCCTGGGGGCATTGAGCATTTGTGACTGGCCCAGAGTCACACAGCTAAGTGTGTAAGGCATGATTCAAACTCAGGATATACCCAATAAACTTGTGACCTTCCTCTAGTTCTTTTAATTTTTTTGTGGATACCAGTATCATTACTCAAGCTATCTATTATCCTGTCTGTCTCTGTCTCTGTCTCTCTCTGTCTCTTTCTCTGTCTCTCTGTCTTTGTCTCTGTCTCTCTCTGTTTCTCTGTCTCTGTCTCTGTCTCTCTCTGTCTCTCTGTCTCAAGTAGGATTACCTGTCTTACCCAGTCTGAATGTGTAGTAGCCGGCCCAGTCCCAATGCTGATTGCCATGGAAGCTTTAATCTGCTCTGCTTTTTTTCTGACCTGGCACAGGTTGTTCCTAATTAGGCATCCTGGTGGGCCCTCCATTTCAGAGGGCTCACCACATTGGTGTCAGACTTAGTATAGATGCCTGATGGCCTTACTGCAACTTAGAACTCCCAAGCTTATATGATCCTCCAGCCTTAGCTTCAACCTCTCTGGGAATAGAGGTAGCCTGTGCCACCACAACTCTCTGTTGTTTTCTGAACAACCATCTCATTTTCTAGGCAGGCATATCCTTGAGGCTACTTTATACCGCTTTTTGCCTGCTAGCTCTTGTTCTTCATGAGCTATAGTCTACTTACACCCATTGTACTTTTTTCTGTTTTATTTTTGGGTCATTCACATTTTCATTCTTTGAAGAATGTTGTGTTCAGTGATTGACAACCATCTCATTAAAAGGATGCTTGTCTGGATGCATGTGATTTTCCTTATATGGTTACTCTCTCTAAAGAAGGAGTTCACAATCACCCCTCCTTAAATACTGTGGTAACTCTTGTGCCCATCCTCCTAAATCTTTCATTGGAGGTCACTTGCTAACAGCCTTTCTCTAGATCTCTTGACATTGTGTGAACAACAATGGAACCTGCAGGATATCTAGTTATTATCTTTTGCTATTGTTAAGAGCATTTCCATTTATAGTAACATATCTTCTTGATAATTTAGTTCCTTATGATACTTCTTCTGCATAGTTCTTCACTGTCAATACTATGTACTTACCCTTTGTCTCTTAATAATTCCAAAATTACCCTTCTTTATCTATTTTTCTAGGTCAGTTTTTTTCTCTATAAAGTCTTTCATATTTTCTTCTATTTTTTCAGTCTTTCGACTTTGTTTTATAATTTCTTGATGCTCCATGAAGTCATAAAGCTTCCATTTTGCCACTTCTCACTTTTTTAGAAGTTATTTTCTTTGATTAGATTTTGTTCCTCCTTTACCAAACTATTAATTCTCTTTTCATAACTTTATTACATAGCTTTCACTTCTTTTCCCTTTTTTTCTTCTATTACTCTTAACTGGTTTCAAAAATATTTTTTGGCTCTTTTAAAAATCTTTTTAACTCTTTTAAGAAATCTTATTGGACTTATATCCAATCTGCATTTTTCTTTGAGGTTTTACTTATAAATGCTTTCAAGTCATTGCCTTTGTCTGTGTTTGGGTTTTAAGCTTCCTTGTCATTATAGTAACTCTTTATGGTCAGCTTCATTTTTGTTTGCTTATTCTTTCAGCCTACTTCTTGTTTTGGGACTTTATATTAATGCTAGGCTTTGCATACCTTTTGGTGAGGGATGTCTGGCTTAAGCTGCTCTGCTTTTATGTCCTGCTGCTTTGAAAACTCAGCCTGCGCCTGCAGCTTGAAGTATTTCCAAAGTGTTATGATCCAGGGAAAGACCTGTTCACTGTCCTCATGGTGTGAGCACTATAACATCCTGACCCAGGTTTCAGTCTGTTGGCTTAGGTGTGGTTGAGACTATTAACAGACTTGGCCACTTTTTAGCCTGCTGGGAGGTTCTGCAATTTCAGAGTGACTGAACTGGTATTTCCCCTTTGGTTTTTGTCTCTTGAGGTTAAAACTGATTCACCACTCTGCATTTGACCTCAGAAATACAGAGCTAAATTTCTGAAATTTGTTCCTTGATCAGTACTCAGCTATACCTCACACTAACTCTCAATTGCTCTTCTCCACCCTGGATGTGTGACTTAGAGCTAGTAAGTGGACAACAGAGCTGCCAGATGGTATCTATTCTTGCTCCTAGCACTAGTTCATGGATCCATTGGCACCTCTTTCTGCCCCAGTGTTTCCTGGCACTGGTGCTCTGTCTTGGCCCCTTTAACTTCCCTGGGTGCTGGAATGCACCCTGCTGCTGCCACCACTCTTACTGATCTAGGATCTTGGCCAGTCCCCACCCTATTATCTGCAGATCTCCACTGTGTCTTCTTACACTGCCCTGAGCAAGAAAAATGACTTGCGGAGACTTTTTCTTGGTTTACTACATCAGAATTCAATCTGGCACATTTTCTATGTTGTTATAGTATAGGTGTGCTGAAAGAGCTAGGCAAAAACGATTTCTCTCCTCTACCATCTTGACTGTATCTCTTCCACTCTCTGTTTTCCCATTTCTTCTTGGATGACCTGCAAGTTTAATTTTTCC
>CM053591.1:81341990-81379153 GCA_028646515.1 Pseudochirops corinnae
GGCATGCAATCATGTATAGGATCTGTAAATACTTTCACATTGTACAATAGTTTGGTCATATAGAAGGGCTGTAACCAATGAGTGATCACTGGGAAAAGAAAAAAAAAAAAAACAAAACAAAACCAGACATGAAAGAGAACGATGACGAGTTTTGCTTCAGTATGGAGACAATTGTTAAATTTTTACAGAAGTACTCACTTCTGATCTCCAGACCTGCATACCCTCTTATTTAAAAAATAAAAAATAAAAAATTTCATTTTTATATCCATTGGCATTTATAACATATCAAAAAAAAAAAAAACAACCCAAACAAACCTAAAACAAAATCAAAAAACCCTGTGATTATTAGGTTTCTTTGGCCTTTATAAATTCCATAATAGTGACAATAATCCTTACTAATCTTGTGCATTATAGATACAAAATAAAAGAAAAAGTAGGAATATAGGGCATCATAACAAATGGTAACTGTTGGTATAATGCAAGAGTGATGAGTTTGAGGTCAGAAGACATGGAGTAGGAGAACAAGCTCTACTAATCTTATCTCATGGCTTTCAACAAGGCAATTTCCATATCTAAATCTTGTGAAGTTTTATCCTAAGAATAAATGGATAGGCCTATAAGCCAGAGAGGGAAAGGAATAACACTGAATGTCACAATCTCTTTCTCGGTCTATTCTTCATTCAGATGTTCATATCTCTATCTGTGGCACCACTGATCACTCTCTTTCATTTTGTGAAGTCAACAGCTATTTATTAAGCACCTCCTGTGTAGCATAGGCATTGTGCTAAATACTGGGGATACAAAGAAAGAAAAAGCAAAGTCACAAAAATGCACCACGTCCCTGACCTCAGGGAGCTCACAGTTGGATGAAGGAGACAGAATATAAACAACTATGCAAAAGCAAGACACATACAGAGTAAACTGGAGGTATTCACAGAGGAAAAGTATTTACACTGAGGGGGCTCAGGAAAAACTTCTTGTTGAGGGAGGATTTTAGTTGTCACTTGAAGAAAACCACAGAGTGAAAGAAATGGAGGTGAAATTGGGGAGAATTCCAAGAATGGGACAGTTGGGGAAAAAAAAGTCCTTTAAGTTATTTTTAATTCTTTTCTCTCACTACCCAATCAGTTACTGAATCTTATCAATTATACCAATACAACCATTCTCTTATCCGTACTTCTACATTAGTACAATTTCCACTGCCACAATCTTAATACAAGTATCATTCACATAGACTAATTCAATAGCTTCCCAAAATGGGTCCCCATTCCAGGGTTCCCATATTGCAGTACACTGTCAGAATAATATTTCTTTTTTTTTCTTTCTTTCTTTCCTTCTTTCTTTCTTTTCTTTCTTTCTTTCTTTCTTTCCTTCCTTCCTTCTTTCTTTCTTTCTTTTTTCCTTTCTTTCTTCTTTCTTTCTTCCTTTCTTTCCTTCCTTCTTTCTTTCTTTCTCTCTTTCTTTCTTCTTTCTTTCTCTTTCTTTCTTTTCCTTTCTTTCTCTTTCTTTCTTCTTTCTTTTCCTTTCTTTTTTCTTCCTTCCTTTCTCTTTCTTCTTTCTTTCTTTCTCTCTTTTCCTTTCTTTCTTTCTTTCTCTTTCCTTTTTAGAGGGAGGAAGGCAGGGCAATTGGGGTTAAGGGACTTGCCCAAGGTCATGTGGCCAGAAAGTGTTGTCTGAGGTCACATTTGAACTCAGGTCCTCCTGACTTGAGGACCAATGCACTATTCACTGCACCACCTAGCTGCCCCACAGAATAAAATTCTTAAACATATATAACCTGTATCTGATTTTTTACTATTTCAGAGAGGGAGGATAGGAACTCAGAACTTTAAAATTTTACTTTATTTGTAACGTATAGAATAAAACAACCATTTCTAAAACATAGTACAATAAAAAAGATGATTGCACATGTAACTGCAAATCTACTATGCTATACCTTTAAAATACACAACAACATTAACATGTAAATTATTTTTTCTTTTTTTCTTCCCTACCCTTTTTTTTACAAAAGTAAAAAAAAAAATTAAAAGTTGTTTTTAACATGTAATTGGCAGAAAATAAAATATTTTGTGTTTAAAAAAAGCTCAAAACATTGATTAGGTAATGTCACTCCTTTGGTCAAAATTCCCCTAATTTTCACTCAAAATTCAAATTCTTTTGCCTGGCATTCAATCCCCTCTACATTTTGACCACACAATAGTTATCTCATTTTACTTTCTTCCATACATTTTGAACTTGAATCAAAATAGGTTATATGCTCTGCCACTCAAACACATTGTGCTGTCTTGCCACTGATACATTTACTTAGTCTATTCCCTAAATTTAGAATGTCTCTGATCCCCATATATATCTAGTGCTTTCCTCCCCATTTCTTAAAGCCCCTCTCAAATGTCAATATCACCTCATCCAAAACAGACTCATCTGATCCCATTAGTCACTAACAACCTTATCCCTCCAGACTTTATATGGGCTTTTTATCTATCTTTCCAACATACCTATACACTTTTCACAGAATGTTGTGTACTATAGTATTTCATGTTTGTATTTTATCAACCTAGTAGATTTTAAGCTCCTTGAGGGCAAAGACCATAAAGACAAGAACATGATATGAAGGAATGTGAATTTTACATTTTACATCTCCCTCAGCACCCCACTATACTACAGTCTCTATACCCAGAAGGCATTTAATATATGTTTGCTACATGACTGAATGATTTTTTTCCAGAGCACATATTTTGAGGGCACATATTTCCTGAGTAAAAAAGAACAGCTGCTCCTCACTCTCAATGCTCATAGCTCTCAGTTTTCACTCAAGTCCAAGAAATGGTATTCCATACCCACGTGGTAATTTTCTGTGCAGTGAATTGAAAAAAGCAATTGCCAATAAGAATTACTTCTTGTGCACATAATCCTCTGTGCAGCATGCTGCAAATTTATTTCTGATCTTCTCTGGCTAATGTGAGGGAAATCAGCTGCAGTGCCAAAATGACAGAATGATTTATACAGAAAACACAAGACCATTTCACAATTTTTTGACTTGCTCTATTGCTCTCATTTTTACAAAGGAGTCCAGAAGGGGTTAAAAAAAACTCATTTTGATTCCATAATGTGAAGATTTGATATTACTAGTATTGCTGAGGGGTCCAATTTATAACTTGCTTCCAAAAATAAGAGAGATTATGGAAACAATGACCAAAACATGAAGAGTAAACAAAGCAGTCACAGAAATGTAGAGCAGGTGCAGACCTTAGAAATCTGCTAGTTCAACTACCTCATCTTATAGATGAGGAAGCTGAATGACAGAATGATCTGCTGGAGGAAAAAGAATCAAAAGACCTGTCCTCTGATACATATTATCTGTGTGATCTTGGGTAAGTCAATTAATGTTTCTGGACCTCACTTTCTTATCTGTTAGATAAGAGAATTTGATGAGATCACCAAAAGGGGTTCTAGCTCCAGATCTGTGATCCTAAGATCCTAGGAAGCCCAGAGAAGTTATTACTCAAGGTCACAGCTAGGCTGAAACATGGATATCAACACTTTGTCGTATATTATTGCCAGTACACTAAGCTACCTCCTGATTTCTCAGTTCTTGAATAGGTATTATTATTCTCCAAGTCATCTAGATTTACCATTTCAGTCTTCCCAATCTGTTCTTTCTCTCTTGTTATCCATGTGTAATTAATTACTAAATCACATCAATGCTTCTTTTTGCATTGCCTCTGGTGTCCGTCCTTTCCTTTTCATCTCCACGGCTACTGGCTTAGTTAAAGCTCTTATCATATTATGTCTATACTTCTGTAATAGTTCTTTTCCCCTCACTCTGTTTTCCCTGCCTCCAGTCTCTTTTTCCTTTAATCCAGATTGCACATGGTTATCAGATTAATCTTCCCAAAACATTTCTCTTTCCTCTTCACCCTGTTCCCCTCCCCCTTCCTATATCACCATTCAACCACTACAGCATCTTTTAATTACCTGCAGGAAAAGTCCACATCATAACATTCAGAAAGCTTCATGATCTTTCCTCAATCTACCTTATTTGCTTTATCTCCCATTGTATCCTTTCTGAATGCTTTGTTCACAGCTTTTGTACAGGATACACACCCTGATGTCTCAAAAAAGTTGTGTTTTGTCATATTTTTCAACTTTGTATTTTTTTATTTAAATTTTTTTTTAATTTTTAATTTTCCTTTTTGGAGTAGGGGAAGGTAGGGCAATTGGGGTTAAGTGACTTGCCAAAGGTCACACAGCTAAGTTTTGTGTTAAGTGCCTGAGGTCATATTTGAACTCAGGTCCTCCTGACTCCAGGGCCAGTGTTCTATTCTCTGTACCACCTAGCTGCCCCTCAAGTTTGTATTTTAAAGGAAATTTTAATTTTCTTTTAAATCAAGCTAAATTTTAATTTCTTAATTTGTTTCCAGAATAAAAACAATGGACTGATATTACAGATGAACAGTAAGTTGAATCCAGAATTGAATAGGAAAAATGGACAGGATTGCTTTCAAGAAATTACAAAGCTCTTTTAATGACCAAAGGCTTCCCATGAGTTCAGAGGCCCTTCTTTTAATGCCAACATTCTACCAGCATTGCAGTGAAACATAGAACAGAACACTCTGTGATGAATTTTCAATGAGATCAGTCACATAGAGGACAATGGATACATGGTCAGTGTGAGCAGGGTAGAAGTCTAAAGAAGAGTGAAAGATATCATTAAGGAAATACATGATAGGAAAGGCAGATAGGCCAGTCATGTGGTGAAGCTGAGGGACGGCAGGAGGACAGTCATAGCATTCCACTGGCCTCTTGCTATGTTGAGAAGAATCAAAGAAGGACTGTTTTGGGCAGAATTTCTGTGGTGAATTTATAGGGGTACATGGAAAGGAGTCATATAGGATGGGGAGTCATGAATGGGTTGCAATCTATATAATTGGAGAGAACTTCTAAATCAATGAGATTAAAGCTCCATTAGAGTATTTGGGTATGGCTGAATAAACATTTACTTGTTCATTATAATACTACTACTACTATTACTACTACTACTACTCTGGAATAAATAATAATAATAGAATAAGTCTAATTTCTTGTTCACGTGACAGCCTTCAAGAGTAAGCCTGGAGAAATGGAGAGAACATGGAATTTAGAGACAGAGAATCTGGTTTTAGTGTCTCAATTCTTCTACTATTGCCTGGGTAACCTTGGCCCCTCTCAGTCTTACCCAGAAAATTCTAGAAGAATGGACTAGCTGACCTTTGAAGTGATTTGCAAGTTTAAAGTTATGACTCTATGATCATTTGAAATATTTAAAGACAGTGCTCATATTTCATCTAAGTTGTCATATTTGTTTTCTTTTCTAGGCTAAATAAACTCTAGGTCCTTCAACTTACCTTCATAGAACAGGATTTCAGGTTCTTTACCACCCTGATCGCCCTCCTTTGAAAAGGATCTATTACTTTATCCACTTGTCATCATTTAGTTGTTTTCAGTCATGTCCAATATTTTTTGAACCCATTTCAGGGTTTTCTTGGCAAAGATACTGGAGTGGTTTACCATTTCCTTCTCCAGCTCATTTTACACGTAAAAAACTGAGACAAACAGGGTTAAGTGACTTGCCCAGGGTCACACAGCTAGTAAATGTCTGAGACCAGATTTGAACTCAGGAAGATGAGTCTTCTTGACTCCATGCTCTGCACTCTATCCAGTATGGCATCTTGCTGCTTGAAGTATCCAGTATCCTTCCTAAAATGTGACACCCTCAACTGAGCACTGTATTCTAGATGTGCTTTGTTAGGACAGAAGGGTATAATGAGTTGTTTTTTTTTTACCTTCTTTGGTGTGAACCAAATAACTTATCAAAACTGTATAACATCAAATTAACTTTATTTCTGACTGCCATGCCACTCTCAATTCCTTTCGAGGAAATATTTTGACCACCAATGGCTCTCTAGCCACATTTCCCCTTTTCTATATTTACATAGTTGATTTTGTGAACCTATGAATAGAATAATAGTAATGATAACTAGAATGCATATAGAACTTAATAGTTTGCCAAGTGCTTTCCAAATATTATCTTCTTTTATCCTCACAAACACCTTGGGAGGCAGGTGCTATAATTATCCTCATTTTCCAGATGTGAAAAACCAAGGCAGAGAGAGGTTAAGAGACCTGCCAAGGATCATACAGCTTGGAAATGTCTAATACTGGATTTGAACTCTGGTCTTTCTGACTCTGTGTCAAGTGCTCTATCCCAGCTGTAAGAATTATAGAATTTCAGGACTGTAAATGAACACAGAGGTCTTATCTATATACCTGAATAGGAATCCATGCTACAACATTATTAACAAATGGTTACGCATTCTTTGATAGACCTCTAGCATTGCTTCTCTAGGTAGCCTATTCTACTCCTGGTTGTTTCCAAAGCCTGGAAGCCTATTATCAAGTTAAATATGTCCCTGTAACTTCTTCCAGTTGTTTCTGTTCTACCCTCTGGGGCCAAGCCCAACAAGTGTAATCTTTCATCCATGTGAATGTGCTTCAAACACTGGAAGACAGCTTTCATTACTCTTCCCCCACCTCCCTTCCCATGAATGAATGAATGAAAGAATGAATGAATGGGTATTTATTAATAGGATACATGTCGATATAAATACAAGCAGAAAGTCCCTGCCCTCAAGGCGAGCACATTGAGTGGGGAGAACAACAAAAAAGAGCGAGAGTCTAAGCTCACAGCAACAAAAACTGTATAGAGACACTGTGACCAATATATCACTACTGTAAAAAAGGATGTGGTTTCCATATGACTTTTCAAATGAGACAAACTACAAACTTCCCTCCCCTCAGCGTTCCCCCCAGCTATGGGTCTTTGGATCACAGAATCAGTTCATGTCTTCCTGCCTGGGCCAATAAAACAGTTGAACAAGTTGTGATACATGATTGTAATGGAATACTACTGTGCTATAAGAAATGAGGAGCTCAATAATTTTAGAAAAACATGGAAAGACACAAAATATAAAGAGCAAAAAGAGCAGAACCAAGAGAACACTGTACACAGTAAGAGCGATATTGTTTTAAGATTGACTTTGAGCCAATAAGTTATTTTGTCTTTTATAGAGAAAGAACTGATAAATAGAAGAATGTACAGAATAATTTTACATATTTTTTGTGTCTAATGGTAGCCGTCTTTAGGACAGAAGGATTGGAAGAGGAAAAAGAAGATGCGCATAATAATTTTGTTGTGTATTTTTTTTCCCTTGGGGGGAAGGCAAAGCAATTGACTTGCCCGAGATCACACAGTTAGTGAGTGCGTCTAGTGTCTGAGGCCAGATTTGAACTCAGGTCCTCCTGACTCCAGGACTGGTGCTTTACTCACTGTGCCACCTAGCTTCCCCATGTATATTTGAAAGGAATAGCAAGTTGTGCATAGTAGATTTGTAGTATCATATACAATCATCTTTTTTTATTGTACTACATTATGAAAATGCTTGTTTTATTTCAAAATTAAAAGTAAACTTTAAAAAAAAAAAGAAAAAAAAATTGTGTGTGTGTACCTTCAGCTTTGACATAACCAAGGCTATTTGTCTTTCAATTTGGGATACGACCTGCCGCCACCACTACCTCCTTGAAATCTATTGTTTTCTGATAATTTTTGGTGACTCAAAATAGCATCCACTCCCTTCCAACACCCTCACTATGCCTTCTATTATATTCTTTTGGATGTGTTATATCTCAGGAAATGGTAAACTGTTTGAGCTTACAGACTGCATCATTGTTTACCTTTTTTTCCACAGTACTTGTTCAGCATGATGCTTAATTAATGTTGGTTGAATTGGAATGAACTGAATTGGACATTGATCTCTATGTAGTCACACTAATAATATCAAAGTTGTCAATTCTTGAGTGGGCTTAAAAACAGACCAGTAGGAGGTCCAGCCTAACCCAACCCTATCTTCGCACAGTATTTGCTTTCTGATTGTTTTGTAGTGCTCTACAGACACAAATAAATCATTACTGGGGAAAATATATTAGTCTGACAAATGAAAAATAATTGAGTACACTTGTTTCCTAAAAGGGTCACCTTCATGTCATGCTGATAGGCCCTTATGGAAAATAGAGACTTCTGGGATTGAAGTGCTAAGCCCTCTTGTAGCTGTCCAGAGAACATTAATAAATGCTTTATCATTCACTCATTTATGCAAGCGTTCATCCAACTTGTTCAATATACATGGCTGCCTAAGTCACTTTTAAGCATTTCAAATAATACACTTCTTATAACTTTAGATTCTTTAACAGTCATTAAAAGCACTAACATTTGGAAATTTACAAAAAGTGACTGATCTAAATCCTTTTTACAATCAAACACTGGAATTAAATTTGAGAACAAGTAGCCATCAGCACTTTTCATCTGATTGAAGACAATGACTAATATATTACTTTTTCTTCTCTTTCTAGGATGACTAATTCTAAGTCCTTTAATCTTCCCACCTCTTAGGTTTCACTGTCCCTCTGATTTAATTATATATTTGCTTCAAATAGTTCTCCTTTGAATTCTCTGTTTCTTGATTAAAAAAAAACACACTGAAGAGAACATGGTATTGGGATGTTACTTTGAAAATTTTCTTGCAAAGAAAATTTCTTTATTTTGAACTCTGTTTTCTTTTTCTTTTTCTGGTGTGGGGAAGGCAAGGCAATTGGGGTTAAGTGACTTTCCCAATGTCACACAGCTAGTAGGTGTCAAGTATCTGGAGTCAAATTTGAACTCAGGTCCTCCTGACTTCAGGGCCAGTGCTCTATTCACTGGGCCATCTAGCTGCCCCATTTTGATTATTTTAAATTAAAATTTTCTTGTATAAATAAAACTCTATTTAGCCAAGAATAGAAGGAATACAGAAAATTGGAAGAAAAAAATTTATAGACAATCTCTCAGATAGGATGTGATTGTGTTGGAATATTGCTATGGTATAGGGAATAATAGGATGGTTGATTTACAAAAACAGGGAAAGACTTGGACCTGTGAAGGAAGATGCTATCCACATTCAGAAAAACAAATGACAGGTAGAAATAAGCATAGTATGGTCTTACATATATGTGTATGAATGTATGGACACATATATTCACAAACACAATGTGTACATATACATATGTGTGTATGTATATGTGTGTATGTATGTATATATACACAGACACACACATATCCAGTCTTAATTGTGGCCTTCTTTATTTTTTTTTTGGGGGGGGGGGGAATAAAGCAAAAATTTCACAGCAGAGAACAAAAGAAAACCAAGAAGGAAGCAAAGAAAAGCTGGGCAATTTTGAAAATAATGCGTAGGTAGCATTTATTATAACAGTTTTCCTTGTAAAGGCTACAAGCCAAAACTAAAGCAGAGGGAGTACTGGTGCATGATTTTTTTTTGTTTTCAGATGATTGTGCACTCAATGCAGCCTCTGAAGCTGAGATATAACAAAGTATGGATCAATTCTCTGCTGTTTGTGCTAATTTTGGCCTAACAATTAACACCAAGAAAACCCAGGTGCTCTATAAGGAACCACCACACCACCCACATATGGAAGCATCAGTCACAGAAAATGGAGAGGTTAAAAGACACATTGCAAGAGCTAGCTCAGTGTTTGAGAGGCTCTGAAGGAAAGTATGAGAGAGAAGTATTAGACTCTCTACCAAAATGAAGGTCTACAGAACTGTTATGCTGACCTCATTGTTGGATGCCTATGAAACCTGGACAATATACCAGTGCCATTCCAGGAAACTAAATCGCTTCCATTTGAATTGTCTTAGGAAGATTCTGAAGATTAGGGGCAGAATAAGGTACCAGACACTGAGGTCCTTACTCGAATGAAACTGCCAAGCATTTAGACAGGATCAGCGAGTACAACTCCAATGGGCTGGCCATGTTGTTCAAATGCAAAATGTATGCTTGCCAAAAAGACTCTTTTATGGAGAACTCACACAGGGTAAGCCTTTTCACATGTTGGTCAGAAGAAGCTATATAAGGAAACTCTCAAGGTCTCTCTTAAGAACTTTGGAATTGATTGGGCGATAATGGGAGACACTGGCACAGGACCACTTAGCATGCCATGCCCACATCAGAGAATGTGTTGTGTTCTATGAGCAAAGCAGAATTGAAACAGCTCAAAGGAAACACAAGATGCATAAATTTAGTGTATTGTAGCACCAATGCAATATTTACAGCACCCACAATCACAATAAAGACCGTGACTATAAATATTGCATGACATTCAATCACAAAATATACGAGACTCTCCAGATAGAGGACAGACACGAACTGAAGCATTTATTTAGATACCAGCAAACTGAATCCCAAAACCAGTAAGCTGATTCCATCATAGTACCAAAGATACTCAGAAGCCATAATAATGCTGAAAGCCACAGCATCCTTCAGCTTTCTCACAAACCAATACAAGATCAATATTTACTCACAAACCTCTCTCTCTTGTTGCCTCAACCCCCTCTCTCTCCCACCATCTCTCTGGCTCTGACCAGCTTCCTGTGGGCTCTGCTTCCCTTCAGCAAACTCCTCCCACCACAAGCTCCGTGTGATTACATTTAGCTTATTAGGGGCAGAGTTTACTTTCAAAGCAGGGAGATCTTCAAACTACCCCCTAGGTCTATTAAGGAGCAGGGAAGATCTTCAAATTCCCATTCCTGATACAAGTATCCACCCCAAATATTCACACAGCTATTTGTGCCTGACTTGTAGTGGAGCATTCTGAGCTCATATTAATCTGATCAGTCACAGTCCAACACACTGAAACTTGACTCTAGCATAGTGATGTCATTTTGGTTCTCTTTGAGAATGGACAGTCAATCACCCAACCAATCCTGAAATGGAAATTTATTGCTTTTTATTGAATCCTCTCTTATGTTCTGCTGTGTACACAGCAACATTTTTTTCTTCGCTCATTTTGTATTTAAGTTCAAAATTTAAAACTTTATTTTTTCAAAAAAAAAAAAGAGCTTACTTTCATCTGAGTGGGGATAAGGAGAGGGAGAAGGTAAGAATCATAAAAGGTTTCAAAAAGGAGGAGGTACTTGAGACCAGCCTTAAAGAAAAATAATTTTTTTATGTAGAGATGAACATATTTGAGGAATGAGGAATATGATTTCTGTGACCAGTGAATGCAGTGGTCATTGGGTCCATCAGGCAATGGTGTGTGGTCTGATTTGACAGAACAAAGATTGTCTGAAGGGGAGTAATATAAAATAAATCTGAAAAAGTAAGCTGGAAGTAGTTGTATCAATAAACCTCAACCTTGAGGTCAGCACCCTGCTACTTGGAATCTGGTGCAATGACATTGGTTTCCTTGCCAGGTAGTAAGACCTACAGACATCAAAAGGAAAAATTCAAAGTGAGACTCAAAAAGTCTCTATTGGGATGTTGTAAAGCAGTGCTTCTTGAACTATGGGTCCCACTGAAGGGGTGTAGGGTGGAAAAAAGTTTAAGAAATCCTGTTATAGAGGACATTCTTGCTTTGAGTTAGGGTGAGACTATAAAAAACAACAACATGTATTTATTAGACAATTATTAGGTATTAAGTACTTTTCTATAGCCAAGGGATGCAAAGACAAAATAGAAATAGTCCCTGCCCTCAAGGAGCTTACATCTTATTAAGGGAAACAACATGTATACATATAAGAAGATACAAGAGAGAAAGACCTCCTACTTATAAAAGGACTTTGAGTGTGACAGATTTGGTTTCCAATCTGCTCATTTCCTTATCATCACATATGGTGCACTGACAGCTGACAGCAACTCTAGTCATCATTACAGTTGGGTGGCTGACAGTTGACAGATGTCAGTTAGAAAAGCCTCTCATACACACTGCTTCCCAGTTACTAGGCACCCATGAAGGTGGGGACATGATCCCAGCCAACAGATGGTTTTGGTTGTCTGGATTAGGCACTAATTAAACGTTTTGGCTGGAAACCTCCCCCTCATGATGGCAGAACAGACTGGTTGAGTTTTCTATTAAGAAATTGTCATCCACACCCATATGCACTAGGCTCACTCCTTCCCAATTCATACTTTCACTGTCATCCAGACAGACGACAAGAGTTAATAAAAGCTGAATTAGCTGTGAGGTTCTAATCAGGCTGTCTGCCTGTGATGTAAAGATGTGTCCAGTACAGAGAATTCAGGTTCTCAGGTGTATTGAAGAAGATCTTCTAAGCTGTTTTTTTCTAAAAATTTTATACATTATCATTTCTAATTTGGAGCTGAGCTCTGTTACAAATGGAAGTCCAGCGAGCAATGTATTAGCATGCTAGTTGTAGAGTCTAAAACCCCCCGCAATTATATTAAATATAGCAAATTATAAGTAAGAATTATTCAGAGAGAAGACTATGAAAAATTAAAAATAATAATTTTTGAGAAGGCAGTTGATTCCCTTTACAATTTTCTGTACTGACTTGCTAATATTTGTATTCCAAAGAAATTGTTTTCCTTCACAACTGGGATTCTCTTTTAACTTATTTGTATAATGAAGTCACAACTTGTATTCTTGCCATGAGCATGATACTGCAAATACAGTCCCAAAAATTCATTGCTGAAAAAAGTTGAAACTGACATCAGAAGGAAAGTGTACTGTTATCTAGTAGGTTAAACATGCCTCTGGGAGTTCCAGCTCCCTCCTTTTCCTCATTTCTGTGACACATACTTAGTATTTTCTTTTTGGCAGGCCTCTCTGTTTTCCCAATTTGAAAGCTCTTTATAATCCCATTTGTATACCTAATGGGGGAATGTGATGCATAATTAATTAAGGCAGTAAAACACTTTGACATCAGAAAAGAAAGGTGCTCTAAAAGGGCAAAGTCCTATTTATTTTGTACTTGATAACTAGGAAAGAAACTGGAAAGGGTGAGAAGTGCCAGAGAAAGGCTTTTAGTTACCCTTCAGAATTAAAGAATGACAGTTGAAAAGGAAAATGTAGAAAGAAAAGCTTTTTACTAGGGGAAAAATTCCCTCTGAATTTCATGGTCACATATTTAGTAAGAAAAGTTAGATGTATTCTCTAAAGCTACCTAGGACCAGCAGATAGAATACACTAGAATGTAGATTTGAGTTCAGCATGAGAAACACCAACAACTCATTAACAGTTGAAGCTGGCCAACAATGACATGGGCTGCCTGGCAAGATAGTAAGACCCCCTTCATTCAGAAGTGTTCAAACCTTAACTGATCTAACATACCTGTTGGGATACTGTAGAAGTAATTTCTTCTGCTTTGGGTTAAGGTTGGGCTATCAAGCAATCAAGTTCAGGTAGGTAGCATAATAGAGTGCTGGGCCTGGAGTCAGTAAGACTCAAGTTCCTGAGTTCAAATCTGGCCTCAGAAACTAGCCGTGTGTGATGCTGGGCAAATCACTTAACCCTGTTTGACACAGTTTCCTCATCTGTAAAATGTGCTGGAGAAGGAAATGGCAAACACTCCAGCATCTTTGCCAAGGAAACCCCAAATGAGGTCATGAGTTGACGTGTCTGAACAACAACACCTAGGTATTTGTCTAAGTCCCTTGGCACACAGAGACAAAACCAGTTTCTGCCCTCTAGGAGCTTGCATTCTGTTAGTGGAAGCAACATGTACACATTTAGAAGACACAGATCTGAAGTAAAGAGAAGGTATACCAAGTAAAATGTGAGTGGGAAGGGACAAGCAGCTGAGAAGGAAAAGAACTCATTTAGGTGTCATTTAGGTACTTGTACTCTCTATAATGCCTTTGAGGTCAAGTCAAATTAAGTTCACAAGCTTTTATTTATGTACTAAGCACTGTGCTAAGGCTGAGGATACAAGAAAAGACAAAAACAGTGCCTGCCCTCAAGGAACTCACAGACTAATGGGGAAGACAACAGACAAACAGCTAAGTACAGATAAGAGATAACTTGGAAGTAATCTCAGAAAGATGGTACTAAAATTAAGGTCTGTTACAACTCTAGCATTCTGTTCTAGTGAAAGTGAGTCTGAGTACAAACAAGATTGTTAATATGAATTTTTATCTGTAATTTTCATTGAGGAAATAAAAATCTGATTATCATGGGGTAGCAAATACCGCTAACAATATATGTGTTATCGTCAAATCTGCCTCTCAAATAGCAATTATGCCTTCAGGTTAAATAGACAAAAACAGCTTTTATGATAAAAAAAAAAAAGCAATTTGTCAACAAAGAGACCCTTCAAGAATGGCATTATTTTCACCCCCATGGTCTGTAGCATACCTTGATGAATCTTCATAGCATTACCATAAAGACTGGAGGCTACACCTCTCACATTCTCTATTCACCCACAGTTCATTGATCACTGACGTGACAGACCTTAATAGCTCCCAGGAGTCATTACAATGTGTGGCCAAGATGTGTATTATGGAGCTTTTAATACATGGATCATTGATACCATGGGAAGGAATGTTCCTTCATAGCCTACATTCTATCAAACCAGACTGTAGGATCAGTGACTGTTAATATGGGGATTATTGCCACAATTGCTCATAATGTTTCCTTTTTGGCTGTTTCAGTATGTGATATTAACGCTTATTCAAGGACTTCTAACCTGTGGGTTAGTGTAATAGGCCTTTATTTTACCCATGGGAATTTATTAAACTCTCTTTAGTAATGTAGTCCTGTTCTCAATAATCCACACACACTATTAGAGAACTCATTCTTAGCAAAGGATTATACTGAAAAAATAATTTGGCATAAATTGTGTTTTGTAAACTTCAGCTTTGTGGTTTTCTTTTTATCTCATTTGTGTTTTTTATTTCATCTGTGTCAGTCCACAAAATCAATTTCTAAAAAAGGCAAACTGTTTTAAAATATTTCATGATATCAGTACTATGCAGAAGCTATTATACTAGAATCTGCAGGTACTACTTTTTTTGGTGAAATTTTAAATTAAAAGTCTTACAAATGTTTTTCCCCTTGAAAAGGTGTGTGTGTGTGTGTGTGTGTGTGTGTGTGTGTATAAAATGAAGATTCAAAAAACCTTATTTTTGCTTTCACTTTATATTTAAATTATGATAGAAGAAAGGAAGAACAGGAGGAAAGAAAGGGAAGAGAAAGGGAGGGGAGGGGACAGGAGGGAAGGAAAGGGAAGGGCAGGGAAAGGAAGGCAAGGGGAGGGAAGGGAAGGGAAGGGAAGCAAATGAGCATTTATTAAGTGTCTGTTATGTGGCAAACACTATGCTGTGTTTTACAAATATGGATACCGTGTCTCCTTTGAAATGTCTAAAATCTGAAATGATCAGTTTAAGAAAAGTTGACATATTCAAGAAAGAATTTTCACAGACCAAAAGTCTTATTACATTCAAGGAGAGCAAATTTTGCTGAAATATCATATTCTCAAGGATTTTCCTCCTCATGGAAGAAAATATAATCTAACAGCTTCAGAAGACGAGTTTGAATCTCATTTAAGTTACTTACTACGTTTGTGACCTTGGACAAGTAATTTATTTTCCCTCAGTCTCAGTGTCCTCATCTATAAAATGGAGATAATACTAGTACTCACCCCACATAGTTGTTATGAAAATCAAATTATATGTGTTATATATTATATATATAGAGCACATTGCAAAGATGTTATATAAATATATTCTATTATAGAAACGATTCTTGGGCAAAACTTTTCAGTTTTACTTTAGCCAAGTAGGCATGTTGAATTCCATGGTAAGTTTAGATACTGGCTTAAAACTATGTGAATATTTTTTAATTATTTGGATTAAATTACATAAAATTTTATTGAAACAAAGGGGCAACCTGAGTGGGCCTGCAGCTTCAATAATGTCACTAATGATTACCGTTGTAATTGATTTTCTTTATGGTATGACCTCGACATCCATAACATGGCTAGTATAATTGTGCAGATGGCATTGAGGTATTTTGGCCTGAACTTCATCTTAACCATGATGTTCATGAATATTAAAAATAAAACTATGCCCAAGTCTTACCTGGATGTACCAGTATCTCCTGAAGTAATTTTTTGAGAGCTGAAAGGAGTCACAGCTTTGATGAAATGAGTGGGTTTGATGACACTTGATATTGTCACAACGGATTGATTATATATTTCAATGCTTCGAGGAGCTGTGATTTCATTATTAGCACTATTTCCCTCTTTTAGTGGAAATGACTATGCTACGTGACACAGTGGACCAAGTGTTGAATGTAGAGTCAGGAAAATCTGAGTTCAAGGCTGACTTCAGGTCCTTACTAGCTGTGTGACCTAAACAAGTCACTTAACCTCTGTCTGCCTCACTATCTTTATCTTTAAAATTGGGATGATAATACCACCTACATCCTAGAACTGTGAGGATAGAATTAAATAATATTTGTAAAATGCAAATAAATCATAAAGCAATATATAAATGTATAACAATAATTATTATTATTTCTCTACCACTTATGTGGCTTTCAATAGCTGTAGTGGCTGAAAAATTATATCCCCATGGCCAAGCGGATGTCCACTGATTGAGAGTTAGAAGGGACTTGAAATGTTATTTAGTCCAAGCTTCTCATTTTATAGATAAGGAAACACAGGTTTTCCTCTTTGTTAAAAAGGTAGTTTATTTACTAGAATTTCCGTCTTCCCTTTGCCTTGTGTTCAGATCTTATCTAACCTTTAAGATGCAAGTCAGGTCCCACCTTATTCAGCACATTTTTTCAGACTATTCAGCCCAGAGGGATCTCTTCCTCTGAATTCTTCTGTCACCTGACATCAGTATTATCCTTTTAACACTACATATTTTGTAGTTGATTTAGTTTTTTATTTGTGAGCCACAAAATTGTTGGAAGTTACGTACATAAAGGTGATAACTGAAGTGTTGATGAGATGGATTTCCTGGCATAATAATTTTCTGCATTTGATTTTAATGAAAGAAAAGCAAAAGTATTTGAACATTTTGTGTTTGAAATGTTTATTAGGCAACTTGTTATTGAGTCATGTTTCAGTCATGTCCAATTTTGTGATCCTTTTAAAGTTTTCTTGACAAAGATACTGGAGTGGTTTTCCATTTCCTTCTCCATCTCATTTTACACATGAGGAATATGAGGCTAAGAGAGTTAAGTGACTTGCCCAGGGTCACACAACTAGTAGGTATCTTAGTCCAGATTTGAACTCAGGGAGATGAGTCTTCCTCACTCCAGGCCTGACATTCTATCTACTACATCATATGCATATTATACACGTATATATAGGAATCATTGCCTGGGAATGATAAACTTGTGGAAAGTGATGAGATCACCAAAAGAAATTGTGTAGAGAAAGACGAATAGAAAGCCTGGGATGGAGCTTTGAGGAACATCTGCACTTTAGGTTGTGGTCTGGATGATAAACCATCAAAGGAGATTGTAAAGGAGCAGTTAGGTAGGAGGAAAATCAAGAGAGAGCAGGGCCATGAAAGCTCAGAGGAGGCTGCATCCGGAAGAGGATGGTCAATGCTGTCAAATGGAATGTAGACCAAGAAAGATGAAGAGTAGGGAAAGACCGTCAAAGTTGCTATTGGGAGATCACTTGAACTTTGGAGAAAATAGCATCAGTTGACTAATGATTTCAGGAAACAGATTGCCAAGGAAAGAAGTGAGGAGAGCAGCAATGGAGTTAATGAATATAGACAATGTTTTCAAAGAGGAGAGATATCATGTGATAACTTTAAGGGATGGTATGGCCTAGTGAAGAATTTTTAGGGACATCAAATAACTATCATGTTTGAAAGCAGTAGGGAAGGAACCAATTGACAGGAAGAAGCTGGTAATTAGAGGGGGGGTGATAAAGGCTACAATTTGTTGGAGAAGTTGTGGAGGGATTGAATCAAGGTCACATGTAGAGAAGTTGGTTTTTGTAAGGAGAAAGCCTCTCTCATTTTCAGAGACTGGGAGAAATTAATCTAAAACTGAGACTTATATCAAGAAGTTTCGAGATACTGAGAGAAGAGGGAAGAGATATCAAATACCCTCGACTTTCCCATTCCACAAAAATCACAGAATAACAACTATAGAGTATGAAAAGATTATAGTTCAACCAATATGGCCCCACTCTACCAATCCAACAAGTGGCCATCTGTCCATTGTTTTTAGATCACCAATTAATCTATTACCTGCTGAACCATCCCATTCCACTTGTGGACCCCCAAGTCATCTTCAGATTAATATCTGTGAAGCCATGCCTTCTTCACTCTAAATTTGTGAAGCTGATCTTTGAACTTAGATCTCAATCTCTTTTTGGTTATGTGTCGGAATCAGAGGTCATTATAGTGGAAAAGAGCTTATAGGAGGCCAGAGGAAAATATGTCATTCCTGATGAAATGCAGTGTTTTAAAGGTCACAGCAAGAACAGAATCAGTTTCCAACTGGGTATTGTGCAAGGGGAAGGAGACAGAAGCAAGAGAAAGGCTAGTACCCATGTTGATCTACCAAGAAATGAAGAAAGAAGCCAGATATTGAGGCAGAGGTTGAGGCCTGATCATACTCACCATACCTTGAATCGTAAAGACAAAATGCAGAGGGCACAGGACTAGGAAGGACCTACCTGCCCCCTCCAAGAGTATGGGAAGTTGCTGTAGCAGATGTTGTCCCAAAGACCCAGTCAAACAGCTGAGGATGTGATGTGAAGAAGAAAAATTCAAATACAATGAAGAAGTGTTATGGGTTAAGCCAAGTTCAGAGGTAAACACAAAAGAAGATGGCAACTTAGGTAATAAATTCAAGTACTTATTATGGACCCCCTCCATTTAGCTAACAAACTTATCTTCCTACAGCATAGGTCTAACTTTATCATTCCTCTTCTCAATAAACTCCATTGGTTCCCCATCACTCCCAGGATCAAATACAAAATCCTCTGTTTAGCTTGAAAGCCCTAAAAAACCTGACACCTTCCTACCTTTCCAGTCTTCTGACTCTTTACTCCCCTCCCCATACTCAGTGACCCCAGTGATTCTGGCCTCCTTTCTCGTGACTCTCCATCTTTCCCTTCCCTGAATTTTCATTGATTAATCCCCATGCCTTGTATTTTCCTCCTGCTCATCTCCACTTCCTGGCTTTTTTGGCTTCACTAAAGTCTCAGCTCGAACTCCATTTTTTTTTTTTTGCCAGAAGCAATGCTTTTCCTCTTAGTTTATGTCTGATTTATCCTATATATACTGTACTTGTATGTAGGTGTTTGTGTATTACACACACACCCCTTCATTAGACTGAGTTCCTTGAAGGCAGGGGCTGTTTTTGACTTTCTTTGTATTCCCAGAGCCTGGCACATAATAGTCAACTAAATAAATTACTTCTTGACTTGATTTAGAATCTATTTCCCAGTAGATAATGAGTAAAAAAAAAATAGGAACAGGCAATTCTCAAAAGAACAAAGACAAATTATCAACAAGCATGGAAAAATAATCCTCTAAATCACTAATTTCAAGAGAAATTATAATAATTCTGAGGTTTCCCCTCCTACCCACTGAATTCACAAAAATTAAAAAAGGGAAATGATAATTGTTGGAGAGGCTGTAAACAGACAACCACGAATGTCTTCTAACTATCCCACCAAAACTCAGTAAAATGGGTATACTCTTTGTCATAGTGATACCACTGTCAGGAGTACATGCCAAAGATAGATGGAAAGGGACTATGCCGACAAAAATATGTATTATATTACTTTTTTATAGCAAAGAATTAGAAACAAAGTAGATGAATAGAAAAAAGAGAATAATTTAAGTAATAGCTGCAATTCTGTAAAGAAAAACAATTTTGAAATACTGAAGAACCCAGATCAAAGCTTTGACTAAGCATTACCACAGAAGAATCATTCTTTCTACCTTTTGGCATAAATAATAAGGATCACTACCTCTGTTTTCAGCAGCATAAAGGGTATGGCATTTGGCATTAACCCCATTTGCCTACTCAATGACCTCTGTTCACACAGTCTCTGATTTTTGTGTGTGCTTAAGCATCCTTACTTGCGAAGTCAGTGTGTCTTTCAGGCTTTTACATTGAGGGGCATGAGCAGTCGCCTTACTGTCTGTCTCAGTAATTGTTCTGACATGACCTTACTGAAGAAGTGATGAGTCTGTCTTCCACATCTATCCCTGCCCCCATTTTCTTCTCATCTTTTCCTAGTAGCACATCTCTGAAATCCTGTCCTCAGCAAACTCAGTTTCTTTTTATGTGCTTTTCCATCATTCATATCAACCTCCACTTTCCAGTATTAACTTTAGTCCTAAATAGCTAGAAAGGCTTCAGGTATGCAGCAAAAGACTTGGTGTCATACCTTCAGCCTGGCTAAGTGTGGGGAAATTAATTTGTTAGCACAGGGTTGACCACTAAGTGACTAGTATTCCAGTCACAAAAGACTTTATTTCTCAGGAGTAAAAGGTCTGGGATCAGCATGCATGAAGGGAGCAACCTCATGGATAAAAATCATTGACCCTTGAAATAGTTATCCCATCCGTCCTGTCCCATTTCACTGTTTTGAAGAAGCTGCTTTGTAAACTACGAAGTATTTAAGAAATGGGAGCTTTTGAAAAATCCCTGCCCTGGGGCCCTCCTCTCTTGACTGGTGAATCCCCACCTCTCTCCCAAGGACCACCATTTTAGAAAAGACTCCAGATATTATTCACTTCATTCATGCCTGGATTTTCTCTTTATGGAATTCTCCTACTTCTGCTCAATTGCCTGAATATTGCCTCCCCCTTCACGTTCCAGTTCCCCCATATTGCTAGCTTATATGTGCATTCCCAGCTCTTAGTGCCATTCCTGACATATATTAAGTGCTTAATTCTCTCCCTCTCTGTCTGTCTCTGTCTCTCTGTCTGTCTGTCTATGTCTCTGTCTGTCTCTCTCTGGCTTTCTCTTTCTGTCTCTCTGGCTTTCTCTCTCTGTCTCTGTCTCTCTGTCTCTGTCTCTCTGTCTCTCTGTCTCTCTGTCTCTCTGTCTCTCTGTCTCTCTCTGTCTCTCTCTGTCTCTCTCTCTCTCTCTCTCTCTCTCTCTCTCTCTCTCTCTCGTCTGTTTTTCCCAACTCCCCACAGAGGAGAAGATTGAAATGATGAGATTGAAATAAAGTTGCCAAGATAGAGTAGCCCAAATTTCAAACAGGAAATGAATGTCAAAGGACTTAATTTTTATTCAATAGCAAAAGAGAGCCTCTGGATGTTTTTGAACATAGGAGTGATAGGACCATATCTGTACATAAAAAAGATTATTGTATACTAGTATTTATGACTGTGAGGATAGAAACAACATAATAGATATAATCACTATGGTAAATGTGAAATTGATAGTATGTGGTAACTGAATATGAGAAGGAAGAATTGAAGGTAACTCCAAGTTTCCAGCATAAGAAATGATGAATAGTAGTGGCATAAGTAAAAAAAAAAAAAAATGATACCAAAGGGAGAATCAGGTTTAGAAAAAAAGATAATAAGTTTAGTTTTAGACATCTTCAATTGGAAATTCTAGTGGGACACTGCTTAAGAAGGAACATCAACTCCCTCAGGAGAAGAGAATATCACCCCACACAAGCAGCCAACAATGCTAATGATAGATTTCCTTCTATATATCTTTATTCACATTATTTTCATAAAGGCAGCATGGAAAAAATAATAACTTGCATTTATATGGTGCTTAAAGATTCACAAAATATCTTCCATACTTTATCTGATCCTCCCAATTGCCCTATAATGTCAATTCTATTATTACTCTTATTTTATGGATGAGGAAACTGAGGCTCAGGTCGATTAAGTTATTTTCTCGCAGTCATAGAGCTTGTAAGTGTAGGAAACAAGACTGAAACTGAAAGTTTGCCAGACTCTGGGTCCAGCAGGCTTTCTATACCCTAGGCTGCCACCAGTCCCAGAATTGGCATTGTATTTAAAGTCAGAAAACTTAGTTTCAAGTGTATAACCATACTTAAATTACTTAGAATTGCTAAAGACTTAGTTTTGAAGGGAGTAGCATGGTCAAGTGGAAAGAGGTATGGATTTGGAATCAGAGGACCTAGGCTAAAATCATTCTGCCATTTACTAGCTGTGTGACCTTTGGTAAGTCACTGAACCTTTGTAGGCCTCAGTTTTTTCATCTGCAAAATGAAAAGTTTGAATTAGATAAACTCTATGATCCCAAGAGGCAGCATGGTACAGTGGACCTGAGTTAAAATCCTTGCTCTATCATGTACTATCCATGTGACCTTATAGAGGTCACAACCTCTTTGGGCTTTAGTTTAGTCCTCTCAGGTGGAAGGGCCATTCACAGGGAGGACTAGCACCTCTGGTGTGAGGACTTGCCAAGCCCTTTTCAGGGCTGCTCATCCACCTTTGGTGTCCACCTGGCACTCAACTCTCACCCGTGGCTCCGAGAAGCTGTAGCATGTGCAGCAGCCACACCCCAGTAAAACCATCTTGGGAAATGGGTTGAACCAGGTTGAGGGTAATTGACTGGCCACAAACCCATCAGTGAGTTAGGAGGATGTCTACCCCAAGCATATGAAGACTTTCCCAATAGAATGGGTAGATGAGAACAATTTGTTGCAGTGGCCATAAAGGCAGCTGAAGCAGGAACTTCAGAATGCTTAGAGCTTGGCCAGATATTGAAGACACCAAGGTCATCCACTGTATCCTGGGTCATTGCCAGTAGGCCTGACTTTTGTCTTGCCACTAGACTCTGGAAGAGAGAGTAAGGCTGACATGTTTATGCAACTCAGCCTCACTTAAACCAAACCATCAAGAATCAAGGCATCATCCTGTCTTATCATTGGTGCTCCTCAAAATCAAAGGACAAACAACAAACCATCCACAAAGTGAGGGGATTGAACAATATTATCTTTCAAACTCTAATTCATGATACTAAAATAGTTATCTGTGAAATGAGATTATTGATATTAATACTACATATATTAAAGAGTTGTTATGAAGATCAAATGTTTTAATATATGCAAATCTTTTGTAACTGTAAAACTATATAATTATGAATTGATATTATTGCATTGTTATAGTGATCCTTACAATTTCATTGTGAGTTGGAGAAGGGAGATAGTAAACCCACTGTACAAATAGACCAAATCAAGGAGGATATTAAAATTTTAAAGTAATGTTGGAAGCAAGAGTTGTGATAAGTTGCTTTTTTTTTTTTTTAACCTATAATTTTAAAGAAGCAAAGGGTGTCCCAGTGTAGCAAAGTTTCTGCTTGTCACTGGAATGACTGTTGCTGAGGAGCTGGTTAATGATACCTTGTTAGTGATAGAAGGATAATGAGATGATAAGGGCAAGATTCATTGACCTTTCAAAGGCTTTTGATTTACTAAATGACACTGTTGGATAAGCTAATTAAATCTGGCTCTTCTCCTACAGTGATGGCTTGGTTCTGATCTCATTTGATTAGTAAGAAAAATCAGTGACTGTTTTAGGGCCATCAGGCTGATTTATGACATTTATGACATGTATCTGATGGTACCTTAGGGGTCAATAACTGATAGGGTTTATTTTATTTATTTTGAAATGATATTACTGATGCTAGGGATAAACCCAGAATTCACTTAGAGAGCAATGATAATGCCATTTCACATAACGTTTTCCTTAGTATCCCAGCATTTAATATCTTTCCCTGAGAGTGACTATAATAACCAGCAAGGAGGATTCTGAAAGATAAGCTTATTGATGATAAGGAACACATAACTTGGAAGTGGACTCCCTTGAGTCTCATGCAGGCAAACAAATATATAGCTCTTGAGCACTGGGGCAAGGGGGTGGATAATAATTTGATTAGTCAGCAAGTGTACCTACCTGCCAATTTGCAGTCATTTCCTTCATGCAGTGTAATTTCATTTGCAGTGGGGAAATGCATGGGATTTTTGCTCCTGAATCCATACCAGAGCTTGCTACAGTTCACCTGATTTGTTATGTCCTGCCAGGGACTCCAGACACCTTGGTAATATGGGAGGAATAATCAAAAACACAGTCATTTTTTTAATACCTTGAGATGTAGGTTTTAAAACATTTGGCACCTACAAAGAAGCTTTTAATTCTCTTCCCAAATGACTGTTGTCAAATGTGAGGAATGCCACAGCAGGCCTATGTCTAAACAGAAGGTGGTGCTTTTAAGAACTTAAGAGTTCGGATTTATTTCTGTTAAGACTTTCAAACACACACCTGTAAAAAGTCATTCAAAAAGCTGAACTAAACACTAAGGAGAAATAAATCATGTTTCATAGGCAGCATTTACCAAAAAAAATGAGACACTGGATTTTGACTACTCGGATAGATTGCAGAGTATAACACAGAGTTAAAAGGTTGTTTAGTAAAGAAATGACATTTCATGTGCTAAAATAATTCATAGAAATTGCTTTGCTTACAGATTCTGTTGTGTTTAGACTAAAAAAAATCACAATCTGCAATGTTAATACTGGAATGAGCATTGCTTTTTGCAACCTTGCCCTTTTTCCCTCCCCCATGCCCTGAATAATTGCAGAATCCCAAATTCCCTTTGTCACCTTTTTTAAAAAAATGAAATTGTTTCTGGAGTATTTGTTTTTAGTTCTCTGGTACAACAGAATAAAGTTATATGATGGTAGGAAATAGAAAAAGCATAAGATGCCCTAGTACACAAATCTAGACCAACATTAGCACTAAATACTAATGAATGGGGACTTATGGCAAGATAATTAATTTGAGAATTGATATTTTGAGCTGATCTGATGTGTGTGTCTTTGTGTGTGTGTGTGTGTGTGTGTGTGTGTCACAATTAATTGGTGGATGATTAGTAGTAGAACAAAACTTCATGTTACACAGTCATTCTTGGGGAAACATAAATAAATTCATTTCACGTGTATAAATACTAGTAAAAATCATAGAGATTTCTTTAAGAAACTGCAAATAAAAAGTTAATGTTATTTGGTCCCAGGAAGCATAGTTTTTAGAAAAAGTCCTTAATTTATCTTTCTGTCCTATGGCATTTTCAAAATGAGTTTAATTTTGCAGTATTTTCAAAAGGCTTGTGTCAGACCAAGTGACTCAAGTTGATATGGCTTTCCTTCATGGGTAAATCCTGCCTTTTTTTACTCTCCTTCTGCTGTCAACTATTACTACAGATAGGATCTATGAATTGATTTAGGCCTAAATGATTCACAGAATACCCTAATTGTTTCTATAACTGTTCCTGGCTCTGTGGGATCTATGGGAAGCTTTCTTCTTGTACTCAAATGAAGTATGAGAGACTAGCCAGACTCTGGGAACATAGAATAGAACCCGCAAAGTTCCAACAAAGCAAAACTGCGATGTCTCCTTCTCTCTATTTCTCTGCAAAGTTGTACTCCTCCAGGCCAGACCTGCTCCTGACTACCATCTTTAGGAGGTCTTGCTGTACCTGACACTTCATGACTTCTATCCACTGCTCTGAGTTTTGCCCAGAAAGAACAAGTCTAATTCTCTCTTGCTTGGTAGCCTGTCACATACTTGTAGGCAGCTATCATATCTGCCCTCTGACTCAGTAACCATGTCCACTAGGTTTTTCAGTCACCTAGGATATAGTTCCTTCAGGTCTGGTGATTAGAGCTCATTGCTGATTGTTTAATATTCTCTATTATCTCACTTAACTTTGGTTTCAGTTCTCCCATAAGCATTTCCCTTTAATGTTTAATAGTCTGAAAATTGTTCCTGATAGAGAAAAAAAGAGACAAATGAGGGTTGAGTAGTTCTCCCTTTTGTCCCTTCAGGAGCTCATGTTCTATTACCTTCTCTCCATCATTCATTATCATCATCATATCCCCTATGAGTATCTCATGTGTCTTTGCTAAATTATCTTTTATCCTCAGAATAGCTCTTTTAAAAAATTCTTTTTTTTTTTGTAATTAACAACCATCACAGAGCTATTATATTTCTTTGTCTTTTTCTTTTGTTATTTTATTGCTTCTGAGCCTGCATTTGTAGGCCTGTGATACTCTTTCTTGCTTATTTTCAGTTAACTGATTCTTTTATTCCCTCTTCTCTAGATGGTTTTTAAAAATCTGAGTTAGGTGGAAGGAGTAGTTGCTGCAATGATACCAAGAGAAAAAAAGACAAAAGAAAAAGTAAATTAATGAAACATATTTTAAAAATACACATTGGATGAAATACTGCTGTGCTATAAGAAATGATGATTTTAGAAAAATGTGAAAAGACATGCATGAAATAATGAAGAATGAAATAAACAGAACCAAGAGAACATTGTATAAAATAAAAGCAATATTGCTTTAAGAACAATTCTGAGTGAATAAGTTTTTTTGACTAGTATAAATACCCAAATTAACCATAAAGGAAATATGAAGAAAGATGCTATATGCATGCAGAGAAAGAACTGATAAATAGATGTACAGAATAATTTTACATATAGATAATTATTTATATCTAATGGTAGCCATCTCTAAAGCAAAAGTGGGGGAGGAAGGAAATAAAGAAATTTGAATGACAATTTTGTTGTATATTTGAAAAGAATAGCAATATGTGTAGTACACTTGCAGTTTCGTTATGCAATGATTTTTTTTTTATTGTACTATGTTATGGAAATCCTTGTTTTATTCCATAAGTTAAAAATAAAATAAAAACAGAAAAAATGCACAGGAAGGATTCAGGAGGGGGCACAGTAACAAAGGGTAGTTTTGGAACTACCGAATTAAATTTAATATATACCAAAATAAAATCTGAATGCAATAGATTCAAAATGTTCTGCCTGATCTTTTTGTATTATTCTTTGCATAAATCTAAAGTACAGCCACTGTAAGGTATTGACCTTTTATATGGAAAAGTGAATCATTGAGTTAGTTCTGCTTTGTTTAATTATTTAGAAAAAATAAAAATAAGACAGTTGCTGTGATTCAGAATTCTAGTACAGTTGCTCCTCAGTTTGGACTTTTGACAAACAGAAATCATGTAAAGACAAGGACTAGTCTATCATTATTGATAGGGATAGAATGGATCCTAGTCCTATGATTTTGTTGGTATGTGGAACTCCTGGGAAATCTCTTTACCAATGTAGGTTAACATCTTCTCTGCAATTTGTAGTTTGAGAGAGTTTCCTAGAGTACTAAGAGATGAAGTAACTTGCCTATGGTCATGGGCAAGACTTAAAGTCTTTGTGGCTTTGAGACCAACTCACTTTCCATTATACCACACTGCCTTTAATTATGAGATAAATGCAATCAATGGGTATAGACCAAAGATGAAAATTTGTTACTAACCATAAGCTAAAGTGGGGTCATTTAGAGAGAGGACCCAGTGTCTGAGCCCAAAAAGAGAAGAAATGAAAGAGCAGATTTTAAAAGTGTATCATTTAAGTTTGAAGCAGAATGTAAATACTACCATTGCTGGTGAGGAATAAATCCATATTAGCAGAAGAACAACCTGGAAACAGACAATCAGAGAAGTCACTCAACAGATTGACTTGTTTGGCTGATTTATTATTATACCACTCAGTTTTGCTATGTAAATGTGCATTCAAAAGAGAAAATTTATAAAGGAAAATTTATGGACAGTTTTTGAGTAAAAAAAAAAAAGATAGCAGAGTTTATAGTTTCATAGCAACGAGTTACTCCAATGACATGGCTTTTCCTCACTTAGCAGATATCTTTGTGCGTGCCCTTTCTCCCTAATAGATATTTAATGCCTTGAGGGGAGAATATGACCCAGATCGATGCATGGATTGTGATATATTTTATTATTTGTGCTCTTGAGAAAGATTGTACATGAAACATTATTTCTTTTTCTTTATCAGGAAGTAAATAGCCATATTTAAGATCTAAAAGGTGTCATCATTATATGGAGTTTGTGAGTGTATAAAGAGAAATACAGTGGTGGGTGCCCAGCAACTAAAGTGGTGAATATGGATGCTTATTCCATAACAGTGTTACCTTTTAAGATTCTGAGATGATGGGTCTGTAACTGCATGGTAGTACTCTGGGAACCAAGACCTGCCAGTGGGAGAACAGGGAGGAATGAACAAGCCAGTCCAGACAATGAATAAGTCTCCACAGGTGCTGTGGACCTCTCTGATACTAAGAGACTGTAGTGTGAGTGGTCACCCTTCCCATCCATTACATAAAGAAACATTCTTCCTTGTTAAATTCATAGTTTATGAAAGAGAGAGAATTTAAGGAAAAAGCAGTGGAAGACAAAAAATAAACATGGTTGAGGAGGGAGGAGGTCTAATGCATACAAACTGTAGACAGCTTTACAGTTTCCTCTTTGCAATTATGTTTGTGTCAACAGAACTTTATTCTTTAGAATAAAGTCTGGCAAACTACCACCAGTGGGCCATATCCAACCTGCACCTGTCTCTGTATGGCTAGAGACCTAAGAATGGTTTCGAAATTTTCAAATAAAATTATATCCTATTTTAAAATGTCAAAATCATTTTTAAATTCAGCTGTACAAAAACAGGAGGCAAGCTGGATTTGCTGCTCAGGCTTTAGTTTGCTGACTCCTGCTTTAGAGAACCCTCTTAGGTTTATAGCTGGCTATGAAATTTAGGCAATAAGATCTTTGTGCTAAACTCTCTGAAACCCACTTTCCCCAAGTCTAGCCTAATCTAGCCTAAATCTAATATTATGTGTATATATATATATATATACACATACATATATATCTCCAAACCATTTTTTTTTCCTTTTCCCTTTCAAGGTTTCCACTGCTACGCAGAGGCAAGAACTCTATGAATTTTTCTTCTTAAAGTATCCCATCCTGCTATTTCCTTCTACTCATTTATTATACAGAGGACATATAGTCTTTGAACTAGATCTTCAGGTGAATATAGGAAGGTTTTGTGGTTTTTATTGGCTTAGGTTACTAATAATCATATTCTTGCCATGCTGTTGTCTCTGTCCTTGGTCTCTTACCAGACACTCTACCTTCTGCCTTAGACTAGGCAGGTCTAGTAGTAGCTATCATGATAACTGACCATCTTCCTGCTGCTTGGCATATACTCATGCCATCCTCCCTACCCCTCCTTGGCTTTCTCTCTCTCATTCAATCAAACCAATACCACCATTCCTAGAAAGGATGTGCCGATCAATTAATCTGTGATTCTGCCCACCCTCAGTGACTTCCCAGATGAAAGCATGTTTTCCCTCTGTGTGTTGTCTTTCCCTACTAGAACGTAAGCTTCTTGAAGTCAGGCACTGTCTTGCTTGTTATATTTACATGCCTAGAACTAAGCATACTGTTTTGCATATAGTAAGTGCTTAATAAATGCTTTAAAAAAACTTATTTATTCATTCATTCTCAGTATGGGAAGTCACCAAACAGCGTCCAAATGTCTAGTTGCCTGTACTTAGTAGATTAAATCCTAAGGTGCTGCTTGAGCAAAGTCCATGGAAAGGCATTTGGTCAAGGTCATAGAGCTAGTCATTATCCGAGGTGGCTCTGAATTCAGAGCTTTTTTAATTCAAGCACAGCACTCTGTCATACTATATCATACTACCTCTTTGTGCATAGGTAAGAATACCACCTAAGCAGCCCCTGCACTGAGACAACACGTAATTGTGGGAGGAACATTTGAGGTGCTAGAAGATTGATTTAGAGTTCTGGCTTTTGTCACTTTGCTTATCTTCATTCTCCTCATCTCCCTTCAGAGGACTATTTTTTTTAAACAAATAGGGGTGATGTATATAAAGTACTAAATACATATATAAGTCATGAATATTTCAGAGAAAACTATAGAAGGAAAAAGCTAGTATTTATTTGATATCTACTAATTTTACAGTGAACAAAAGATAAGAGGCTACTTCCTGTTTTTTTCTTTTTTGCTTTCTACCATAAATTAAAACTCCTGCCCTTGACTTCAAGTAAGCTTTTTCCTCTTCTACCCTGTATGTCTCTCTTGTGATCACTTCCTGCCCAGACCAGAGAACACACTCCAGTAATTGCTTCCTTAATTGGTAAGCATGGATCTCTAGGCTCCACTGACATGTCCCATCATGTAATGGCCCTCTACAATTCTCTGACTCTTCAGTAAGCACACTATTCCCCAGATGCACCCTGTACATGGCTTTCATTTCCAATCACTGTGTTAAGTCCCATACCCTACTCCCTCTAGTTTCAACTCCCTTCCCTGTATGGAGCGGGAGAGGCAAAGAACAGCTGCTGCTACTTACTCATGTCACAAGGAATGATTTTTGTTTGTTGTTTTTGTTTTTAACTCTATTAGTGAAATCAGCAGATTAAGTCCTATAAGCTATAACACTCCTAGGTATCCTCCTGGCCCAGTGTCACCTGGAATCTAGATTGGAAATTATGGTTTAAAGTTTATCAAGAGGCAAAAGATGAAATTCCTTATTGAAACCAGATTCTAAGCAGGATCGTTTCTCATTTTTCCTCTCCTCTCTCTGGTCCCCACTTCAAAAGTACCCTTCCTACCCACTTCAAAAGCTCATGGTATTGTTACCATCTCTAATAGGTATATTTTTATAGTCAGCTCTTGATGACCCATGCTATGGAAAAAGTGAAAGAAAGCAGAAGGGTAGATAAAGTAGAATTTCATTTCATCTAGTGCATGTTTGTGTTCAAGAAATTCCAAATGATTTGAACAAAAGAATGACCTATCACCATTAAGTCTCAGCAAATTATGCAAAAGAGATATCTAAAAGATTTCCCAGCTTCCTCTTTGTGATCATTGGCTTTTTGTAGCTAAATTCCCACCTTCTTTCCTACCATTGGGGCTAGAATTAGCATGGCATAGCTAGGGCTTCATCCCAGGTCCCCACTGGCACTGACTACCTTACTGCCTCACTCACTAGACCAGCCTAGCAGCCACTAGAGTTGAGTCTCCCAGTGATTGTGCCCCATTCCTATGCCCTACCAACCCACTGATATTGACTGGCCTAAGTCAAGCCACTTATCCTTTTAAAATCCCTCAGAAACTCTAAAATTATAAATTGCTGCATTGGTGCAGATAGTTTCCTTACTGGGGGATTCTCCTCAACCAGTGAAATCATAGGTACAGAGCAATGGATGAAAGAGTTATTAAGAGAGAAAGAGAGAAATTCAAAAGAATGATGAACAAATCAGAATGGCCCTTGTGTCTGCTGCTGTTTTTGCCTCAGCATATATTGATGAGAACTTAAATGCTGGTGTAGACAATCTATGAAAATAATACTCAATTTCCAGGATAATGGAAAGTTAATTGTATTTTAACTAAGTAGGGTTTTCTTTTTTTAATGCTGAGTGTATGGTTATTTTCAAGACAGAGGACGAGCTTTTAATGTTGATGGAGCCGGACCAATTCCAAGGATAGCAAGAGACACCAGAGAGTTAGCAATGAAAATGAAAGCCTGAGTAACACCGATAGGGAGGAAAAGCCATTAGCAGGAGGCTACAGGAAGCTAAAATGACTGAGATCTTTTGCAAATGCTGTAATGTGGACTCATCAATAAAGCATGGTGAGAAAGTTAATGGTAATTATGTTAGCTCTAAATAGGCCTGAATATACGAATGAGATGAAAAGTTATTAAAATGAAATGTTTTGATTTATCGAATGACTCCCATAGCACCTGAAGGATGGCATGCAGGTGCTGCTGAAAAAATAAACTTTCTAAAATAACCTTCCCATAAAAGGGGAAACAAATGTCAGAATAATATACTCTGCACAGAGAGTATATATTTCTAGGGAAACATATTTGAGTGATGAAGCAACAGTTCACACAAATGTAAAGAAATAAATGTATTGGGTTATGACCCATGCTCGGCGTATGAAGAAATAACAAAAACAATAAGAGTCAAGAGGTGGGACCTTTAGCAGAAAAATTCGGTACTTGGGTTTTTCTTTAAGGACGTATAAAACAAGATATGTATGGGAGAATGGGCAAATTTTATTTTAAAAAATTATAAGAACTTTGATAATAATATATTGTGAACCTATCAAAATGGAAAAGGTTAATATTGTAATATTGTGATGGGTCTATAAAATCTTCAACAGGGGTGCTCTCTCCACTGGTACAGATAGCAACCCATCCATGCCTCTCCTCCTGTGTGATTCCTGGCCATGTCCTTCCATAAAACAGGAAAGCAATACCATTTAACATACTGGGCATTAAAGTTTGATGGATACATACCATGACTGTACTTGGCCTGTTTTTATCTGTTACTCCTGGGTCTTTGTGAATTATCTGGCTCCTTTTCTAGTCATTAATATATTTGCTTATATCTGTTGGTTTACTTTTTATTCTAAGTGACTGTGGTAACATGAAACAACCTGATTGCACCTGCCCTGCTCCACTTTTCCACTAAATATATTTATTTCATGCGTACTATGTGTTCAATCTAACATGTATAAGTGGGGAGGGGAAGAAAAAAATGATATAAAAGAAACATAAGACTAAAATTTCTATTCATGGTGTACTATTCCTGAATCTTTTCTTCTCTTTCCTTTATCACCAAATCTCTAGATTTCTATTGATCTAGTATCCTCTCAAATCCACAACCAAGTGATGTTTGTAGGGTGTTCTCTTTTAATTGCTTTAACTGTTTTATTATATATACATAGCCATCATTATACAACCAAGAGTGTAGGCCCATAAGTCTAGAACTGAAAGGGACCTCGGAGGTAAACTAGTTCAACTCTCTTTTGTAGTTCAGGGAAGAAAGACACATGAAAGGTTAAGCGACTTGCCCAAGGTCACATAGGCCAAAGGCATCAGAGGCAGGATCCAGACTAAGGTCTTCTGACTCCACAGTCAACCATGTTTCTACTGTACCATACTGCGTCCCCAGATTACTTACTAAGGCACAAGTACTGGGTTCAGTGCACCAGCAAAATGCGTTTACAATCTATAATTGCCTTCAGGTTTCAACATGTAACAAACATTTCTAAATACTAAATTTGCTAAGATATTTTTGTTTATTGTTTTCACAATTACTCTCTCATTTGAATTTCAGCCTGTGAGATAAACAAGACAAGGTGCAACAGTAATTTTAGTCATTGGGAAAATGAGATGGAGGGAGGTTAAAAGCCTTGCCTGTGGTCATACCTACCTGGAGATGGATACTTCTGAGTGAAAAGATACTCCTGAAGTAGAGATTACTCTCTGTGGTCCTCCTGGAAATTTACCTAGGAAAGTTACTTGAGTTTTGGGGGTGATAGGATCAGAAAAACTATTCTGGGTCAGGAATATCCCTGGGAAAAAGTTTGTATCCTAGAAGATATCTATTTATGACAGGTTGTTCAAATGTATTATAGGGCTATCTTATAAAGAGATTTTCCTGTGATGTTTTTTATTTCACCTGCTTCCCCATTTACTATCTTCCCTTCCTCAGAGCCAATTTCTTTTGCCTTTCTATCTCTGGTGCATTGCTTTAATGTGTGTTCAACTCTATAGATGTACCTATATGTCTCTCTGCATGTGTCCATTTACCCTCCATAGTTTGGAGAGTACCACTCTATCAGTGGAGATACAACAGGTGTTTTTTTGGAGAAAATGTCTATTTTTTTAAAGACTTGAATGGCAAGAACAGGAAAGATTATTTAATAATCCAAGGCAGGGATGGGGAACTTGTGGCCTTGGGGCCACATGTGGCCTTCTAGAGCCTTAAATGTGGCCTTTTGATTGAATCCTAAGGATTTGTTCTATAAAATTTGAACTTGGTCAAAAAGCCACACTTTAGGATCTAGAAAGCCACATGTAGCCTCCAAGATGCAGATTCCCCACCCCTGATCCAAGGTGTCATCCTTTATCTATAATGATACAACTGTCCCACTGTCAGCAAAATGCATATTTTCAGCTCCACACTACTACATCAGTGGAAATGATATCCAAGAAGAGACATTATATGATCTGTTTTACCACGGCTCCCTAAGGACCACCTGATTTTTCCATCTGACTTGCAATCGATACTTTCTATATATGTTGGCTTATCATAGAATATAAACCACTTGAGGGCGGGAACTGTCTTGCTTTTCCATTTGTATCCTCAGTGACTAGCACATTGCTTTGTACATACTAAGTAAGTGCTTTTCATTCATTCATTTCTAGGATGATTTCTAAGATTTGCTGTGAATAATTTTTATTCTCTAACTTATTTCCCTATGTGACTAACAACACAAATGTATAATATCATCTCCTGGGTTATAAATGCCTTTTGAGACCATGAGATAATTTTTTTTTCTTTCTGTAAAGTTTCTTGACCCACAAAGGTATCAAGCCCTTTTCCTCATTAGCACCATGATTTACAAAATTGAGCTAACCAGGCCAGGCAGAAGACTTTAATAGGACTGTTGAGTATACTAGAACAGAAAGGATAACTGCCACTCAAAAAGTAGACTGGCAAAAACAAAACAAAATAAGGGAATGAAGGAAGGAAGGAAGAAAAGAAGGAAGGAAGGAAAGAAGAAAGGAAGGAAGGAAAGAAAGAAGGAAGAAAGGAAGGAAGGAAAAAAGGAAGGAAGGAAAGAAGGAAGGAAGGGAAAAAGAAAGGAAAGAACAGAAAAAGGAAGGGAGGGAGGGAGAGAAAGAAAAGAGAAAAAAGAGAGGAAGAAAGAAAGAAGGAAGTAAAAAAGAAAGAAAACAGAGCATCAGTAGAGGAGAAGGGGAAATTCAATCTACTTATCACAATGTTTTTCCCTGGTTACTTTGAGGTGTTCATACTTTATGTCTTGAAATTTCCATATCACCTTTCCTGAAACAAAATGAAAAACATCTGAAGAAACTGTCTTCCCTACCCTCATCTTCTGGACCCAAAATTACTTGTAGGGAAAGGTCTGATGGAAAACATGGTGACTGCTTTGAAAGTGATGCCATCAAGGCAGGGGAAGAATTTACTAACTTGAAACAAAAGCCAGCTGAGATAGACTCAGGAATGAGAACATGAGTGTAGAATCTAGTAGAGAATAAAAACTTAGAGAAATGAGTCATAGTATGACCAGCAAAACTAAAGGGCTTGTTATTTTCCCCTTTTGCAGAGCAACAGAAAGGGGCAAAAATACTCCCAATTTCCATTGAATCACTTGGATAACACACTCTTCAAAAACTTGTCAGCTCTATTCAGGAGAACCTCTTGCCTACTGTGCCCAAATCACACTCCAAATCAGACTAACTCACTTATTCCATCACTAGTGGGTGCTCTCAGAGAGTAGTCATCACCTATTTGTGGGGCATCACAAATGTCAAGGAACAGTGTCATGCAGTGTATGCCTTAATCAGTAGTGCTGGAACTTGAGATAGAAAAAAACAGCACTCGAGGAACAGAAGATACATGAAAATAACACTTCTATAAAATGCATCTATTTTTGTTGCCAGAAAACTCTATTTTCAGAATGATTTAGTACAGCAGTTCTCAAAGTGTTATCTGAAGAATCCTGGGGGTCTTTGTGACTCCTTTTTTGGGGTCCACAAGATTAAAAATGTTTTGAAAATAATACTAAGACTTTATTTTCCGGTTAAAATACTGTTCCCTTTTCTAAATACATATCTGTACCAGGCCAGATTTTCTTCATATGCTTCAACCAAAACAACACATCAAAACAAATTGAATTCAAAAGCAGATATGAGAATTCAGCTGTCTTCTATTAAGTCAAACATTAAAGAAATTTACAAAAATATGTAAAACTCTCTCCCTTTTCCATCAGCGGCTCTGCTTGGTTTCTACTCTAAGGAATATCAAGTCTCCCCCAAGATAAGCTGATCCCTATAATCTCATCACCATGCAAATTCACTCAGTTTGTGATACTCATTACCTTCTGAATTCCCTTGAATGCCTTTCCCTTCGGATTGGAGGGCTGGAGGCAGAGCAATAAACTCTTCCCAAAGCCTTCTTTTTGGGGGGCAGCTAGGTGGCATAGAACATGAGGCCTGAAGTACCAGCCTAAGATACTTACTAGCTATGTGATTCTGGGCAAGTAATTTAATCCTGTTTGTTTCCGTTTCCTCGTTTGTAAAATGAGCTACAGAAAGCAATAGGAAACCACTCCAGCATCTTTGCCAAGAGAACCCCAAATAGGGTTTCAAAGAGGTGGACACAAGTAAACAAGAAGAAAAGCTTTCTTGTTAGAAGGCTCAGAATTTTCTAGGCAACTTTTCCATTTCTCATCAACTTTCCACTTGGTTTCCATCTTGGCGCCCAAACCCCATCCCTTTCAGCTTCCTTTTGTATATGTTCCCTTATCAGAATATGAACTCCATGAGGACAAAGATTATCTTTTTTTTGCCTTATCTGTATCCACAGGGCTTACACAGTTATCTGGCACATAGTAGGTATTTAATAAATGTTTATTGAATTGAATTGAGAATTGTTTGAGGGGAATATAATCATTTTTCATAAAAAATGTTATTTATATTAATGTATAATTTATCTATTGTTTTTAAATAAATATTTTAAAAGATTTATCAGTTTTAATTTCTAATATGGTAAATATCCATGAATTGTCATTGTTGTTGAGTCACTTCAGTTCTATTTGACTCTGTGACCATATTCAGGATTTTGTCAGTAATAATGGTTTGCCATTTCCTTCTCCACCTGATTGTACGTTGTGCTGTGAGAAAGACAAGTGGAAGAATCATACAAATAGTAAGGATTAGTAGCATTCATTAAAAAAAGAGTTTGGTTTATCTTGTCAAAAATGAATTTTAAAAAGCCTTAAAAGAATCAATTATTGTCTCTGCCCCTTTACAGATTCCTTATGTTAAAGATATTTCAACTCAGTATGAATTAAAAGTTAAGTTAAAAAAAAAAAACAACTCTTAACCTGCCAATCATGTTCCAGCCAAATATATTATGATCTCAAAGTTAGTTCTGACACAGCAAATGTGGTTATAACAAATTAGCTTTTGTAGTCTGCAAACAGAAAAATAAAAAGATGGAGTGATGGAAACTCAGGTCTACACAGGAGAAACTGAGGAAATTCCTTGGAACATTAGGTGGATTCTCACATATGAACTTATGGGAAGTCATGGACAAGAGTCCCATAGGGTAGGGAGGCATGGATGTGTGATGATATGCCTTATCTTTTATGGGAAACCATTCCCTATCCCTTTTTATTTTAGTGTCTTCCTTCTGTTGATTATTTTTGTTTATATAATGTATAAACATATATATGGCACATTTCTACTCATATTTATCCTGTCAAAAGAAAGGATCAGTTTGAAAGGATTTGCCTCAGATCCCATATGTATAGTCCCAGCTAAAGTGATATATGTGAATGTATGTATCACATATAAA
>CM053591.1:81379653-81406106 GCA_028646515.1 Pseudochirops corinnae
GATGGCTGTTTTGGGGCGGTGGGTGGGGGAAAGAGGGGGAGAAAATATGTAACTCAAAATGTTGTGGAAATGAATGATGCAAACTATAATAAAATTTTTTTAAAAATTAAAAAAAAAAAAGAATTTACATTCCTCCCAAATATCTTTCCAACACTTTGTTAGGAAGATAGTAAAACCCACTCGATAAAGTCTGTCATTGAGAAACAGGAAAATTAAATAATCTCAGTTCTGTCATTTAATATATGACTTTAGGCAACTCACTTAACCTCTCTAGCCATTAGTTTCCTTATTTTAAAATGAGGATTTATTTCTCATGGAAGCCATATTGCAACAACAACAAAAAAACACAAACAAGAAATGAACCATAGCAAAGATACTAAAAAAAAATTTTTTGGCAGATACACTATTGAACTCTTTGAGAAAGTAGCAATATAACATTTTTAAGCAACACTGTAAGGAACACCTGTGGTTATCATTTATGAGAATGATTCTCTCAAGACTATTTAAAATTTAAAAGAAAAATTATTTCCCCCAAAGAAATCTATTCTTATCTAATTTCAGACAGTTTAAAAAAAAGTGAATGAAGAATTTCAGTTTTTTAGAATATAAGGTCTTTCCTACCTTCCCTAAAACTGCCTTTTGTAGGCAACTGCCTAATCCATATAAAGGTAAATCTTGCCCTTACATGAGCCATGTGGGACAACAAATTATATTTGAAAAGATGTGAATGGTTCAACTAGAAATGATTGCTAGAAAGTTCTATTTGGTTATTTTATGAATAGAAAAAGAGGAAAGGATTCATAATCTCTCAAGATGCTTCCAGCTCTACAATTCTGTGATTTCTTGGTTTAACATTAATATTTAACTTTAACTTGCGACTAACTTGTATTCTTATTTAAAAATGGGCACTTCTCCCCTGCCTATTATATTCAAGTGTTTCACAGTTACAGACTAGTTAGTCTCTCTAATTCATCAAGGTTCACTGAAATCTCTGTCTCTGTCTCTGTCTCTCTCCTCTAGTCAGATGGGATTCAATAAGTGTTCTTAAGAGTCCAAAGAAGAGAATCTGGCCTATTATTTAACAAGAAGATGATAATTTCTAATATTTACCTAGTGGCCCTCTAAACTGAAGAGCTTAGTATAATCACAGAAAATATGTCCATTTTCAAATTTTTAGCAGGTGGGATTATGTTTTATAACGGTAAACCGATGTGTAAGTGTGGTTTCATAGTCTTTAACAATGGAATAAACTGGGTCAAAATCACTAAACTTCAAAAGTTATCATAAAATAAAGCAAAAAACAAATAAAGAGGAAATAATATAGAACAAAGGAAACAATTCATTCAGTCAAAAGTTCCCTCCTTTACATGTTCAGTAAATATCGTTGAAGATTATTCAAAATCCATTGGGCAATTTTCGACTTTTTCTTTCCTATTTTTCTAGCAGTTTTCAAAAATATGACTATTCTCTGAGCATCAATCAATTAAAATCTATGCTTTTGTTAGATTCCTAAGCCTTATCTTGGTATTGCTCTGTCCTAGGTATTCTGATTAATAAATATGTTGATATACAATTTATATGGGTGCTATATCACTGGTCAATTTAACTTTAATTCAACACTGGCTAATGAACCATAAAAATAAAGGATTAACTAGCAACAGAGGGAGCATGGTTTATTGCCTGAAAGACTGCCTTAGAACTATGGTACCTAGATAAGTTAATAATAGCAAAACATTAACTTGCCCAAGGTCTTTGTCATCTCTGAAGGCAGCTGAGATTGTGTGATACCAGTTTATAAAAATACACTTTAAGCATAATTTGAAAGCAAGAAAATGTAAAATGTGGGGAAATGGAGTGATTTCCTGCCTGAACAATGAAGCTTAAAGTGCAGGTGTACTTGTGACATGACATATAACCCTTATCTTCAGTTTGCATATATCCCAATATAGCCTCCCCAACAAGTTCCATTTGATAAGAAATGCCATTTGTAGCACACTTTTTTTTTTTTTTTTTAGCTAAGTAGAGGTATGGACCATATCAGGAGACTGGAACATTGTGGGCCAAGGGGGGGTGGTAAGATGTAGATGTTTCAAGTTGCATAGAAATATTGTCTTCCTGTTTCAACATTCCAGGTGGGGAGGGGGGCGGTGTATAAAAATCAGTGACTGATTACAGTTATTCGATGTACATTTAGGGACCTTAGTCATAAGATAGTTGTTATATGTTGCCTAGGAGGAGTTGGGAAGAGTATCAAGAGAATAAATGGGAACGAATAAGTATAAATAAATATGAGTAAGAATGAGACACCATAGAAGGGGAGGAAGTGATTATAATGGTTTTCTGATAAGCATTGGTTCAATCAGAGAACATGGGGACTCAGAGCTCTTAACACCCGGGGAGCTTACATGGAGTTCCTGTGCCTTTATGTTCTTCATGGTTTAGGAGACTATTTGAATTTTGAGGAAGACTTATGGCTAAAACCATCTAGACAACATGTATCATTATGGCATGAACAATGATGAGAGCTGTAAGATCAAATTCTGTTGAGTACAGCATATGTGAATTGTGGGCACGGCTGAGTTTGCCTTTGTGTCTTTTGTTTCCAAAGGAAGCCAACATAGGGCAACCTAACAATACTGAGAAAGAGCAATCAAATCTGCTTCATATTTATCTTTCCGCAATAATGTAATCAAAACTGTAATGGAACAGCCTCACTGTTCTCTTCAGAAGCTTCCATCCTATTATAAGAGGGTATGGTCACTGAAACATTTTGAAGAGAGCCTGTATGAGAAGGAATTTGCTAAGTATTGTTAAGGGAAAATCTATTTGAGAACCTTGTTAAGCAATATCAATATCATATGAACATAAGTTACAGAAGAAAGATGGAGGGCTTTTCTTGTTTTTGTTCAGTCAGGTGGAACTCTTTGTGATTCCATTTGAGGTATTTTTGGCAAAGATACCAGAGGGGTTTGCCATTTCCTTCTCCAGTTAGTTTTATGAAGAAACTGGAGCAAACAGGGTTAAGTGACTTGCCTAGGGTCATAGTTAGTAAGTATCCGACGCTGGATTTGAACTTCGGTCTTCCTGAACCCAGACCCAGAGCTCTAGCCACTCTGCCACCTAGCTCCTTTAGGGCTTCTCTACCCCTCTTCTAAAAAACTTAGCTTGAGGAATAAGAGCAATCAGATTTTATACTTTCCAGGAATCTTCTTTTTCAAGAAAAAAAGAGACATTTTATAATAGGGATGGGAGAGACAGATACAATACGTACTGTATGAGAAGTGGTTTGTCTGGTAAGACTTGGTTTCCTAGTTTCAACTCTGTCACTAAGTAATTTTGTGACTTTGGAAAATTTACTCAAGCTTTTTTTGGACTTGGTTTCCTCATCTGTAAAATGAGGGAGTTTTCTGGGAAGATTGCTATAGTTCATTGAAAACAAAATTATGTTAACCTAATTCTGAAGGTTCTCTTTCTTCTAGGCAGTATTGTGGGTTTTTTTGGTTTGTTTGTTTGTTTTGTTTTTACTAATAGTATCTGAGAGATGGAGGAGACAGGAAATGTAAACCCTTTTGTTCAGGGGAATTGTGGGAAAGGCTTTGACTTCAAGCCAACCCAAAGCTCTGGGATTCAAGGACAAATTATCATGAGATGCTTTCGATATAAAAATAAATAGGTAAGTAGAAACAACTGAGTTTCTCTCTTTGAAGCCAAGTATAAGGATAAAAAAGAAAAAGAGAAGTAAATGACTAGGAATAATAGTTGGGATAAGAAAAGACTGCCTGCATATCCTAGGAATCTATTTCTTTTAAAGTTGATTCTAATGGGATATCAATAAATTTTAATGCCAGTTTAAAGTTTGATTCAATATAAGCATTTTCACACAAAGACATTTTGCCATTAAAAAAGTAGAATTTCACTGTTGCGAATATTGGGGATGAGCTCGAGGAGATAACCTTGTAATATCCTATTTAAAGCATAAAACTTGCAAATCAAACCTTGTGATCATTGTCTTTTGGGGGCAGTGATACTAGATTGTAGAGTCAATAGAAAAAGGGTAAAAATCACTTTCTTTTGTACCAAGGTTGAAATGGAAAAGTCAGACAAGTCCAATACGCATACAAACTTTCCTTCTTCTGAACTGGAGATTCATAAATACAGCTATATGAAAGAGATTTAAATATGTCTTTCACTATCCTTGAAAGAAAAGACTAGGAAATTGTAAAAGAAAAAAAAAAAACGTCTTCTCCCTTAAATCTATTCCTCACCCAACCTCCTTCCATTCCCTCTGGTTAATAACCGTGAAGTTGTCTTTCAATTTTTCCTTTACCTCACTACTCAAATCAAATCGATTGCCAAGTCCTGTTGATACTACCTCCTCAATATCAATCAACTAATTAATCAGCAAATATGTATTAAGCCCCCACTATCTAGGACACAGGCAGCAAATATGTACAAAGCCCCTGCTATCTATGACACAGTGGATAATGTTGGGCCTGAAATCAGGCAGTATCCTCTTTCTGAGTTCAAATTCAACCTCAGACCCTCACTAACTGTGTGAACCTGGGCAAGTCACTTAAGCCTTTTTGCCTCAATTTCCTAATCTGTAAAATAAAATGGAGAAAGAAATGGCAAACCTGTCCAATTTCTTTGCTAAGAAAATCCCAAATGGAGTCACAAAGAAAACACAAATGAAAAACCAACTGAACAACTAAACTTTAGACATTGATGATAACACAAACAAAAAAAAAAGACTTTAAGTTCCTCCATCAAGGAATCTACCTTTTGTAAGAAAAAGTCAAAATGAGCACTGGGAAGTATATGAAAAAGAAACAGACTATTTACAAAATAAATACAAAGTTAATTCTGAGTAGAGGGTACTACAACTGGATGATCAGGAAATGCTTCTTGTATCTGGTGGTGTTTAAGCTGAGTTTTAAAGAAAATTAGGCAAAGGTGAGGGGGGAGACTATATTTTAGGCATGGGGGAATTACCTGTGCAAAAAGCATATAGAGAAATGAGAAAAAAGATCAAGGTCAAGTGTGAGAAAGCAAGAAGGCCAGTTTGCCTAGATTAAAAAGTCCTTTAAGGGGAATAGTATAGTAAGCCTGGAAAGGTTAGGATGGTTTTTAAATGCCAATGGATGACCTTGTACTTGATTTGGAAGGTAAGAGGGAACAGTAGAATTTATTGAGCATGGTCAGCAGGCCTGTACTTTAGGAGTGTATTGAGCAGTGGTTCTCAACCTTCCTAATGCTGGGACCCTTTAATACTTGTATGTGGGCGTGTCTGCATGTGGGTGGACCCACCTGCAGATGGATAGAAGAGCAGTGTCTCGGTTCCTAAGACCACCAGAAATATGTGTTTTCCGACGATCTTAGGCGACCCCCGTGACCACTGTGAAAGGGTCGTTTGACCCCCAAAGAGGTCGCGACCTACAGTTTGAGAACCACTGGTATTGAGGATGGGTATCAGAGAGGAGAACAGAGGCCAGCAGATCAATCATGAGGATGTAACACCAATCCAGGAGAAGAGTAAAGAGTTCCTGAACCAGAGTGTTGGATATGTGAATAGAGAGAAGGGCATGGATGAGAAACACGTAGTAGAGATTGAAGAAGCCTCTTTCTCACACATCTCACTGTTTTCACACACACAGCTGCCACCATAGTCTATAGAAAAGGCATGGAAAAAGTATTTATCAAGCACTTCACAAATATTATTTCATTTGATTCTCACAACAAACCTGCGAGGTTAAGGACTATTATTATTACTATTATTACTCATTTTAGAGCTTAGGAAACAGAGATAGAAGTTAAGTGACTCACCCAGGCTCACACTGTTGCTAATTATCTGAGGCAAGATTTGAACTCATATCTTCCTGACTTCAAGGCAATTAGGTGGCTTAGCAGGGCTGACAAGTTCAAATCCAGTCTTAAACACTCACTAACTGTGTGACCCTGGGCAAGTCACTTAATCCTGTTTGCCTTAGTTTCCTCATCTGTAAAATGAACTGGAGAAGGAAATAGCAAACCATTCCAGTATCTTTGCCAAGAAACTCCAAGTATGGTCATGAAGAGTTGAACACTACTAAACGACTTCCTGTCATCAGGCCCATCACTAGTAGTTGTACTAATCAGGTGGCCCTGCTGCCCTCATAGCCATTGCATAACTGCAATGGTCTCCTACATATCATTCCTGTTGCCAGTTACTCCCTCTTCAATCCAATCTCCATATAGGTGTCGACCCAGCATAGATTATAGGATCTTTTGTTATTATTTAGAACTGTGATTTTATTGACATTTGGTTCTCCTTGGTAAGAAAACTTCCTTTACCCATGCAAATAAGCAACTACTCTGTAATTGATACTCCAAGAGAGTTGCCAGCAGCCCTGAAAAACTGAGACTTAACCAGGTTCATACAGCAAATGTGTGTCAGAGGCAGGAAGTGAACCTGAATCATCTTGACTTCAAGGATAGCTCTGCCTTTTATCTCATGGTATCACAGGGTGTTGTCATTGTAGGATCATAATTTAAAGCTGGATTGGATCTCAGAGGCCATATAACAACCCCCTTATTTTTCAGATGAGAAAACTGAACTTAGAGGTGAAGCCGCTTTGTTTAATGTCATTTGAGCAGTAACAACAGCTACCATTTATATAGCATGTTAAGTTTTGCAAAGTGCTATACGAATACCTAATTTAATCCTCACAACAATTCTGGAAGATATGTGCTGTTATTATTCCCATTTTAAATGCCAGTGTAACAGAGTAAAGGACTTGCTCATGGTTACAGAGCTAAGTAGTTTAAACTGAAGTCTATGGAACTCCAAGTCCCAAACCCCATGTACTGTATCATTTAACTGCCTGTAACTGGCAGAGGTCGGATTCTAACTCATTGCAAATTCAGTTCTCTTTCTATTACCTCATTATGTTTCTTCAATAATTTTCCTACGAGTGGCTAGGTGGCGTCGGGAATACACCAATGGCCTTGGAGTAGGGAGGACCTGAGTTCAAATCCGACCTTAGACACCTAATACTTACTAGCTATGTGACTTTAGGCAAGTCACTTAACCCCAATTGCTTTGCCTTCCCCCCTGCAAAATAATAATAATAATAATAACAATAATAATAATAATTTTCCTACAGCTCAGGTTTGATTATACCACTCCCTTACGGAAGACTTTTTTAGCAGCTCCCTATTCTATACTAAAGTACAGCTTGGCATTTAAAGTCTTATATAATCTGGATCTAGCCTACCTTCCCAGATTTATTTCATATTATGTCTTTCCATGTATTTCACACTCTAGCCCAAACTCATCTATGTGCTGCTCCCCAATCAGGGCATTTTATGGGAACTTTTAAGAGACTGTCCCCTGTACCTAGAATTCACTCTCTCCTTGTGGAAATATTTTAGAATCCCCAGATTCCTCCAGGTTTTCCTCCTATAGGAAGTCCTTTCCAATTATCCTAATTATTAATGATCTCTTCCTTCTCAAATTATCACATACCTACTTTTCTATTAACATTTATATCTTTTAGCAAAGGCAGCTAGGGAACACAGTTGCTGGGCCCAGCGTCTGGCAGATCTGAGTGCAAATCCAGTCTCAGACACTTATAAGCTGTGTGATCCTGGGCAAGTCACTTAATCCTATTTGCCTCAGTTTTCTTTTCTCTAAAATGAGCTGGAGAAGGAAATGGCAAACCACTTGAGTATCTTTTTTTAAAATAACCTTTTATCTTTCTCCCCAATTACATATAAAAACAATTTAAACTTTTTTTTTTAAGTTTTGAGTTCCAGATTCTGTTTCTCCTTCTCATCCCCCCTTACTGAGATGGTAAACAATCTGATACAGGTTATACATGTGCAATCCTGTAAAACATATTTCCATATTAATCATTTTGTTGAAGAAAACTCAAAGAAAGAGAAAAGAAGGAAGGAAGGAAGGAGGGAGGGAGGGAAGATGGAAGCAAGGGCAGAAGGAAGGAAGAAAGAAAGAAAGAAAGAAAGAAAGAAAGAAAGAAAGAAAGAAAGAAAGAAAAAGAGAGAGAGAAAGAAAGAAAAGGAAAGAAAGGAAGGAAGGAAGGAACAAAGAAATGAAGGAAGAAGCAAAGTAGTATGCTTTGGTCTGTATTCAGATCCATCAGTTCCTTCTCTGGGAGCAGATAGGATTTTTCATCATGATTGTCTTGAATCATTGTATTGCTAAAAATTTGGTATTGTCTTGGATGAAAAGAGCTAAGTCATTTACAGTTATCCATTGTACAATATTGCTGGTACTGTGTGCAACATTCTCCTCGTTCGCTCCAATATCTTTGCCAAGAAAACCACAAACAAGGTCACAAAGAGTCAGACACTACTAAACAACAACAACAAAACAAACAAATCCGTTAGTAGAATGAAAGCTCCTTGAGGCCAAGAGGTTTTTCATTGTTTTGATCTTTGTCTCCCCAGTCCTCTTTATAGTGCCTCACACATGATAGTTATAATTTGATGTAGACAGAACTTGAAGGTTCCTTTATAGTAATCTAGTTCAAGACCATCAGCTAAGGTTAAGTATTTTCCCAGTGTCCACATATAAGTAGAAGAGGTGGAATTTGAACCCATATCCTTTGACTTGAGAGCTAGTACTTATTGCTTTGCATCATTGCATAGAATTGAATTGAATTAAAGAAATATTTTAACTTGTCTGCATTTCATGTCACATGTTGAACATCTCTTCTCCCTCCAAAGTATAGTCAAAACTTGAGGATATTTTGTTTATTTGTAACAGTCACTACATTAGTTCTACTCTGAATCTCCATAAGGATTGGCATTCAAAAGTTGTATCAGGACATGTTTGAAAGCTTACAGGTGCAGCCTCTCTGCCTTCCCAACCAGAAGAAGACCAAAGAATGGGGAAACTCAGTTACTTGAAAACAGACTGGATTAGTAAAGCAGAAGACTGGGGGGATGCGGATATGTTTACAGCAAATTTCTCTGATAAAGGCCTCAGTTATCAAATATATAGAGGACTGAGTCAAATTTATAATAGAAGTCATTCCTCATCTGAGAAATGGTCAGGTGTTATGAACAGGTAGTTTTCAGATAAAGAAATCAAAGATTATCTATCTATCTACTGTCATAAGAAAAAATGCTCTAAATCACTAATGATTAGAGAAATGCAAAGCAAAACAACTCTGAGTTACCATCTCACATCTATCAGATTGGCTATATGACAGAACAGAAAAATGACAAACACTGGAAGAAATGTGGGAAAATTGGGACACTGATGGACTGTTGGTAGAGTTGTGAACTGATCCAACTATTCTGCAAAGCAATTTGGAACTACATCCAAGTGGATATAAAATTGTGCATAATCTTTGACTCAGCAATACCGTAACTGGGTCTGTATCTTAAGGAGATCAAAAGAAAAAAAAAAAGGAAGGGAAGGGAAGAGAAGAGAAGAGAAGGGGAGAGACCTTTATGTACAAAAATATTAAAGTAGCACTTTTTGTGATGACAAATAATTGAAAACTGAGGAGATGTCCATCAATTGAGGAATGACTGAACAAATTGTGGTATATGGTTGTGATGGAATACTACTGTGCAATAAGAAATGAAGAACAGTATACTTTAAAAAAACCTGAAAAGATTTACATGAATTGATGCAAAGTGAAGTAAGCAGAACCTAGAGAACATTGTACTCATTTAACAGTAATATTGTACAACAATGGGAATGACTTAGCTTTTCTCAGCAATATAATGATCTAGAACAATTTCTGAAATTGCTGAAAAAAATTATCCACCTCCAGAGAAAGAACTAATGGAAGATGAATGCAGACTGAAACATACTTTACTGTCTTTATTTTTCCTTGGAAATTTGGGGGTTTGTGTTTTCTTTCACAAAATGACTAATATGGAAATATGTTTTGCATGACTGCACATGTATGGCCTGTGTCAAATTACTTGTCTTCTCAGTGTGTGGGGAGGGGAGAGGTTGCGGGAGAGAATTTGGAACTCAAAATTTTAAAAAACAAATGTTAAAAATTGTTTTTATATGGAATTGGAAAAAATAAAATAATAGAAATCTAAAAGAAAAGAAGAAAACAGACTGGAATGGTTTTCTCAGAGTAAAATTGTATTCTGTGGCAAATATGCTACACTGAATTTATAACATACCTCCATATCCACTAGTCAGTGGCACCATTTGCTCTTTAACTTTCCATGTGGTAAAATCCAAAGCCAAGTTCCCAACTGCCAAACCACCTGCAACCACCAGAGAGGAGAGTGGTATCAACAACACATCTCTGGTCCTCCTCTATGTACGATGGGGGTTGAGAAACTTTACTGTCTGAGGAGCAAGATTAACATTTAACTTCTTGAATTAAGTTTACTCTTTTGCTATAAGATAATGTATAACATTCTGGGTGATAGTTTAGTATTTCTGGTGTCATTCTTTCTTATTCTAATGAATTATTTTTTAAACATTTTACTACAATGAGGACTTAGAGAAAGGTGACTATTTAGGTAGGTCCCTAAGTATATGTTGGAGATTTGAGGGATACTGAAAAGGCTTTCCTGTCCCTGAAATATCTGTCCAACTATCTTGCTAATTCACCAAGTTTAATTCCTTCAGCTTAAGGTATTCTATCCCTAAAAGTCATTTGGTAAAATTTACAAATACATTTTGAAAACAAACATCTCCTAAGAATCAAAAAATGAATATCATATGGTAGGCAACAGGTAGGGGTTGCATGATGCTGAGAAAACTTATTACTTTGCTATTATATTAACAACCAATTATTAAATTACAATTAAGGCCTTTTCTCTTTTATTTCTTCATTTAGGGGCCAGGCCCTCTAGATTAGTCAGCCAGTCTCTGAAGGATGTGGATGATTGATGAAACATCCTCTAACCCTCAGGGAACACGCTTCTAGATCTTGGACAGGACCATACCCAACTAGGAGACTTTACTTCTATTTAGATTGTAAACAGAATCTAAGTTAAGTGAATTTGTGCTCCAAAACAATGAGCCCATGTCCTTGCACCCCATCATTAGAGTTTAGGGTGACTCAGCACATGAAGGAGAATACCAACCAGAGTGGTCTGAGAGGAGACGAATCTGTCTCTTCAGATTACTGGAGGTGGCTGAGTCTCTGTAGTACCAATGCGATATTTATAGAACTGACGGCAACTGTAAATATGCCAGCAAAGTGCTCAATCACAAAATATAACAGACTCTCCATATAGAAGACAGAAGCAAAACATTTATTCAGACTCCAGAAAACCAAATCCCAACACCAGGAAACCGAATCCGTCATAGCCACATAGAAGTTAATACACCACAAAGCAGCAGATAAGCACACCATTCTTTATCCTTCCCACAAACCATCAATCACAAGCCTAGCTGTCTGTCTGGGTGCTTCCTCTCCTCCTTCCATCTCTAACTGCTCTGACTTCCAGCTTCCTCTGGCTTCTTCTCCACCCTTCAGCAAGCTCCTCCCACCACAGGATCCATGTGATTACATTAGTTCTATTAAGGGGTAGGGAAGATCTTCAAAGAAAGGAAAGTCTTCGAAATTCCCTCAAGCTTAATAAGGTGCACAGAAGTTCTTCATATTACCATTATCATTACAGTCTCATGTTCAAGCTCACCTCCTCATTAAAATATCCACCAATCAGAGTTGATTTTTACCCTCTTTTCTAAAAGTATATTAAGCCTTTCAGTTTCTCCATGGTTTTGTTTTTGGTTAATGGGAGAAACCACTGATCATCAATTTATTGATTATTAGCTATTAATTTTTTACTTAATTGGTTGATTGATTCTTTACCCAGGAACTCTGTATGTCAAGTTTTTCATTTATCATCATGCATTTGAACTAGCTGCATCACAGAACCAGTGAGGAAGAATAGGAGTAGAAGGTGCCATCAGAGACATTTATACTAAGAAAGTAAATGGGATGGTTACTTGCAATTATGGTTGAATACTCTGTGGAGTATTTGTATGGCAAGAGTCACATGGATAAGACAGACTTGGATCTGTTTGGATCTGCAGGGAAGTAAGATGATTTACCAAAAGTCACACAGCTGGTAAGCATCAGAGGTGGAATTTGTATCCAGGTTCAAATGTGAACTTTGACTTCAGAGCCAGGCCTCATCCCACTGTCTCAAAGGAGTTCACCCACTTTACAATTTTGTCTGGTTTTCCCTAGCTATGTCATAGGCATATCAGGTCCCTTTGTGCTTTTCTTTCTGCAGCTGCCTTGGTGGTCACCATGCATCATTAACATGTGTATTCAATCATCCTACACATTCTAAGCAGAGAGGGGACTGAGTCTTGGAGAATGTGCTGACAAAAAACCATTGACACTGTTGAGAAAATTCTTTTTGGTCGGGGTAGATCAAGGTTAGACTAGAGAAGAACATCGCTTCTGACCTCCCCCAAAAGCTTTTATATTCTTTCTCTTGGTTAAAATGAAATAAGATAATACATTCTGAAAGGGAAGAGTTTAAATAGTCTGTTTCTAAGTTTATTTTTAAGTCACATCTATTGATATTAGCCTCTCTCTGAACTTTCTGGTATGGGTATTGCCGCCTTAGTTAAACCTGAAATGTCTGCTTTGGCTTCACTTTAACTATTCTAGAAAGAGATGTAAAAAGGAAGAAAAAATGTGTGGAATCTGTGATCTGAAGAAGCTAATTTCCCACCCACCTCCTGTCTTTCCAATTCTAAACTTTCATGTATATAGTGAAAGGCAGAGTGGTGCAGTGAAAAGAACGCTAGATTGAGAGTTAAAGGACCTGAATTCTATTCCTAGTGGTAATATATGGCCTTAGGGAAAATAACTTTCCCTTTGTCAGCCCCACTTATTTTTTTGACCTAGACAGCTAGGTGAGCACAGGGCCAGGAGTAAGGAAGATCTGAGCTCAAATGTGACCCCAGATACTTACTAGCTATGAATCTCTGGGTAAGTCACTAAGCCACTGTTTGCCTCAGTATCCCCAACTTTAAAATGAGAATCAAATGAGATAATATTTGTAAAGTGTTTAGCATGGTGCCCGGCACTTAATAAATGTGTGTTTCTTTCTCCCTTCCTCCTTATGATTCCATTTAATTCAGTTCAACAAACATTTATTAAGCATCATGCTAGGCACTCTGCTAAGAGCTGAGGATATATTAACAAAAAAAAAAAAGACAGTCCCTGCCCTCAAGCTATATATAGGATAAATAGGAAAAATTAAGATAAGGAAAGCACCTGAGTTAAGAGACCTTGGGAAAGGTTTCCTGTAGAAGTTGGGATTTTAGTTGGGATTTAAAGGAAGTCAAAGAAGTCAGTAGTTGGAATAGAAAGAAAGCATCTCAGGCATGGGAGACAGCCAGAGAAAATGCCCAGAGCTAAGACATGGAGTGTCCTGTTCATGGAGGCAGGAGGCCAGTGTTAGTGGATCAAGGAATACATGTTGGGGAATAAGGTGTAAGAAAACTGGAGAGGCAGGGGTGGGGCTAGGTTACAAAGGGCTTTGAATGCCAGAACATTTCATATATGCTCCAGGAGGCCATAGAAAGCCACTGGAGTTTTTTGAGTAGGAGGATGACATAAACAGATTTATATTTTACCAAAATCACTTTAGTGACTGATTATAGTGGGGAGAGACTTGAGGTAAGCAGACCCACCAGAAGGTTATTTTAATTTTTTATAATATTTTTAAAAACCTATAAAATGAGCTAAAATTGGTAAAAAAAAAAAAATTATAAGCTAGGTTTAAGGAGAGGAAGTATGATAATAGTGGATAGAATATTATACTCAGAGTTAGAAAGGTCTGGGTAGACACATTAATTCTGTGACCCTGGAAAAGTCACCTAATATGTCAGAGCCTCTGACTTTTTTTTATCTGCAAAATTAGGGGGGTGAGTTTGATGATCTCCAAGGTCTCCATTAGCCTAAAGCCATGATCTTATGATGAGATGGTCTCTTGGTTCCTCAGAGTTCTAGGTATCTAGAAGTCTATTTCACATCTAAAAACTATATATGTGGTAAATGCTTAATTAGGTAAGACAATAAGGTGATAATAATAAATATTATATAGCACTTTAAAGTTTTCAAAGCACTTTCCTCACAACAATCCTCTTAGGTAGTACAAGTATTATTATTTCTATTTAACAGATGAGGAAACTGAGGCTCACCTAGGTTGAATAACTTTTCTAGATCACATTGCCTGTCTCTATTAGAGTGGACTTTGAACTTGTCGCTGCTGATTGCAGGTCCGAGTGTTCTTTCTACTTTCCACTTCCTCTCACAGTTCCCCAAAAGATATCTAAAACAAATCCAATTCAACAAACATCTGTTAAGCGCATATTACGTTTAAAGTGCTGTGATAAGCACCCAAGATATAGAAAAAATAACCATATTGGCCCTAAACCTCAAGGCGCTTACATTTACTGGAGAGGTAAAAGCTAAGGGTACTAGTAAGACTAAAATATGTATCCCTGTCATATCTTTGTATAAGAGAACTACTCCTGTAAGAGAAAAAAGATTAGATCATGAAAACAGAGACCTTGATTACCATTAATCCGGATAGAAAAGTGATATTCAGATGCTTCTCCTCCCATCAGTCAGTATTAGATTTTATTTTTTCCAGCAACTAGCATTGTCTCTGGCACATACTGGTCCTTTAATAAATGTTTACTGATTAATTAAATGATTTTTCTTTTTTATTATGAATATAATCACCAACAAAACATTCCCAAGCTCAAGAACAAAAAAGAGGATTGTATCAGAAATTTAACATCTGTTATGTATAATTTTTAAAAAATGAATATATAAATCAGGCATGCTACGATGGCAGCTGAGTCTGGCTTGATCCATTAATCTCTGAGCGGCAGGTGGCTAAACTGACCTGGAGGCAGCTAGAAGGCATGGTGGATAGAGTGCAGGGCATGGAGTCAACAAGACTCATTTTCCTGAGTTCAAATCTGGCCTCAGATACTTTCTAGCTGTGTGACCCTGAGCAAGTCACTTAAGCCTGTCTGCCTGTTTCCTCATCTGTAAAACTAATTGGCAAACCGCTACAGTATCTCTGCCAAGAGCCAGATACAACTGAAACAACAGAACAATAGCAATGGCAAACTGACTTGAATTCAAATCCTCAGACATTTTCTAGCTGTGTAATCCTGGGCAAATCACCTAACTGCTGTCTGCCTCAGTTTCCACACCTCTAAAATGTGGGTAATTATAGCATTTACATGCTAGGGTTGTTACAAGGATTAAATGACATACTATTAATAAAGGACATAGCATAATGTTCGGTACATCATAGGAGTTTAACAAATGCTGGTTCATTTCCTCCTTGCTCTTTTCCCCATAAGGGTCTGATTAAACAAATTGTGGACTATTAATCTAATGGAATAATATTTTGCCATAAGAAATAATAAAATGGATAATTTCAATGGAAATTTTTGCTAATCAGTTATTTCAGTCATATCTAACTCTTTGTTAGGTTTACTGGTTACAAAAGCTGGTTACAAATCTAGCTTCTGACACTGATTAGCTGTGGCATGAGACCATGGAGTTTTCTTGGGAAAGATACTGGAGTGATTTGCCATTGCCTTCTCCAACTCATTTTACAGATGAGGAAACTGAAACAAACATGGTAAAGTGACTTGTCTAGGGTCACACAGCTACTATCTATGGACAGATTTGAACTTGGGTCCTAATGACTCCAGGCCCGCCACTGTACCACCTAGCTTCCCTCAGAAGAAAGTAGGAAGACCTATATGAAATGATGCAAAGTGAGCAGAAGTAGGAGAATAATGTATACAATGACAACAATATTACAGAGAAAAATAATCTTGAAAGATTTTAGAACTCTGACTGATGCAACGATAAACCATGAGGCCAAAAGAATGAAGGTGAAACACCCCACTCACCTCCTGGCAGAGAGGTTACTCACTTAAAATGCAGAATTGACACATATTTTCAGATGTGACTAATGTGGAAAAGTGTTTTGCCACTGTGTGAAGCTGTGTTTTAAAGGCTTTATTTTTCTTTTATTTTTTTTCAAAAATTTGCTCAGTGAGAGAAGGGTTATAGTTTCAGTGATACTAGTATTTAAGATACTTGTTAATTGAGAAAATAAATATAATAAACCTTAAAAAAAAAAAAAAAGCACGTGCAAGACATAAATGTATGAAGTTACCAAGCAGCCTAAAAGCTTTGGGGGAGAAGGAAAGGGGAGGAAAGGATACACATTTTTATATTTGGCAGCTAGATATTGCAGTAGATAAAGCATGAACTTAGAGTCAAGAAGACCTGAGTTCAAATCCAGATTCTGACACTTATTAGCTGTGGCATTCATTTAACCTCTGTCTGCCTGAGTTTCCTCATCTGAAAAAATAGGGACAACAACATCTACATCCCAAGATAGTTGTGAGGGGAAAAAATGAGGTAATACTTATTAAGCAGAGTGTCCAACACATAGTAACATCTGCATAAACACTGGCTATTGTTATCATTTCATACCGCTTAACAAGGTAACAACAAAACCAGTGTCTACTTCTCCATTTTTTTCTTTTTCTTTTAAAATAACGTATTTTTCTTACCCCCCATGTTTATTTAACCTCGTTTATCACTAACCTCCATGGTCCGAATAGACCTCCCTTATAACAAAGGCTCGAATTTTATGTCTGTGCTTTATTCAGGTTATTACACATTATTCATTACTTCCCCTTTGACTAACCAATTAGAACACTTTTATCCTCTACAGTTAACTTCCTCCTGCTGCAAATAAGGTGCTAAAATCAGAACTGAACAGCTCACGAAAGTGTCAGAATACTGTCAGGAAAGTAAATGTGGGAATTAGTGAAGGTTTGTGAAAAATTCTGCAAACTACAAAATTAACTTCAGACACTGTTGCATCAAGAAGGAAAAAAAAAGAAACATTGATTCACCATTGGGAATGATGGTGATATAATGTTCTCAGAAGACAGAAATGTTTGGTTTCCATTTTACCTTCATCTTCTTTGCTACAGTTAATGGCCCTTAAACTTAAGAGATGAGAACAAATGAAGTTATTGTTGTTCATCCTTAATTTTCGAAGATGACCAATGTGAGGCAGAGATGCAAAAGGTTGTTAGCCTCACTCTCTCTTCCACAGTCATCAAAGCCCAGTGGCAAGACAAAAGTTAGGATAATTGGCAATGGCCCGGGATACGGTGGATAACCTTGGCCTTTTTGATGATTCACCATTCCAGTTGGGAAATGCTCCTTCCTTCTTTCCCTCCTTCCTTTCTTCCTTCTTTCCTGCCTTCCTTTTTCCTTCCTTCTTTCTTTCCTTACCTCCTTCCTTCCTTCCTACTTTCCTTTTTCTTCCCTTCCTTTCTATCCCTGTCTCACTTAAACCCAAATTCACTTGCAAGTCAAGACATCAACTCCCTGATGTCATTGGTCCTCTTCAAGAATGAGGGAGAGACAACATCAATCTGTGCCTACTTCAGCCTCTGTCATGGTTATTGGAACAAACCATTCTCATGCACCCATTCCAACTATAAAAGTCTTCAGTGGTTGGGGTTGACATCCATCCACCAACAGGTTTGAGACCTGTCAGTTACCTTCAACCTAATTTAGCTGGTGTGCCAAGACAGCTTTCCTGGGGTGTGGCTGCTGAGCATGCTACATCTTCTTGGAGACACAGGTGAAACTTGACTAACAGGTGGACGCTGAAGGTAGATGTGCAGCCCTAAAAAAGATTCAGCCATCCCTCACACCAGAGGAGCTAGTCCTCCTACAATACTCCATAAACCCCATGAATGATATGAGAAACCTGAAACCCAGATAGGTATGGAAATTATCTTTTTCAGAGAACATCTAACTCCTTTAAATCAGTTCTCTGGATTCATTTGGATTACATCCCAAGGTGCTACTAAAGAAATATATAGATGTGATCTGAGAAATAATTTCTGTAATCTCTGAGAATTCCTGAAGAATCACAGATGTTCCAGGAGTCTGGAAATAATCTAATAGCTTCTCAAATTTAAAAAAAAAAAACGGAGAGAAAAACATATTCTAAAAACATGTCAATGCTCAGCAAAAATCTAGAAGAGAATATCAAAGGGATAATTTGTGATCACTAAGAGATAGCATAGGTCACTAAAAACAACGTCTGGACAGATTAACAATTTTTTTAAAGTAACTATTAAGTTGTTGGAAAGTGTGAAATCTGTAGATGTAAAATAGCTTAAATTCCTCAATTCTTCAATTGAAAAAAAATGTATTAGCTAGCACTCTGTATGGCTCTCATACTATCATATTGTTCTGCATTAATTATCTTATACTATATTTGCATATCTGTCATATGCCCCCTGCCAAATTAAATTTAGTGCAGACAGAGACTATGTCAATTATTTTGGCATCTTTCCAAAGACTTAGGGCAGTGCTTTGTACATAATAAATACTTAATAAAAGCTTGTTCAATGAATAAATAATTGTTTAATAGGAGAGTTTTGCCTCGCCAACAAAACTATATCATTATTCAGGACAGAAATCTAGTCTTCATCTCCTTCTATGTAGCCCATAATGCCTACCACAGTGCAGTGTCATTGGGCAAGTGGGAGGGATAAAGAATTGTCAATAAATAGAGAAAGTTCTTTTAATAATTCACCATGGCATAGTAAGAAACCTTTACATTTCTCCTAAGATCTTTAATGTTTTTTAATTCGTATATGCAGTCAAAAGATTTTTGAAAATGTCTTCACATTAAAAAAAAATCTAACACCATAAATCAGAAGGAAACATGGTGAATGTCTCCCAGTTTTAGCATTAGAATGATTAAAAAGTCACCAATCTGTTCTTAGGGGAGTTATTTATTTATTTATTTCTAAGGTTTATTACAAGTCTGGAAGATTACCCTTCTTCAGCTTCTATTTCAAAGTGTGGTGGTTGTTTCTATATTTGTGAAGAATGTGTCTGCATTTTGCACATTTCCAAGATGATCTGCAGGTGTGAATTCTCTGCAAGGGACTTAAGGCAACTGAGTTTGGAGTTTTTTGTATACTTATCATTAGAAATGCTGAGGTTCTGAGGATTGATTTACTTTTAGCAGAATGCTTTGATTTCCAGTAGATAATTAATTATTTTAATGTTACAGAAATCCTGATATAGTGTTATTTGTCCACATAATTTTTGAATTTATGATTCTGAGTTTTCAGGGCATTATTATGCAAGAAGAATTTAATAATAATGCGTATTTCTATAGGGTTTCAACATATAATGAGGGCTCTCCTTTCAATAGTTCTCATGAACTTAGTAATGAAGGCCTCATTATCCTCACTTGAAAAGGGTTAAAATGAGAACAAAAAAAAAAACCTGGGGAAAATGATGACTTGCCTCCAATCACACAGCTAAAAAAGTGAACTAAAAAAAGTAACACAGTCAGGATTCATTCCTAGGTTTTCTGACTACAAGTCTAATATGCTTTTCTCTGCTATACTATTTATGACCCTGATCTGGACAGTGCTCCAAATAAGATAAGTTTATTTGAAATTAAAAAGAAGCATTTGTTCAAATTTTATAAAGGGAACCCTACTTCCTTTTTAAACATTCCTCAGAAGAGGTAATATGGGCCATGGGAACAGGAAGATTTGAGTTCAAGTTTCACTTCTAATGGATTCTGGTTGTGTGATCCTGGGAAGTGAGGTAATCTCTCCATACTCTAGGAAACTCTAAGATTGTAAATTGCAGGGTAGGTGCTTATTTGGATTTAACATACTTACCTCACTAATTCCTATGTCAATTAAATCAGCAGACTAGTATAAAAAACTCTGTACCTATAATCTAGAACAGTGACTGGCATAGGGAACGGTGGTCTCCAAAGTGAGATGCCCACACCCCAGGGGAAATACAGAACAATGCATTTTCAAACATGTAAAGAAAATATTAGAATAAAGGATCATGGTGTCATGTTGCTGGATGTGGGGCTAAGAAGGCCTCAACTCAAAGTCTGTCCTTTACACTTCCTAGTTGTGTAACTCTGGGAAAGTCACTTAACACACTTAACCATGTTTCTGTTATCCAGGGACCTACCCAGGCCACTAAAAGAGAAATAAATTTAACCAAGGAAGTTCAGTAAACCAGTAAGTCTACTAAAAGGCTTTTCAAATGTATTACTGAAGAGCATGAAGGATGAGGTCATAGAGATGTATACAAAGGATACATGTTTGTATATGTATTTATGTATATGTATGTCTAAGATGTGTGCATATATAGATACAAATGTATATGTATGTGTCTGTAAAATGAGCTGGAAAAGGAAATGGCAAACCATTCCAGTATCTCTGCCAAGAAAACCCCAAGTGGGGTCATGAATGGTTGAACATAACTCAAAATGACTAAAAAACTCTCTGTCTCTTTCTCTCTCATACATATATGTGAATGTGCATATATGTATATAAGTATATACATGCATACACATAAATGATAGTAAATGTAATATATGTTATATTACAACATATAGTATATCACATTTTATGTTATATTGCATTATAGTAGATTATATGTATTTATATTTGTATACAACCAATGTGGTAGTTTGTTTTGCTTGACTATATTTATTTGTTATAAGGAATTTAGCTTTTCTTTTTTCTTTTTTTAATGTGATAGAGAGGGAGTAGGAGGGGAAAATATATAATTGTGTTAACTAAAAAACCACTTAAAATGGATGGATGGAGGGTGATACAGATGTGGAATGCTGTGTGTACCATCATAGGAGGTCACTATTAATTTTGTTTAATTGTTTTATTCTGTCACAAAAGAACTGTCATGGAGTGAAGGTAATTTGAACATATGTGTAATGTAAAAAATTACCAATAAATTTTTGTTTGTTTTTTAAAGAGGCTATTTAAATAAGCTATGGGTGTTGAAATGTAGGGCAAAAAAGGCATTTGCTAAATCCCCTGAGAGAAGAGAAAGAAGTAATCATTGGGGAGGCAATTCTTCTTCCCACTTAGAATCCAGTTTAGGCTACAGCTAGATTGTCCGTTGCATGAACAACTCCTTTCCAGGAAGGTAGGCAGGAGCCATTCTCCAACTGGCTAGGTGATGGGCAGATATTCTTTCCCTGCTCAGAATGAATGTTCCTGTCTTCCCACTCTCACTGACCCCACAATAGCTGCAAAGCCTAGTTTCCACTTTTGTAGATAGTAGGATGACCATAGCTAGATGGTTATTCCCTCATTTCTTATCTTCAGGAAGGACAATGGGCTTACTATTTTATCTACTATAGATCAGATAGTTGAAATCCTAGGAATATGATTCCTTTGTGGTTTAGGATAAAAGCCACTTTTGCAGCCTAGCCATTCTAAATTATTTTCTCTCATGCCTGTCTCTTCCAGGTAGGTGCTAGAGTGAAGTAGGTCTACCCCAGACCAGGAGGGTAACAATTAGTTTTCATCAAATTTCCCTTCCCACTATGTGCTTATTATATAAATGACAATCATAGATAGCAAACAAATGGTTATCAAAGAAAACAAATAGAAATCTGTAAAGTCATACAGAATAAACTAAGCAAATGAATGCACAAGAAGAAAAGTCTCTATGACCTAGGAGAATAAGAAAGTCTCAGTTTATTTATTTATTTAAATTTGTTTATTTTTTTCATTGACTTGTTTATTTACTTTTAGTTTACAAGACTCAGTTCCATAATCCCTTGAGTTTCAAATTTTCTCCCTTCCCTTCCCCCTCCCACCATCTCCCGCCATGGTGGTGTGCAATCAGGTACAGGATCTGCAAATTGAAAGTCTCAATTTAACCAAGAAGGGAACTATTTCACACAGTTAATCCACCTATAGCAATCTTTGGAGTTACAAGTGCTGGTGATTGAGAGATATGTTGGGATGTTTGCTTTTCCTCTCATTCCCACAGTTCCAGAGGAATCCTTGATCCACCATTCAAAGTCCATACTTTGCCTTCTCTTGCTTCTTCTCTCTTTCCTCTCTCTACTTCTCTCTCCCAAAATTCTCTCATTGAACCAGAAATCATGTCTCCCTATCCTATGTGTCAGCCCAGCACACCAGCACTATCCTTTAAGAAACCACCTGGTCCACCTTGGAGGGGCTACATGAGCCAAATTTCCAAACAAAACAAAGCAAAAACCCCTTTGAAATGGATTGATTCAGTAGATGGGATTGAAAAATGAATATCATGAGTTAGTAAGTAAAGCCAATGATGCATGTCTTCCGTTTGGATCTACAAATATTTGTGAAAAACAGCTTTTAACAAGGACAATCAGTAAAAACAAGTATCAAAATAAACTAAAGTTAAACTCTAACCTTTGAAGTGCTGTATTAAGAAGTGTTAAACTAAGATTTTCTAATTAATGAAACATTTTCAATCACATTGCTCCCAATTAAAATATATCTCAATGAGTCAAAAAATGATTCTGCAACATTCATAAAATAAAAATATAATTGTATATTTAAAAGATTGTTCATTTTATCTTTACCTAGTTCATTTAAATGTCTATTTTGCATATATTTTACTATTTATGTAACAATAATAGCATTACATGCACACAGCGGTAAAAATAAATCACTGTAGATTGGGAGTACAGAATCATCACATTTACCGATGCGGTGATTATTCAAAAATGTTTGGAGACCGTTGAAGTAGATTAAAAAATAAGGAATAGCAAGATAGTGTTTTCAGATCACAGGATTCAGTCCAGCTATAGTGAAACTGACCTTTGGTCTTTACTTCCCAGGTTTTTCCCTTCCCTTTTCCTGCATACTGGCCAATCACCTGGGCTCAGGGAAGGGATTAGGAAAGAAGCTAGTTGAACAAATGCCCACAGATGGTCTGGACAGGGACCCAAGTCAAGGAAGTTAGGCAAAATGAACTTGAATGAAATTAGGTAGGGAACAATTTCAGTATCTAACTGAGTAGCTAGGCTATCCTTACCTAGGGAGGATTAGATTGGACAAGAAATTTTCTATTCCCTGTGTAAAGATTATCTTCAATTGTAAATGGAGCTTTCCTGGTTGGAGGGCTAAACCTCCAGAACTGAGTCTGCTGCAGGGTTTCCCTGAGGCAATGAAGAAAGGCTCCTCTCAGGGGACTGATTCTCTGTTGCAGGTTAAGTATAGTGGGAGGCAGAGGAGGATTGTTAAGTGACTGACCCAGGAATGCAGAGATCCATACTGGCCAGACAGCTGCTTAGCCCATTGAACTAAGCTGCTCTCAAAAAATCCAGCTGGGACTCTTTAACGTGCGGTGTGGTGTTTCTCTGTATATGTACTTATGAAACTGGAAGTTTCTTTTACTTATTCAACCTCCATAAATACCAGCAATTCAAGTATTCCTTTTTTTCTCTAAATTTCCATGTAAATCCCTTCAAAAGTACCTCAGATTATAAACTATAATTCAACTCATGGTAAATTAAGAAAGATATGAATTTGAAAGGAATGTGAAGTAGAGGAACGTTGTCTTTTTTTCTTATTTGATAGGATATACTGATACCTCTAGTTCAAGGTTAGGATAGGTTTCTACAAAGATACAATAAAAAATAAAACATTTTTGATTTATTTATAGAGCAATCTAGCCCCGCTTGGCCTTCATTAGTCACTTAGTCAATTAACAAGCATTTATTAAGGTGTAAGATGTGCCAACTAGTATGGATACAAAGAAAGGCAAAAATAGATCCTCTCTTCAAAGAGATTACTTTCTAACGGGGAGACAGCTTATGAATAAACAGGCAGTTAAAACTCATATACAGAATGAGTATAAATCAACATGGGAGGAAAACTCTAACAGCTGGTTCCCCAGAAAACTATCAAAGATTTAAGGTATGCTGTTGATCAGCATAAATATAGCTTTCAAGTCAAAGCTGATGTGTATGTTTGAGCAAGGCTAAGGGACACATGATTGCCATATGCAAAGCTATCAAGGTCCTCTGGCAATTCCACCACAATTCTACTCCAGTGTCCCCGGCTCGTCATCACTTCATGTCTTCTTGGTCCTTTTCTTCATCTTTCTCTTGTGTTAACTCTGATGGGCATCTCAACTGGTCTCAGTTTGCTAAACTGTTCTTTGTTATGTCATACTGGTTTGTATTCAACCTCTTTAGGGCTATCTCAGGCTCTCTGCTACCTTTTGGTGAAGTGCAATGATTAGTAAGCCTCATCTTGGTAAGGGAGGGCAAAAGTTAATTCCCCAGGACTATAAACAACTCACCCAAAAAAAGTCAGTAAGATCCCCAGGTTAAGATTATTTTAGTTTGGTTCACTTTTTTGAATACCTTTCTTTTGGTGCTGATTTAAAATCCCTCACATTTGCCATCTATTTGTCTTGGGGTTAAAAATTGTCTTTCACCTCTTGTGAAATCTCAGGTCATCAACCAGTCTGAATTCCCAAAGCCTATTTTTAAAATTCCATCCAACAAAACCCCATAGAAATTATGTGGGGGGACGAACCACTGACCCTCCCACCCCAACACCCTCAGTTTACAAATAAACTTGCTCATATGATAAAAGTGCTCAGTGATCTCCCTTATCCTTTTCCTTTGCTGGCTCTCGATTGGTCAGTTTCCTCACTCATATACAACTATACCCTTTTGTAGGTAATGCTATTCTACCACCCCTTTTATCTAATTTCTTCCTTTTCAATAATGAATTCTCTTCCATTGCCATATTTTAGTCCTGAGTTACTTGTTGCCAAGCTTAGCCGAAATCAGACAAAATTGGGTTGCTTTTGGTGAATGGTTTAGACTGGATAAGTGGCCTTTAACCTTTTTTGTGTGTCATGGATCCCTTTGGCAGTCTGTGAAGTGAAGCCTATGAATGTCTCAAAATATTACTTTTAAATTTATAAAATAAAATATGTAAGATTACAAAGAATCAATTATGTTGAAATATGCTTATCAAAAGTATTTTTTAAAAGACAAGTTCACAGGTTAAAAGTACTTAGACTAGATGGTTGCTAAAGTTCTATCTATATCTCCAATTTTGTGATTCTGTGAATTTACTTTGTATTTTCATCTCTAGGTCACTATTTATTAACTATATTCTGCATATTTCACACAGGCATTGGAGATTATGAAGTTGTGTTTTCTTGAAGTGTGTTTCTTGTGAATTATTGGGTCATTCACTGTTCTTATCCTTCCTGTATATTGCTTAATATGGTCTGTGGTATCTGGCTTAGAGGATATATGGGAGCATTTGCCTATAACTCCCTCTATTTTTAATTTAAATCTTTTCTTTGAATCTTCAAAACTATAGGCAAGTTTATGCTTTCTGGCCATTGTTAGGCCTATGCTATCCCTGATCATCACCTCCATGTTTAAACCTGTAGTCCAAAATATTCAATTCTAAACATTTCCCAAACATTCCTAAATTCCAAAACATTTTTTTTAAAAGTATGCTATTCTTCAGAATCTTTTGATGGCAGTACAGAAGAGGAAAAAGTAATATATGAGAGAATATAGGCAAGATATTTCAAATCTTTCTCCTTCTTACTTTTAACTTATTACTTTCTTCTTATTACTTCTGCTTCCTCCATGAGAATGCAGGACAAGCTTGTATTCCCTACTTGTACTTCATGTTTCCTTCGGCCATATCCACAACCATCAAGGTTTCTAGGATTTATTGTCCTTCTCAAGGGATAAGACCAGTAGACACTAGAGAAATCCTGCTCTATTTCCATGGAAGGTTATTTTCTCCAATCCTATCATAACTGCCTCATAGTGTTATACTACCCCTCTTCTGACACCTTTTACTCTGTTTTAGTTTATATCCATGAATGCCCCACTAAACATGAATGTTAAAAGATATTGACTAGATCAGTTTAAGACTACAGTAGTTACTCATCAAGCCATATGCAAGCAGACTTGATAAAAAAGAAATTATTAATTTCATAGGGCATGACAAAATAAAAACAAAATTCATTTGGCATAAAAAATATCAAGGAAGATAATGGGGAAAGGCAGGAATGAATGATGAATAGTTCTTTCAGAACTTCAAATATATGATAAAACAGTAATCATAAAATGTGTTTGGTATAGATGAAAATATAAGACTAGATCAATGGAAACAGCTTATATAGGGAAGAATCAGAACATGTTGAACTCAGTAACCCAGTATTTGATGAACCTGAAAACATAAATTACCTAGAAGAGAACTCTATATTAGAGGGGATTTGCTGGGGAAAAATAGAAAGTAGTCTGGCAGAATAGATTTAGACAAACATCTTATATCAAATATTTTAAACTCAAAATGGACCTGTAAAACAAATAATATAGAGCAAACTGTTTCTTTTTTTTAAATAAAAGAGAAACAAATCAGGTACTTTTCACAGCTTGTATCAGCAATGCAGTATTCACAATGCCTACAGTAACTATAAATATGCTGATATAGTTATTAATCACAAAATGGAACAGGCTCTCTACATAAGAAATATAGATAGTGCATTCATTTAAATACCAGAAAACTGAGT
>CM053591.1:81406606-81502405 GCA_028646515.1 Pseudochirops corinnae
CCATTATGCTATCCATTTCCATTTTATGGTGAGTTCATCCCACTCATGTTACCAGTTATGGTTATTGACTGTGCACTTCCTACCATCCTTTTTTTCATTTTATCTTTCTCTATCTCTTTTGAGCCTGTCCCTCATTAAAAGTTCATTTTCCTCCTGACTTTAACCCACCATACCCTTTAATAACCACCCCACTTCTCTTATCCTTTCTCCCTCTTACTTCACCATTGGGTAAGATAAATTTCTATACCCAACTGAGTCTATATCTTCTTTGGATGCCTCATTTAAAATGAGATAATTTCCCCCATTCTTCTTCTCCTATCTTCCTCCCATTGTATCCTTCTTTCTAGCTCATCAGTTTTTGGAGGAGATCATCTCAGTATATTTGACTCAGTCTCATGTGCTCTGTCTTTGAAGAATCCTTCCAACTGCCCTAATAATGAAAACTTTCTTAGCAGTGTGTGTCATCCTCCCACATTTTCCCCCCTGAAGTATCATACTCAGTTTTACTGGGTGGCTTTTTTGGTTTTAATCCTAGCTCTCTTGCCTTTTAAGCTCTTTATTCCTTTAAGGTAGTAGCTGGTAAATCTTGTGTTAACCCAACTGTACTCTGCATTATTTGAATGCTTTCTTTCTGGCTGCTTGAAATATTTTTTCTTCATTCTGGAAGCCCTGAAACTTGAATATAATATTCCAGGGGGTTTTAATTTTGGGATATCTTCTAGTAAGTGATCAGAGTATTCTTTCAATTTCAATATTATCCTCCAGCATTAGGATATTAGGGAAGTTTGCCTTTATAATTTCTTGAAATACAGAGTATAGGCTTTTTCTTTGGTCATACACGTCCAGCAATCCAATAGTTCTCAAAAATTATTTGTCCTTGATCTATTTTCCAAGTCAATTGCTTTTTCCTATGAGATACTTCACATTTTCTTCTATTCTTTCATTCTTTTGATATTGTTTTATGGTTTATTGATATTTTATGGAGCTATTAGTTTCCACTTGCCTGTTTCTAATTATTAAGGAATTATTTTCTTCAGTGAGCTTTTGTACTTCTTTTTCCATTTAGCCAATTCTGTTTTGGAGGGGTATTATTTTCTTCAGTATTTTTATACCTCTTTTGTTGTTGTTCAGTTCTTTTCTGTTGCATCTGGCTCTTCTGGACCCTATTTTTGGGGCTTTCTTGGCAAAGACACTGGAGCATTTTGTCATTTCCTTTGCCAGCTCCTTTTATAGATGAGAAAAATTGAAGGAAACAGAGTTAAGTGACTTGTCCAAAGTCACACAGCCACTAAATGTTTCAGGCTGGATTTAGACTCAAAAAGATGTGTCTTTCACACTCTAGGCCTGGCATTCTATCCATTGTGCCATTTAGCTGTCCCTTGCCTCTTTTACCAAGCTGTTGAATGTGTTTTTCATAATTCTCTTGTATTTCTCTCATATCTTTTCCCAATTTTTCCTTCCCCACTCTGATTTTTTGAAAACAATTTTTTATCTATTCCAGGAATTCTTATTGGGATTTTGTCTAAGTTTTTTTCTCTTTGAGCCTTGCTTGTTGCTCTTTTGAAGTCATCGTCTTCTTCTGAGTTTTTTCTCAATCTTCCCTGTCACCACAGTAGTATTTTATGGTTAAGTTCTTTCTTTGTTGTTACTTACTTTTATAGCCCATTTCTTGACTTTGAAAATTATGCTAAAGTTGAGCTTTTTCTTGGGGCTGGCAGGCAGCATTGACCCCAGCTTCACACTTTTTCTGCACTGCTGTTTTCAGAGGTTTCTGGGAGTTCAGAAGTTTTCAGTGCATCCAAAATTGTGTGATCCTCATACAAATGTAGTCACTACTCTCCTGATCTATGTTCTAGTCCATGTTTGTACAACATACAGTCTGTGGGACACTTGGAGCCTCCCAAAGGATTTCAGGTGGCTTGCAAAAAATGTAGGGTTGTCACTGCACACTCTCCTGTTTGTCAGATGACATGCGGCAACCAACCATCACCAATCTGTCTCTGTCTAACCTATCTGTGACCTGAAGAAGAAGTTTAGCCTATTTTAATTTTGGCCCCTACCTACTGCCAAGTTGTACAAGTCTGCTGTAGTCCCTGACCCCTTAAACACACAAGCACTGTTGCTCCTCAGGGCCTCTACTCTCTCATGATTGAAACTAGTACTGCTCCTTAAGGTCCCAGTTCCCTCAGGATCAAAAGCACAAGCTGGAACTCTGTATTGGCAATGGGAATTTGAAGATCTTCCCTGCTCCTTAATAGGCCGAATGTAATCACATGAAGCCTGTGGTGAAACAGTAAGGGGTGGAGCAGGGAATGAATCAGAGTAGTTAGAGCAGAGGAAGAGAGAGGGCGCAGGCAAGCAGATAGCTAGGATCATGAGTGTTTGTTTGGGGGAAGATGTGAGCAGGGGGAAGGCTTTGGTATGGTGGTGCTCCCTGCAGTGATGAAGTGTTTTTACTTCTTTGTTGCTATGATGGATTTGGTTTTCTGGTGTTGGGATTTGGCTTTCTTGTGTCTAAATATTTTGCTTCTGTCTTCTATATGGAAAGTCTGTTATATTTTGTGATTTAGAACCATACCACCATATTCATAGTCACCATCAGTGCTATGAATATTGCCTTTGTGATACAAATGCTGACACAGAAGTTGGTGTGGGTAATGGAGTTCCCAAACAGTGCCTGGTTTTATACCCAAGACTAGCACAGGGGTCCATTGCAATCTCTTTCAGATTAGCTGTCTTTCTCTTTATCATCTCTGGCTTGAGACCTCCTGAATCTCTTGATGCTGCTGTTGCTGCTTCCAAGGCCCACAACTGGTGTTGCTGACACATGGGCTCCTGGACAGCCCTCACCGCAGTGTGAAAGACCTCTCCTTTCAGTTCTTTGAAAAAAAGACCTTCTATATTTGGAAGTTTTGAATTAATTTTGATACATGTATATCTTACATGTATGCCTTACCTATCACTGTACTCTAAATCTGAGACCATTCTTCAAATGGATATTGTGTATATTTGTAGAATAGTACACCCTAGGTTTATGGAAGGAATGTTTTATAGCACCTATTCTTACTATACCATAAATGATAGTAAATGACCTTGTGTCTGCTGATCAATTGCTGATGGGAAGCACACATGTGGGAGGCTCATTAATCATAGCTTTGAAATGTAGACCTCCTAGGTTTACTCCTAGAACCCAATGTAGTTACCCAGATGGCAACCTAACCTAAAAATCTCCAAGTGGGAGTTGGGGAATAGTTCAGAAGTTATGCTACATATAACTAAATCATAGATTTCAGGGGGAAATTATAATATCCTGCTTCTTTCTTCTTATGAGAATAAGGTATGAAGAATAAGATTTATGTTTTGCATTGTTATCTCATAATGAAAATACAAGGCTAAAGGGGGGTGAAAACATTTAAGTGATTCAACTATTTCCTGGACTTACATGATCTTATAGATCATGACAATTTATTGAGGCGGATACAATTTGGAAACTATCATATAAAAATGAGAGGTAACAGAGAGTAATACTAAAGCAGGTAAGAACATTCTGTGTGTATTACAAATTTTAAAAATGTGTATCCTGTATTTGGAATTTTAGTTTTACTTTATACTTTTTAAGTCACATAATCAATTGCTGAATTGATTAAAATGATGGATAACTAACTATATTAGATCACTGCATTAGTTAATCAGTCAATGTTGCTCATATCTCCCCACTGGTTAAAAATGAAAGCTTATGGTAGTGGTGCTGGGTAATATCTGCAAATGATTATGATGTAAAAACAAAAGACATTCATAAAACATTTAAAACATTTTCACAACTACTCCAAAATCCCTTTTCATTTACTGTTCCCTCTGAATATGTTTCCAGTATTATAATTCAAACATGAATCCCAGAAGGTTTCAGAGATGCCTACGAGGTTTAATGTGAATCTTTGCACTAAGGTTTCTAGTTCACATTTTTTATGACACATACTCTGTTCTGCTGTGTATAGAAATCTGAACTCATGATTTCTTTTTATTGCTGGCCCTCCTTTTACATATTTCCTCTTAAAATTATTTTTTTTCTTTCTACTGATTTTCTTCTTCCTATGCTATAGCCTCTACATTTTCTAGCTTAGCAAAATGAGGCAAGTAGTGTTTTTCCTTCCCTAGCCATTTTCAGTTTAAAGCTGTCAATAGATAGATTCTTAAGACTTTAGACAACATATACATATTATTGTATCTTATTCATCACATTATTCCTTTGGTCAGAACCCCATTATTCCTTTACTAGGTAACTAGGTAACACAGTGGATAGATAAGGTTCTGGGCTGGCAGTCAGGAAGCCCTGAGTCTAAATTTAGTCTCAGATACTTACTATGTGACCAGGCAAGAAATTTAACTTTTGTCCTTGTTTCTTCAAGCATAATATGGGGAGCAGTTAGGTGGCACAGTGAATAGAACACCAGCCCTGGAGTCAGGAGGATCTGAGTTCAAATTTGACCTCAGACATTTGACACTTACCATCTGTGTGACTTCAGGCAAGTCACTTAACCTCAATTACCCTGCCTTACCCCCTCTAAAATAGTTTTTTAAAAAAATAGAAACTCCTCAAGTAGAATATGTAAATCATTATAGTACCTAGCTCCCAGGGTAGTTGTGAAGATATGAGATAATGAGATAACATTGGAAAAGTGCTTATCACTGTGTTTGGCACATAGTAGGAACTTTAAAAAATATTGGTTTCCTACCCCAGCCCCCAACCACATTGCAGAAATCTGAATTGCATTCTCAGGCACCATCTTCTTAAACCAGTCATGCACTTCCTAAATTGGCCTTTTTCCCCAAAAATTCTAATCTTTAATTGGCAACAGTGATGAAAATGTCATCTCAGAACATAAAGTCCTCAGGTTCTTTTTTTTCTTTTTAGTTCAATAGGTATTTATTAAGTGCCAGCTAATGAAGGAGGCACCGTGCTAGGTTCTGAGAATATGAATGCAAAAGCAAGAGAATCCCTGCCTTTATACCATTTGCAGTGTCATAGCTAGAAAACATGTCAAAGAAAAATAAATACAACATCTATCTATCTATCTATCTATCTATCTATCTATCTATATGTATATGTATTTGTGTATGTGTCTTTGTATGTACACACACACACACACACATACACACAGAAAATGCAAAATAATTTAATGAGAGTGGTGGAGTAGGGAGACCACTAATAAAGGAATTCATTAATAAAGGCATCAATTAGGAGGTGACGTCTAACCTGAACCTCCAAGGATTCCAAGAGATGGAAGGAAGGAGCTAAAGAAAAACAGACATTCCCCTCCTGGCTCTACTTCTGACTTTACAGACTCTTTCTCTATGTCTCCACGACATTTTGCCCTGGAACTTCCTTCAGGGCCTGGAGTCTTCTCTTCCTGGGATATGAATTGGTCCCTGTGATCTTTTTTCCCCTAGGGAATTTCTCTACCATCCTGGCCACTCTTTCTCTTCCCCATTTATGAATTCCTCCTGAGGTCTCCATTTTTGAAGAAGGGCCTAGACTAGCCAATTTTCAATACTCTCCTGACTCCGCTTTTAACTTTCCTTGACTTTGATGCCATGCCCTATTGGCACCTTTCTCCCCCATCCCTGATTTTCAGTTCTCTCTTGTATCTTATCTTCCCTCATTAGAATGTAAGCTCTACAAGGACTGAAACTGTCATTCCTTTTGCTTGTATATGTATCCCCAGTGCTTAGCACAGTGCCTAATACATAACTAAATAAATAAAAGTAAGTGCCTGATAAATGCATGGTGCTTTGCCTGAGGGCAATCTGTTCAGTGGTATAGGGCCAGAAGATGAAATGTTGTATGTGATGACCTATAGCAAGTAGACCACTTTGGCTGGAAGGTAGAGTGTGTAAAGAGACTAATGTAAAAATAATAAAAAGATTAATTAGGGTCAGAACACAAAAGGCTTTAAATTCCAAAAAGGATTTTTTGCTTTGTCTTAGAGGCAACGGGGAACAACTGAAGTTCCTTGAGCAGAGAAAAGACACGGTCAGGCATGTCCTTTAGCAATATCATTTTGGTAGCTATGTATAGGATGAATTAGAGATAGAGGTGAAAAGAGAGATAAAGTAGGAAGCTATTGTAAGACTTCATTTGAGGGGTGATGAGGACCTGAATATGGATAGTAGTGATATGAAAAGAGAAAAGGAGACAAAGGTAAGAAACTCTATGGAGGGAGAATTGCCAAGACTTGATTACTCACAAGATTTGGGGAATGAGTGACAAAAAAAAGATAGGAGGATGACTCCAATAGAGAAAACCTGGGTGTGTAGAAGGATGGTATACCTCTTGATAAAAATATGGAAATAAGGAATAACTACAGATTTCAGGTGGAATTAACATCCCATTTTGGACATATTGAATTTGCAATGACAGCCGCATGTCTAGGCAGAGATGCCTAGCCCTCCACCGGTGATATGAGACTGCAACTCAAGAGAGAGTTAAAATCTTGATGAATACATTTGAGAGTCATTTGCATAAACATAAAAACTGAGTCTATGGGAGCTGATGAGATCCCTGAAAGTATGGAGAGAGAAGAGAGGGGGCCCAGCAGTCAGCTCTGGGCCATACTCACACAAAAGGGGTATAAGGAAGACAAAAGGAATGGTCAGGCAGGGTAGGGCGGAAACCAAAAGATATTAGTATCACAAAAAGCCAGAAGTAAAGAATGTCCAGTAAGGCTGAATAATCACTAGCAATGCTTTTAAAGTCTTTTTTTTTCCCCTAGTGGTATCATCTATCCTCATATAAATCACCAAGAGAGAGCAGTATTTGTCAGGATAATTGAGAAATTATCTATAAAATGTTTTGCATCCCCTGAATAAAGATTATTTCACTTTCTTGAAATAGCTTAGCTCTCTAACACATAGAAGTTCCACAACTGAAAAGTGTTTTTATCTTTGTTGCTAACTTGTGATTGATTTTTTTTTTTTTAGCACAAACAGTAGCAGATTAGGGAATTAATTAAGGAAAACCTAAAATGTCTCCTCATCCACTTACAATACCTGCTGAGGAGATGAAGGCCCACACTAGTAAGGAGGTTATTTCTCCTTAGGGTGTGTAGAGTATAACAAAGAAGGTGATTAACAGACCTAAGGGGTTTTCACTGAGGAGGGGCTGAGAGCTGACCTAACTTCTAAAGAGTATTTGGGAAAAAAAATCAATTCAAGCAAACTCTTCTCACTGGTAAACAAGTACTTATTAAATGAGAAAACTTAAATGAAGAGAGATAAAAATAAACTAGAAAAATGAGATTCGATAATATAGCCCAAGTGATTTAGAGTTGTTAATTCAGAACCATTTATCCACTGTATAAATAACCTTGCAGTACACATGCTTTTCCGTTTACACAATATATATGTTGCTGAGACTTTGAAAGTTGAATTTTTATGCATTTGTTTCTGTGTGTTTTCATCACAAATTTTTCTTCTGATGCCTTATCATGGCATGAAGTCGAACCTGGGTTCTCAGGGTTTATGTCAATGGAGCACTAGCTTTGCCAGCTTGTTCTTTCTAATGTGAGGGTAAAGCTTTGACCACAGGCCTGGCCAAAGACTAAGTCTTCTTTTGAAGGACTAGCCTAGCTAAGCACGTAAAGAATCATCATCAGTAATGATGAATTTTTGGGCACGACAACCCACGAAAAAAAGAATATAAATGTGTACCTGTTGATGTTTAGGGGTGCTGGGATCCTGAAATAGCAACATGTGGATCCTGCCTTGAGTGAATTTGACCCAACTCTACTTTCAGTCAAAGCCAAGGTTTATTAGAACACCCACCCATTGGGCATGATTCTAAAAATCTGTGCTTTGGTAGATGACACTAACTCTTTTTATAGGAAGAAGATCTGGATGACAGCGACCAGTAGGCTGGGTGACCATGAAACACAGTCTAGAGAAAATATGAGTGTCAGTGGCCAATAGACTGGGGTGACTGGGAGATAACAGAGAAGGGCCTGGTACCCTAGGGGAACACCAAGGAGCTGGACCAAATTGCCAAGGGAGAATGAGGTCTAGATGGAATCAAGGGTGGGAAGTAGCAAGGATAACTCAGAGGTGAGTTAGGTTAAAGGTAACAGAGAGTTGGGAGATTGGGTTTAGGCCACAAGGAAAGGTCAGCAGAGAGGATTACTGGGATGGGCTGATACCTCATGTCAACACCAGAGATTTGACCTTGAGGGAAAATTCAAGGAGAGTTCAGGGGAAAGTTCAAGGGAGTAGGGGGTTCCAGGGCCCATAGCCCATCACTCCCATGGCCCTGGGAGCCCACAAGGGTTACTGGGTTCACTCAAACTTAGGTTTAACCCTGAGAGTTTTGACTTTAGGGACTCACTTTTCTGTCTCCCTCTGGCTCTGCCCCTACCCTGAAGAAAACTTTAAGACAAAGCTTAGGTATGCTTATGTCTGAGTTCTCCCTGAAACGTAAGTAACAGGGTCTCCTCCTACAAAGATACTGAGTGTTGATTGTGCATGTGGAGTATGACAAATGTTTCTTTTCTTTACCATAGAAACTGTATAAGAAGAAAAGAACTCAAAGGTACAAATGATCAAATATAGGAAATATAAAACAATTCAATAGACCAATACATTAATTATAATTATCCTGGAACCTAAAGACTCTTTATAGAAATGCTAAACAGATATTTTCCATTTACTTTGAATCTTCACTGCCTAAGCAATTCATAGCAATTTTCAGAGTTGGCTAAGTCCAGATCTCCTGGTCAACCATGGCATGGCTTTCTTTAGTCCATCAGCAAAAGGAGTGATAGTTTTTTCTCTTCCAAGGAGCTTTTTGCTAAAGAAATCATCTCATATTGATCAGTTGGTGCCTGACTCAGTACGCCCATGAGGAAATCACTGTCAAAGCTAAAAATATACACTTCTCAGGATCACTATTTGCTGACCCCGGGGCTTAGCACATAGTAGGTGTTTAATAAGCTAACTGACTGACCCATACTCAAAAAAGTAAATAAAAGCCAGAAGAAGATAGCTAGCAATTCAATACTTAATCTCAGTCTTTCTTAGGTAAGCACATTTTTCCTACTTCTATGTGCTTTTGCTATAAAACATCATTGCCCTTGGGTCAAGAAGTCCATTCTCCAAGTGAAAGCCAAAGGAAGGGATAGAAAGCACAGGAAAACATTCCCAAAGAAGAAAGGAGGGTCTGAAAGACAGTGGAAATTCAATCTTATAAGCTATGGAGTAGTCAAGTTGCTCTGACCATAACCCAGCCTCATTGATTCTCAGTCACCAATTTATCAGGGATATCACCATCCTCTGGGACTAAGAACACAACAGAAGAATTCACTCTGTCCTTTTTAGCAAGGAACTGTGACATGTATCCAGCTTCACAGGAGTTTCTACTTTTATGAAAAACTGGTAACCTGTAATCACATCAAGTTGAGTGGGAGACTCATAAAATTAAGGTTCTACTGATCTTCCCTGTTAGATTCCCACCTACCCACCCAGTTAAATATTTGCCATACCAGCAAATGCAGATGGGGTGTTTTTGACTTGTATTTTTGCTATTGATCATAAAGAACTTTTGATTTTATAGAGCAAAACTCTGCTTTAAAAGGACTAATTGTCAAACAGTTGTCTTTAATCATACATCAAAATAAGTTAAATATTATTGAAAGATATACTACTAGGAAAATCATTCAAAGACCTTCTGGATCATTAACACCCAGAGAGGAGCTATAATATGTGTGTGTGTGTGTGTGTTTGTGCATGTGTGTCTATATGTGTATATGTGTATACGTATATGTGCTTATTAAATATGTTGCATTGTGATAGAAGAGATACAGCATTGAGTGCTCATGGATGGATGGTGATATCTTCCAGATGTTCCTGTTTGCAGATGACATCTTGATTGTGGCATGAATCCCTAGAACACGGCAGAGCCTCCTGGATGAGATACATAATCACTCAAAAGAATTTGGCCTAACCAGCCATGCAGGGAAAAAAGTGGATATGGAATGTCTATAGCCTAAATTATGACATACAGTTAGAGGGACAATCTACAGAGCTTGTCCATCAATTGTCCATATATATTATACAAATTACCCTGTGGCAAAGCTCCTTTAATGACACTAAACTTCTCCCAGAAATAAAGGCCAATTTTTAAAAATACCTACATACCACCAGAGTTGTTATATGGTTGCAAGGCATGACATAAGATAAAATAGCCTTCAGAGAAGTGAAAAATGATGATCACAGAGAGGTCAATGGGGAGTTGTAGGGTGAATATGAGGGAGTCGAAACATAGAACAAACAAGAAACCTCAAAGAACAGAAGTAAATAATGGTATTAAAGAAATGCATGATTGTATAAGAAAATGTGCTAGTCATGGGATTAGGTGAAAAATACCAAATGGACAGCCTGGTTGCTCCATTGATATTCTTTCAAAGTCTGAGAAAAGCAAGGAAAGATATGGGATGGAGTTGGTGTGGAGAACTTATGGAAGAATATGGACAAGAGATACATAGGCCATATATGAATAAAACAGCTGTGATCAACATAGTTGGAGGTAATAGTAAAATATATGAGTTCACACATCCATTTAAAAGTTCAGGTATAATTCTATTTAAAATATCAGGAAAACTCTTCAAGTAGTGTCTGTTGTAAAGTGAATATTTTTTTTAATTTGAATATAACACTCAATACATTTCTTCAATTTATGCCACTGTTATCTACCAGATATAAAACAATTCAACTTTTCTTCATAATACTTTTCTGAGCTCAGTTTCTAAAAATCAATCCTTGTGATTCCTCCAATGCCTTTTCCATCTTATCCATTCTTAAATATGTTATATACAAAATAGATGTTATACACAACACATATGTAACACAAACTTGTAAACCAAACATAATATAAATATTTGCATATATGTATGTGTTATATGTATATACACAAACATAAATATTCAACTTTATATTAAACAACTATAACACAAAAAGTTTTGGGGGGTAATATTTGTTCTTAGGTAAGTCAATCTCAACACTTAAAATACCTTAAAAACTTTTTGGTCACTTCCTTGTCCATTGATTCTCACTCATTTATTCCTTTCACTTATATAGTTGAGATTAATGTGAACTCTCTTTTGGTTCTCTTTCTGCTTCAAATTCTCTCACAAAAGTCTTTCCAGTTTCTTATATTTGTTATACTTTTTGGTCTTGATTACATTATAGTGTAGTGAGTATAGTAGCACTTAAAATAGCCCTTTAAGGTTTGCTTCACAATTTCCTTTTTTCCTTATATATAAACCCTGTGAGCTATTATGTTTGTTTTGCAGATGAAGATACTGAGACCGAGACAAAGGTTAAGTGACTTGCCCAGAGTCACACAGGTTGGAAGTATCTGAAGCTGAATTTGAATTGTCTTATTTATTCCAAGCCTGACATTCTATCCATTGCATCACCTTTGCTGAGCATTTAGTTTGTTTCTACTTCTGTTTTCATTTTGAACAGATAACTTTTTGTTGTTTTTTGATCATTTCAGTGGAATTATTGGGCCAAATGGCATGATTTTTTTTTTTGTAACTTTTACTATGTACTGCCAAATTGCTCTATAAAGAAACTCCATCTGTTTGAAATTCACCAGTGTTGACTGAATGTACCTGTTTATCCAGAAACCAACAGGCAGTGAGTTGCATTGTTTCTCATGAATTTTGGCAATTTACTAGGTATGAGGTGGAAAAACAAAATTGTTTTTTATTTTGAATCTCTTGGCTTATTAATGAAATTTAGCATTTTTCAAATGATTAATTGATCTTTTGAAGATTTTCTATTTAGAGTAGATTGACATGCATAAGAAATAACTGAACCAATAACTTATGACTTAACAAATACAATAAATCAAATATGTGTAAAAAAAACTTCATATTTTCAAAGTATTGCTTGGGAAACTGAAAAGCAATTTGACAGAAAGTAGGCTTAGATGAACATATTATACCAAGTATTACCGTAAGCCCAAAATAGAGGGAGGAAAATCCTTTCACCAGGTTTACTGTACTCTCCAAGAGGGACAAAAGAAGAGGTAAGGTGTTAGCCCAAGAGGTAAGTCCTCCCTCCAGAGCTAACTGACTTAGAGTGGGGACAGTTGTTTTTTGCTTTTTTTTTTAAGATAATTTTTTTCAATTATCTGGCATTTATTTTTTTCTTTCTCATCTTTGCCCAACCAGTAGAAAAAGGGAACAAAGGAAGAAAAAAAGAAGGAAAGAAGAAAAGATTCTTGCATGATATAAGCAAAACAAATCCTTATGTTGGATATGTAAGAGAAAAGTGATATTTTTATTCTATATATTAGTCAATCATCTCTCTGTCATAAGGTGGGTAGTCCTTTGGAATCATGGTTGATTATTTAGTTGATCATAGTTCTTTCAGAACTGTTCATTTTTACCATATTGATTTTTAGTGATATGATTACATATATATGTATGTACATATGTAAACATATATATACACACACACACATATATGCATATTTCTTTTAGTTCTGCTCACTTCACTCAACATCATTTCATATAAATATATCCAGGTTTCTGAAACTGTATGAATACAATAGTATTACATTGCGTTCATATTCCATATTTATTCAACCATTCATCCATTTAGTTTTCAGTTCTTTGTTACCACAAAAACAGCTCTTATAAATATTTTTATATTTTATATTTTATAATATTTTCTGAATAAATTTAAAACTTTTTCCTCTTTCTTTGAACTCTTTGAAATATAGGCCCAGTAATGGCATTACTAGGTCAAAAGGCATGTACTTTAATAGCATAAAGATTAGCAACTTTGGGGTTATAATTCCAAATTGCTTTTCAGAATGTTCAGGGAAATTCACAGCTTCACCAAAGTACAACGATGTGTTTATTTTCCCAAAGCCCATGCAACATTTATTAATTGGGGGGGGGGGGGTGTATGGGGGGGTGGTGGTGAAATCTGCTTTGCTAATCAAATAGATGATATTTGTAATGTTCTTGGTACACTGTAGGGTTGGGGAACTCATGGCCTCGAGGACACATGTGGCCCTGTAGGTCCTCAAGTGCAGCCCTTTGACTGAATCCCAGAGCCCCATTTGAGGACCTACAGGCTACAGGTTCCCCAATCCTGTATAGTGCCTAGGACTTAGTAAGTGCCTAGTAAATACTTGTTTCCTTACCTTTCCCACCATTTGTTTGAAATGGAACATCAGAGTTGCCTTAATTTACATTTCTCTTTTAGTTATCTGGAGCATTTTTTTTTCATATGACTATACCTTGGTTTTCTTCTCTTGAGAAATGCCTATTCATATCCTCAGACTATTTATCAATTGTGGAATGGTTCTCATTCTTATAAATTTATAACTATCTAGCAAATGAGACCCTTATCAGAGAAATTTGCTAATAAAACAGATCCTCCCCCCCAATTAACCATTTCCTTTCTAATCTTAGCTATATTGGATATTTTTGTGCCAAAATGTTTTAATTGTATGTAATCAAAGTTATCCATTTTATTTTCAATGATTTTCTCTATCTCTATCTCTATCTCTAACTCTTTCCCTACCCATAGACTTGAAAGTTAATTTCTTCTTTGTTCTTCTAATTTGTTTATGGTGTGACCTTTTACACCTGGATGACATAACTGTTTAGAGATTATCTTGGGATAAAGTGTGCGATGTTGGTCTAAATCTAATTTCTGTCATACTGCTGCCAGCTTGCTTTTGCAATCCAGGGCACCAGGGACTTGACTTAATATTTAGCCAGCCAATTGCTAGATTGCATTCAACCAATGACCAACACCCTATAATTCTATCAGTTGATTAAGGGACTTCTTCACACTTTGTTCTTAGGTTGTTTTGATGGCTCCTTTATAATCTTTTATCAACTTGTTTAGAAAAAGTTATAAAAGACTCTTTTCTAATGGAAAAAATATATTTGACAGCCTGTAGGAAGACATGTACACTAATAACACTATTGATAGAACTGTGAATGAGATCAACTATTCTGTAAAGTATTTTGGAATTACGCTAAAAAAAAAGTGACTAAAATGTCCATAACCTTTGATGTAGAGTTTTTACCACTAGGTCCATACACCAAGGTACAAAAAAGCCCCACAGTCACAAAAATATTCATAGTAGCATGTTTTGTGATATCAAATAATTAATTAGAAACAAAATAGATGCCTATCAATTGCAGAATGACTAAATAAATTGTAGGAGATTAACATAACAGAATATTATTGCAACAAGAGCATAGACAAGCATGAAGAATTCAAGGAAACATTTGGAAACTTTTATATTAATGAGTGGGATAGCTAGGTGCCAGAGTGGTTAGAATGCCAGGCCTGGCATCAGGAAGACTCTTCTTCCTAAGTTCAAATTTGGCTGAAATCAAATCCCAACTGTGTGACGCTGGGAAAGTCACTTAACCCTATTTGCCTCAGTTCCTTATATATAAAATGAGCTGGAGAAGGAAATGACAAACCATTCCAATATCTGCCAAGAAAACCCCAAATGGGGTTTTAAATGGGGTTATAAAGAGTTGGACATGATTGAATAACAACTCAACAATTCTAACAACAAACATTAACTAGTGTAATAAAGGAAACAGAACTGGGAAAGTAATATACACAATGGCTGCAACAAAACAAATGGAAAAGAAAAAAAAAAGTTTAGCTATAATGACCAAGCTTGGTCTCAGAGACGAGTTGCAAAAATATACCTTCATCCATTCATTGAAGAAATGACCTTCCTGGAAGAAGCGACAGAGGCTGGTGGTGGAGTCTTGTCCCTACTGTAAGATACAGTTAGTTTTGCTAACTTGTTTTTTCTTTCTTTTAAAATTTCTGCTATAAAAAGGTGGATTATTGTCTGAGGAGTTTGGGAAGATATATTTGAAAATAAATATGAGGCAAAAACAAAAGACATCAATACTTTCTTTTAAAAAAGAAAGAACAGAAAACAAAATTGGCTGGTTTCCCTTACTTGTTTTGTTTTCCTCATAAGGTAAGGTTCAATAAAGTGTTTGGTGTAATGGAAAATGACTATGGTATAGAAAAAAGAGGAACCAATGAAATTTTTTTAAAAAGTTATTTCATTCTCTTTGACCATTTATCCTTTGTGAACTGAGTTACATTTATAAATTTTTAACAGCTTATTATATAGTTTAAATATCAATTTTTATATTTCACATTTGTGCAACCCATTATTTATCTGTTACTATATTAGCATCTTAATGCATTATGATAAAATACTGTTATACTATTATTGCAAAATTTCCCAATTATTTATCTTATTAATTTTATATATGCATTATTTTAATGTAATCAAGAACATCTGCCTTGTGCCCCTAATGAGTCTTTCTTCTTGTTGGATTAAAGAAAATAATCAACCCTCTACAACTGAGAGAAGTATATAATTCCATTTTCTTCCATGTTTTTATAGCTCCTTTATTTTTTGGTTCTTTAAAATATATCATCTAGTTAGAATCTCTAAGTTATATAGTATGAGATGGGAATTTCCCACCAAATTGCTAATGTTTTTTTTCCTGGTACATTTATTAAATTTTGAACTTTTCCTCCAGCTTTTATTTGCTATCAGTTTTTCAAGAATATATGTAAATATATGTCTTCTGTATCTATTCCATTCCTTTTTCTCTATTTTTTGCTCAGAACTAGATAGTTTTGGTGATAAACATTTTGTAAAATGTTTTAAGGCCTGTGAATGAAAGACCACTTTCACCTTAGCTTTTTTCATCCTGCCCTTGATATTCCCCCATAACATGGGCACCCTTTAGAAAGCTTCCTGTGGAACCTGATTGGTCTATGTGTTTGACCTTGGTTTCCTTGACACAAAAACTCTCTGTCCTCTCTCTCTCTCTCTCTGTCTCTCTGTCTCTCTCTGTCTCTCTCTCTCTCTCTCCTACTTCTCCCACCATTACCACCACAAGCCAGAATAAGGCAGGCCTCAGACAAAGCTTCCCTTGGGACCTCATTGGTATGGGTATCTCTACCACAGTTTCCTAGCCTTTAGCCTTCCAAGAGTATAATAAGTCTCAGCCACATGGAGTCTAGGCCCCTCTGTTTTGGCAAATTGCTGAAGTCCATACAAGTCACCTTGCCTGGCCTTGCTGACTAGATGCATTTTCATATTGGAGGCGGGGTGATGTTGTCAGGGAAACTGTGTGTTAAATGTTCTATGACTTGCTGGTGCCTCATTTCATCTCAACACTGAACCAGATTTCTGGTTCTGACATTGCCCAGTGTATTCCAAATAAAAATTCTTATGATTTTGCCTAATCCCTAACCGCATGGCATTTTTATTGGTATAGGGGAAAAGAAAAAAAAGAGCTGGTACCTGATAGGAACCTTGACAGTGGTAGTCACAGCAGGCAAGCAATGAAAGCATTTGTACAAGCTCACTAGATTCAAATGTCAAACCAGCAGTTCTGGTTGCTGATCCACAAAATGCCATTTTTATTCATTGTCCTCACTAGTTGTTACTTCAAAATTAAGCTTGCACACAGATTTCCCTCAAATTGCATACATGAGGACCCCAAATTCCATATAAGCCCTCAAAGTAGCAAATGCAGATCATTCATGGTTCAGCCTTTATTTTCTCCCACAGAAAATGCAAAAGACAAAGGATTCATGGGAGCCTAGGAACAGATATAGAAGCATTCAAATGTCTTATCGGTTTTTCCCTAAAGGGAATTGAACTTTGCTCTTTGGGGTAACTGATATTCAAGGGGAAAAGTCCCAATTTTCCCACAGAGTCCCTCCAAGATTTGAAGTGCCATTTTATGATTCAGACTTCCTAAATGTAATGTAAACATACTTTGAGGCCTGCTGAAATTGCCATGCCTTTCCTATAAGAGCTTCAATTGTTCCTTTGACCTACTGGCTTTGCGCTACAGCTAAGATACTTTGCAAGAACCATGCATTATGCTCTTCTCCAAGCGGCACACTAAATTAGAAAATCCCTTTCTTTCTCTAGAAGTTCCAAACCTCCAACTCTCAAATCTAAAAGATGATGCCCCTCAAATTTTCTTTTCTAGATAGAAGGCTAGAGTTTTTTTAATCACTCTTTCCTGTGTAAAGCAGACCTCTTGTCCTCTATCCTTAAAAACAAAAACACCCAAAACAACAAGCAACCACAATAAAAATCCTCACTTCATACTAGCATTCCCAATACTTATAATCCTATTTCTGTCCTCTCCCACCTTGCAAAACTCCTTGAGAAAGTCATCTATGCAAGGCATTTCTACTCTTTTCAGCTCAGTCATTTTTCAGTCATGTTCTACTCTGTGACTCCATTTCAGGTTTTCTTGGCAAAGATACTGGGAGCAGTTTTCCATTTCCCTCTCCAGTTCATTTTACAGATGAGAAACTGAGGCAAACAAGGTTAAGTGACTTGCTCAGGGTCACACAGCTAGTAAGTGTCTGAGGCTGGATTTGATCAGCAGTCTATCCACTGCACCACCTTACTCTCTAAATTCACCCTCTTCAACCTGACTTCCAATCTAGTCAATCAACTGATACTGTCCTTTGCATGTTTGCTGCTGATCTCTTCATTATCAAATCTAATTGCCTTTTATCAATTTGAGAAAGGAGCTTTCTGAGACCTTAGAATCAATGATCTTCTCTTCCTCTATGTTTTCAGGACACTGTTCCTGCCTAGTTCTTCTACCTGTTGGACTGTTCTTCACTTTTATACTCTATAGTTAACTTCCTCCTCCTGCAAATAAGGTGCTAAAATCAGAACTGGATGGCTCACAAAAGCATCAGAATACTGTCAGGAAAGCAAATGTGGGAATTAGTGGAGATTTGTGGAAAATTTTACAAACCACAAAATTAACTTCAGACACTGTTGTATCTTCACTTTGTTTTTTTGGATCTTCATCCTTATCACAGCTACTTACTATAGATGTCCCCCATGATCTGCCCTTTAACCCACTCTCTTTTTTACTCTATATCATCTCCCATGAGTTTCACTGTGATCTCTGTTGTAGATAATTCTCACATCTATATATTGAGCCCTAGACTGTCCCCTAACTCCCATCATAGACTGATTGCATTTTAGACATCTTAAGTAAGTTACCACAAAGACATCTTAATCTGAACAGGTCTAAAAAACAATTCAGACAGCTAAGTGGTATAGTGGATAGAGCACTAGGAAGACTCATCTTCCTGAGTTCAAATCCAGCCTCAGACACTAACTGCGTGACTTTGAGCAAGTCACTTGATCCTGTTTGCCTCAGTTTCCTCATCTGTAAAATGATCCAGAAAAGGTAGTAGAAAACCATTCCAATATCTTTGCCAAGTGTCAATCACAACCAAAACTCCTGAACAATGACAAAGTACAATTTATCCGCCCAAATTCTTCCCTCTTCCTAAATTTCTTACTGTAAAGGACACCACCATCTTCCCAGTCACCCAGGTTTGCAACTTCATCTTCATGTTCTCATTCTCATTCACCTCTGCTGCCCAATCTATTGTCACATCTTGTTCCTTCAATCTTTAGAAATTCTCTTATTTTGCTTCCTTCTCTCCATTCATTCAGTTACCACCTTAGTTCAGGCCATTATCGCTGGGCCTTTTAATAGCTTTTTAATTTGTCTGCCAACCAGAAATCTCCCCCCACTCCAGTCCTTCTCCACTCAGCTACCAAAAATTTTTTCCAAAGCTAAAGTCTGACCATGTTGCTCTCCCATTCAATAAACTCCAGTGGTTTCCTAGTATCTCTAAAATCCAATATAATGTTTTTTGTCATTTAAAGCTTTTCCCAAACTGGCCTTTTTCAAGTTTTCTGATTTTAAAAAAAAATTTTGTTTTGTTTTAGTTTGGTTTGTTTATTTGTTTTACCATCTACTCTCCTTTACACACTGTTTGATTCAATGACTGGTCTACTTGAATTTCATAAAAACAGCACTCTGTCCCTTATCTCCACATCTTTGTACTGACCATCCCCCATGTTCTTGGTCAAATTGATCAAAGGTACTGAGGGGTTGCTGCCTGTCGAGTACTTAACAGTGTCTAACACTTAATAAACCTTTAATAAATGCTTCTCGACTGACTGTCTATTGGGCCCCAGTATGACCATGGTTTAGAAGTGCAATGGACCCTACTCTTGAATAGGGCTTCATCCAGGTAGAGTGCAAAGTCTGCTATATTTCAAGTCACAGACTTGGATTCAGACTTCATCTCTGCTATACTCCTTGGGCAAAGCATTTACCTTTTTAGACTTTAGTCTAAAATTTCTCATTTCTAAAATGAGGAGTTGAACTAAACCTCTCTAAACTGGCCTCTGACTTAAGATCTTTTGCATCTGAGCAGGGCAGCACAGTTGTGACTCCCCAGAAGAGACAGCAACGACCTGAGGGAGAAGCATATTGCAATACAGGATCAAAGTCAAGCCAAGAGGCATTTATTAAGTGCCTACTATTTGTCAGACACTGTCCTAAGCACTAGATTTGCCCTGAATAAGTTATGTGATATTTACAGATGATTTTCCCTCTTTTAAGGCCTTTCTCATTTTTCAGTCATTCCCTCTTCCTTTCTTCATCTTCTTTTATTTCACTTTTTTTTTCTCCCTTCTCCTTTTTGCTATCTGAGGTTTAATGCCTTTCAATGCTTCAGAAACCCTTTTTAGGCACTAGGTTCATTAAATTTCATGTATAAAACCACAGAGTTCAAACAACTAGTTATATAAAAAAGCTACAAAGAATAAAAAATATCTTAGCTGAAAATCTTAACCTATGAATAAATAGAAGTCATCTTGGTGGAGGAACATCAATAAAGAAAAAAGGAAATGCTTTGTTGCAAGAAGAAACTGTTCTTGTGACCCTTAATTTCAGGATATTAGCAGAGCATATGCATGAGTATCAAGCAAGGGCATTAATCTCTTCTTTGTGCCAGGGGAAAATGAATCAGGAAAGGCCAGTAAATACAAAGTCCAATGGTGAGAAATCTAATGGATCAACCATGAAATTGTGTTAATTTGATAATTAAACTGTCTTAGTTCAAATGCAGAGTCTGGACATTTAACAAAATGGTGACAAAATAATTGGGAATGAAAGCATATGATACTCACATTAGTAGCTCAAATGGATCAAGTGTGGAGCTCCAGGAAAGCACATGCTTTCTGAACAGCACAGTGCAATTATGCAGAGGCCTCATATTATTTCATCAGTCAAAGTGGATATGGGAGGAAAGACAAGTAGTCTTTCTAGTGCAGTTCAGATGTGAAAGGAACAATCAGAAACAGGGGAGGAACAGAAGATGAAAGAGCAGAAAGGAAGGGAAGTGGACAACGAATAAATGAAGAAAGATGGTCATGAAACCCTGCCTTTTACCTCTCCCCACCCCACCCCCACTTGTAATTTTTTTTCTCTTTATTTTTATTCCCTCTTCAGAATCCTTATCCTTTCAAATTTCTTTTCCCTTGAAGCATTTATCTTGTCCTTTTCTGTTCTTCATCATCACTCTACTGTCCTTGTCTTTTTGAAGCATTTTAGTAATCACAGAGAAAAAATTTATTAAGACAAGAAAACTCTTGAGAAGAATAAATATGAATGTCTTCATTTTCACACTGGATTCAAGAGGTGGAGTTGAAGGAAAGGGAGAATAATGCATCTTTTTTTTTTTTTATAGCTAGAAGGAGATGGCAACCTTAGGAGAAAAAAGCAAACTGGGAGATAGAAACAGAGAGTATTCATGATAAAAGGGAATTCATTACAATACCTATTGTTCTGAGATGGGTGTGCAAGCTGATATTTGCACAGTTTCAGCAAGGTAATTGAGTTCTTTCTGTGCTCTTCTCTCTCCCTTGAGGAGTTTAAAATTTTTCTTTTTATGACTATAACGGTAAGAGGAGTCAGTGGCCTAGTTTTTTAAAAAAGCAGATTTTTATAATGCAGTTTACAATGTAGTTAGCAATGAAATTCCATCAGTTCATACCATGGTCTTATCCTGGGTACAAAGCATTCTGGGAGTGCATTTTAAACTGCTCTTTAAAAAAAAAATTTTTTTAATTGAGGAAATATAATCTTTAGCAGGTATAGATCTTTGGTTTTATTTTTTTCGTCAGAAAACAAAGTATTTTATAAAACCAATCACTTCGTTTAGTAATTCTCCACCCTGTTCTTGTAATTGTGTGTGTATGGGGGTACAATTGTGTATGGTGGGGGGATTGTCAGGGTTGAGAGGTTGCTTATTGTTTTTGTTTTTCTTATGGATAAACTCAAGTTTCAGAAACTGATCTTTTTTTAAACATTTAAGTTTTAAGTCTGAATGGAACCTTATAAAACTATGCCAAAGTCTTTATTTTACATATGAGAAAATCAAAACCTAGAGAGTCAACTTGAAATGACTTGTCCAAGGTCACAAAAGTAAGTAGGTAAGTATATAGCAGTAGCAGAACCAGGATTAGAACTCTGGTCTCCTGATTCTTCCTTCCCGTTTGCTTTTTCCATTATAACACACAGTGTCCAATTCAGCATAACAGTGAGTAAGCTTGACTAAAAAAATATTTCATCAATACATAGCTAAAACTTTTAAAACACAAATTTGAGAGAGAGAGAGACATCCTTACCATCTTGTTTAAGGTTATTTTATAAGGCTGTGGTTTCATAATATAGCAATGCCTAGTGTATTCCAGTTACAAAGTTTAATGAAGTAGAGGCAGCATGGTGTAGGATACTAGACATTGATGTAATGGCCCCAACACATTGAATGACTAAGGGAACCTCCAAGACAAAAATCATCAAAATCAGTAGATCAGTGAAATGAAAACTAGAAAAAAAGTTCCATGATCCCCATTTTCATATTGTAAAAGGGCCACTCTCAAGGACCTAGAGAGCCACTTGAGGACCTAGAAGGCCTCACTTGACCTCTAGGCTGCAGGTTCCCCACTCCTGGTCTAAACCAATCCTGACATTGATAAATATTCTCAGTGGTCCCACTTATGCCCCCAACCAAGAGCTGTACAAAGAGCTAGGAACAAAAATACAAAAGTGAAGAGAGCATTTTGTTTGTTCACAGGATACTAGGTTACAGTGATTTTCAAAATCATATTAGATTATAATCTATATATGGACTACAAAAGAAAATCTGCAAAATCAGAATTGTGATGAGCACTCATAGTCAGTCTAAACAGTTAAACTATTTCCATAAAACAGGCCAGGCAAATGATGATACCTAGCCATAAAGTTCTTAAGAGTTTAAGCTATATCCTATGCCCTTTCTTCTCCCTAGAAGAAGAGCTCTAAAGCTGTAGTCAACACAATAGACCTCTTAGCAAATGTCTAATTGCTTTATGAGATATTAGTAATCTATTGGCCATTGAAATAGATACCTGCCTAACTGGAGTTGGCCCTCAACACACTACAATCATATATTAGTGTTATACTGTGACACAGAATGTTAAACCATCTATATTGCTCATTAGGGAATTCTGTATTATTCTATGGGAATAGGAACGTGGTCTATGATTTCATTAAAGTGAATTTCCAGGTACGGAAACTTCTCCACCAATTCAGGTCATATTCTCTTCAACTTAGAGTCTTCCTGGCACATTAAGAAGTTGTAACTTGCCCAGAGTTGTATTGCCAGTATCTGTCACACCCCTATTTTTGTGACTGCAAGGTCAGCTCTTTTCCCTTTGTATCATGTTGCGACAATCTCTCATGCTCTTGTCCCATCCTGACTGATTTTACAATGGGATGTTCCATATTTTACTTTCATATCAAATATGATGTTAGTCACAAAGTTGCAATTAAATAGAAATATAGCTCATAGGTTTTCCTTTGAGAGATTAAAAAAGTAAGTTGGTAGAATTGGTTTCCTTCTTCACCCAAAGGAAACGAGTAGTCATCTCACCTAACAGTCTCAGTATAAACAAAAGTAAACAGACCATTTCCATTTATTTCCCATCACCTTTTATGCAAGATGAAAAAGTATAGAAATTATTTAGATATTTGATATGATGGCCAAAGTAAATCTATACCTACTAGTGGGCATAGCTGAAAACAATGTTGAGCAATAGAATTCAGAATCAAGGAAGGCCAGTGGCATTCAGACTCAGAAACCTCATTTCCATATGTCAAGAATATTTTCTTCAAAAGACTCAGAAGTACTATTTGAGACAAGTACTAAATGACTTAAACAATGAAATATAATGTATTTTTAGTGGAAAAAAAGGACTAGGTATAACAGTCATTTCAGAATCATCTATGTGCAGTCAGATCAACTTTTTAGAACTAACATCAAAATGAAAATCAAGTTTAAAGGCTAAAGATGAGAAGATGATATTGCAAGTGATTAAAGGGATTCTATCTAACCTTTCTAAACAAAATATCAACTGGGAAAACAGCAAAATGGACAAAAGTCAGGACATCGAATTTGACTATCTTCATGTTTTTTTTTTTTTACAAAAATTTAAGTAAAACAGTTGGGAGACAGAAGAAAAACAGTAAACATTTGATCTCTTTGTTAAGAGGAGAGGCACATCAGTAAAAGGCAAAATCGGTTGAAAGTACAAGCTTATTTGAAAAACGGTGTAGAGGAGGATAATGGAGGATTATAAGCAGTTTTAGCTCAAAAACAGCAATGAGGTAGGAAATTGGAATTGTAGATTTATAGCTGAAAGGGACTTTATAAATTTTTTAAATAAAATTTTATTGATAACTTTTTTACCACCACAGTTTCACCCATTATGCTTTTTCTTTCTCCTCCCAGATAGCCATCCCATATAACAAATAATATTTTAAAGAAAAAAATAAGAAAAAGAGGAAGAAGAGGAAAAAAACCACAGCAAAACTCACTGATGCATTAAAATATATTCAGTGTTATTCACCAGTAAACCTGCCTCCTCTACAAAGGAGCAGAGTAAAAATGCCTTTTCATCTCTTTTCTTTGAGACCAGACATTACTGGTCTTATAGTAGAAGCTCCTCATTTTTTATAGGAGCACTTAAGACTGGGAAAAGTGGTGACTTGACAAGGTAATAAATAGGAGAGCTGATAATTGGAATTCACATCATCTGAAAAACAATTGGCATGATAACCAGGTAATGGAATCATCTTGAGAGCATTGTAGATAAAATTTGGAAAAACAACAACAACAAATAATGAAATATAACTCATTGGCTGGCATTTCGAAAGTGCCATATGTTCTCATCAGTGGCAAAAGAGGAACTACCACATTTAGACCCAATGTACTATGCGAGAAAGTGTCACTGATGCTTGATATAAAGTCAGGAAGAATAACTGAATCTGACTGAATACAAAAAGAAGAAATCTATAATGGGGGCAACTCAGTCTGAAAGATACTTGTAGATTTATTTTTAAGATATCTCCAACCTACATAGGTTCCAGAAAATGGGCAGGATACCAAGAGAGGACTTTTTCTAATTTTTTTGGAGGGGCAATTTGACGCCAGGGCCAATGCTCTATTCACTGAGCCACCTAGTTGCCCTCCAAGAGAGGCCTTTTAGCAGAAAAGGAATAATATTTTAAGGTTTAAAAAAACCTTTCACATAGGTGATTTAATTTTATCCTAATAACAACCCAATGATGTAGTTGCTGTGCTATGATTATGATCATTTTAGAGGTGAGGAAATTGAGGTTCAGAGATATTCAATGATTAATACAGGGTCATGTAATTGTCTAAGGGGGAATTCTCACTCAGATCCTCTTAATGACAAATAAAGCACTCTATCTGTGACATCATGCTGTCTTTCAAAAGATTTTTTTTAAAGTAGCATTGTAGACAGACAAATATGATTGCATCCCTTTTTTATTTATGTCCCCAGAATTAAATTTAGTGCCTGCCATATAGTAGATACTTATTCAATGTTGGCATATTAGTTGATTAATCAGAATTGGCAAGGAGAAGGACATTGGACTACATTGAATTTGGAAAATTCAGCAGCATTTTCGAGGGTGCTAAGTTTGCTTGCTACTCCCCATAGTTCACTTTTTTTTTTTAACATCACATTTTTCCTGTAATACTATGTGGGTGTGAGTCATGGAACACCATGGTCATAAAAGGATCAAAATAGAAAAGAGCCCAAAAAGCAACCTAGAGGTCCACGGTGGGTTAAAGTAGGCTACAGAGCATCACCAATGATCACTTACATGGGAAAAGTAGCAAATAACACATCAAGCACATGGGTGACCAGAAAGAAGTTAGACCTCCATGCAGTGTGATGAAGGATAACCGACATTCAGTGCGACCACCATCCTACTTGTCCCTTCTTATATTAAAAGAACCAGAGAATGGTGGCTAGTAGTGCAGTGAATAGAACACCAACTCTGGAGTCAGGAGGACCTGAGTTCAAATGTGACCTCAGGCACTTGCCCCACCCTCCCCTTCCAAAAAAAAAAAAAAAAAACCAGAGAAAGACCAACTCATTAAAGGTCTCCTCTATGGAAAATTTATGGAAAGATATGGGCAAGAATTTAAAGAAGGCAAGGAACTTACAATGTTTCCTAGTGAAGGAAATGCTGAAACCAAGGAGATCACATTAATCATATTGATAAGTACAATGGGATAGGAATAGATCCAAACTAATTTACAAATCAAATCTGTTCCTTACTAATTTGACTTGTAGAGAATAGAGTATAAAGGTATTACCAACAAGAATATTTTGAGTGAAACAAAATTAATTAGGAGTGTGAATGCACTAACTGGTTTTGGATGAGTAATTCAATGACTAATTATGTCAAAAATGGAATGGTATGCTTAAACAGATGTCCATAGCCAGTCTTGATGGCAGAGGTATTATTTCTTAGTTATTCAAATTCAAAATTGTTTCCTATTCACTGAACGATAATTCATTTTAACTAGACAAAAAAAAATTAAGACCCCATTATGTGCAGTGGTATACTGGAATTACTGCCAAGGATACAAAGAGAAAAACCAGTAGAGTCATTACTCTCAAGGAGCTTAGTCTCCTGTGGAGTGGGAGGGGGAGAAGAAGAGGCATGAAATCTGCAAAATAAAAAGGCTACTGTATAAGAAGCCCCTTCTGAATGAGTAGAACTGGAATTTTCTGCTCTTCTTGACTTTCAATTCATTAGTCATGCAAGGTCAGGATGTCCCCTTAAATTTGTTTGAAAATGTTATAATTTTATTCTACGGGCTTTTAAAAAATTTCCTACTGCTACCACTTCTTCCCTACTACCTACGCGCAAGTCTGAACAATTGTTTCATTTGATGAATATAGATAATTCTTGCTGCTCTGGTGTCAGTTTCAGATTTACCAAATAAGAAAAGGAAAAAAAAAAAGGTGGGTTTTTTTTTCTGCCTTAATAGCCATTACAGAGGAATCAGGTCATCTATGGCTATGTTCTGGAGAAATATCCAAAGTGGCAGTTTTTGCTTTGAAAAAGTCCTGCCTACAATCTGCACAGATTATATCCAACCTTGAAACACTCAGGAGTTCCGTTCCACACAGCTGGTTCCAACTAGCACCTATTTGGCAGAAACTTACACTCAGGATTTCTGGTTTTGAATTCGAACCAATATTTCATAGCAATTGTGTTGTCAGAATTCAGGTCAGGGAGATGGCAGATGTTAATTTAAATCAAAACAGCAAAACCGAACTCCTTTTTCATCATTTGTATCTTAGGACAATGTTGCTCTGCTTCCAAACACCACATAAACTGCAATGTGGCAAGAAGTGGGTGCTAAAATATTTTAGTGGCAACCAATGGATACCAAAATAGGGAAAATACTTGCTAATTCAATACTATGTACTCACTGTTATTCCTGTTGGACTTACTAGTAAAAGTGACAGTATTGGCATAGTGTAAAATACAAGTTATTATTCTTTTTATTAGAAAGTGCCAGTTAAAAAGCAGATCCATCATCATATTTTGAAAATATTTGCTTTATATCAAATATCATTCACTCCACCAGACTAGGAAATGAGTTACAAACAAAAATTCATCATCAAACAGGTTCTCATTTCATTCCATGATTCTAGTGAGTTCCTCTTTGAGATGGGGCTAAATGTGAGAGCAGTATAAGGAGAAAAAAAAACATTTTCTAAACCTAAGCCCAAGGGAACAAAGCAGTTAGCTGCTATTTGTAATTCGGACTTTTGTCTTGATTCCAGTAATAGTAGCTAATATTTGTGTAGTATTTTAAGGCTTACAGAGTGATTTACATAAATTATCTCATTTGATATTCACAGCAACACTATGTTGTTGCTGTTCAGTCCTGTCAGATTCTTTGTGACACCATTGGGGGTTTTCTTGGCAAAGATAATAGAGTGGTTTTTCATTTCTTCCTCTAGCTCATTTTACAGATAAGGAAACTGAGGCAAATAGGGTTGAATGACTTACTCAAGGTCACATAGCTAGTAAGTGTCTGAGGCCAGATTTGAACTCTGGAAGATAAGTCCTCCTGACTTCAGGACCAACATTCTATCCACTGTACCACCTAGTTGTGCTACACAATGCTGTGAAGTAGGTACTATTATTATCCTAATTTTATAGATGAAGAAACTGATGTTGAGTGGGTTTAAATCTTAAATGTCTGACTCAGGACTTGAACTCAGATCAGTGTGATTATAGCCAACGATAACAGCACACATTACTTTATTCATATTCTCCCTGTATGACCAGCTGCTTGAATAGTTTCAAGAGGCAAATATTTATCTCTGAACTGCACTGCCCTGAATACCTCCCCGACAGGGATCCCTATCTATCAGGAAACTGACACCATAACCCTCACTATTCTCCTCTTGGTAGAATAAATATCTTGGAATTAGCACTTTAGGATAAGTACATTCTCCAAAGCCTTTTGTATATTGAAATAGTGATTTTTTTAAAAAGCAGGAACAATCATACATAATGTTTTCGTGTATTTATTATAATTAGTAACTTATTGTTTACCAAGTGTTTGAAGTTTATCAAGAGAAATGATTTGGCTGATCGATATTCCGTTTCTATGAAACCAGCAAACTCAATTGCAACACCTGGGTTCTTTTATAGCTTGCTTAGTGATGGAACACTGCCCACATAAGTTGACCATTACTACCGAATAATCTGTGCGTCTATTATCAGAGAGTCATATCTGGTTTGCCTTTTGGTTCTGGTTATTGTTCCTGACCTTTTCCTTGCCCTGAAAAAGATTGCAAGAATGTGAACTATCTACCTGAGGATATTGAAACAGTGTTGACTTTAGATTAGATACTACGAAGATCTTGCACCAAGGAGGCACATCAGACTTCAATATCCTGAATGAACAAAATTTCCCCTTGAACATGCCACATGTTTCATGTTGCTTATGCTATGCAAAATGCTACATGCCAAGTAAGACTAGTGACCTGTAGCTTCTGGCCAGTGTACTCCAAATCTCTCTCTCTCTCTCTCTCTCTCTCTCTCTCTCTCTCTCTCTCTGTCTCTGTTTCTCTCTCTCTGTCTCTGTCTCTGTCTCTGTCTCTCTCTGTCTCTCTCTGTCTCTCTCTCTCACACACACACACACACACACACACACACACACACACACACCACTGTTTTAAGTGGTTTTTCAGGAGAGGGGAACAAGAACAAAAAAGTTTAAAAAGAAAAGAAAAAAAGTGAAGTTTCACAAAAATCTTTATGTTGAAATTTGTCTAAAAGTTGAAAATTCACAGAATGTCAAAAGCCATAAGAACTGTTATTTTGTGTTTTCATCTTTACACATCATCCCATTCCCAGGTTTGGCAGAGAACAATTAGAGTGCAGCCCATTCCAGTTGTCAGTATATGTTAACAATTCTTCCCACTTCCAGAAGGGTAGGGGTTATTTGCATTCTAAATCAGACTTAATAGTAAATCTAGTGCTGTTTCCCAGGAGCTGAAGATGTGAGTCAAAGAATTCCAATCCATTACATGGAATTTCTCCAATATTGTAACTTCAGGTGACACCTGCTGCCATGTTTTCAGATGAAAATGCCAGGACTTTTGTGAACTGTGGCTTGGTCTGTGTCAGAATTGATCATGATGACAAAAAAGTGTCTAGTTCATCAAATTTGCTCTTATCAATCTATGTGTCTTTCCAAATATCAGGACATCTTTGAGAATCACCCTTTGATGCTTAAGACATAATATTTCAAGCATTAAGTTGAGAATGTTATTGTGAGACATCTATCACGTGTGGTATTATTCCTAATTCAATGATTTTATAGATATTTCTAGAAAAGCAAAAAAAAAGAGAAAAAGATAGAGATATAGAGATATGGATATATATAGATACAGATACAGATACAGATACAGATACAGATACAGATATAGATATAGATATAGATATAGATATAGATATAGATATAGATATAGATATGATGTCTCCTGATATATCCCAGTCTCTGTGGCTCAGGAACCATCTTCTTTCTGAAGCCTTTCCTAATTCTACCAAACTGCTAATATCTTTCCTCTCAAACTAACATGTATTTTTATACTATGTCTACCATGACATATATACATATGCATATGTGTATAGGCAAACATGTATATGCCATGTATATGTGTATATTAACGTTATATTCATGTTGTATATACATATATCTACACTTAAATAAGCATATGAATAAGTATGTGTGTATATGTATGTGTATATATGTACACACAAAACACATATATCTCTCTGTCTCTATTTGCCTGATTGGAATATAATCTCACTGTGAAAAAGAACTATTTAATTCTTTGTCCTCCTAACCCCATAGGGTCTAAACTAGTGCCTGGTACATAGTAGGGACTGAAAAATGAGAGTTAATTGATTGAATACACAGACCGTCTTTTATCTAAACTGTGTATCCTCAAGTATCTACTACAGAGCCTTGCACTCTGCCATTGGTAGGAATCAAATAAATTTATTTTGTTAGTTTGAAATTAGTGGCTGTATATAGAAATATTGTATCAAACATAGGATATCAAAAGAGCTTTCAGTCATAAAAATAGAGATTAGTTAACCAACCTTCTGAGCTCTAAGGACTAACTGGAAAATGCCTGCTAACCCATCTAAGTTATTTTGGCCATTTGGGGATGTCCAAGCTAAAGGAATTATAATATCATATGATATTTGCCATGTCATAAATATCATTAAATATAAGCATCCTCTGATGTTTATCACATCATCTCAAACTTTGAATTAACAGAACAACATAGGATCACCTATTTGTTAGTTTAAAATACCTTAGAACATCTCACAGTGATCAGTGCTTTCTAATGAGATCATGTAAAGTCACAGAGAGTCCATGTAGTTCTTTTTTTAACCTCCCCTTGATCCTGCAATCCATTTTCCCCAAGCTCAGATCCTGAGTATGAATAAACTCTGAGCTCTAGCTTGCATAAGGAATTCCATTGTAGTTAGAACATCCGTTTTAGTGAATGTTAATATAAATAAACCCCAGGGAAGTCATACTTTGTATTCTAACACAAGAAATACTATGTCCAGAAGCAATTCTATTGCTGCACTGATTCCTGCAGTAAATTGTAACTTTAAATTTTTTGCTACAAAACCTCAGAAAAGAGATATATACAGTTCAAACAAATATGATAATCCAAGTTATTTAATTTAAGTGCACAACTGAAAGTCTGTCTAATACAAAATCCTCGATGCATCAACTTTGACAAAATATGTGCTCTATCATTCCGATAAAGCTATGGAAACAGAATTTTAAAAATACAAATTGTACTTCAAAAAGACCTATAGAATTTCATTATAAGAAATATACAAAATCAAAGTGAGAACAATATAAGACAAAAGGATGCTTTGATAAAAGACACCAAATCCTATCACAAGAAGGTTTTGCAACCATAATTTCTGCAAACATAGGATACATTAGATCTAAGCTCATTGTGAGCAGGTATTGCTTCATTCTTTGTACTGGAATTCAGAGCACTTATCATAGTGCCTGGCACATAGTAGGTGATTCATTGACTTGTTGACTGATAGATCAGTTCCCACATAAGAATTTGGAAAACCATTTGTTTGAATTCAATCAAGTCACTGTTCAAAAGTATATTAACAACTTTAAAAATAATCAATTATTTGACTGAAATGAACTATTTTATTTCCTTAACTGGTTTGTGGCTTTTAGATAAAAATCATAGGTCACCAAAATTTTGCCTTCTCTACAGAGTGTGTATATGTATATATGTGTATGTATGCATGTATGTGTATGTGTATATATGTGTATACACATATATACACACATGTATACATATATAGACACACACATATGTGTGTATCTATACCTATATCTAATTGTATCGGGAGAATAACTAATGTACCAATAGCATGTACTATTTTGAACTAGAATAATAAGAATCTTACATTTATATATAATGCTCTAAAGCTATTCTAAGAGCTTTGGCATCTAATAATATACAATAAGTTCATGAGAAAGCTACAAAAGAGTGGTATGAAAACTCAGAGGTCATCTCCTTCCACTTGCGTCTGAAGAGAAATGCCTTCTTCCATGACCCCAGTGAGTAATCATGCAGCCTCTGCTTGGAGACCTCCAGTGGACAGAAACCCGCTTTTCCTAAGACAATACATCTCACTTGGATATAGCTCTTATTCTTAGGAAGTTTTCCCTTGTATCAAGTCAAAATCTGTCTCTCTGAAATGTCTACCCTTTGATCCTAGATCTGCTTTCTCTAGCAAAGCAGCCTAAATCTAATCTCTCTTCCATAAGATGATCTTTGAAATTGTAAAAACAACATTTATTCTGTATTTAAGGTTTACTGTTTCATTTTAAGCCCCTTGGGGCTATTTTCAAGGTATTCTTACTCTCATTTTACAGATAAGAAAATCAAGGCTCAGAAAGCTTAAAGGATTTTCCCATGGAAACAAAATGAAGACATGCCAGAGCTGGGACACAAAGTGATCTCCTGGCTTCTATGGTGCCATGTCTTGTCTCAGTACTTGAAGACAGTCATCCTGTACCACACCTAAATCTTCTCTTCTCCTGACAAAATATCCTTTCTATTTTCCTTTAAGTGGCCTTCGAATGACCTCTAGCTATGGAATTTTCAGGGGAGACACCACAGAAAAGAAAAAATTTTGCCCCCAGGACAACAGTATGAGCAGAAGCATAGCAAGAAAATGCAGGACATTTGCGGGGAGGGGGAGAGCAGGAAATGGCAAGTACATCATTTTGGCCGGAGTATAGAATATAAGGAGATAAGCAGCACCTATAAGGAGATGAGCAGCACAAAATAAGGCAGGTAGGAAGATTCACCTTCCTCAATTCAAATCTGGCCTCAGACACTTACTGGCTGTGTAACCCTCTGCAAGTTGCTTAAGCCTGTTTGCTTCAGTTCTTCATCTACAAAATGAGCTGGAGAAGGAAATGGCAAACCATTACGGTACCTTTGCCAAGAAAACCCCAAATGGGGTCACAAAGAGTCAGACACGACTAAAATGATCAAGCAACAACAAATCCATAAAGAAGGTAAAGTGGTTACTGATTGGTGAAAACCTTGAAGCCAAGTAAAGGTTTCGTTTTTTTTTTTAATTTAATGAATTCAATAGGAATAGGGAGTCATTCAAGATGTTTAGAACCAAAGAATAACGGTCAGATCTACCCATAAGGAATCTGTTTACTTCACACATATTTTTCCAATAATGATACAAAAAATAAAGTTCCAGGTAGAAAGATGTGAGAAGACCTTCTAGGTTATTGTGATACTCTTAGTTGGTGGTAAGAAGGGCCCATAAAGAGTAGAAAGAAAGAAACAGATGTGAACATCACTGCATAATTAGAATCAACAAGATTGGATAATTAATTGGCTAAGGGAGATGAGGGAAACATTGAACTCAAAGGGAATCTCAAAGTTTTGAAAACAAGACCGAGAAAATGGCAGCATCATTAACAGCTGGATACCATGGTAATGGAGAAGAAGGGTCAGATGTGGCTATTGATTTTTATTAGCTCCACTGTGGGTTCTTTTTGCCCTAAGAACCAGAGCTTCTTTCAAGGAATCTTAATGCATTAGAGAAGAACAATTATTCAATTTTGTTATTATGGAAGGGGTATAAGAGAACAAGTCTTTAAATGATCCAGCAATGTCTAATGCAATGCAGTTCAACATGCATTTATTAAATACCCATTACTAGGCTCAAAAACAAGATTGAAAAGCACCCCTCAAGGAATTTACATTTTACTAGGGGTGGGGATGGGGAATCATGTGTAAACAGCAGAAGTCAACGCAAGGTAATTTGAGATGGCAGAAAGCACCAGCGACTAGGGAAATCAGGGAAGACTCCCCATAGGAAGTGACTCCTACACTGAGCCTTGAAGGATTCTAACAGTCAGGGGGAGAAGGGAGTATATTCCAAGGAATTTCGGCCTAGAATGTGCTAACTAGTATATTATGGGGGTTACTCAGAGAAGGTAAAAGCATAATCACTTCCAGATGACTAAAGTTTCTCCACTGTAAAAGCTTTTGCTCCACTTAACTGTGCAACAGGTTCTATGTCACCTTTCTAGGCCTATAGAGAAGTCTTTTTCCTCTCTTTCTAGGTGGGAAAGTGGAGGGAATAGTATGTAGCATGGGTGTCTAGTCTCCTGCATGTAGAGGAATGGGAGGATTTCATTGCTAATGCCACCTGGGTTTAGTTCTAAAATTCTTCCATTTTACAATGATTTGTTCCAAGCATTGGCACAATGTCATTTCCATAAAAAATACTTTTCTTATATAATAGCTGAATTTAAAGCTGTTAAAATTATCTAGAATACTAGTGAGGCCATTTTTTCTTTGGTCCAAAGTCACTGGAAAATTATGTATGAATAATATTGGCATAGTTAGATCAATATCTTTTAAAAAATATTTTTAGTTATAAAAAAATGAGAAGTGTGAAGCAAACAGATCATTGCAAGTTCCATTACCTAGCACATACTATGTTCTCCAACTGTTCTCCCACTCTCACCTGTGACTATAGCATTTTCAGTGGTTATATTCTGATTCAAAGTGGGTCCCATAATTAGAAACTTCATGCTCTACCTCTGCCTCTCTGTGATCCAAGTCCCTTAACCTTAGTGCTAGAGCAAAGTGATACAGAAGGCCTACAACACTTCCAAGTGTAGCTGAACCAAATTAAAATGCAATTGAGAACTATTTAACAAAATAAATAAAATATACTAAAACATAAATAATAACATGTGGTTATCAGAGTCAGTATTAGGCTTATTGAGATCTTGATGTGTGAATTCATGGTTCTCCTACGTATTTGAGATTGACACTTCTGCTCTAAGTAACACTATCTAAGAAGATGTTGGATTACAGCTGCGATTTACATTGATAGGAGTTCCCTGAACCAGTGAAATCATAATTTTAGACTTAAAACAAAAATCTGACCAATTAAAAACTTAGATTATTAGATCAAGAAAATGTCATAGATGCAAGTAGCTTTGACAGGGTGCTGGTAAATATTTTACAACCTGATCTCCAAAAAATAAAAAAGTTTGCAAAATAATGCTTTTAAAGTTTAGTCTGCATTATTAAAATTTTTTACATTATTTTCTCAAGTCTAGAATTCAAGAAAACAATAAATCAAGCTCTTATTTTCAGTCTTTCCTGATTTCTGAAACGTAAAAACTCATTCTGTAATTTTAAAAATCAGCTTGCAAGAGCCGATTTGAGTTGGCTTCAGCACACTCATTTGTACTTGGATTTATCTATAATTTCATTCATATGGTTCATCCTTCCTACAATGAACATCGCAAGCCTTCCATCTCTCCTTCTCCTCCTTCCACTCCTTCTTACTCTTCCCCAGATTTTTGTCAGCATACAAACTGCATCCCCCAATACAGATCAGCAACTAGCGGCAGCTTACAATCTTGATTGACAAGTTGATGAAGAGTTTGTCCATGGTCACACAGTCAGTGTTTTGTCAGCGGAAGGACTTGAAACCTAGTTCTTCTGAACTACAAAATCCATTACCTCTTCATGTCTTCTTATCTCTTCCTTTGCTCCCCCCCCAAAAAAAATCCTTTATAGAAAATCTACCCAAGGCACCAAGGGCTTTCCTCTTCTTTTATTTTTTAATATCTTAGTAGAACCAATGTAGCGCTTGGATCATTCTTATTTTGTCCCTTATTCTCACTACATTGTTATCTCTTGTGCTTTTCTAGTCATATATTTGATCAATAACTTCTTCATGGCACTTTTATTTTCATATACATAGTGATTAGTAATGTGTTATAGCCTAATAACATCTACCATGCCCTATATCATACTTTAGGTTATTTGTAATTTTGTTTTGTAGACATGCAGTATTATCAGGAGAACACTAGTGTTAAAGTAATGGGCTTTTGTGTAAGAGAACAATTTGAGATCACTAAAATCACGGTGCAATTTCCAAAAAATAAGTCCACCCAATCTTCTAAATCCTGGGCCAAATTCATTGTCCATACACCAGTAACAACATCTGTGTAAGATAGTCATATTGATGGATTAATTCAACTGACTGTCTATCCAGTTGCATGTCATAGTCTGGACAAAATGTGGTTTTCATCTGCGTTGTTACTCTGCTGTGGGTATTTAGGCTGATCTTTTTTCACATTGCTATGGATTTCACTTTAATATGTGTATAGTACATATCTGAGGTTCATTCCTGATGTAAAAGTCTCAGGTTCATTTTAGGAGACTTTTCATTTCCTTGGCTGGTTGGCCCCATCCATATGATCTGGAAACTTTAGTATCTTACCTTCCCATTCTCTATCACCCACCAGAGGTTATCACTAATTCTTCTTGCAACACACAAGCTCACAAGTCACAAAAACGTTACTCTGACAAGTCAATGGATACAAAAGCAATAAAATAACTAGCCAGTCAATGTTGGAGTGTTGTGAAAAGACAAAAATATTAATACAATGTTTGGAGAGATGTGAAATGGTCCAACCAACCTGGAAAAAATTTAGAATTATACTAAGAAAATAACTAAAAGGCTTCATACCTTTTCACCCAGATAGTCCATTACTAGGAAGATATCACTGAATAGGTTGAAGACAGTATGAAAAGTCCTAGGTGGATGAAAATATTTATATCAGCATTTTTTGTAATAACAAAGAACTGGACACAGATGAATAATTATAATGATAAAAATAATAATTGCTAACATTTATATAGTGATTACTATATGATGGGTACTATTCTAAGCACTTTAAATTTCTTATTTCATTTGATTCTTACAGCAATTCTGGGAGGCAGCTGTTATTATCCCTGTTTTATAGTTGAGAAACTGAGGCCAACAGCAGGGTCGTATAGTTAGTAAATGTCTGAGACTGGATTTGATAAGATCTCCCTAACTTTAGGCTTGACATCTTATCTACTGCATGACCTGATTCTCATCAATTTAAGAAGGGGCTAAATGCATTGGGGTACATTAATATAATGGAATATTATTACTTTGCTATAAGAAGTAGTAAATGTGAAAACTTCAGATGAGGACAGAAGACGTGTATGTATGTATATGTGTATATATGTATGTGTGTGTGTGTATATATATATGTATATATATATATATATATAGATGTAGATGTAGATGTGTGTATGTATATGCATATGTATATATGTATATGTGTGCATCAATTGTGTCCAACTCTTCATGACCCCATGGACCATATTATCTGTGGGCTTCTCTAGGCAAATATACTGGAATGGTTTTCCATTTCCTTCTCCAGTGTATTAAGGCAAACAGAGGTTAAGTCACTTGCATAGGCTCATATAGCTAATAAGTGTCTGAGGCTAGATTTGAACTCTGTTCTTATTGACTCCAGGACTAGAGCCCTATCCACTATGAGTGTGTGTATATATACCTACAGACAGGTACATATATGTATGTATGTGGATACATCTCTCTCTCTCTCTCTCTCTCTCTCTCTCTCTCTCTCTCCATATATATATATATATGGAGAATGAAAGTGACGTTAAAACAAGAGATAACAATAAACACATTTTTTAAAGGAAAATATGCTTAATAGTGATCAACAATCCCTTTAGGCCCTTACAATAATTCCACGCATAAGAGCACTTGGGCGTTGTTCCTTAATGACCACACTCCCCTATGCAACCCTATAGTTAGCTGCATAGCGTTGCTATTTCCTTCTTTAAAATTTCATTAAAATATTTTGTTTTATCTTTTTAAAATTTATTTTTAATTTATGGAATAAATAAAAAAAAAAGGAAAAATAAGTATTGCTATTTCCAACAGCTCTTGCCTCCTATTGCTCTCAGAGGACATGATGAGTCTTTGTTACCCAGTAATGTACTCCATTACAACTCTCTGAAACCTCTCTGTGTAGTTCTCCTCAGGTAGTACTAGATATGGGGGCCTAGCCAGGATGAGTTTGCTGTACAGAAAGCCCCTTCCAAAGCTAGGTTTTTCTGTTTTGAAAGCTTTTTTTTGTAAGGAGGTTATAACAGCAACAAGCTTCCTCTAAGAATGATTGCCCAGGAATTCAAAGACAAAAAAAAAAAAATCTCCTCTTGTACTCTTGTACACTACAGGAGAGTGTCTTTTCCCAATTCCTTGTTGGCTCATAGTAGTTAATTACAATTTTCTGGCATTGGAGTGGTTTGCTTCTTTCCCATGCCAGTTTTTCTCGTCAGGTAGAGGCAGTCTGAAGGAGTTCCACAGTCTCTCCTGTTCCATCTTTTGTTGTCTGTTCTTCCACTAGATAGCTGGATGAGCTATTGAAGCTGCTGCTAACAAAAACATTTAGAAGGAGATGGGAGACAAGGAGCCATCAATTCTCCTCAGAAATACCTATGTGCTAAAGAGGGAAAAAAAAGGAATTCCTTTTACATGGCGCAGTGGATAGAGCACTGGATGTGAAGTCAGGAAGAACTGAGCTGAAATCTGGCCTCAGACGCTTATTTGCTGTGTTACCCTGCCTAAGTCACTTACCTTATCTGCCTCAGTTTCAATGAAGATAATAATAGCACCTACCTCCCAGGGTTGCTATGACGATCAAATGAAATAATATTAGTAAAATATTTAATACAATGCCTAGCATATAGTAGGCACTTAATTAATGCTTGTCTCCTGGTCTCCAGAAGAAGTTCAGTTCAATGAGGTCAGGAATTACATTCATTTTTGAGTTTTTATCCATAGCACTTATTTCTAAGCTTGGCACATAGAAACTGCAGTACATAATTGATAAGCTTGTTGATTTGAAACAAACACTATTTTCTTCATAAATGTTCTTTAAGGTATATTTGAAATCTAACTTTAGAGTGCCTGAAGTTACTTTAAGAAGTATAAACTGCTTCAAAGAAAAGAAAAACAGGTTTCCAAAGAATACATCGGTACCAGAGGCGGCCCTGTTTTGAGAACAGGGAGGGATACTCTTTCCACTGAGCACTCTATCCATTGAGTCACCTAACGGCCCCAACTTGAACATAGTAAGCACTTAATACATGTCTAATGACTGACTTTGAAGGAGACACAAACAGGCAATAAATTGGAAGACCCTGAAGATTAATGAGATCAGGGAGGCTAGAAGATGCAATCTATGAGATGGAATGAGATCAACAGAGCATGGATTGGAGTTTGCTTTGCCAAGAAGAAAGGCCCTATGTATATATAAGGGTAAAAGATGAGATAATAAGAAAAGATATCTGAGTGATGAGAGACAAAGACTGAAGATAAGGGAGGTGTAATGGGAAAGGGAATTTGAAGCTCTTCCATGCCCCTTAATAAGCCTAAAGGAATTTGAAGACTTTCCCTGATTTGAAGATCTTCCCTTCCCCCTAATAGAGTGAATGTAATCGTGTGGAGCTTGTGGTAGGAGGAGCTTGCTGAAGGGTGGAGCAGAGTCCACAGGAAGCTGGAAGTCAGAGCAGTTAGAGACAGAGGAAGGCGAGGACACACCCAGGCAGACAGTGAGGCTTGTGAGTATTGGTTTGTGGGAAGGCTAAAGAATGGTGTGGCTTTCTGCTGCTTTGTGGTATACTAACTTCTATGTTGCTATGATGGATTCGGTTTTCTGGTATTGGGATTTGGGTTTCTGGTGTCTGAATAAATGTTTTGCTTCTGTCTTCTATTTGCAGAGTCTGTTATATTTTGTGATGCAGCACTATGCTGGCATATTTACAGTCACTCTCAATGCTGTGAATATTGTGTTGGTACTACAAAAGATCTCAGCTAACGGCCTTCCTTTTTCCAATGAACTATGATGCATAGTCCACAAATGAGAGGCTGAGGAGAGGGGGTATTATGAAAGACTTGAGGAGGAATGTAAGGTTTGAGAAAGTTGCTATGATGAGTTGGGGTAGTGTATTCATAAGGCATTGCTTTGCTGCAGTAAGAACACTGTGAGAGTATGTAATATAAATGTATAGATTCCAGATAGGAGTCAGGAGCTGGCAGTTCAAGGTGTTTCAAGCTCTTGAAAATGACCTCCAAAAGCTTGGAGAAGACCATGGGGTGAAGACAGGCCACAATCTGGTGTCATGAATCAGAGACTGACTTTGGGCTTGCTGGGACACGCTGTCAAAACACAGCAGAGGAGAGACCTGAATGCAAGTCCTTCTGCTTCCAATGCCAACACTCTATTCATTATTCCATACGTCCTCTCAGGCACAATGCATGGTTTTCTATACATCTGGAAGGAGGTCTCTTGTGGCAACCACAGGGCTTTGTCCTCTTCAGGCTTATCATGTCCTCTTCAATATTTTTGTCTATGGCTTGAATAAAGATAAAGCACACTTATCAAATTTGTATGCTTATCAAATGGGCAACCGACAGGAAGTTGGCAGAAACAGCTAATGTGTTATATGAAAGAAACAAGATTCAAAAAGGTCTTGACAGGTTGGAAGGATGGTTTGAAAATAACAAGGTGAAATTTAATAGGGAAAAATGTAAAGTCCTGCACTTAGGTTAAAAAAAAATCAGTTGCACAAATACAGAATGGTGAAGATATGACTAAACAGCAGTTCACATGTAAAAAATCCAAACACCTGGGTTTTCTTTAACCGCAGTGAAAACATCAAAGGCAATCACAGACTATATTAATGGAGGGATAGTGTCCAGAATAAAGGAACTGAATTCTGCACTGGTCAGACCACATCTGGAGTATTATATTCTACAGGCCATATTTTAAGAGGGACATTTGTAAAAAGGCCCAGATCCAGGAAATGACACACAGAAAAAGAGAAGGAGTTTGAAGCTTTATTAAGACCAAAATTCTACAGTACTTCATTGCATCATTGTGGCAGGGAGGTTACTAGAAAATTATGCCAATGGGACATAAGCTCTAGCAAGTTCTACCAAATTGGAAAAATATGGAGTATGGCAGCATAGATGGACTGTATAGCAATTACTCGCAGATTAGTCTAATTAAGTTTGGACAAGACAATCACCAGAGCGTAGATCATAGATAATTATACACACACACACATACATACATACATATATGTATGTATGTATGTATGTATGTATGTATCTATATTTGTCTACAGAAGCTTATCCACAGAGAAGCTGCAATCTGTATCAGTGGAGAGACAATTTACTATAACAAAATCAAAGATCCTTGAAATTATTGCTATGAAAAAATAGGATACAAGGGAAGAGAAGACTTAGGAAGGGAGACTATAGGACTGTCATGCTCAATATGTATAAAATTAAATTCATTCCCTTTCCCCCAAAATCCAACCTAGAGTATTCTATCTGCTAAATACATAGGAATAGAAAATATCTTTAGCATTACATGAAAAGAATTTCTGTATCACTTGGCTTCATTTAAAATGATTCGTTTGAAAGTTTTCTCATCTTCATGTCAATGAACAATATGCCAATTATTCAACAATTAGCGTACTAAGTACATGCATTAAGCATGTATGTCTATGTTCATATAAAATACAAGTGTAGCCATATGTTTGCTGCAGGGGTAATTCCTGGCTATGATAAATTAAATGACAATTTTACGTCTCTAGTCTATGGATGTCCAATACAAAATCAAGCCAAAACTTAGATAAATTTTTATTTCTTCAATATGGGCATTCTCTATCCTGTTAGAAATTACAACATAGCCACACCTTCTCATCCTGGATGGTTTTTAGTTGTATCCTTCTATAAAGCCTCTATAAAGGGTCTACCCAATGTGTGTGGGGGGTCTTCCTCTCAGGAATGATGGTGCAGCATTTGTGCTATATTCCTATGAGCCCCTTGAGGTCTCTACACAGAGAGAAGGACTTCAAGAGCAGGTGTCGTGATTTAAATCTTGTTAACACGTATTTCTTACACGTGTGCCTCACGACTATTGTGGTCTAAGTTTAAGCTTATTCCTCCCATGGAAGCTGTATGTATTTGTGGGAAAGAGTGAACCAGGTTTTTAGGCTAATGATGTATATAATAGTCTTCATCATCTTATGTGAACAAATGCCTTTAGTAAAAAAATAACTAGGATTATTGGATGAATATGAGTGGGGTCAAGTGTATTTGACATTCAGGACCTACAATAGTAGAAGCACAGTCTATGAAAGTTATCTCTAGAACAGACCTACACAATGTGGCAGTAGATAGTATATACATACATATATACATATATATATATATATATACACATACATACATATATATATATATATATATACACACACACACACACACACACACACATGCATACAGAGAGAGAGAGAGAGACAGTTATATAGATATAGATATAGAGTAGATAGCCAAAATTAAAACAGGCTAAATTTCTTCAGGCTCCATATAGGATTTTAGTGGCTCACTTTCTAAGTAAAGGTAAAATTTATGATTAGATTATTTCTCAAAAACACTTTTTTTTTTAAATCAGGACATGATCCAGGAGCTACAATCAGTAGACACTTCTTTATGAAGTCACCTTCAGTAAAAGATTTCCCAGGAGCAGCAATTTCTTTAGAAATCTGAAAACTAACCTTAGTAGCTGCCTCACTTTCTGAGTTTACTTTCTTGAAAAACGGTTGTTCCCCACTGAGATTTTTCAATAATTTGGAAGCTTTAATTTGTTTTTCATTGGTGTCCAATTTGCTTAAGTCAGAATGTTTTGATTTGAAATGGCAACAAAGATTATATTCCTTTGGAACAGCTATTACTTCTCTACAAATGAGGCATAGTATTTTGTCTTTTGTATAAGTAAACAAGTGTCTATTCGTCCACTCCAGATTAAACACTCTATGTTCTGATTTGATCTTTATTTCTTTTTATCACTATTTTACAAAGTCACTCCAAAAGCTTTAATATTAGAACCAAAATATTTCCCCAGTACCTGCTCACATACATAGAAATAGCGAACTGAGTATCTGACCTTGGAGAGAGTACCAGACACCCGTGTAGCTTGGAGGGTGGCCACACAGCAAGAGAGGAAAAGAAGCCCTCGTGTTGTTGCTGCTCATTGCATAGTGGGCATCAGTTTGTTGGCCACGTCTGCACTCATTCTGTCCCTGTTCAATGCCAGTAATGACTGAAAACAGTGAAATGATGTGACTGTCGCTCCTCCGTGGATCTCATGACAAACAGGAGAGAGTGCACAGTGGCAACTCACCTGCCAGGTTACATGATGGGTACAGTAGAGACTAGGCAGTTTAAGCAGGGCATAGATAGAGCACCCATTACATCTTTACTTTCTTTTGCATCCACTACATTTTTTGTGGACCTCCCAAAATCTTTCGGTGGCCTGCAAGTGGATCATAGGCTATATGTTGTGCAGGCCTGCTCTGGAACTTTGCAGTAGCTGCCCTCTGGGGACCCAGCCTGCCAATTCAAGCAGAACTTAGGAAATTCTTCTTCTTCTTCTCCTCTTCCTCCCCCTCCTCCTCCTCCATAACAATAGAACATGACTAGTCTTTCTCCTTTTCCTGCCATATATTTCCTCATTTAAATCTTATGGTGCTTCATTTGGTGTACAAGTCATTATTGCTAATATACTTTGACTGATGTATCCACCATGAATATTTCTATTGCCTTCTGGTTTACCTGTAATTGTGATTCTTTTGTGATCATAGGGTTCCATGATTTGCAACCATATTTCATTACTGGAAAAATACTGGTGTTAAAAGATGGGCTTTTGGACTGAAATATTAGCATTATAAAAAGCACCACATATTTCCAAAAACTATTCATCCCCCTCTTCCATCTATCTATCTATCTATCTATCTATCTATCTGTCTGTCTGTCAGTCTGTCTGTCTGTCTGTCTGTCTTTCTGTCTGTCCATTTGTCTGTCTCTACCTATCTATCATCTATTTATCCTCTCTATCATACTTGGTACAAATTCCTATGAGGTTCTGCAAATTATCAAACTCAGACTCTCAAATGTAGAAGGGACCTCAAAGAACATTTAATTCAACTAGTACCTAAAATGGAATTCTCTACAGGATACCAAATAAATGGTCTTCTGGTCTCTACTTGATCAGCTGGATGAGGAACTCAATTGAGTCCCTCATTGAGGAACTATTGAGGCAATTTATTCCACTTTTGGATGGTTAAAACTATTAAGTGGTTTTCCCTTCTGAATTATAGCCAAAATGTGTCTCTCAATAACTTCTGCTTATCACAGGGCCCAATCATGGCAATAGTTAAAAGATTTCTTAAAATTGTCAACTAATTTTCTTCACTGATTTTTTTTTCCAATTTCATCGATATTTATTAAATTTCTACTGCAAGCAAATTATTGTTCTAAAGCACAGTTGACAAACTAGTCTTGAGGGCCAAACTTAATCTACCACCTGTTTTTGTACTGCCCTGGCTAAGCATGTTTTTTACATTTTTAAAGACAATAAAACTTTATTTTAAAATATAAAAATCATTCTTAGTTCAAGGGCTATACAAAAACAGGCAGAGAGCCAGATTTGACCCTCAAGTTTGCAGTTTAAAGGCCCTGTTTTAGACATTAGTGTTAGACAGAGAGATTCAGTGGAGACCTCATCCTTAGAGAGCTAAGTCATTGTCCTTCCTAACTAGGAGAAAGACTAGCATGAAGACCAGTGAAGAGGTGATTACAGTAGTTAGTCTGGCCAAGATAAAAGGAGACCCTAAACAAAGATTGTTTCCGAGAGTCATTGTTTGGGCTCTGATGGCTCAGGGTGAGTATAAATAGCAATTGTTCCTGTTTTAACCAGAAACTCTGAAGGTCTTCCCCTCCCAGATTGATTTTTTTTTTGACTAGGTAAAAAGAGGCCATTCTCTACCTCATTTCTTCTTACCTAGCCTTAATCACTGAATGAGTATTGCTTAAATAAACTGAGACCTAGGAAAGACCTCAACTTAAACAGGGCAAGATCTCCTACTGCATCCTGGGCCATCCCCAATTGTCTTGACCTATATCTTGCCACTGGACCCATCTGGCTCTGGAGGAGAAAGTGAGGCTGGTGACCTTGCACAGTCCTCTCTCACTTAAACCCAATTCACTTGCAAGTCATAGCATCATCTTCCTGATGTGATACTTCTCTTTGAGTATGAAGGATAAAAAAACAAACAACCAAACAAAACAATTAAGAGAACAGAGGGATATGTAAAGATTTAATTTAGAAATTAAATCGGTAGGACTTGGCAATGATCAAGCATGTACAGTGAAAGTGAGGGTGGAGTCACAGATAGCTCTTGGATTATGAAGTATGAGCAAGTGGGGAAATAAGGGTACTACTATGGAAGAGTGAAGTTAGGGACAGGAACAGAAACAGGTTTGGGGTCTGAAGATTCTGAATTCAGTTGTGGACATGTTGAGTTTGAAGTGTTAGCAGGCCAAGCCTGCAGGGGCAAACCAGAAGGCAACTGGGAAAACGGGGCTGGAACTCTGGGGAGATATTGAAGAGTAAGATACAGATTTGTAATTCACCCACATAAACATCATGGAGGACAAGAAGAACAAAATAGAGATACTAGATTTAAAATCAATCATTAGCATTCTTGGAGAGAATTGTCTCAATGGAGTGGTGGGGATACAAGCCAGAGAGACCACAGGGGGTTATTACTTGTGTCCATAAAGAACTAGAAATGGATTGGGGTAAGCCAAGAAGAAACATAAATGTGTGTCCTTTAATTTGTCAGTATGATGTATTACATGTTATTGGATTAACATGACATAGGCAGCTCCCTCCAAGTAGACTGCCTGCCAAATACATGAGAATAAAAAAAAAAATTCCTAGCATTAGCTCACCAAAAAACTGCAAAGGTCACCTTGGTTTGTTTTACGTTAATTTGGTTTGATCTAACGTTCTTTAATGCTCAGTTCAATCAACGCTGTGCCAAACAGCAAAGAATCGTTCCATTAAGTGGGTATGTAAAGATACTGCCTTAAACAGGGGTACGTGTATGCATATACATGTGTGTGTGCATCTGTGTATGTGTGTATATACATACATATATACACACATGTGTATGCTGTGTGTAAACATATAGCCAGATATCGGTAACAGGGTAACTAATTTATAATTTAAAGCACACATCTCTTTTTTAGACCAAACTAAAAATTACATTTTCAAATTTTTACTTCCTGGCTTTGTAGTAACAATTATCACCTTTGTCAAAAATGAGTTCAAGTCTGGCTATATTAGACAAATACAAGATCACCTACTTAAACAATGCATCCCTTCATTTTTAAACTTAGCCTGTTGTGTTCTTTCTACCCCCATAAACTTTAATCTTTTCAATAAAAAAGCGGCTTGATTAATATTAATTTTCTGCATTTAAGTTTCCTCCTTAAATTAGAAATAGAAAGCTACAAATTCATGCATTTATGGATGAAGAACTGCCAAAAGCCACATTGCCACTAATCATTTCACCTTAAGGAAAAACAACAAAGCTGTCCACTAATTGAAATTCTCTGATGCCCACACCAGCTTAACTTTCCTGAGCTATTTCTAAAAATTGAAAACCAGAGAGAGAAAAAGGAAATCGGGAGAATAAAATTATGTTTTCAAACAAAGCATGAAGGTTTGGAAACGTGCTGTCATGGATGGAAGACGACCAATGCAAAATCTCTCTCTCTGTCTCTCTCTGTCTCTGTCTGTGTCTCTCTTTGTCTCTGTCTGTCTCTCTGTCTCTCCCTCTGTCTCTCTGTCTGTCTCTCTGTCTTTGTCTTTCTCTCTCTCTCTCTGTCTCTCTCTGTCTGTCTCTATCTCTCTCCCTCTCTGTCTCTCTCCATCTCTCTTTGTCTTTGTCTCTGTCTCTTTCTCTCTCTTCCTCCCTCCCTCCCTCTCTTTCCCAGCCTTCTTTCCCTTCCTCTCTCCCCCACCCCTCTGCTTATCTTTCTACTCTGTCTCCTACATGCCTTATCTGTTATGCCACCTCTCTTTCCTCCTTGACGTTAGCATTGGTGTGTGTGTCAGCTGAAATGATGCACATGCTGATCTCAGATGCAGAGTGCTTAAGAAGTTGGGAGAGTAATTAGTTTTGTTTACACTTCACTGATACACCTACTCATTCAAAGCTGTGGAGTATGTCTGCACAAGAACTTACAAGAACAAGAAGTGATGAGGGCCAATGAGGAGAAAGAAAACTTAATCTGTCTTCCCTCCTTAGTAAACAGAAAATAATAAAGTTTTACCAGCATCCATTATTCAGAACGGCCTGAAATTGTCCACCGAAAGGACCACGTCTTGTTCTGTGCACTGTGATTTGGACTCTGAGATCATTTTGTTAGGGGGCCATATCTCACTGTCCACAAGACATTTCCTGTTGGTATTCTGATCAATGACCATGTAACTCTGAGGATTAAATTTCAAGTGTGGTTGGGGGAAACATACGTCACTCCTTTATCCAGCTAGCCTGGAATGCTGTGGCTTTAAACATTTAGCTTCAAAAAAATTAAAAAGAAAATCTTGACATTTATACAGTTCTGTAGAGTTTACAAAGCACTTCACAGCTGTTATTTCACTTGATTCTCAAAGTAGCCCTGTGAGGTACATAAAATAAATAATTAGGGTCATGAAATTAGCATCATAGCCTCATAAATTTTAGAGTTAGAGGGGGGCTTCAAAAGATCATCCATTCCAATCTGGAAAGACCTCCAAGATCTATTCTGGTCCTTGTACCACTTAATATTCTTATCAATGACTTAGATAAAATCACTGATGATATTTTTATCAAATTTTAAATGACACTAAATTAGGAAGGGTAGCATATCTACTGGACAACAGTTGGGATCTAAAAAGAACTTAACAGGTTGAATTAGGCTGAATCCAATAAAAGGTAATTCATTTGAGACAAACATAGAACTTTATACTTGGTTAAATGTGTGTGTGTGTTTGTGTGTGTGTATGTGTGTGTGTGTGTATGTGTGTGTGTGTGTGTGTGTGCGTGTGTGTGTGTGTATCACAAGTACAAGATAGGGCAGGCCAGGATAGATAGTAGTTTGTCTGGAAAAAAAAAAAAAAGATCTACTGGGTTTAACAGATTGTAAGGTCAATTTGAGTCAACAGTATGATGTGGCAGTCAAAAAAAAAAGGTAATTTGATCTTGGGCTGCATCGAGAGGCAGAATTTCCAGGAATAAACAGGTAATAGTCCTTCTGTACTGTGTCATCATCAAACCCCACCTGGAGTGTTGTGTGTAATTCTGGGCACCATAGTTTAAAAAAAGATATTGATGTATTGGAGACCATCCCAGAGGAAGGTCATTAAAAAAGATAAAACACCTTGAACCCATGTCATATGAGGACTAGTTGAAGAAACTGTGGATAGGTAACTTGGGAGAAGAGAAGAGAAGACAGAGGACATGACATCAACGTCCAAGTATTTAAAGAGCCGTCATGGGGAAGATGGATCAGCCTCATTCTGTTTGTCTCCAAAGGGAAAACCTAGGAGCAATGGATGAAAGTTACAAAGGGTCAAAGATGTCAGGAAAAACTTTAGGCTATCAAAGCTGGCCCCAGTTGGAAGGGATGAACTTGTCATCTAATGAATTCCCCTTCCTTTCAGGTGTTCAAGAAACTAGATGACCACTTGTTGATATGTTATGGATGATAGGGATTTCTTTAGGGTATGAGTTTGTATGCTGAGGTTCTTTCTGGCTCTCAAATTCTGTGATAGTGGAAATCTGTAATTACCTTATTTTACAGACGAGGTTTAATGAGATTAAATGAATTACCAAAGATCATGTATATAGTAAGATAGGAGGACCAGGACTTAAGCCCATGCTTCTTCACCATGAATCCAGAGCTCTGCACAGTAGACCACCGTTTATAATAAAATAAATTGCATCAGGACTAAAATATTGTTCAATAATTTTTTTAAAGCTTTCCTTTGTGCAAGTATCAACCTTGAGGAATCAACAGTTTTTGGCCATCAAAGTATAGTGAAAAGGATGCTGTAGTGAAGACTAATTGTATTTTATTTAAAAGCTATTTACCATGAAAATGAAAATTTTGTGAAAGGAATATCTCAGTGTAATCAATACCTCTGAGCAAAGCGATATTACATTGCATTAACTTACAAATCAATCAGAATACTTTCATGACTATTTAAACCTAAATATTTGTGTAGTAGTTGATATTCTCAAAGGATTCTCTATATAATATTCCTCAAATGTCTTCTTCTCAAAGGCTACATTAGTGGAGCATGAGCCCTGAACGTTTCTACCATGCTAGAATATCTTTAAAGATTGACCTGATGACAGACTGTCTACTATCTTAAAGCCAACTACAGACAGGGTGAGCACTCTGCAATCAATTCTTGCCTTTGGCAATTCATGAAAGAAAGGATAATACAAAATAGTCTTTGGTCCTTTATGACCTTCATTTTTTGCAATGGTGATAGTGAAGAGAGAGAAAATGGGGCTGATGGTCATTAATAATGACTGATTATAGAGCATCTCTAAATATTTACTTCACTAAATTTGATGTTTTTTTTTTCCTAAAAAATATTCACCTCCCTACCAGCAGCTTTCTTATCTTTTAGAAGATACTGCTTTCCTGACACCCTCTCTTTTGATTGGTGAATCCATGGTCTGCACTGCCATTTTGTGACATGCTCATGCCATGATCTCTTCACTCCTATCTCCTCACCTGGATATCTGGATACCTCCTCGATAACTGCCCTGACCCTTCAGGGAAATCCACCCTGCCCTTGCTCCCAGCCATTTTTCATCTCCCTTTTATGGGTTGTTTTTCCTCCATTGGACTATAAGATTAAATATAGAGACTATTTTTTTTTTCCTTGTATTTATATTTCTAGTGCTTAGTACAGTGCCTGGCACATTGTTAAGTGGTTAATAAATGCTCTATCTATCCACATACTAAAAAATGATATATAATTGGAAGAACTAAACTACATCAATATTGGCTTTCTCACAATATTAAAAACTAGAAAGCATAAAGAAGTCACAACTAAAGGGAAAGATGGGTCCCAAATCTCCTTGGAGAGGCAATGAGGTTTTAAAGCTGGAACGGACTTATCTACTTATTTTTAATATATTTTATTTCATTAAATATTTCCCAATTATATGTAAAAATTAACATTCATTTTTTTAAAAAATTTGAACTCCAAATTCTCTCTCTCTCTCTTCCGTCGCTCCCCCAACACTTGATAAGACAAGCAATGATATCAATTATACATGCACAATTATGAAAACACATTTCTACATTAGCCATGTTGTAAAAGAAAACATGCACACAAAAAATCAAGAAAAATAAAGTGGAAACTATGCCTTAAGAACAAGGGGAGGGGGGGAAGATGTACTATATTATTATTATCCCAAAATAGTGGAAAGGAAAATATCAATAACTATGTATAATGTGCCTATTTTCTTAATAAAATCATTATGAAAAAGGTCTACACAAATATCTAAGGCATCCTCGATGAAAATATAAGAAGGCATCAAGTAGGTTTTTGCCAATTACATTCCAATACAAACTAGATCTGTACAGTCTTTTGAGATACTAAAAGCTACAGAGAATTCAAAATTTTTGACCCACCCAGTACAGTAAAATAGTCTTAAAGACTCTGTTCTAACAGTGTTTTTCACCTATACATTAAAATCATATAAGGCTCCTTGATGAATGTAATCATAGAGATAACTATGTTCAATGATCCTCTTAATACTAAAATCATGAAAACAAATAAACCAGAGAATATGTTGTTTACTCAAGGCATTCAGCACATTTACAATTCATAGACAAATGTAAGAGGAATCCCCTATAGATTGTGGATGATATTCCTGGCTTTTGGGAAGTATTTAATAAAAGCTTTATCTATATAACTATGTATATGAGTGTATTTGTGTGTATATGTGTATATACATATATATACACATACACACACATATGTGCATATATCTTAACCTGTCTATATCTATTTAGATCTACACTTTGGTGTCCTCTTGACTCACCCAAATCTCATCTGTAACACCTGAACCACATCACTTCCCCCCTTGTCCTGACTTCTATCCTGCCATTATATGCCAGGCCATTCATTGTCAGTTGGCTTGACTTTTGTCTTGCCACTGGACTTCAGTGACTAAAAAAGAGTAAAGTTGATTACTTTGTGCAACGCTGCCTCAGTTGAATCCACAGCACCTCCTTGATGTCATTAGCTGTCTTTGAAAACAAAGGACAACTATAACATCTGTGTATCAGTGATCCTGTGCTATGGAGCCTCAAACTTTCACAAACTTTTCAAAGGGCTCAGTGATTTGGGTTGTTGCTTGGATTTGATGGTAAGTTTTTATTTTTGTTTTTAAAAAATGTTAAATTTATATTCCACACAAAGTTTGTCACTAAAACCCAGAATATAACAATACTAATGTTTTACATTTGAATGCTATAAGGTTGACAATGCTACTTTTTCCAAGTAATGGAAAAAGCTGTGTAACTACCTTGTGGCAATTTATCCACAAACTTCCCTCACTCGTAATTCCCTTCCCTCCTAAGCCACAACAGGCTTTGCCAAATTTCCTTAAACCACAGGAATTGAAGTTGGAAGAGACCTTAGAGATCATCTAACCCAACCCACTCATTTTAATTTTTTTTACATTTTTTTATCATGAACATAACAAACACCAAATAAAATGCACATGTCTATATACTTAGATTTATGTGACCCCTGTAAAGCTCTATCATGTATAGCTTTTCTATAAATACATACAAATATTCATATACATGTGTAATATAATAAATAATAAATTCAAAATCTTTCATTCAAAGCTGTCCTGTTATTCTGTAGTTCTTCTAGGATCTAGGCCTTCCTCCTTTCCAGTTCTGTTATTGGTTTTGTTTTGTTTCTAAGCTTCATTGACTTTCCTTTCTTTCTCTCTCTTTCTTTCTTTTTTTTTTTTGCTATGCTATCCATGTGCCATTCCCACATTGCCTTCTCATCAAACTGGAAAAAAAAAAGGGAAGGGAAGAAAAACAAAGCCTTTGTAAAAAATATCCATAGTTAAGCAAAACAAATTCCCACATTGACCATGTCAAAAAATGCAAGTCTTGTTTTGTGTCTTGAATCTTTTACCTCTGTTAGGAGGTTAGTAGCATGCTTCATCCTCAGTACAATGAAATCCATGATTTCTCCAAACAGATAAGCTAACAATACATATGGGATAAATTAGGCAGGTGAAAACAGCTTATTGTCTAGGCTGCAATGTGTATTTGGAAGGTGAGTCCACTGAATTAGTATATCAGTACATACTTTGAGGACAGATATGGTTGAAGAACAATCAATTGGAACCCTGACTGAACAGAGGAAGAGAGTTGGCTGGCTTGGATTTGAGAAATTATACAATGTTTTTAAAATTCCAAGTTGCCTTTGTAGTTTGGAGGAGTTGAGATGAAGAGTAAGAGCCCACACTGAGAGAGCTTTTAACAACCTTTATTGTTACTTGCAAAGAAAGGGAGGAGAGCAGCTGGTAGTAGGAACAATCTTGGTGTGAAGCCTACATGCTCACAGTGGGCAGCACACAATTGGTGGGATGGTTATTTCTGTTCCAGATGAAAACCCAGAGGCCTTCAGGGCTTTGTGCACACGCAGACACTTATATGTTTGTGTGTACGTGTAACATACACAGACACACACATGCATATATATACCCACATATATATGTCTATGTATACATAAATGTGTATATGTCCTGTATGTATATATCTATCTATATCTATATCTACATCTGTATCTGTATCTATGTATCTCAACCCTCTATGTATATGCATGCATATGTACATATAGACACAGATGTAGAAATGGACATAGATGTAGATGTAGAGACATATCCATATATGGATATATTTTAGAAAGAAGAGGCAGAATGATGCCAATGGGAAACTGTGCCATTAACTCTAGAACCTGTAAGGTGAGAGTATTTTCTAAATAAAGGGTGAGGAATAAGGGACAGGAACATAGAGAACTTAACTTGAACAATTCCAATCCAGCAAGAGGCTGAAGGAGATTAATGCCAAATCTCTGGGTCTATCAGGCTTGGCATATCTCTATCCAGGGGAGAAATTAGAGGGGGGCTCTGAAGCCATATCAATCAAACTGCTTTTAACCTTCTCACTATCCATTACCTGGTCCAATCTGAAGAATCATCTTTGCTTTCACTGAAGAAAAAAATGAGAGAGGAGTCATCTGTTCCAAGGTGTTAACTCTATGAGTTTTAAACCCATTTAAAAGAGAATAAAGTTTAAATGGCTACTGTTACAAGTTCTTGCTGTTCACCAGGGCAGAAGCTGACAGCTCAAAGCTACTAATTATTGGTGTGATTATTTAGCCATATGGACAAAAACTTGCTGGGGAGCCTCCATATCCCTACTCACAAGGAAAGGATAAATATTCTGTTGCTCTCTATGAAAACATGATCTGCGTACAGGCACAAGCTCACGTAGGCAACACTCAGATATCTGGTGAGTCCTGTATCCTCCAGAGAATATTCTATTGGCAATGTCCTATACATGGAGAAGGGAGTTATGCTGAATAACTATATTTTTAATAGCAAAGTTTCGAAATGAATAGAATATTGGACTTGGAGCCAGGAATTCAAATCCTACCTCAGAACACTTCCTGTCTGGGTAACCATGGGTCAGTCACTTAATATCTCCTAGCCTCAGTTTCCTTATATGTAAAATGGGGATAATGATAACACATACCTTATAGAGCAGTTGTGAGGATTAAATGTGATCATGTGTATAAAGTACTTTCAAACCTTAAAGTACTATCTATCTATATCTACATTTCTATCTCTATCTATGTCTATCTATCTTTCTATCTGTCTATCTATCTATCTATCTGTCTGTCTGTCTGTCTATCTGTCTATATATCCCATGTGCCTGTCTATCTATCTATCTATCTATCTATCTATCTATCTGTCTATATATCCCATGTGTCTGCCTATCTCTATCTATCTATCTTCTATCTATCTATCTATCTATCTATCTATCTATCTATCTATCTGTCTGTCTATCTGTCTATATATCCCATGTCTGCCTGTCTATCTCCATCTATCTATCTATCTATCTATCTATCTATCTGTATATATATCTCATGTGTCTGCCTATCTCTATCTATCTATCTATCCATCCATCCATCCATCCATCCATCCATCTATCTTTCTATCCATCTATATATAGGGAAAAGGAACAGACATTTATTAGACACCTACGATGTGCTAGACTTTCACAACCATCTTGTGAGGTAAGTGCTATAATTATTCCTATTTTATAGTTGAGGACGCTGAGAAAGACAGAAGTTAAGTGACTGGCCCAGAGTCTCATGGGTACAAAGTAATTAGTAGTTGTTGGTGTTCAGTCATGACCACATTTGGGATTTTCTGGGCTAAGACACTGGAGTAACTTGTCGTTTCCTTCTATAGCTTATTTTACAGATGTAGAAACTGAGGCAAATAGAGTTAAATGACTTGCCCAGGGCTACACAGCTAGTTAAGTGTCTGAGATCAGATTTGAACACATTGAGATGATTCCTCATTCCAAACCCAGTACTCTATCTGCTGTACCACCTTGCAGCCCTGAGCAGTCCTAAGGCCATGTTTAACCTTAGGTCTTCCTGAATCCAGGCCTAGCATTTTCTCAACTACCGCACCTAGTCACTGCTGCTGTGGTTGCCCCTGCAGCTGCTATCACTATTTCTCTTCCTCCTCTTCCTCCATCTCTTCTTCTTCCTCCTCTTCCTCCTCCTTTTCTTTCTCCTTCATTATTCTGAAAATATTTTAATGCCCTTTGGGAACAAAACCAAGAAATCCCAATAATATTGATACAAAGCCGTGTGAATGAGACCAGTCTCTTCAAAAACATAACACTCTAAAGAGGCTGGTCAACCGATCCACTGAAGGAATATAATAGTGAACTCTAATCCACTTCAATGCTTACCCTACCATGCCTATACAGAGACACATGAAGGTTGTAAACCTAAGTAATTATTGACTAGTCCACTCTAACGACACAGAATTTATCTTCTTTAAATAGCTGTTATCATTGTTACCTAGTATATCATCATTTAGACAGCTTGTGTTTATCCACAGAAGGGTCACCACTGATAATATGACTATAGAGAATTGAAAATTGCCCATGAATGAAATCTATGTTTTGGGTCAAACTGGGTGATCACTGACACGTTCTGACAGCTTCAGATACAAACTTCAACATTTAAATCCTGATATTTTTTACTCTCTATTTCTTAAGAAAAATGATTCGAAACAGTACATGCCATTTAACTTATTTCATAGGGTTGAAAATGGAAATAAACAGTGGTCAAATGATCTATCTGAGCTCACAAGGCAAGTGAAGGCCTAAATAAATCTGAATCTTTGCCATAATTTTGCTGATTCACCACCCTGTTCTATTGCTACTGGACCATGCTGTTTACTGATTCATTTTAAATAATACTAGTGTGCAGGAGTGTACCAATGACCCAGTTTCTGTTTAAAATTAAAACCATATTTGGTATATTCTAATCTGGCATTATCATGAACAAGACCTAGCTTATCCTTCATAGCATGTGTAGCATTTCTTTAATTAGGGGCATTCTGAACCTTTTAATCCTTGCCTTTTGCCAAAATGTTATCTTAGATACTTTGCATTTGCACCAGCCTTTAAATCTTAACTTACGTTAACTCTCTGTTAAGCCTTCTCTCACCCTAATTTGAAACATAATTTAAGATTAAAAAATAACCTACAATAGGTGAAGTTATTTTAAATAAAATTTGCCAGGGAGAATATAGGAATTCATAACCATTACTGCATATTCCTTCAGAGAGAGGTGATGTACTTAATCTCTTCATTGTTATTATCATTATTATTTTCATTAGTTCTTTTTCAAGAAGGTCTTTCTTTGTGACACATTGAAAGGACTATTCTATTTCTAAAACTTTCACTTCTTCTGTTGTTCTAGGTAGGAGATAAATGTGTTTATGGGTTAGACATGGAGTCCTAGAGCCTAACATCCTTCCGTACTCATTTCCACATCACACTTGTGAATAATTTCATTTATTCATCTGGCTTTTCTGACCTATAAAGGGAGCATAGTATACCAGGAATATATTATCATGATTATTCAATCTTTTTGAAACTTTCACCTTGGACCCCACACAGCACACTTTGTTTTCCACCTCTCATGCATTTTTCATATGATAATGTATATTATTATTATCTGTGTGAGAGTCTTTCCTTTCAACTAGACAGTGTACTTACTCAGTGAGGACTGAGATCTTCTAATCTAAGTCTGCATCTACCTCAGGCTCTAGCATGGTGATCTATGCTCAGTAGGATCTTAATATGTGTTAGATGAATGAAGGGGTAAATGAATAAATAAAAGAATATCTATCAGAAAAAAAACTTTGAATGGTATTCAATATATTTTGATATAAATATTATTCCTAAATCTTTATAATTAGGTGACAGGAGCTTGATGTTCTTGGAAGTGGGGATGAGTGAAGGAGGGCAATATAAAGACATATGAAAATTTTCTTTTTTTAGTCAATGGGAATTCCCTCCACTTACCCCAAAAGCACAGTTGTAAACAGTTATGATTTGTCTTTATATTTTTGCATTTTATTGGACCACATAAAAGGGCCATAAGAAAATAATAATAACTAACATCTATATAGTGGTTAATATGAACCAGACACTGTACTAAGTGCTTTATAATTGTTATCTTCTCATTTGATCTTCACAATACCCCTGATAGATAGGTGTTATTATTATTCTCATTTTATACATGAGTAAACTGAGGCAAACAAGGTTAAGCAATTTGCCCAGGGTCACATAGCTGGTGTCTAAATTCAGATTTGCACTCAGGTTTTCCTGACTTTAGGCCAAGTGCTCTATATACTGCCCCACCTAAGATAGGCTACAGCAAAGAAAAAAGACACGTATCAACAGGCATGGTGCCATCCATTAAAGAATGTCCATTATATTTTTGAAGGGTTACAGTTATGCTTCCTTGATGTGACCATCTATGGATCCTGGAATACCTTCGGCATTCTCTGCTGCTATACATAGATACACATAGTAAGTTTTCAAATAAGACTCAATGGTTGTAAAGGTCTTGATAACACCAGAGATTAAATTTGAAGTTTTGTATCTTTAGATATGGTTTAAGAAAAACACCTCCATCTTGGAACACTTAAAACTTTTGTAGAGACATGCTGTGTAGCAAGAGGGTGTTCACCTTTTCCTATTGTCTTCAGAAAAAAAAGTGATACACGTATATACCCCCAAACACACATAGACATGTGTATATACATATATGTATTGTCGCATATACATGTGTTTATAATATATGTTTCATATATACATGTGTTGTTCAGTCATTTCAATCATGTACAACTCTTTGTGACACCATTTTGGAGTTTTCATGGCAATAATACTGAAGTGGTTCGCCATTTTCTTCTCTAGCTCATTTTAAAGATGAGGAAACTGAAGCAAATAGAGTGAAGGGACTTGCCCAGGGTCACGCAGTGAATGAGTGTCTAAGGTCAGATTTGAACTTATGAAGATGAGTCTTCTGATTCCAAGCCCAGTACTCTATCCAGCACACCATATACACATTATTACTACTATTATTATAGCAAGTCACATTGAATAGTGTGTAGAAAGCTATCCTTGGATTCAAAAGGAGCTGGATTCATTTTCCATCCCCTTCCATAGCACATGGAAGTTACTTTATCTCTCAACACCCCCAAAATTCTCTACAATTAAGTTGCTGGACAGTTGATCTGCATCTGTAGTAGGTATTTTCTTACTGCTGAACTCTACATTGTTAAAAATCACAGGTCCACATCATTGACAAACACTCCTTCAAAGTCCAATCAATTAGCCATACAATACACTCTGGGACCATTATGGTAGCTTTGAAGACCAGACAGGAACCTTGAAACGCTGACAAATTGGGCTCTGGCAAGCCACTGATTGAGTTAGTACCCCAGTCAATGTAATGTGACATGTTGCTCCCAAACAAAAAAAAAAATTATAGTACATTAAGAGTGTAGGGTGGCCCTATTAAAAAATATTGTTATGATCAGCATGACAGGGAGAATGGCAGAACACTTTTTCTCCAGTATACAAGTAGTCAAGATAAACTGGAACCAACCAGAAATACCAACATCCTATTTGCTGAAAATGGGCACATAGATGGCACAAGTGGAAGGAACCAGGTCTGGAGTCAGAAAAACCTGAATTCAAATTTGACCTCAGGTGTTTACTAGCTGTGTGCTAACTAGATAGTTATTTAACCTTGCTTGCCTCAGTTTCCTCATCTGTAAAATGAGTTGGAGAAAAAGAAGTGACAAGCCACTCTAGTATCTTTGCCAAGAAGACCATTAATGGGGTCATGAAATTGACTATTGAATGAGTGAACAACAACAAATTTGTTGAAAACATTTTAGTTCAGAAGAGACTGGCCACTTCAGGAGGGCAAACCACATGTGTTCATGGACTGGAAACATGAATATTTTCCTTATCCTTTAGTGCATCAAAATAAAGCTGGAAATAAAACTTACCTTTTATAGACAAATAGTTCAATATCAATTAAAAATAAACCTAATACAAAACGTCAAGAAACAAAGAAATGAGAAGACAGAGTATCCACAAAGAAGATGTGGAAAGCTTCTGACGATATGGTAGAGTATAGCACAATTTTAAAAACTTAGATCAAACAGGAAACAGAAAGCTTGCACGCTCCTTGTATAATGAACAGTAGAACAGTGCCATCAAAGCAAGAGATTGAAACTTTAGCTTCTTGGCAAAACTGAAAGGTGGCGAGGCTGTATAAGTTTCAAAATTGTTAGCTCAAATGCTTCCCAATGACATGAGAATTACTAGTAAAGCACTTCACCAGTTTCCCCTCAGTTACAAGCCTGATCGCATTTTTCTTAACAGAAGGCATCAGTATCTACTACCAAAAGGTAAGAAAACAAGTAATTCCCTCAAACACAGGTCAATTAGGTTTTCTGTACTTTGCACAAAGCATTCACAGTTTCGATCATAGCAGCAGCTAAAAAGACTTACAAAACTCATTTGTCAGAAGAACAAAAAGAGTGTGCCAAAAAGTCCTAAGATGGGGAGTAGCTTGATGGCAATGGATAGAGTGCCAGCCCTGGAGACAGGACGATGTGAGTTCAAATACAGCCTCAGACGCTTATTAGCTGTGTGACCTTTGGCAAGTCACTTAACCCTCAATGTCTCAAAAAAATGCAATTTCTTATCAATTAAGTAACTGTTGAGTGCACCACTTTAAATCAATATAACGTGCATGGTACATGTGGCACATATATAACATGGTACATAGAACACACATAACATGTACATCTCTGTGATCACAAAGTCTGACTATTTTCTGCATTCATTGCTTGTTTATACATTGCAAATATACAAAAGAGATTCATGTATAGTAAGAACACTAGAATATTTAACGTCCATATAGAATACTGTTTTCTATTTTAAATATGCTACCAAGACAAAGATATTAAGAATAAGTGATATAAAACATGATGTTTTCAGAACACAATTTAAGAACATTATGATTCTGTCTAGTCTTAAATGGATCATCATTTCTCCTAAATAGAATTAACCACATCTTTCCAATTTAAGAGAGAGTCAAAACAAAATATTTTATTAAGCCCTTGTCTTCTGATGTTCTGCATCTCCTGTCTTTTTTTTTTTTTTTTTTTTTTTTTACTGGGCATGATAATTCTCTCGGGACTTGAAGTTATTAAAAGGAAAAGGTAGAAATGCCCACCATCTCCATTTTTGAGGTTAGCTGGCATCCTGGCCTGAGATAGTACTACTAGTACTACTACTACTACTAACAACAATGATGATGATGAGGATGAGGATGATGATGATAAAAATAGCTATAAAGCTTACTATGTGTCAGACAAAGTGCTTTATGAACATCATTTCATTTGATCTTCACAACTGAGGTAAACAGGAGTTAAGTGACTTACCCAGGGTCATGTAACTGGTTAGTTTCTGAGGCTAAATTTTAACTCAGGTCTTCCTGATTCCAGTCCTGGCACTCTTTTCACTGTATGACCTAGGTGCATTTTTGTAAAGTTCAGGGGCCAATAGTCTTGTATTACACAGATTCTTAATTTTTGCCCATTTGACTCAGTTCTACATCTGAACTCTTCTGCTTCAAGACATTCTTACTCATTGGTGGGGGCTAATCCAGTTACTGAGAGTGTTTGAAACCAACGGGACCACCATGATGCTCATAGGCCCTTAGCTCACTCAATATCCCTCTCCTGCTTCCCACACTGCTAACAGTGAGGTTGCACTAACAGATTGGCCTGGCTCAGGCTTACAACAAAACCCATCCCTATAACCTGGTGTCCTCTCCCACTTTCTAGTGCTAGAGAATCCTAACTTAGGCTGTGGAAGAGCTCTTGGGCCCCAACCACTGGCTTGACCAGTGTCTTTTAGGACCAAAGTTTGCCAGGAACTACAACCTAGAAGCACCATTGGTGGAGAAAGCAGATTCTGCCAGTGCTGAGGAAAGAAGTTTCTGAACTATTGGTGTCAGACCAGGGAACTAAGCAACAGAGAGAAAGAGATGGGCCACCAGGACAGGACACTGCACATGTGGGGAGCTGGGGATCACTCCACCAACCCTCAGGTATTCTCTATGGCTTCAGAAAGAGAAAAGCCTACAGGAAAGTGAACAAGGACAGGAAAAGGACTGAAAAGAAGGGGGAAAGGAAGGAGACCTTCCTTGAGAGGTGGGAGGGGGTTGCAATGACTACTGTTCCTATTAGTGAATTGAGATGGGTAGGACCTTATACCAGATTCTCACCCAGTGGATTTAGTGCTTGAAAAGTCTACTTGTATGGGGGGGGATGTATGGATGGATTTGGATCCCTTGGGGACAGCTAGCACCTGGGGAAGTGGGAGAGCATAGGACCCTGGGTATGTTGTCATTTAACCTCTGTTTACCTAAGTTTCTTTATCTGTAAAATGGGGATAATAATATCACCTACCGACTCAGGACTTAAAATGCCATCCACATCCAGAGAAAGAACTATGGAGTCAGAATGCAGAGTGAAGCAGACTATTTTCTTTTTTTTTTTCTTTCTCATGGTTTCTCCCATTTGTTATAATTCTTCTATCCAACATGACTAATGTGAAAATGTGATTAATAGGAATGTATGTGTAGAGCCTATAGCAGATGACATGCCATCTTGCGGGGGTGGAGGGGGAGAAAATTTAAAACTTATAGAAGTGAGTGTTGAAAACTAAAAATAAATAAATTAACCAAATAATAGCAGCTACCTTCCAAGGTTTGCTGTGAGAATCAGCTGAGATAAAATTTGGACATAGTAAGCACTATAAAAAAGTTATCAAAATTATTATTACTTAGCATTATTCTGGAAATGAGGTCTCGTGGAAAAGGGGAACCCATGGAGTGAGCCATACAGTGCAGTGGAAGAAAGTGATTACAGGGGAGACTCAAATAGATGCAGAGAAAAAAAGAGAAATGAGATAATTATAGGAACCATAAGTAAGAGAATGAGGATCTATTAAACAGAGAGAGAAGATGGATAATAAAGAGAATGGTGGAAATTCCTTTTAGAAAGACACACAAAAAATGAAATTTAAAAGCTTAAATAATAAGAATAGCTGAGGGAAAGGGCAGAGAGGGGGAATATCAAATGAGAAGAGGAGATCAGAAGTGAGGGGAAGAGAGCCAATGGGAATAGGACAACCTTAAAAAAAAGAATAAAGGAACTAAAGGAACAATGATCCTGTGTTTATTGCAAAAGAGAGAACTTGAAACTGAAAAGCTTTCACACAGACAACATTAATGTATCTAGGATAAGAAAAGTAGTCATATGGGGAAAAATGTCTTTGTATCAGACTTCTCTGATAAAGACTTGGCATCCAAAATATATAAACAACTGCTACTTATTTATTTGTTTGTTTGTTTATTATAGAACTTATAGCCTTTTTCCCATAGATAATTGGTCAAAGGATAAGAACAAATAATTCTCAAAAGAACTACAGAATATTCACAATCACCTGAAAACAATGCTCTAAATCACTAAAAATAAGAGAAATACACATTGTAACACCTCACAGCCTAAAAATTGGCAAAGATCACACATAAACACACACACACACACACAGAGCAGTCAATGTTGGAGGTGTTGGAGGAGGATAGGCACACTAATACATTGTTGGTGGAGTTGTAAAATGGTACAACCATTTTGGAAGTAAATTTAGAATTATGCAAATAAAGTGACCACAATGTCTTTATGCTTTGAAAAAGGGACTTCTACTAAACTTACATACCAAGGAAACTTTTTTATTTTTTTTAAGTTCTCATATACTTTAAAACATTCATAGCAGCACTTTGAGTGATAGCTAAAAATTGGAAATGAAGTAGATGCCCATCAATTGAGAAAATGACTAAATAAATTCTGATACAAGAATGTAATGGAATATAACTGTGCTGTAAGAAATGATGTATTTGATGAATACATAGAAACAGGAAAGATCTGTTTGAACTATTACAGAGTGAAGTAATAAGAATCACGAAAACAATACACACAATAACTAAAATAATTTAAATGGAAGGAATGATAACACCAAAAAAAAAAAGTAAATATAACAAAATTTTAAAGATCAGCAAGGCTCAAATGAAGAGATGTGAGATGTTCCCAACCTACCCCTTCATGGAGATGGGAGATCCACAGGTATTACACAATGCCTACGTTTTAGGACTTTTTCAATATATTGAACAGTTATACTTACTTTTTTTTTTCTTTTTCTAAGATACTATTTGTCATATGGGCTGACTCTCTAGGAAAAAAAATGGGGAGGCATATATGGAATAAAATGGTGATGTAATAACCAAAAAAGTCAATAGAAATTTATATTCCGTTGCATTTTTATTTTGTTAAATATTTCCCAGTTACATTTTAATCTGGTTCCTGCCACACTCTGGGGCAATGCTATTCTAAACAACCCTCTGAGTGTAAATTACAGAGAAGATGCCAATTGGCATTGCTAGGAGGATTTTCTCATGCTTATCCTCATTCCTATATCAATAAAATTTTGAATAAGTAACTTGTATAATTCTGAGCATAAAATAACATACTTCTGGGTCTCTGCGCTATTTGAATGAGTCTAAAGTCCAGAATAGTGGTATATTGATATATTTTTCACTACACCTCAGGTTCAGGACATATAGACTGGGAACCAGGGATCTCCAAACTGCTGATATGATATACGTAACCAGGCTATATCCTTTCACTACTGCTCTTCTGTGATAATAGTAGAAAGAGCAATAAGGAAAGAAAAAAGGAAGCAGTGATGGACAGAAGGAAGGAGAAAGGAAGAAAGGAAGGAAAGGAGGAAGGGAGGGGAGGGCCACTTGTTCTCCCCACATACCCACAAGATTTTAGTGAGAAAAGTATTTAAGACAGCATGACCCAATATAAAGATCCAAAGGACCTGGGTTCAAATCTTGATTCTGCTACTTGCTACCTTTGTAAAAATTTGAAAAAATGAAAAAGGAAACCACTTAATCTTTTTGGTCTTTGGTTTTCAGGTCTAGATTAGATGAGCACTTTAAAGTCCAACTCTAAATCTAAGCTCTTATGCGTTTGAAACTAGAGACAATATAAGAGAAAAGAAAGAAGAGACACTTGATCAGTTGATAGGATACTAATTTAGGCATTAGTGGTGTCTAAATAGTATGTAGTGCAGCATTCAGAGCACTAGACTTAAGAATTAGGAAGACCTGAGTTCAAATCCTACCTCAGATGCTTACTAGTTTGGAATAATTGCAACACACCCACACACACCCACCCACACACACACACACACACACCTAGGGTTGTTTTAAGGCTCAAATAGAATGTGTGTGTAAAATGGTTTACAAACCTTAAAGTACTAAGTAGATGCTGTTGTTATTGTTAATAATAATCTGTCGATCTGACCCGGAGTGGCTCTCTGAAAGCCTGTCAGATGGCTTTTGTCTGGAAAGCTCCATCAATATAAGAAGAAAAAAAAAAAAAAGGTGAATAAGGTTAATATCGGTTCCCAACTTCATTCTATATGCAGGCACCTACAACTGGATACACAGATTCATTTCCTGCTAAAATATTCATTTCCTGTTAGGCGAACACAACTAGAGTGTCCCTTTTGAAGAATTTAACTTACTAGCAGGGTGAAGCTAAGCCTTTGGAGAGAATCTGGATGAATTAATAGTAATGTACTATCAGGTTTATTTTCCATCTATGGGAGGTCATGTCCCTCATTCTAAACTTAGTGAACTAATCTCTCCATTCCCCACACCCTAATTCTCTATTTAAAAATAATGATCCAGATTTTTTTTTTTAACTCAGTGAACTGACTTGTTAGAAAATTCTTCACATCTATTTTTCCCCCTCTGGGTAACAAAGTATTTCCTGACATCTGTTTTGCATTTGTTTTCCTTTTAATTTGTGTATATGCGTCCTTTTCCTATCATCTGGGCTGAATTGAAAATAACATCTTGGAATAAAGTGATCTTTACCATTGTAGCAATAATATTACCTTTCATCCCATGGGACACCAAAGGGACTTCCAGGCCACCTATGCATAGATCACTTTACCCTTTGAAATGAAGCTGTCTTAGTAGTCAAACAAAACAAAATTGTCTCTTCTGACAACCCTATGCCACTACATCTTAAAGGTAGAGAGATCTTGAAATAGAAATTTGAGGGTCTCTATAGAAACTGGTAAACTCTACTGCCCTTAGTAATCCAGAAAAGCCTCTTGGTGGTTACAAATATATGGAGAATTGGGATGCTTGAAAAAATACTTGGAGTTAGAGAGATTGGGGTTTTTCTGCCGTTTCCTTAGAAGAAATCTTGGGGCTCAAGACAAGAACTGCTATTCCACCCTGTCTCATTTGGGAGAAGGCCAACGCGCTCTCCTCCAGCTGTTCTGATCCTTAGGTTACTTTGGGGAAGAGACAAAGTTATACATCCATTATTGTTCTCCACCTCGGGAATATCATTATTAAAGAAATCTCATCAATTGGAAGAGAAAAATATTTGAGAAAAAGCAAAGACAGATGAAAAAACCAGAGAGCAATAATGACATTGCTTTCATTTTTCAATACATCTATGCTGCTTGCACTGAAGGAACGCACCAGAATGGTTTCTCCTTTCTCATAAAATAAGTGCATAACTCAGCCCTCAGACTCAGATGGAGACTAGACCTCCTAGGTGCAAAGGAATCTTTCTGACATTTCTATGTGACTATTAAATGCCATTTCACATTTCTATGCCCACTGGCTCCTCGCCATCTATATTTTGAGATGTTTGCAAAATATTGGGAAAGTATTTGCTTCCCTTTTCCAGCAGGAAATAACTCCTGTAAATGATTGACTTTTAAAAACAATTCTCATTCTAGAATGCACATTTACTTAAATGGGCACAATTTTTTTTAAAATGGACTTCTCTTTTAACTGCTTAGACTGTCTTTCATTCACATTGCCAGTTCTCATGGTCTTCAGTGACCTTGGAAAGCACCAGATCATGGGGCATTATTGGAAAATAGTCTTCCTCAGCTATATAGATCACTAATTTTTCAAATTACTAAGATGAGGAAAAATTGGAGTAATTTCTCAGCTTTTAATACTTTTCTGTGCTTAAAAAAATCAGCCCTTGCTGGATTTTTTTATGGCTAGGATGAAACTCAAACCACATAATGATTTTTTTTAACCTGAAAGACCTTTCCAACTTAAATAACTACATGAACCTAAATAAATGGGAGACAGGTGCTAGGTACCTTACAAGTCACCTAAAAATGATTTCCTGAAGTTGAGCAAATAAACTACTCCATTAATACTTTGCATCACTTCTAAAGGATGCGAGATGTCACAAACTGGGGGTGGGGAAGAGAGTGAGATGATGAGATCAAAGCTAGTCCACTATAGAATAAAATACATTTTCTCTTTGACTTTGAAAATCTCTTTTTAAAGGGATCCCCTCCCCATTTTCTTTAGGTTCTGGCATATGGTGTGTGCTGCAGATGGATAAGCAGTGATACAGCTGTTAAGTTTCTGGCACTCATGGCCTCATATGTGGATTGCCAGCTGGCCGGCAGCAGCTTAGGTTTGTAGAACTATCTGATTCTTCCCAGCTGTTATGCCAAAAAAAAAAAAAAAAAAAAAAAAGCAAGTGGGGGAGGGGGAAATGCTGTTGTCCACCAATGCTCCTTCCAGACTATCTGAGCTTGAGTATGGGCCCAACAACAGTAACAACTTCCCCAGACGGCAACTTCCCTACCGCATGGCCCTCTTCCTCCAAATTCTGTGTAAATGGGAATTTAAGGTTACATTTGGACAAGGTTAAGCGGGTTTCTGGAATTGCTCTTACAGCAAGCTGTGAATAATGTATGAAATGAAAACCCCCAGTCCAGCGCATGGTGAATATGGGAGACAGGTTCCTTTGCTGTCTGGATGCCATCGGCACCCAATGTTGAGCCCAAAGTGACTGGCAGCCAGAAAATCTCATTAGCCTGCATCCCTTGATGGCTCACCAAGAGGATGCTCTACCTAGCTTGTTTTTGACAAGAGATGTTAGCAGAGAATATTTATAGTAATAGTAAAAAGAACTCTGATTTTGGAATGAAAGTGGAGATGTGATAGATCAGAAGGATTCTGCGTACTTTCAAAAGACTGAAGATGTCACATGGGTGATCCCTATCTGGAAGTCTACTGATGCGTGGATAAAAAAATGATTATATTGTAAAGATTTTCAGAAAAACCATCAGTTTGTCCTATCAAAAAGAGCAAAAGTCAGAAATGCTACTGATGCTTTTTTCTTTTTTTCCAATTTATCCCAAAACAAGATAGAAATTTTTTTATACTTTCAAACTTTTACATTTCTGATCAGAACGATAACTTTTATTTACCGTTGTAAAAGCCTAGTTCTCACTTATTCACTAAACAATACACACTTCTTCAGAGTAGAAAGGAGGGAAGTTTACTGCATAATACACCTTCTGTCCTGTCCAGGAGCTAAGCAAACTCACTCACCTCCAGAGCCAAGTCTCTGAGAAGAGTTTTTGGCTTATGTGCCTGCTTAGATGCGAAGTCAGACCAAGTGGTTAAAAAACCAAGGTTGAGTGGATAAATGTGAAGGGCACAAGGAAGCTATGTCATTCCCTAAAGTGCAACTTGTAGGTATCAGTTAAGTAGACATTCTGACATGGCTTCTGGGGGTAAGAAAGGACACAAAACTAAATATGCACTTGATAGATTAAGTCTTAAAAAGAGTCACCAAGGTTTTTGTAAAAGTATGCATATGCATGAGAGACATGTGACACATAAAGGGATGAGCCAGAAAAAGCCAGAAAACCTTGGTTCAAGTCTTTTTTCTGATACAAACTCCATCTATTTGCTTTCAATCAGTAAACATTTATTAAGTACCTATAATGTACCAATCTCTACTAAGTGCTGGGTATAAAGTGTGCATGTTCAAACTGGCTCCTGAAACAGAAGACACTAAAAAGCACTTCTTGAAAATACAGACATGTGGAGCTTCTGGGTGGCTCAGTGAAAAGACCACCAGCCATGGAGTCAGGAGGACCTGAGTTCAAATTCAGCCTCAGCCACTTAATATTCACTAACTGTGTGACCTTGGGCAAGTCACTTAACCCCAATTGCCCTGTCTTCCCCTCCTCCAAAAAGACAAAAAATAAATAAAAAAGCAAATACAGACATATTACCTCCTGTTCATTCTACAAGCATATCTGAGAATATTGGAGGGAATAAGGAATAATGATAGCTGACATTAGGGTTGAAACACATAGGGCTTGAAAAGTACTTTATCTAAACTATTTTGCTTGATTTACCACTATCTATCATGGTGGATAGAGTTCTGGACCTGGAGTCAGGTAGACCTGAGTTCAAGTCTGGCCTCTGATACTTCCTACCTGTGTAACACTGGACAAGTGATCAGACCTCTGTCTGTCTCAGTTTGCTCAGCTGTGAAATGATGATAACACCTGCCTCCCAGGGCTGTTGTGAGGATCAAAGGAAAGAATGTTTGTAAAGCACTTAGCATGGTTCCTGGCACATAGTAGGTACCTGATAAGTTCTTGTTTCCTTCTATCTTCAAGGATATGTATGATTATCATTAGTCATCTAGTCAATTTGGGACAGTTAGGTGGCACAGTAGATAGAACATGGGATCAGGAAGACTCATCTTCATAAGTTCAAATCAGATACTTACTAGCTGTGTGACCCTGGGTAAGTCATGTAACCCTGTTTGCCTCAGTTTCCTCATCCATAAAATGAGCTGAAATGGCAAACCACTGCAGTATCTTTGTCAAGAAAATCCCAAAAGGGATCATTATGTATGTAATGGGAATGGGAATTTGAAGATCTTCCCTGCTTTCAAAATAAACTCTGCCTCCTAATAGGCTTGTGGTAGGAGGAGTTTGCTGAAGGGTGGAGCAAATTTATGTAAAATATATTACACAATAAATGAAAGGTAATTTAAGGAAACTCCTGGCAGCACAGAGAACAGGCATTGAAGGTGGCACTGGAACTGAACTTTGAGGGAAACTATGGATTTCTAAGAAGCAGAGGTGAGGAGAGAGAGCATTCCAGACATGAGGGACAGTTTTCAAAAGCATGGAGACAGGGGCTGAAATGTCATGGATGAAGAGCAGTAAAGTCAGTCTGGCGGGATTGTAGAGTGCGTGAAGATAACGAGGTATAATAAAACTGAAAAGGCAAATTGGTGTTAGATTCTGAAGGGCTTTAAATGCCAAACAGAGTAATTAATATCTGATAAGAGAAGTAATAGGGAACTTCTGGAATTTAACAAATGAAGAAGAGTCATGGTCAAAGCTTTGCTTCTGTAAAATCATTTTGGCAGCTGTGTAGGAATGGAGTAGATGCAGGTTCCTCACCCCTGGGAGTATATACTTGATGAAGGGAAGCCTCTGAACAAAGAAGTCTAGATGAGAGGTCACCTAAACTAGGGTGGTGGCTATGAGAGTGGAGAGAAGGGGATGGATATGAGAGATATATAATATTGTCATCATTCCAATTTTGGAGATAAGGAAACTGGCTAAAATTCTTGCCTGTGATCATTTATCTAAAAAGTATCAGATGCAGGATTCAAACTAAGTTCTCTCTTGACACCAAATCCAATGCCTATTCCATTATGTCATGCTGGTACCTTATCTGTAAGATGCATTACCAGCTTCAAGCAGTATATCTGTTTTCATTATTCACAGGCTTATTCATGTCTGTTTTGATTCACTAAACCTCAAGGAATCTTATGTGATCTTATAGGGACTGTCTTTTTCAAGACCCCAAGGATCAAGATCTATCTTCTTTAGGGTGGTTATAGGCCTTGGTTATTCTCTACACGACTAGGGAAAAGGCAGTGTTACTAGCTTATGATAGTTGTAAACCCTTCAGTGTGAAACAAATAAGAAATCTCTTCATAGTGCACCAGTGCTAGAAGATAGATGTTTTAGAAGAACTCAGATATGAATGAACACTGATTTGTTCTCTTACTATTATTGTTATTATGAAGAAGATGACTTTGTTAAATAAAATAGAATTTGGGCAAAGATAAATGGCCAGTATTAAAGAAAAATTAATATTTCTTAATGCACTAAAGTAAATTGCAGGAACCAAAATTGGTGCATAAAACATGCTATAAATATGCAATTCATCTAGGGACCCATGGATATAGCTTTTCCAAACATTCTCTTTATCTCCTGCGGCTGCCAATTTTATCACAAGTGGAAGTACTGCTTTAGGAAGTAACAGCGCACCGGCCACTAAACACTGTCTGATTCAGTGATTTATTTCCTTCAGAAGTTACAGCCTTGTTCAAGTGATATCCAGCGAAGTGTCACACATTAATTTAGAGATATTTCGACAGGCAAATATATCTATGAGCTTTGCAACACCACCATGTTTGTATAAAAAATTCCCTCTCAGTTCCTTTTCTCAGTCTGTAGTGATAATGCTATCGACAATAACTATTAGCACTACTAATTTTGAGTAGTTAGCATTTACTGAGTCTATCTACTGAGTGCAGAGCTGTATGGAGGGAGACGGGTGGGGATTGGGGGAGTCAGAAGAGGGAGGTGATCCATAATAATGAAAAGATAAAAACCCTAAAGGAACTAATAATCTCTTCCTGCTATTTTAATTGAGTTACTTTTTTTTTCTCAGCACCGAAACTCCTTGTTATGACCTTGGGCAAATCATTTCATTTCTCTGAGGGTCAGTCTCCATCTTTAAGACACAAGGGTTAGCAGAGATAGCCTCAGGTCTTTCCTGGCTCTGCATCATAGGAACATAGGGAAGACCATGCACAGCAAGCAATAGAGATGAAGTGTTGGGTATTGCCACCATTTGCTGGCAAGTTCCCAGACACAAAGAACATCAGGCAAAATAAATTTCTGCACTCCAGGGGTTTGAAAGAATTTGCCAATTCTGTAAAGGTGACTGAATTACAAATATAGAAGAAGTTGGCCTCATCCTCATCCAATACAGAGTATCTGCACTAATGGGCAGCACAATTAGTGCACCAAAGGACAGTAACATTATGGTTCCCCTGCTTCTCTTCTAAAATGATGCTTCTCGTCTGGGCTCTCGCTCAGCTTCCAATGCTCCATGATTATTCAAGCAAGATCCTCTCCCTAACTGCTTTTACTCCAGATTGTTTGACACAGCCCCAACTTTTTTGCTGACAGCCTCTGAGATTTGCTTGACCTACTGTTTAACCTCCCTTCTGGCACAAGAGTTCAAGAACTATTTGCTGAATGGATGAGTGAAAAAGAATATAGAGATAACTGGTAGTTATACCCCATCATTCCTTCAAGGTCAATCAGTGTTTGTCTAGTGTCTTTGGTGTGCCAACAGTGTCCTAGAAATAAAGGTGAGATTTCCACCACCCCCTCCTCCCAAAGCAGACTACATAATTTGTGCAAATTACAGTTTTTGAGTCCCTATTGGGCTAAGAAAGAATTTATATAGAGAATATTTTTAAAAAATTAACAAAGTAAAGGGGATTTGTGACTAATCTTCTGCTTCTTCACAGTCCCAAATGGGTTCTGGGACAGGCTAAGTAGGGAAGGGTGCAAGGGGAAAACACCAGGAGGATCAGATCTTTTTCCTTTCCCCTCTCCCCCATCATGGTGGTAGTTCTTCTCATTGCCCAGCCCTCCCAAAAAGGGGTCAATAAACTATTTTGAGTAGGGGAATAATGTAGTCAAACAGAAGCTTTAGGATTATCTATTCTGTAGATGGTGGGAATCAAGAGGATGAAATGGAAAAGGCAGAGATTTAAGGCAGGAAGGCCAATAAAAAGGCTATTGCAAAAATTCAGGCAACAGATAGTAAAAATTTGAGTTCAGGGTGGCAGCTGTGGGAGTGCAGAGAAGAGAACAGATAGGAGAGATTTTGTGGAGTGAAAATTGACAGAACTTGTCAATTGATGAATATTAGGATTTGTGTGTGTGTATATGTGTGTATATGTGTTAAAAAAAAAAAAGAGACAGAGAGAGGCAAAGATAGAAAGAGACACAGAGAGTGATGAGTCATTGATGGTCTTGAGTTTGTAAATCTGGGTGTCTGGAAGGATGGTTGTGCCCTGTACAGAGCTGGGAACATGTAGTACCAATGCAATATTCACAGCACCAATGGTGACTATAAATATACCTGCATGGTGCTTAATCACAAAATATAATAGACTCTCTCTCCATATAGAAGACAGAATCAAAACATTTATTCAAAGACCAGACAACTGAATCCCAAAACCAGTAAGCCCATTCCATCATAGCAGCAAAGAAGTTAATAAGCTACAACAGCACAAAGGGCCACACCATCCTTTAGTCTTCCCACAAACCAACACAAGCCTACCTGTCACAGCAGATGGCTAACACCAACTTTTACTCACAAACCTATCTCCCTCAGAAGCATGCTCTCCTCCCAACCATCTAGCTGCCTCTGACTTTTAGCTTCCTGTAGGCTCTGCTCCACCCTTCAACAAACTTCTCCCACCACAGGCTACATGTGGCTACATGCAGCCTATTAGGGGACACAGTATATTTTCAGAGCAGGGAAGATCTTCAAATCTGCCTAAGGGGATTAGCCTAAGGCAGTGGTTCTCAACCTGTAGGTTATGTTCAATTTGTAAGAATGAAAATACATCCTACATATAAGATATTTACATTATGATTCATAACAGTAGCAAAATTACAGTTATGAAGTAGCAACGAAAATAATTTTATGGTTGGGGGTCACCACAACATGAGGAACTGTATTAAAGGGTCATGGCATTAAGAAGGTTGAGAACCACTGCCTTAGGCTTATTAAGGGGCAGGAAAGATCTTCAAATTATCATTACCATTACAGAACAACAGAGAAAGAGGGATGGATTTGGAGGATGTCAAGGCAATGAAGATACTGGGGAACAAGATACTGGAGAAGTCAGCCTTGAGGTAGCTGACCATAACATAGAATTAAGGCCAAGAAGTCAAGTGTTATCAGAAGGAAGGTGGTGGTTGGTATAAATTAACAGTCTAAAAAATTTCCAGTTAGTGTCCCCCTTTTTAAATATCATTATGACAATCAAGACTGAGAAGAAGTCTACAGTCATTTATGCAGTTCCTTGTGTGTGCCTGGCACTTTGGTAAGCCCCATGAAGACCAATACTCGAGACCCAATACTTCCTCTTCCACAATCTCCCTGATCTTCCCACTACTTGAGTTTTATCTTTATTTCCTTCAGTCTCACAAAGCACTTTTTATCTCACAGAAATATAGAATTTGAGAGTTAAGGAGACCTCGGCTGCCATCTAGCCCAACCCTAAAACTAGGAAAAAATTCCCACTATAATATCTCGGTTAACTTACCATCTAGTCTCTGCTTCAAGGTCTCCAGCGAGTGAAACTCTACCACCTCACTGGGCAGCCCATTCTAGTTTTGGACAATTCTAATTGTTTGGAAAGTTTCCTGACGTCAAACTTAAATTTGACTCTTTGCAACTTCCCTGAATCGATAGTGATTTGGCCCTTTTGGTAACAAGAGAGCAATTCTAATTCTCATCTATGTACCAATCCTTCACATATTTGAAGAGATCTGTCATGTCCTCTGAAATCTTCTCTTCTCCAGGGCAACCATCCCTGGTTCTTTCATCTGATCCTCATACAATATGGAGTCAAGGCCTTTCATCAATCTCGTGACAGTCCTTTGGGCAGTTCAACTTATAGATGTTCATTTCAAGTTGGGCATCTCAGAACTGAATATACTACTCAAAGTGATGTATAACAGGAGTAGAGTACAGAAAGACAATCTTTTCTGACTCCTGAGAGCTATGACTCTCTTTCAGGGGTGGGGAACCTCTGTCCATGAGTCCACATGTAGCCTTCTAGGTTCTTGGGTGCGACCTTTTGACTGAGTCCAAGTTTTACTGAATAAATCCTTTTATTAAGGGGATTTGTTCTGTGAAGTTTGGAGTCATCAAAGGGCCACAGCTGAGGACCTAAAGGGCCACATGTGACCTTGAGGCTGCAGGTTCTTCAACTCTGTATAACACATCCCAAGATCTCATTAGCTATTTTGGTTGCCACAGCATACTGATAACGTATATTAAACTTGAGGTCCACTAATATCCAGAATGATTTTCAGACAAACAACTGTCTAACCATGCCTCCCTACCTTGTACTTGTGAATTTTATTTTTTGTGCCCAAGTCTAAGACTTTGCATTTACCCCTAGTGAATTTCACCTTATTAGATGCAGCCCAATCCCTATCCTTTCAAGATCCTTTTGGATCTAGACTCTGTCATTCAGTGTTATCACTCCAAGTTTGACAACATCTGAAAATGTGATGAGAATGCTTCTGTCTTTTTCTAAACTGGTGGAGAAAAATCATTAAAATCACAGGACCAACACAGAAAACCCACTGGCATCCTCCTGCCATTTTGACAACAAATTTTTAACGATTACTCTTGGAATTCACCAATCCAATAAGTTCATAACCCATTTAAGGCATTATTTTCTATCCTACATGTCTCCATCTATTCCACAAAAATAGTTTAAATATTAAAAGCTTTGTCAAAATCTAGCTGAATTATATTTATAGAATTCCCCTTATTTATTAGCTTAATAATCCCATCAAAAGAACAAAATGGGTAAGACATGACCTGATCTTGATGAAGTCAACTTGCCTCTTTGTCATCATTATTTCTTTTTCTACTGTTCACCAACCATCTTTTTTCTTCCTAATTTTGGCAGATCCTTCTCAGTTTCCTTTTTTAGCTCATCATCCCTATCTTGCAACTTAACGATAAGTATACCCTGAGGATCTGGCCCAGACCTACTGTTCTCTTTTCTCTAAACTCTTCTTCAGTAGTCTCATCTGCTCCCAATGTATTTAATTATGATCTCCATGTAAATAACTCCTTTATCTATAAGTGTAATCGTAAGCTCTCTCCTGAGTTCCTGTCTTCTATTACCAACTGTCTATTGGACATTTCAATTTGGAAGTTTGACACCTTGAACTCAACATGTTCAAAATAGAAGTTATCCTTTTTTTTTTTTTTTTTTTTTACCAAAACCTCCCCTCCTCCAAACTTCCCACTTTCTCCTGAAGGTACTACCATTCTTCTATTCTCCCAGGCTCATAATCTCAGCATTACCCTTACTTCCCACCCGCACCCCAGGTCCAATGAATCATTGATTCTCACCCTTTGTATGTCTATAACATTTCTTGTTTCTGATCTCTTTCTTCTCCTCACCTAGCAACTACCTTACTTCAGGCCCTTGTAACTTCTTACCTGGACTACTTCTATCCCATTCTTATTGATCCCCTTATTCAAGTCTCTCCCCAAATAAATCTATCCTTTACATGGCTGTTAAAATGATTTTCCTTAGGCACAAAATTGACCATATCATTCTTCTTTTTAATAAACTCCAGTAGCTCTCAATTTCCTCCAGAACAAAAGATAAACTCCCCTGTTTGACTTTTAAAGTCCTTTCAATTTTCCCCCAACCTAAGTTATGCACTATAATTATTGTATTTTTTTGTATGGCATTGTATGTTTGTGTGGGAGACCTATTCTGCTAAATTATAAAAATCCTTAAAGGCTGGCAACATATCTTCTTAATTTTTGTATACTCTATTTCCTATTAGAGGGCTATAGGATCATAGATTTAGATCCAAAAAGGACTTTAAAAGTCAGAATCCAATGCCCTTTTTTTTTTGGTGAGGCAAAATCTGGGTTAAGTGGCTTGTCCAGGGTCACACAACTAATAAGTGCCAATCCAATGCCCTTCTTACAGATGAAGAAACTCTGGCACATAGAGTGCCTAGGGTCATACAATTTCTAAGTGTAGAAGCTGAATTTGAACATAGGCCTCCTGACTACAATAACATTATACTACATTACATCACATACATTATACTATTACACTACATAGATTTTAATGCCTCCTGTAATAATGTATGGCACATAGTTCTCTGTTGATAAAATGAGATCTATGCAAAGTACTTTGTAAACTTTAAAGCACAATCTAAATGCTAGCTATTAAATAAATGAATTTTTAAATGAATACTGCTGATTGATTGCATTTACATAGTACTATTAGGTTTATAGAACTCTTGAAAAGCTTTTGATTCACAATACCATAAGATAACTGTAACAGGCATTACTCTCCTTATTTTACTGATGGAAAAGTGAAGACTCAGAGAGATAAAGAAAGTGCTTTACCCACTATGGTCACAGAAATCAAGATCTTCTTTGGGGATGAAACTAAAATCAAATCTCTCCTAGCTCCAAGTCTATTACTCTTTTCCCTAATAAATGTGCTTGGCCTAGGTTCCTCCACCACAATACCTCCCACAAATGAATTCTTATTCTACAGGCTAGACAATAATGATGGCTTTTGTTGGCCAAAGTGTTAGAAGGATTCTCATTGACCAACAATAATTGTGCCTCTGGTCATATGTCACCAAGATAAATTGCTGCTGGGGTATAATAATAGCAATTAAAATAACAATAGTTATCAACTACAACTTAAATTTATGTAGGGATTTATTTTCAGGAAATCCTTTATGTATATTATCTTATTTGATTCCCAAGTTAAAAATAAGCATGTATTAAGGATCTGCTATGTCGCTGACACTGGATACAAAGGCAAAAGTTTGATAGCCGCCATCCTCAAGAAGCTTTCATTCTATAATGGGGCTACAATGGGTTTACAGATAAGTAAAGGCAGTTACAAAATAGAAATATACAAGGAAAGGGGAGGGACTGAATACTGGCAGAATCCCAAAAGGCCTGTTGAAGGCTGTTCCCCTTGAGTTTAGCCTTGAAGGCAGCTGGGGATTCCAAAAGGCAGAGGCAAGAATAGAAGATATTCTAGGCATGGGGGCCAGCCTAGATAAAGGCATGGAGGAAAGAGGTGAAATGTATGTACCAGGAACAATAAATAGACTCATTTCTTGAAAAAAATAAAATAGAGCCAGTTTGCAAACAGTTTTAAATGTCAAACAGAGGAAATTGTATTTTATCCTAATGCAATAGGGAGCCACTGAAGCTTCTTGAGTAATAAAATGTCACTGTAGGAGCCAAGTCTTAATAATATCTGTTTAACAGCTTTGTGGGGAATGGATTAGAGAGAATAGAGAGACTGGTTATAGAGGGACCAAAGAGGAAGCAATTGAAATAATTTAGGAATGAAGTGTGGAGGGCCTAGATTAAGATAATTGCAGAGAAAATAGAGAGACATAGATGGGTGTGAGATCTTGTGGAGGTATAGCTGACAGAATTTAGCAACTGGTTAGATGTAGAGGGCTTGAGAGAGAGTGACAAACCAAGGATTGCAAAACTGAGTGACTAGAAGAATGATGTTGCCTTTGACAGAAATAAGGAAGTTAAAAAGGAGGGACATATTCAGATAGAAAGATGAATTCTGAGTTTGATTTGCCTCTAAGATAACCAGTTGGAGGTCTCAAGTTGTCAGATGCAGGGAGCAGCCCAGGAGGAAGATGGGGACTAGGTACACATTTACATAGAAGCTAGAGTTGACCAATGGGAGTTTATGAGTTCACCAAGAGTGAGACTATATAGAGAATGTAGAGAAAAGGAGAGCTTGGGACAGTATCTTAGGGTACACTCATGTACAGGGAGAGGTACACATGGATTATGAACCAACAAAGGAAACTGAGGAAGAACAATCCAACATATATCTGTCTATGTCTATGTCTATACTATGTCTATGTCTATGTCTATGTCTATGTCTATGTTTATGTCTATGTCTATATAGTTAGCTATATAATACATTTACTAAACATTTAGTATATACCAGGCATTGTGCTAAATAGAGGCTACAAAAACAAGCAAGCAAATTAGTTCCCTCTTCTCAAGGAGCCCACATTCTAAAGGAAAAGACAACATATATGCTTTGAAGTCAGCAGCTGGAAGGTGAAGTAGAAGCTTTATCTCATGCAAGATAAGGCAAAAACTCACTTCTAGAACCTAGGAAGGATCATGGGGCAGACTCAAGCTTTCTGGTGGGAATTTAGGCTGGAGTCAAGATGGTATGGTTTGGTACTGGAAAGTGAACCATGAAGAGTTACTTGCTTCTCTAATGCAATCCTGTAATCCAACCACCTAAATTAGAACTTCTTAATGAGTGTGTGTATGTATATGTGTGTATGTGTATGTGTGATAGACCCCCTTGGAAATCTGATAAAGTCTCTGGACCCCCTCTCAAAATAAAAGTTTTTAAATGCATAAAATTAAATACAGAGGATGCCAAAGGAGACCAATATATATATTTTTTTAATTTCTAAATAAAGCAGGTAGGAATGCTAGAGATGGAATGCTGTAACATTCCTCAAACTTCCTTTTCATTTGTCAATGTTAACAAAGACTTTCTGGAGAATCTGTGTGTGGGTCATAGGGATCCTCATATATCACAAATATCACTTCTGCCAAAGCCCTAGACTTCAATGGATTTCATATTATTCACTTTGATCTTTTCCCTTTTTTTTTTTCCTATTCATTTCACTATAGAGTCACTGGCCAATAATAGCTGGACATTGTCAGATCATGCAAAGGTCTTGTTTCCTTTCCAAAGCGTATTTGAAAGACATATGGAAAGCACATACAGTAGCAGCAGCAGCAGCAGCCAGAATATTCTCAGTAGCAATGCACCAAAACAAGCCCTTCAACTTAGCTCCTGACCTAAGTCCCCAGAACGGACCGGTCACTCTCACTGAGGTGGTAGACTGCAGGGTTGATATTTACTCAGAATCCTGAAAGGATAGCTGCTTTTACTTTGAGGCTCCTAAAAGCTTTGTTTTTGGAGGGTTTTTTTGGTCTCCTCTTTTAAGTCCCATAATACCAAAATTCCAATCATTTTTCTTCCAGGTAAACAATATTTGGTGGAAAAATATTTATGTACAATGCAAGGTTGTCCAAATTTTTATTCTAAGCAGTACTGTAAATGGTAGATACTCTGTATCCCAAACCTTATAATATATTCTTTAGTGAGAGAAAATCAGGATAATAATCTAATCATAATGCAACAAATAGATTTTGAGGTAAATGGTTTTCTTTTGTTCTTGTGGCACACATTACACTTACTATACTGTATTATACTGTGTTTCCACCCCATCTCTGATATTTATTAGCTATGTGACCATGGAACTAGCCTGGATGAGCCTCAGTTTCCTCATCTATAAAATGAGAACAATAACACTAGCATCATCTACCCAAAGGTACTATTGAGAGAAACTAATATAATAAACTTTATATATACAGTGCTTTGCACACTTTAAAGCACTATATAAATGATAGCAATGATGATGACAAATACAGGAAGAATATCTTGATGATGGTAAAGTCATAATAAGCTAAAACATATTAAAATATTATCAATAGCAGCCATCACTGAATCCTCTACTAATGACATTTTGCTTTCCAAAAAAATAAGAGCTAAATGATGGTTACGAAGAGCATTACAACCCCTCTGTATGAACCAAATAAAAAGAGTGTATTTGGTTGAGAAGGAAGGAGAAAGCATGAAGACTGAAGAACAATTTGGATTCATTTCAAAATGATAGACCTACTTCTGTCACATACACCTCTCTTGTAACTTCAACAAACTTAATAGAAGTAATACATCAATACAAAATTGGGTCCGCTATTCAATCATAATTTGAAACCCACATGGGCAACACCTTTGTAACTTGAATTGTCATCCATCAGCTCAATTGTGATCAAGGAGTCCAATTCAACATTTCCTTTCTCAAGTCTAATATTTGCCAAATGTTCAGCCTAGCTTTCTTAGCAATCTTCTTTTACAAATTAGGAAATGGAGACTATTGACTGAGACTAGATGGTTTACCCAAGGTCACACAATGACTCAGGATTAGAGCAGCTATTATAACTTTAATTCCTCCAGTTGGCCATTGTTTTTCTTTGCCCAGTTAAGCTGTATAGTGCGCTATATCGCTTGAAACTGAATTAAATTGTTTTACTGAATGCATTAAATATGATTCATAGTGCCACCTACAACATTTGCTTTAACTCTCAGGAAGCCTTTCTCATAAAGATGTAAAAGAGCTATGCCCTATAATTAACTCCTCACCAAAGCCATGGGATTGAATCCATAACACCATTGTGCATATTTCATGGATTAGCCAAAAAGTTCCTTGAGAACTATGTAAAAATGTGTGGGCTGCATTTAGGCTTTTATAGATCTTACCTAAAAATAATACTTCATTACATAGTTTACCTAAAGGGATCACGCTTATGACATATATATATATATGTAAATGAGTTAGCTTTTCATCACTATTTAGTAGAGGTCTATTATAAAAGTAAATGCGTTATTATTAATAGTAGCACTAATGTACCATTATCCCAAATGTTCATAGTCTTTATTCTATATTGCAGCAAAAGTTTTTAAAATGTAGAGACTTAAACTGAATTGATCAGAATCACATTGGAACAGAAGGAGGTGCATATTATCATTATTGTCCTGTTCGTTACTAAACGTGTACTGAGCATACTTGCTCTGACCCTACAAAAAGTAAACTTACATTCTAATATTTTATTCAACTACAAAAAGCAATTATTTTTTCCACAGAAAAAGTCAAAGTCCACAGAGCACTGAATATGAAGGAATGATGGCAGGACAGCTGCTTGTCCCTTGTCTGTTTCCATTGACAAAGATAAGAATGATGTAACAATAAAAATCACCATCATCATCATCAAAACATCTTTGTTGTTCTTGTTGAGTCATTTCAGTAGTGACTGACTCTTCATGAGTCACGACACCCCATTTGAGGTTTTCTTGGCAAAGGTACTGAAGTGGTTTGCCGTTTCCTTCTCCAGCTCATTTTACAAGTGAGGAAACTGAGTCAGACAGTTAACTGATTTGCCCAGGGTCACGCAGCTAATCCGAGGCTGGATTTGAACTCATGAAGAAGAGTCTTCCTGATTCCAAGCTCATTGCTTTAACCACTGTGCCACTTAGCTGCCCAAAGGCATCTTTATAGGTCCTTTATACAGAAAAGGGGAGAATTAGTCTCCTTGGGGGGTGTGCACTATTGTGTTCTAAGCCTATTGTAAGAATACTACATATCAGAAACCAAGAGACAGAATCGATCTAAATCTTGTCTTGCCTTCACTGGCTCCTGAAGAAAAAAAAAAAAATTCTTTGTCTTCATGAGTCCCGGACATGAGTTTAAACAAAAGGTTATAGATATGATCCCAATGAACCCTATTCAGAGCAAACCTGCTTTGAGGACACTGGAATTGGGGGTGGAGAGGCAAGAAGGAGAATTCCAGTATTTGATTCTTTGCAGTTCTTTACCAGAGTTCAGATGATTCCCTTAGCAGCAAGATTATTGATTACAACTCCAAACTATTTAATCAAATCACCTACAATGTAAGGTCAATTTTGTAGATAAGGGAGGCTACCTTATCTAAAACCTGCTCTATAATGGTTTCTAAAGGAGTATCAGCTTAATGAACATCTTACAGCAACCACAGTGAATGTTCGACCACACTTCTTTCTTTTACGTAGATGCCCCAAGAAGTCTGCTGACATGAGTTATAAGAGAAAATTTCTAAAGCTCCAAATGAGCTATGGTTTGCAGTTCCATACTTGCATACATCCTCTTGGAACAGATTGGTTGGTATCCATTTTACCTTAATTATGTAAACAATACATTCATTATCCACGGGTACACAGAACATATTATATGCATCCTAATGATATTAAATTAAGATTACATTAACTAACACTGGAACACTATTATCCAGGTGGCAATGGCAATTTTTCATATCTAAACTACTTGTGCTTTATCCTTTGCTCGGGCCAGGTCTAGGAATTTCCATTAGAAAAGCTCAGTCTTAGTTTTTTTCTCCCCCACTTTTTATTAGAAGGAGTAAACATAGCCCTACCACATTCATATTGACTGTCCTAAGGGATCGTTTATTGCTTTGGGTTCAACAAACAAGCACAAAGGCTGTGAAAAGCACTGTCACATTCCAGATGTGTAGATTCATTGTTCATAGGATAGAACATTCTCCACTTTCTATATGTTCTACTCTATACCTTTTACTAGCATGGCACTGTACAGAGTGAAGAGCAGTGTCTATGAAGTCAGAAGCAGAGTTGTTCAGTTGTTTTTTGGTTGTCTCCAACTCTATGTGACCCCATTTGGGGGTTTTCATGGTGGTTTGCCATTTCGTTCTCCAACTCATTTCACAGATGAGGAAACTGAGGCAAACAGGGTTAAGTGACTTGCCCAGAGACACACAGCTAGTAAATGTCTGAGGACAGATTTGAACTCAGGTCCTCTGGACCCCAGGCCTGGCACTCTATCCACTGTACCACATGGTTAGAGGGATAGGATTCAAACCCTTCCTTTAATGACTACCATCTGTGTGACATTGGGCAAGTCATTTACCCTCCCTGGGCCTCGGGTTCTCCATCTATACTTGGAATGCCTATAACTGTAAGGCATTGACTAAATGGTCACTGCAGTCTCCTCTAGATCTATGACCCAAAGTTTCTAAACATTATACCTGAAGCTCAAGGCTCACACTGTGTACAGACTATACAGGAACAGTGAACAAAGGCCCAGGCTAGTAACTGAATATTAAGAAATAAGAAATTTTTGAGGAACTAAGTCATTTTGACTGTTATAAATATACAAATTAAAAATAAAGGATGTGTGAAGAGAAATGCTATCTACATCCAGAGAAAGAACTGATAAATAGAAGTACATATAGAATAATTTTACATACATATATGTTTTACATATACCTATACATATATACAAATATATATTACATACATATTTTACATGTATTTAATTTTACATATACATATGTGTGTATATATGTAAATGTGTGTGTACATGCACACATACACACATTTGTGTCTAATGGCCATCTCTAAAGCAAGGCAGCAGGGAGGGAAGAAAAAAAGGGGAAAAAAAAGAAATTAACGCAACAACTTTATTATATATTTAAAAGGAATAAAAAATTGTAAATAAAAGAATTACAATTTCATGTGTAATCATCTTTTTATTATACTATGTTATGGAAATGTTTGTTTTATTCCGTAAATTAAAAATAAATTAAAGTTAATTAAAAAAAAGAAACCAGAAATTCTGGTATCCCTATATCCTGTACTATACAAGTGAGTTGAGAAAGTGAGGTTACTTTCTGGAACTTCCAGAATTCAAGGTACAACCAAAAGAATCAAAGAATTGCAGATTTAGAGCTAGAATGAAACTTAGAGGTCATCAGGTATCAATTTTTTCACTTTACAGATGAGGAAACTGAGCTACAGAGAGGTTGAATGAAGCATTAGGATATAAGTTCCTTTTGATTAGGGCTTATATAATTTTTGTACTTTTATCCTCCTCAGTGCCTAGCAAACAGTAGGTACTTAATAAACGCAGTGTCCCAAAGGTTTTGGTGCAACTTTAAGCTATTAAAGCTTAATACTATTTGGACTATTTGGAGGAGTCAAGTAGGAACTAAGCCAGACCACCATGTGTGACTGTAGAAAGAAAGAGGGATAACCGGGACAAGTTACCATGATTAATAAGCTCTTAATCTATTAACACTTAAAAACACACAGATTTTTGGGACACTTTGTACATGTTGATTGATTAATTGCCCAGCATTACAAGTGGTAGGTATCTAAGACAGAATAGTATCTTCCTTACTCTAAGTCCAGGGCTCTATCTCCCATGCCACTCAGCTGCCTCATAGCATTACTTCTCATGAATGTGGATGCTACCGACCATCTCAAGGACTTCTCCATGTCTCCTGACTTGGTGTCTGTGGCTACTCTGTCCCAACTCACTACAACAACATTGCAGTCCTCCATTATCACTTAATTGCAAAGGTCCTGTCATTACTTCTATATGTCTGTATTTTCCATCACTGGACTTTTCCTTCTGGATCCTCTTTCTTCTCTTGCTTTGGGGAAACTAAATGTTTGCTGTTATGTCACTTCTAAATCTTCTTTACCAGACCATCATCAATCAGGGGTGGGGAAACTGTGGCCTCTAGGCCACACCTGGCCTTCTAGGTCCCTGTATGTTGGCTTTTGACTGAGTCCAAGTTTTACAGAACAAATCCTTTTATTAAGGTGATTTGTTCTGTGAAGTTAAGACCAACACTAATGCTTCATTTTTGAGCCCTTTTCTTTTTCTATACTTTCTCCTTGGTCTTTTCATCCCTTCTCATGGATCCAATATGTGGATGAGTCCCTAAATCTTTATGTACATCTGTAGTATACATTTCCCCTGAAGGGCCTTGGGTACAACCCTAATTCAGAATCTTATCATCTGGATCTCCTATTTGGTCTTTCTACTTCTGATCTTTCTCTCTCTGATCTATGTATAATCTTTCTAAGGGTCAAGTGATAACATATCACTTCCCTGATTTGAAAGAAAAAATCTATTTCTATTTATCTCAGATAAAATACAAACACCTTAGCTTGGCATTTTTATCACTCTACTTTCTGACTACCTTTCTAGCTTCATTTCATATTATTTTTCATTTTTACCCATTCTACAGTCTAGTTAACTGGATATGGCACTTGGCATCTCAGGTATCTATTCATATGGAATCCATTCTTTCCTCATCTTTGTCTTTCAAAATCCTTTCAAGCCAGCTCACATAGACACTCCTCCAAGAAACCTTCCTTGACCCCAAGTTGATAATGCTTTGGACTTACTCAAATTACTATTTTCTTATCAGAACAGATATTTTACCTACCTTGAAGGATACTATCTCCTTGGGGCAGGTACTATCTTGTTTTCGCCTTTTTAGTCCAGTGTACCATTCATATATTCATTTTTCCAGCATTTCAAAGGATCTGTAATCTCCTCAATTCATATATATATATATATATGTGTGTGTATATATATATATATATATATGTTATGTATGTATATAATTTCCCCTCCCTTACCCCTGAGGATAGTAACCTTGCCTGTTTATCATACATGTCTTCCTGTAATTTCACCACAGAGGAAATATTCAACGTGTTAGGGGTTAGGGGGCTTCCTCATAATTTCTTGATTTGTGTGTGTGTGTGTGTGTGTGTGTGTGTGTGTGTGTGTGTGTGTGTGTAATATATTTTATACCACTTCTTTTGTTTGGAGAGCTCCTATGGTTTATGAGAGTTGATCTTTCTTTCTCTTCATTCTTCTGGATTTTCACCAGATTTTTTTCACTTTCAGGAGTGGAATCAGAGGACAGAGGAAGGATTTAGAACTAAAAACTAAAAAGAACTATATGAATCCTCACACGTGGCAGCTCAGCAGATCTCTTTAAAGAGAGTAAGTAGACTGTTTGTAGGAGCTATACAGGAGTAAATTAGACCACCTCTGGGTCTACAAAGAGAGGTTACTGAAACAGAGTTATCATACATGGTGGGAAGATCACCTATCTCCCTCAGAAGTCCAGAAGGAGGGAGGGGAATACTGTGAAACCCAAGAAAGATATACTGGAGACCAGTTTAAGAAGAAACACGGTGCTGGATCGCACTGAGCAGAAATTCAAGGTAGATTTGGATAATTCTTGACCCTGATTTCTCTAACGGTTTGTTTAAGAGCCAGACGTGTAAACTTGGTGGAGGGCAAAAGCAGAAATTGGGGATGAATGATAGCACTCTTCTGCCAAAGTTTGTGGGGGGGCCTGGGGAAGGGAGGAGGAGCATTATTTCCTTTGGGAAGAGTAAATGTGCAAACTCATCTCTTTATAAATCAGGCCCCACAGCTGGCATAGAAATGCTGACCCTCTTAACTTGAGTAGTGAGTAGCTGCTTGGGGAGTCCCACTTCTGTTTTGCTATCTTTCTATTTTATATGATTCAATGTATTTTAAACTATAATGTGAGTGTGTTTCCTTGTGGTCAAGAAAAGGAAGGAATGGCCTCAGAATCTGAATGGCAAATAACACATGAGCTAAAACTAAATTATACATATATGTGTGTGTATGTGCGTGTGCACACACATATATGCATGAATATGTGCATATATACACATACATATATGTATATATACATGTGTGTATACACACATATTTGATTTGGATTTTTTTAGGGTCAAATTCTAGGAGGTGACAAAATATAAGCCAGTTATTTCAAACATATGAAAGCTTTTTTTTTGGGGGGGGGGGGTGAATGATTCTTTTATATACATGTTAAAAAAAAACCTAGGCTGAATCTAGAAGAGCCTGGACCAAAGTAAGGGACAGGTGTTTATTATGGTTAGGACAAATTGCCTAAACTCTTGGCAGTTACAGTGCAAGTCCTGTGGAGGGTGCCTGACCACACCTCATCCCAAACAGGTAGAGTGTATATTTTGCTCTCCCTAACTATTACACATGAAGACTAAAAATGCTCATTCCATTTGTAATATATTGCAGCCAGCTCTTGACCACCACCACCCTCTCCATAGCTTTTTTTTTTTTTGAATGATCATAAACTTCAATTATTTGGATAATATAGTATTCTAAGAATCATATATACTATCATCAGAAGAATATTAATGTTAAAAAAAGATTGACCTTTATTTTAAGTAAAACCTTGGGTCCTCCAGAGAGCATGTCCTACAGGCAATGCAGTCTTTTCTCCTCCTGTTCAGTTTTCAGCCCAATTTTTTATCCATTTGTAGCATCTATCTAAGATTTATATGTACTGAGCTTCAGTTTCAGTAGCAACATCACTGACTGGTCATTAGGTCTCATTCATCCACTTTGTTTTCACATGTGAAATTATGTGAAATAATTATGTGTATATCATTTAGGAGGCCCTGCAGACAACCACCACAATGTCATTGGTAAACTGCAACATTTGAAGAAACTCACTGCCATTGGGGCATTTTACTTCAACTTAAGACTTTGTGCTAAATCACCTTTTTCCTTGTGATGGACTCCATTAAAGGTCCTATGTCTCTCTGTTTTATACTTAGCTGATATTAATGGTCAGAGTGTCATGGGACAAGATTATCTCTTTTATTTATATTTCCCAAAGTGGATTGTATAATTCTGGCTTGTAGATTAGAGACATCTTGTTAGAATAGAATTTTTCTTTTAAAAAGATCTTTTGGTCTCTACATCTTTAGGTCAATCATATGAAAGTAAAGATGTGGTCTAATGAGGAATATCTGTTATAAAAAACCTTACTAAGGAGACTGTACAAAATTCTTAAACCAATACATCACGAATACTTTCTTTTTGCATTTTAAAAATCTTCATTTGTATCATCACTTAAATAACTTCTCATTTTATGCATGTTATAATGTGCATAATGCATTATGACAGTACATGTATATAATGCCTCCCTTCAACTGAACAAGAGAAAAACATCAAAAAATATATTCCTCACAACAAACGTGCACAGTCCAACAAAACTCCCATAATGGTCATGTCTATTCTGAATTTTAACTTCATCACCTCTCTGGCAAGAGGTGGATGGTGTGATTCACCTTCAGGCCTCCAGACTTGTAAGGGCTTTCAAAGTTGTTTTCGTCTATAATGTTTTTTTCATTCTATAAATTGTTCTAGTTCCGCCACTTCAGCCTGCACTACATCACAGAGGGCTTCCAAGTTTTCTGCTGAAACTGTTTTGCCCTAACATTTCTTATAATTTAACATTTCATTTACATACAATATGTTTAAATGGTTCTTCCAATACAAAGGCGCCCCACTTAGGTTCTAGTTTGGCGCTATTTTGAAAAAAATTGCTGTAAGTATTTTTTTACATTTGAGTCAGTTTCCTCTGTCTTTTAGCTCTTTCTGCCTTTTGTCCTAGCAGTAGCATCTCTGAGGTCAAAGGGTAAACACCAGTAAGGTCAGACTCAAATAGAAGTAGATCCTCAAGGCAACATACTGACTTAGAAAACCACAAATTAACTTTGTCTATGTTGAATTGCATTTTTATTTATTTTTCTTAAACATTTCTCAATTACATTTTAATCTTGTTAGGGCAGCACTAGGGGGTTTTGACCCTCAGGCTGTGAGAGTTTAGTGACTTTTGGGGGATAGTTTGAAACTGCTTCTAAGATTGACTGGACAAATTCATAGCTCCATGAACAAAGTGTGCCTATTTTCCCACAACCCTTCTAACCTTGCCATTTTCCTCTTTTGTCATCTTTGCCACTCAGATGAATGTGAAGTTGTATCTTAGAGTCATTTGCATTTTCATTTCTCTAATTATTTGAAGCATGTCAACATGGTTAACAATAGCTGAGATTTCTGCTTGTTCATTTCCTTTGACCATTTATCTATTGAGGGACAACATATATACTTTCTTCATAAAAAGAATCCAAAGGATCTGGACACAAAGTGCCAGATAGCATGACAAAATTAAAATTGATTATTTTGCCTGTAAATGCCTTTTACTTATGGGTGTACTTAGATCATCTAAGTACACTTATGGGTGTACTTAGATCATCAATTTCTTAGCCTTGATTAAAAAAAAAAAGTTCTACAAGATTAGAAGAAAGTTTAAAAATGAAAAAAGATATGATATGCAATAAAAAAACAATCCTAATCTGATCTGTTAAGACAAGTTATTAATGTCCTTCAAGTGTAAGAAAAGACATTGACCCTAAATATAACAATTTCCTACAAAAGTTAAACCTAAAACTCCAAAGAATCTAAATCTTTTTAATCAATAAATATTAGTCTACTTGCCAAATAGAAAGTTAACTAAACTTTAGTATATAAACTTATTTTAAAATTTTACATAGAAGGATGATGAAACAGTAAGCGTATAATTCTGCTATAAATCAGTTGAAGCAAAAACCAGTTGCAAGGAAGCTTGGGAGAGAGTCCAGATAACCATACTTATCCCTAGGGCATGTAAAGAGAGAAGTGGAAGGAGATAACAAACAGATAAAAATGTAAAAATCTTCAAGGTTTGTTTGCTTTCTTTTTTTTAAATAATAAACACTTTTCACTACCAAGAACAGTGAAGCCTTCATATTTGAATTCATGCATCACAGTCATAGATATCATCCTTGTTGAAATGGAAATGGCATAGAATAAAGAAGAGTAAAGAAGCAGTCGTAACATGCCAATTATACAAAGAGGATGTCTGTGCAATTTTTAAAATATTAAAGAATTGATTCTGAAAATACCTTCCATATCCGAAGTATGGGGCAGTTAGATGACAGAATGGACAGAGTGCCAGGTCTGGAGTCAGGAAGACCTGAGTTCAAATGAGGCCTCAGACATTTACCTGTATGAAGTGATGGCTAGTAAAGCTAGAAAAACCAGAAAAATAATATACACAACAACTACAATGATAAAAAGAGAAAGAACAACAGGAGAAAAGAATACTGAGCACTGTGTCATTATGTATAGCCTCAGAGAAAAGGTAAGAAAATTGACCCACTTCCCTTCTTTGCTGAAGCAGGGATTATGGGTGTGGAATATTGCATATGTTGTCAATATATATATATATATATATATATATATATATATATATGTGTGTGTGTGTATATATACATGTATACATATGTGTTTGTATATATATATATGTATATATATATATAGGCTCTCTGACTGGAATCTGGGGAGCAATGTATGTAGAAATAAAATGATAGGAAACCAATAATTTTAGTACAGTAATATCAAAAATAAAAATACATGTGTACATACACATGTGAGTATATTTGATATGCATATCATAGGTTTATAATTTTTAAAAAGAGGGGACTAAATTTTGTCTTGTAAAATACAAAGAAGTCATATAAAGATTATCATGGAAAATCGTACTTAATGCTTCAAAATGATTCAAGGAAATATAAGAGTTTGATACTATACTTGACAATATCCCTTAGTGTGAATTCTTTAGTGGAAATAAAAGCCAAAAGTGTAATAAATTGACAAAAGAATCTTTTAAAATATAGGATGATAGAATGCTATTAATCATATTCAAAGAACACAGGCAACACAAAAGGATTTCCATGATATCCAAAACACACATGAAATGAAAATCAGAAAGAATGTCATTCTTCCTTGACAGAATAAGAAAATGCATCAACTGGAAAGCAATCAGTTCTCTCCATATTATAAATCTTTGAGCATTGCAAGTGTTCTAATTCAAGAACTTTACATTTTAGCATGCTTAGCACAATTGCAACAGGCCAAGCTGGGTCCAAATCCTCAGACATATGTTAGCTGTGTGATACTGAGAAATCTACTTGACTTCTTAGAACATCAGTCTCCTCAACTGTACGATTTGAATAATAATAGCCTCTATTTCACAGGGTTGTTTAGAGGACTCCATTAGATAGTATAAATAAAGTGTTTTTTTTCAAATCTTAGAGCACTATATAAATTATTCCTATTCTTCTTGTTCATACAGATTGTCTAAATTTTAATGGAGTTCACCAACATTATTTTTGTTGACATTTTGGGCATTATTTTGTTATTATTAATGATAATAATGGTCTTTTGGTGGTGTGGTAGAAGTATCTGTTTTATGCAGGCCACATTGGTAGAGGTTGTCCTTGGTTCTTGTTTAGCCCAGGGAGGAGGGCTTGAAACATTAGCTGTTTCTTTTCCCCATGAGTCATTGAAGGTGCAGCCTACGGGAAGCTGGTCCTGGGATCATTTTAGAGAGCTCCTGCTGCTAGATTATCTGATTTAGGTTATTAATGGCCATGGTGGATATGGAGGTGGAGGAGGGTAGCATTTTGTCTGAGTTAGTATCCTTTTTAACATTAGGAATTTTATCCTTTGTTATTAACGCATTCACTTGTATTGCATTTTTATATTCTCTCTTTTTACATTCTCTTTACGAGCCTAAATCACTGGACTGGCCTGATTTAGGGCTGGCCCGAAAGAAGAGGTGAAGGTTGTTTAAGAATTGAATTATAAATGTGTGAGTGATCTCCAACTACAGTGGCATATGGACAACCTTTTTTCAGCATAAAATTTGAACTCCTATAGTCTTAGAGAAAACATATTCAGGTTGGATATGCTTTTTTATTTATTTATAAGGATTTCAGTTTGAAAAGTATTAAAAGTAATAAATAGCATTTTTGTGAAGAACACAATCCCCTAATTTTATTATGCCCAAAGGCATCAAAGACTCTGAAAAATAATTGTTTTTATTCCATTCATCCATGCAATGCCCAACATTTGAAATCTAATTCCATCGAACTTCAAGCACTGTCTCTGAAGCTCCTGGTTATTGACAACTACCTGCACATTTCTCAATTTCCTAAATCAGAGTTTGAGAAAGTATACCAGGAGGCAAAGTTTGATTTGCTTCTCACAATTCATTTTTTCATGTCCTCAAGATTTCATCTGCTTAACAAATCACAAATTCATTAGCATTCTTATAGCTCAACAAGACAAGGCATACATTTGTTGTCACTGACTCAAGTGCCTTCTTTACTTCATGTAAATCACGTTCAAGCATTTGCAAAACATCCCTTCATCTGAAGATGCTACCATTGGGCAGACACCCAAAGCAAATACAGAAGAAGGAACGAAAGGTGGCAAACAGAATCTTTCTTGCACTGACACTAGTGTTTGATTGGTATCTGGGAAATAAGTAAATGTTTCATTTAAAATGGTAGATGAGTTTTTTCTGCCTTGGTTCTGCTAAACACACACACAAACACATATGATGTATGTTACCTCTATGTTTTCTTACTACCTTAAGGGAAAAGAAAAAAAATCCTAAAATATATACATAGTCCTTGTCCTTTTTGAGTCTTCTTCTCATATCCATAACTATGGCAAGATGATTGGGCTTTCCCAATGCATCGACATTTAGAGGATACATAATTTTAACATATATATTCCTTCAGCAATATAAAAACATATGAGGATAGCATCTCCTTCACAAGAATAGTTATTTAAAATAGGAATATACTAGCTACTCTCATAAATAATTTCATCTCCTACTAAATTGAATTTATTTTAATTGCTTATATTCTTTTCACATTGTAAAATACTGGTTGCTTCCTGTTACTTGTCCAAGGAACTAAATTATTATTTATGATTTGGTAATATTTCAATTGAGTAATACTGAATAACATTATTGTTGTTGTTGTTTTTAATAATAGATAGCATTTATATAGTTCTTTGAAGATTACAAAACACTTTAAAATATTATCTCATTTAAAACCATGGGATTTTGATGATATTGTTATTCTCATTTCTCATCCCCAGGTGAGAAAATTGAGGCTGAGAGAGGTCAAAAAACTTGTAGAGGGTCACGCAGCCAGTCAGTGACTGAAGCCTGATTTGAACTCAGATCTTCTTGACTTCAGGTTCAGAACTCCATCTGCTGTATCACCTTGCTGCCTAATTAGTATGGAAACTAGCTAGTGAGGATGAGAGAGAAAGAAAAAGAGAGAGAGAGAGAGAGAGAGAGAGAGAGTGTGTGTGTGTGTGTGTGTGTGTGTATGTGTGTATCTGGGGGGGTGAATTGGGGTGGGCATGGGTGTAAAGTATACAAATGTGTAAATGGGACAGAACTATGGCTTGGCATACAAGGGGTAAATAAAAGGGAGGAAGTAACTAGTCTGAGTTCTTACAGCACTGTAGAGTTCTTATATCAAAATAGCCCTCTATTATATTTACATGCCACAATTTACTCTATTATGCTTTGAGAAATAAGAAAATAGATGATTTCAAAGATATTTAAAAAGATTTATATGAACTGATACAGAGTGAAGTAAAAAGAATCAGAAGAATAATTTATACTATAATATTAATATTATAAAAAAGAAAAATTTTGATGATTTTTATAAACTCATTAAGAATAAAATAAGCAGGACTAGAACAATTGATCCAACAGCAACAATATTGTAAAAATATATAGTTTTGAAAACTATAATCAATACACAGGCCATTCATGATTCCAGAGACCTTTTGATGAAACTGACTATCTATTACTGAGACATGACAGACTTAGGGGATAGAATACACACATGCACACACATACACACACACAGACACTCAGGGAATTTGTTTTGCTTGATTACTCATGTTTGTTACAAGAAATGTATTTTTTTTTCAATGGGTTGGAGAGGTAGGAGGGATACAAAATAAATTTCTTGGGGGGAGTTGTTTGGTTTTTAATAGAGAGATGGGGAGGATATATTACAAGTATGAAATGTTGCATGTACTTTTAGATAAGGTCACTGTGTCATTAGTTTTACTTAAATGTTTTGCTTTGTTGTAAGAGACCTTTCAGGAAGTGGAATAATCTGCAAAAGTTTGTACTGTAAACAAAATATGGCACTAATTTTTTTAAAAAATAAATATTAAGTAAAAAAACAAAACTAGAAAATAACATTTCAGAATTAAGAGGTAGTGTAGACTTCTTGGGGTTGAGTGAAGATAGTGGAGTAAAGAAGGACTCAGCTAAGCTCTCCCAACATTACCCTCAAAAATAACTTTAAAATAATGCCTCAAATTTAATTCTAAAAATCTAATGGTGTGTCAGAGGAAACAAAAGGTAACAGTTAGTCATTCCAGCCTGCCAATTTTAGGAACTCAGAAAGAGAAATCTGTGATGGCAGTAGAGGCAGAATCTACTATGCTTCAGTTGAACTAAAAAAGGCAGGCATAGCAGTCATGATCTTGGACAAAGCAAAAACAAAAACTGGCCTAATTATAAAGGATAAGCAGAAGACTTACAACTTGCTAAAAAAGAACCATAGACAATGAAGCAAAAGCAATGTAAAACATATATGCAGCAAATGGCATGCTATCAAAATTCTTAGAAGAAAAGTTAAATGAATTTCAGAAGGAAATAGCCTATAAGAGGTAGATAAATCTAACCATATGTATTGATAATGGAATTTGGAGATGCCCCTGTATTGGCTTGGTTTTTGGGTTGAGTGTTAAAACCCAGAGCTTGTGAATCCCACTTGTGGGATGGACTTGTTGACATGAAGGGAGAGGGCTGAACTGGGAGGAGTCATGAATTGGGACAGAGGCCTAAGCCCTAGAGAAGGTCAGAAGGACTTTGGGAGAGCAGTATCCAGTATAGTGGAGCCTGAATTGCTGAGAGAAAGACTGCTGAGAGCCCATTGGAGCTGCTCAGGACTTTAGTGAACTGCCACCCAGAATTGCCAAAAACTAAGGAGGCATGGCTGTGATGCTGGTATTTTGTCTGTCTGTTTTGATGTTGTTTTGCCAGATTCACCTGATGGTGAAGGACAGTGCTGCTGTTGTAGAGGTCCTGGAACCTGGATGTTGGTTCAGAAGCCCTGAAGGAGGATTTTCTTGTGGTACCTGCACAGAAATCCTGGAAGAGGGCCTTGCTGATGTTTTCAGGGGTTCTGGGACTGTTCTACAGGCAGAGAGTGACTTGATGAGGACACAGGCTACTGCTTTGTTTGAGCCTTGTCTCCCCAGGAACTGAGATTGCTGAGGGCGTGCCTCTAGTGGAGATGAAAGAAGGCCCTTTCCTTGGGTATTCAATGCTGAGCTTAACCTTGTAACTTATGGGTGGATGGCCTTTTGTGCTCTCCTGTCCCTTTTGAGATTCAGGGGTGGGAAGCCTTTGAGTTTTTTTTGTGTTCTGTGATTGACCAAATGAACATACTTTGTTTATGGTTGGAGACTAATCTCCATTTGAGAAAAGACTTTTGACTGACTAAATGAATGTACTGTCTAGGGGTGGAGTAGTACCTGGATTCTATTGAGAACTTACTGGTAAAGGAACAAGATACACTGTATTTTGACTTTCTCTGTTCTGTGAATGTTTGCTGAATAAATGGGGTTTACTGCTAATAATCCAAACCTTGGAAGTTGCCTTTACTTGGCATTACACCATAAAAGTAAATAAGAAAGATATCCAGGGGATGAATAGAATCTCAGAAAAGTTAGCTATGATAGAATGCTGGAGAAAACTGAATGGGAATAGAAAGGAATATACCTTTTTTTTCAGCTGTACATGACACCTTCACAACCTTGTGTTAGGGCATAAAAACCTAACAACCAAATGAAGAAAAGCAAAAATATCAAGTGCACCCATTTCAAACCATAATACAATAAAAATAACTTTTAATAAAGGGCTGTGGAAGCATAGATTAAGACTAATTAGGAACTGAGTAATCTAATCCTAAAGAATGAATGGGCAAAAAAAGATTACAGAAACAATCAATAATTTTATAAAGAAAATTACAACAATGAAACAACATTCCAAAATTTGTGTGATACAGCCAAAGCATTGCTTTCATGAAAACACACACACACACATACACACAAATATGTATCTATATATACATAAACATACACATCTCTCTCTCTGTCTCTCTCGCTCTCTGTCTCTCCTTCTCTCTCTCTCTCTCTCTCTCTCTCTCTCTTTCTCTCTCTCTCTCTCTCTCTCTATATATATATATATACACATACATACATCAATAAAAGAGAGAAAGGACAGATCAATGAATTGGGGACAGATCAATGGGCAGGTAACTAAAAAAATGGAAGAAGAATAAAATTTAAAATCTACTAATCTATATCAAAATGGAAATCCTGAAAATTAGAAGAGATATTAACAAAATTGAAAGCAAGAAAACCATTGAAATAATATATAAAATTAGGAGCTGGTTTTATGAAAAATTTACAAATACATATGAACTGCCCAGATTACCAAAAGAGGAATAGAAATAGAATGCTTAAATAACCCTATCTTAGAAAAAAGAAATTGAACAAGCCTTCAATGGCCTCACTAAGAAAAAAATCCCCAGGACCATATGAATTCACAGGTGAATTCTACCAAACATTTAAGGAACCATTAATTCTAATACTTTATAAACTACTTGAAAAAAAAAAAAGGTAAAAAAAAGGAGTCCTACCAAATTCCTTTTATGGTGCAAATATGGTTTTGACACTTAAACCAGAAAGAGTAAAAACAGAGAAAGAAAACTATAGCCCAAGTTACTAAATTAATATCAATGCAGAAATTGGAAAAGAAATATTAGCAAGGAAATGATAGAAACATATCAAAAAGATCATACACTATGACCAGGTAGGATTTATAACAGGTATTCAGGGTTATTTCAGTATTAGGAAAGCTATCAGCATGATTGACCATACCTATAAAAATAACAACAAAAATCACTGGTTATATTAACAGATGCAGAAAAGACTTTTGACAGAATACAATATCCATTCTTATTAAAAATTCCAGACTACTTAGCAAAATTGAGCATAGTATTCCAGGGGAAAATATGGTCATTCAGTGAGGTGGAGGACTTTCAAACATTCTTGCTAAAAAGACCAGAACTGAAAAGAAAGTTTGACACTCCAACATAAGAAGCATGAGAAGGTAAACATGGAAAAGAAATCATAAGGAACTTATCAAAGTTGAACTATATACATGCCAACATGGAAAAGGGATAATTGTAACTTATGAAACTTTCCTCAGTATGAGGATAGGTGAAGGGAATACAAATGTATATATATACATACACATATGTCTATATAGGAGGGTTTATATATGTGTATAAACACATATCTGAATATGTGTATATATGAGTACATAGAGAGCACAAGATCAATTGAATAGGAAGGGAGAATACTCTAAAAGGTGAAATTCTTTGGTGGGAGAGGATTAAAATGAGAGGAGACAGGGAGAGAAAGAATGGGGTTAATCATCTCATAGAAGAGGCAAAGGATAATTGTTACAATGGAGCAGAAGAACAGGAAGGCAAAAGAGAAAGGGTCAACCTTACTCTCATTGAACTTGGCTTAGGGAAGGAATGACATAAACTCTAAACTGGGTATCTTGCCACACAGGAGAGTAGGGGGGATGAGGATGAGAGGTGGGATGATGGAGGGGAGG
>CM053591.1:81502905-81547436 GCA_028646515.1 Pseudochirops corinnae
CAGAGGGGCGAGGGAGAGGACATAGGAGAGAGCAGATTGGGGGAGGGGTTATACAGTGGCATGACTGTTTTGAGGTGTTGGGTAGGGGAAAGATGGGGAGAAAATTTGTAACTCAAAATCTCGTGGAAATGAATGATGTAAACAAGAAATAAATAAATTAATTTAAAAAAAATGCCAGACAGCATAGGAATAAATGAAAGTTTCCTTAAAATGATAAGTAGTATATATCAAAAACTATCACAAGCATTATCTGTAATGAGGATAAGCCAAAAGCCTTCCCAATAAGATAAGGGATGGCACAAGGATGCCTATTATCACCACTATTATTCAGTATTGTACCAGAAATGTTAGCTCTAGTAAGTAAAAAGAAAAGAAAAAGAAATTGAAGGAATTAGAATAGGCAATGAGGAAACAAAATTGTCACTGTTTGCTGATGATATAATGGTATAAAGAGTCTTAGAATATTAACTAAAACTAGTTGAAAGAGCTAACAATGTCAGCAAAGTTGAAGGACATAAAAAAAAACCCCTGTATATATCATCAGTATTTATATATACTACCAAAAATAATGTAGTAAGAAGAGACTGAAAGAGAAATTCCATCTTTAAAAGCTGCAAACAACACAAAAGACTTGGAAGTCTATCTGCCAAGACAAACCCAGGAATTATATAAAGACAATTACAAAACACTTTTCACACAAATAAAGACAGATCTAAACAATTAAAGAAATAACAACTGCTCATTGTTAGACTGAACCAATATGACAAAAATGACAATTCTATCTATATTAATTTACTTACTCAGTGCCATAACAATCAAACTACCAAAGAATTAATTTATAGAGCTAGAAGATATGGTAACTAAATTCATCTGAAAGAACAGAGGGCCAAAATTACCACAGGAACCAATGAAAGTGTTAAGGAAGGAGCCTAGCAGTTCCATATTTCAAACTATATTACAAAGTAGTAATCAACAAAACAACCTAGTACTGGCTAAGTAAGAGAGTGATATATCAGTGGAATAGGTTATGTACATGATATACACTAGTAAAAGACTATAATAATCTAGTATTTAGTAAGCCCAAAGATGTACCCTTTGGGGGTAGGAACTCAACATTTTAAAAATAGATAACTTTGATTACATAAAATTTTTAAAAAGTCACACAAATGAAACCTATGCAACCCAAATTATGAAGTATACCACCAAAAAAATCAGAAAAAAGGAAAGCAGAAAACTGGGGGAATTTTTTTGCAACAAGTATCTCTTATAAAGGCCTCATTTCTCAAATATATAGAGAACCAAGTCAAATTTATAAAAAAAATACAAGTAATTCTCCAGTTGATAAATGGTCAAAGGATATGAACAGGCAGTTTTCAGACAAAGAAATCAAAGTTATCCATAGTCATATGAAAAAATTCTCTAAATAACTATTGATTGGAGAAATGCAAATTAAAACAACTCTGAGGTACCACCTCACACCTATCAGGTTGGCTAAGATGAAAAAAAGGAAAATGTTGGATGGTGGAAAGGATGTGGAAAAATTGGGACACTAATGCACCGTTGGTGGAGTTGTGAACTGATCCAAGCTTTCTGGAAAGCAGTGTGGAACTATGCCCAAAGAGTTATAAAACTATGCATACCCTTTGATCTGGCAATACCACTACTAGGTCTATATTCCAAAGACATTTTTTAAAAAAAGAGAAAAGGACTGATTTGTGCAAAAATATTTATAGCAACTCTTTTTGTGGTGGCTAAAAATTGGAAATCAAAGGGATGCCTATCAATTAAGAAATGACTAAACAAGCTATGGCATATGATTGTAATGGAATATCATTGTGATATAAGAAATGACAAGTAGGATGATTTCAGAAAAACCTGGAAAGACTTACATGAACTAATGCTCAGTGAAGTGAACAGAACCAGGAGACCATTGTGCACAGTAACAGTGATATTGTTTGTTGAAGAACTGTGAATGACTTAACTATTCTCAACAATACAATGATCCAAAAACCAGGAGGAGGATCTTGTGATTTCAAGGCCACATATGGCCCTCTAAGTCCTCAAGTGTGGCCCTTCAACTAAATCCAAACTTCAAAGAACAAATCTCCTTAATAAAAGGATTTCTTCTGTAAAATTTGGGACTCAGTCAAAAGGCCACACCCAAGGACCAAGAATGCCACATGTGACCTTGAGGCTGCAGGTTCGCCACCCCTGTCCTAAACAATCCCAAAGGACTCATGATCAAGCATACTATCTGCCTCCAGATAAAGAACTGATATTGTTTAGATACAGATTGAAGGATGCTATTTTTCACTTTCTTTTTTTCTTTTATTTGAGTTTTCTTGTACAAAATGATTAATATGTAAGTATTTTACATAATTGCAGTTGTATGAACTATATCTGACTGCTTACCATCTCAGGGGATAGGAAAGAGGAAAGGAAAGATAGATTTTGGAACTCAAAAATTTAAATAAAAATGTAAAGAATTTCCTAACAAGGACTCAACATTTAACAAAAATTGCTGGGAAAACTGGAAAGCAGTTTGGCAGAAACTAGGCATAGAACAAAATCTCATATGATATATCAAGATAAAGTCAAAATGGACAAATTATTTAAACATAAAGGATGCTATCAAAAGTTAAATAGGGAACATAGAAGAATGTATCTGCCAGATTTATGGAAGATGGAAGAGTTTGTGACCAAACAAGAGATAGAGGGGATTGCAAGAAGTAAAATAAATAATTTTGATTACATGAAATTAAAAAGCTTTTGATCTAAAACAAAACTACATGCAGCCAAAATCAAAAGGAAAACAGGAAACTGGGAAAAAATTGCAGCAAGTTTCTTGGATAGAGGCCTTATTTTTCAAATGTGTAGGAAATTGAGTCAAATTTATAAAAATAAGAGCCATTCCCCAGTTGATAAATAGTCAAAGTAATGTGATAATAGTTTTCAGAAGACAAAATCAAAGTTATCAATAGTCACATTAAAATTCTCTAAATCACTACCAGTTAGAGAAATGCAAATTGAAACATTAGAGATACTACCTCACACCCATCAGATTGACTAACATAACAGAAAAGAAAAATTATAAATGCTAGAAGAGATGTGGGGAAAAAATTGGACATTAAGGCACTGTCAGTTTAGTTGTAAACTAGTATGATCATTCTGAAGAATAATTTGAAACTATGCCCGAAGTGCTACAAAACTGTACATACTCTTTGACCCAGCAAAACCACTGTTAGGTCTGTATCCCATAGCAGTCAAAGAAAATGGAAAAAGTCCTGTTTTCACAAAAATTTATAACAGTTCTTTTTGTGATGGCAAAGAATTGGAAATTGAAGTGATGCTGTTCAATTGGGGAATGGCTGAACAAGTTGTGCTAGATGATTGTGATGGGCTATTAGAAATGATGAGTAGGATGATTTCAGAAAAAGCTGAAAAGACTTATATGAGTTCATGCAAAGTAAAGTTAGCAGAACCAGAAAAATATTGTGCACAGTAACAACAATGTTTTAAGCTACTCTGATTAAAACTATCATCCAAGATAATTCCAAAGAACTCATTATGAAAAATGCTGTATACCTCCAGAGAGAGAACTGATGAACTCTGAATGCAGAGTAAAGCATATTTTTAGAAACTTTATTTTTATTGTTTTAATTTGTTTGTATTTTCTTTTGTAACTTGGCTAATGTGGAAATGTTTTATATGATCTCACAGGTACAACTGAAATCAAACTGCTTGCCTTCTCAAGGAGCAAGAGAGACAAAAGGAAGGAGAGAATTTGAAACTTAAAATTTAAAAAAGGATTGTTGAAAATTTTCACATGTAATTTAAAAATATTAATGCAATAAATAAAAATAATTTTTAAAAAGAGGTACTGTAGGTTAATGTTGTGATTCATCTCCTGGTAGTTAATAAGCAATAAAATAATGGACATACTCGAATGCCCTTTTTTACTAAGAATCTTATTGATTAAAAGATAATAAACCCCAATTTTCCATAGTCTTTGAGTCATACTTTGCTCCTGATGGACTTAGAAAGGATATTCGGGTCAATTGTGGTGTGTATAATGGCATATAAGCATTAACATGATCTTTCATGCCTCACTTACAAGGAGCACTTTAGAAAATGGATAGAATCGGGTTTAACAGACATAAAAGTCAAATCTACACTATCCATATTATAGTTATCCATATTATAGCAATAATAATAATAGCTCATACTTTATAGCAGTCCTGTGATACAGTAGTAAAAGTATTATTGTCCTCATTTTCTAGATGAGGAAACAGACACAGAGAGGAATTTGTCCAAGGTCACAAGGCTAGTAAGTGGTAAAAGTGGGACTTGAATTCCTATCTTGCAATTCAATATCTTTGGCTTTTTTCCCTGCAACATCCTTCTATTATTCAATTTTCTTAGTTATATTTAAATACATTTAGATATTTCCTCTACTTATGTAACTAGACCTATATCCAAATGTATCTGCATATGAAAAAAAGAAATCCACATCATTACCATGATATCATTTCAATGGATCTAGGATTCAAGCTCCCAGTAGAATGTGTTATTCCTTCATTGATCCCAGTCAAAATTCATTCAGATACTCTCATTCTGTATGATTCTCTTTTATAAAAATGTATATAAAATGCTGGAGTCCTTCCTTTGGTTTCTTTACTATTTCATGGGTACCAACACTATGCTTTGCCTATCCATTGATTATGCTTCATTCTTATCTGATGATCGCCTTTCCTCCTTTGATGGTTATACATGTCCTTGGTGACATCTTTACTACCACTTCTCAAGCACTAGTCAGTGTTGGCAGTGAGCTGCTACCTACTTATATTCATGCATCTTTCCAATGTAATTTGGGTCATCTACCATTGGTACTTTTCAGCAGCTCTGAGATCTGAGTTCAAATCCTGCCTGAGATACTTCTATTTCTTTGACCCTGGAAAAGTCCAATCAAATCTCTCAATCTCGATTTTCTCATCTGTAAAATGGTACTAATAATAGCACCAATCTCAGAGAGTTGTTGGGAAGATCAAACCTTAAAATGATGTGTAGTAGAGGGTGACTAGGTAGCACAGTAAATAGAGCATGGGCCCTGAAGTCAGGAGGACCTGAGTTCAAATCCGGTCTCAGACACTTAACATTTATTAGCCAAGAGACCTTGGTCAAGTCACTTAACCCCAATTGCCCTGCTCCTCCACCTCCAAAAAGCAAAAAAAAAAATTAAAATGATGTGTAGTCAGTCAAGGGATATTTGTTAATGGATTTTGACCTAGAGCAATGAAGGAAGAACATGTTCAGTTGAAATTTGAAATCCTAGATCCATTGAAGTGGTATTCTCATAAGGATGTGGACTTCTTTTTTCATATGCAGTTATGCTTAGCTTAAAAATGTTTAGATATATTTGGATATAGGGTCTGGTTTCATGCTATGGACTGAGCTAAGTGAATGCAAATATGCAAAAGAAAGACAGCCCACACCCTCAAGAAGTTTACATTCTAACAGGAAAGACAATATATAAGAAGAGGGAGGGAGGAAAAAGGTACCCAGCAGGGGACATGATGGAAAGTCCAGGACAGTTAGAGCCTCATGAGAAATGATAAAATTACTAGCCTGGGCTCCCTCCTTAAAAGGAGGTTTGGGGAAGAGTCCTCCACCCTTCAATCAGAGGAATGAGCCCCACAGAGGACACTTTGGTTACATGAAGTAGTGAGTTACGAGGTAAAAGTGATCTTCTGTGGCATAATGGAAAAATACAAAGGAGTGCAGCATGATGGGAAATGAAGAGATGGCTAACCGAGGCACCAGGCTATGGTAACATTAGTTGTTTATTATCATCATCATGATTATTATTATTTGTGGTTATGTAACACTATTGGAATCAGCCCATTAGAATAGTAGAAAGACGATTGACCAAACATGACACATCCTAATCTCTTCCTTCGGTCAATTTCTGAACATACCTTGGATATTTCTCTGCAAACACACATAACAATCTGAGGAGGATGTGTTCTACAGCCTTTTGTTTTCTTTGTTGGGGAATCTAAGACAATGTACTTTGAATTAATGTTGATCTCACAGAGAAGAGCCTGTAGTATTCCAAGACTCAATTCAACCAATGAAATGTCATCTACAATCAAGAATATTTATAGAATATGTACATTAATAGAGATCCCCTAGGCCTTTCTACACATGAAAGCAGGCATGAACCTAGAAGAATCTTGTACAATTATGTACCTGGGTGTCTATAAATAGCAGACCTACCTATATATGGGAAGTCTGGGTCCTTGCAAAGAACTTTTAATTGGGGAAAAATCCAAAAATCGCAATGAAAGTATCATACCATATCATTGTTTACTCAGAGAAGAAAAGAAGGTATTAAAGAAGGCAATTAGGGGTGATGGGGAAAGTCAACTCCCACACTGAGACAGCTTCTAACACCACACTGCCTTCTCCGATCCCGGGAGAGGTATACAGAAATGGGAATACAGATCAATGTTCTGAAAGGCACCTGGGGGTGACTTAAAGGAACTGCAAATTTTTAACTTGGGAGGAGTTTAGAAGAGTAATCAGAGGAATCTGATCAACTTGATAAGGAAAGGGATAAGCCAATTGATGGGAATATTGATTATGCCCCCTGGCTCTCTTCATGGTGGGATTATTTCACATCTCCATGGATTGATTGAATAGGTAGTAAGGAGCAGGACAAACCAATTCACACCTCATTGAAGATTGATTAAGTCTCAGCAGGTGATATGGTTTGATTGGCTCAGGTTACTGCAATTCAGAGCTACCCTCTTTTACTGAGTTTATGAAACAAATTCAGAGAAGTCTGAGCACAAGCTGGATAACAGAGAGCTGAGCATGTAATTTGGTCCCTGTGGGAAGAAGCCTGGATATTTATTTACAGAGGTACACCTCCCCCAGAGCACCTGTATACCATTATAGTCACTTCTACCACCAGCAAAGGCAATAAGGGTCAGCCAGTCTGAGAAACAGCAGCACTTGGGGAGAGTCGAAAATATCAAAAGGCCCTTGAGTCCCTAGACCCAGTTTGGGAAAGCAATGGCATAACCTCCCAGTTGCAAGTTTATTTCCCGTTACTCACCTTCACAGAATCTATGTTTTAGCCAAACTAGTCTACTTGTTGTTTCCTGAACTCAGCATTTTTCGCTCACCTATGGGCCTTTGCATGCTTAGAATGCATTACCTTCTCACCAATATTTAACAGGATCCCTATCTTCCTTCAAGGCTCAGCTCATAAAATCAATTTTTTTCTGTCCTCCTACTTCTTACTGCTTCCTCCCTTCTCAAATTATAAGGCATATCTTCATGTATCAAGATCATCTACTGTTCTTTTAAATTGTGAGGTTTTTAAAATATTTCTCGGTGTCTAGCATAGTGCTTTGAACATAGTAGGCATCTAATAAGCGCATGTTGGATTGAATTGAATTTACCACCATCTATTTACATCTTTGCATCTATCCATTGCCCCTTGAGTGATCTGATATATTGATTTTTGGAGATTTATAATCATTTAGCATCATAGGAAGAATGTTGTTATTGAAGATATGTGTTTATGATTCAGGGAGAAGTTTGAGGTCAATGAAAATGCTATGTCATTTTCCAGATGCAATCTGGTACACTCTTTCTCATGTTGAATTATAATTCCGGTCCATATGTACTATCACATATAGATCTATACATAGATATAAAATATATGTATATATGTGCATACGCATATATGTGTGTATGTATATATACTTATATCTATCTATAAATATTGCTGCTGGACCCACAGGGGCTGGGCACTGTGCCTACTCCCTGTCACCTTGTGAATCAAGGCCCTCTTTCTGTTCTAGATTGGTTTAGGTTTAGACCTGGGAAATCGTAATTTCTAACGAGACAGGGGTTGGACTTCCTTCTATCACACACTCTTTGGCTCATTATTTTCCTCACTCTATCAAGCGAAACAAAATTTTCTTAAGGTTTAAGTTTTGACTCATGCCTAGGAGATCTCCAAGGGGGAAGGAGAAGATCAGGAAGGTATTCAATGTATAATAGAAATCATGTATGCAGCATGTATTTATTCCCTACACTCAAAAGAACTACTAAACAGAAAACACTCACAGGCATACATTTAACAGAATCAAACTCTCTTGGCAAATTTTCTTAAACAGCTATGTAATGCAGCAGATAGAGTGCTAGGCTTGGAATCAGAAAGACCTGAATTTAAATCTGGCCTGAGACACTGGTTACGTGGCTCTAGGCAAGTCACTTAACCTCTGTTTTCCTTATCTGCAGACTGGAGAAAATACAATTTCACCTACTTCACAGGGTTGTTGTAAGGATCAAATGAGCTATTTGTAAAGTACTTAGCACATAGTGCTTAATAAATGCTTATTTAAAATTCATCTAAACATAAGGCAAATTCTGTCATACTGTTGGCCATATATTTTAAATTTAACCTTGGTGCTGGATTGTCACTCTCACAGTAGATGTCTTCTGGAAAGTCATTCCAGGGCTTGGGCTGGGATGGATTTGGGAGAACCTGTCTCTCCTTTGTCCTTCAAAGGAATTGACTGGAAAAAGACTTGATACTATCCACTCTAAAAGAGAAGAGGAGAAAAGAGAACTGGGGGTGGAGTCATTCCCTTTGTAAAGGTCCACTAAGTCTCAGTTCCTCTAGCTCAACATCTAAGGAGGGATTATTCAGTCATGACTGTCACTAACATGCCAGTCAGAAGTAGCTAAGGATTTCATCATCTCCAAGATATCTAAGCTCTGAGCTAGCTATGGTCAGCCAGAAGAAGGAAGCACAATTCTGTGCATGTTCAATAAGATGGCCCCATCACATACAAATGAAACAGCTCTTTCATGGTCTGGACCTACAGTCTAATGTATCTATCATTCCACTGACGTGGACATATCTTCAAACAATGCTGTCAAAAGTGCATCACAGTTTGTTTACCCAATACGTTAGGGCTTGCTTTGTGTTCTCTTGATATTATGTGTATACTACAAGGATATACATGACAAACCTAACTATTTTGTTGGTCATATATCTTTCTGATGATATCCTTTACTCTAGTTTTATTCATAATCTGTCACTGGTAATATTTTACATATTCATGCACATCTCGAGTTCTACTTCATCCCTAAAGACTTTCCTAGCCCAGTAAAGTTCACAATGACATCTTCTCTAAACTCTAAGCACTTATTGTCTATACCACTAATTTGACTTTACTTACAGACATATTGTTTCTTGCAGTGCTGTCTTACATGGTAGAACTTTTATATGGTTAATGCAATTTTCATGATAGCCTCATATCCCCAAGTAGATATCAGTGGTCAAAGGCAAGGAGTATGTCACATGTTTGCGCTGCCCACATATTCACAAGGACTAGCGTAATATCTTACATATGGTAGGTGTTATATATAGATGAACCTATCTATGTTAGATTTTCATTGCCAAAAATAACATATCATGGCATATATATGTTTGTTATTCCTTAGTGTTTCTCTTCTCTCTCCATTTCCACTTACCCACTATCGCTGACTCATATACTTTAGCAGAAATATATAGAAGGAAAGAAGGAAGCTCATAAAATCAAAGAATTTAAATTTTGAGATTAGGAAAGGCTTTAGGCCATCATTAAAAAAAAAAATTAATCCAGTTCTCTCACTTTCCAGAATTGTCCATAACTATGTTGACCCAGACCTGTCACACAAGAGAGAAGTCATGTGCTCAATCTTGTACTTTGGTAATATCAATTTGCTGTCTGGATTGAGGATGGAAAGGATAGGGGAGAAACTTGAAGAAGGGAGCTCAATTAAGAAGTTGTTTCAATATTTTGCACAAGAGGCAATCAAGGTTTTACAACAGTAGTATAAATGAAGAAAGGGGAATGAATAGGAGAGATGTAGAATTAGAATTGACAAGATTTGGCAACTGATTAAACATCAGCCAAGGAATAGGTGCATTGGAGAGTAAAGGATGACTCTGAGGTTGCTAGTCTGAGTGAGTGGAAAGAAGCTGGCAGTCTTAGTAAAAATAGGGAAGTTATCCAACCATTCTGGAGAGCAATTTGGAACTATGCCCAAAGGGCTATAAAGCTGTGCATTCCCTTGGATCGAACGATACTATTACTGCATACAATCTGTATCCTGAAGAGATCATGAAAAATGGAAAAGGACCCACATGTACAAAAATATTTATAGCAGCTTTTTTTGTGGTGGCAAAGAATTTGGAATTAAGGGGATGCCCATCAATTGGGGAACAGCTGAACAAGTTGTGGTATATAATGTAATGGAATACTATCGTGCCATAAGAAATGATGAGCAAACGGATTTTCAGAAAAACCTGAAAAGACTTACATGAACTGATGCTGAGTGAAATGAGCAGAACCAGGAGAACATTATACATAGTAACAGCTACATTGTGGGATGATCAACCATGACAGACTTAGCTCTTCTTAGCAATGCAGTGACCTAAGACAATTCCAAAAGACTCATGATGAGAAAGAACTGTGGAGTCTGAATTCAGATCAAAGTATATTATTTTCTCTCTCATTTTATTGCTTTTTTCATGTTTTTCCCTTTTGTTCTCATTCTTCTTTCACAACATGACTAATATAGAAATGTTTAATATAATTGTACATGTATATCCTATATCATATTGCTTCCCATCTTGGGGAAAAGGACATGGAGGGAGAGGAGAGGGAAGGGAAAGGGGAGAAAAACAATTTGGAATTCAAAATCTCATAAAAGTGAATGTTGAAAACTATCTTTGCATGTAATTGGAAAAAATGCTATTAAGTGAGGAAAAGAAATAGTGAAATTGTAAGAGAGATGGGTTAAGGATTAAAGATAATTGCTTTTGATTTGGACATATTGAGATTGAGATACCTAAAGGACATTGAGTTGCATATGTCTAATGGGCATTTGATGATACTAGACTGGAGTTCAGATCTGGTAATCATTTATGCAGAGATGATCACTGAACCCTTTGAAACAAAGATGATCACAGAGGCACGATAGAGTAATGATTTGTTATAATAATTTACTTCAAAACTCAAGTGATCCATGATCAAATCAATTTGGATACTTGCTTCAGCAGTAAGGGACTGTAACCTCTCTATAACTTCTCATTCTATGTGACTTTTGTCCTCTCATAAATCCTCCCTAGAGAATTTATTCGTGATGTTATATATCTTTCCCTATTACTTTAAAATTCTTTTGACAACATTTGTGTATCTAGATTGTCCTTTCCCCCTTGTTATATCAACAGCCTAGTTCCTTTTCTGATTGTGCTATTCCTATATATCTTTTATCTCACTTCTTACTCTTTACTCATTGTTGGTAACAATCTATGGCCTGTTTATGTCTATCATTGCCCTTTCTGCTACCTGCAATTTTGATTCATTACAGATTTTGGTTTTCTAGTATATTTAGCCATTTTGCATCCGTAGGAAAATATTAATGCTAAAAGGTGGGGTTTTGTGTCAGGGAGCAGATTGTGATAGTGAAAAGTGCTATGCAATACCCCACATGCAATCCAGCTGGATATCTTATTATTGGAGTAAGTTTGATGTCTATCTGAAGTGTCTAAAGTCACACAGCTTGTTAATGGCACATCTGGGATCAGGATCCAGTTCCCCTGCCTTTCAGTCAATTACTCTTTCCATAACACCCTGTTGAAGAGAAAATGATAAATGTTGCCAGAAATTTTGCTGGGCACTTCAGCCACAGTTCTCGAATGACCTGTCACAGGAAAAAAAAAAAAAAGGTGCTAATGACCCTTGTGTCAAAACACAAAGGAATGCGATTACATTTGGGAAGTCTTCTTTGATCCATTGTCCCCACAAAAAATCTGGGAATTCCTGTATCTATCTTCCCTTCCTCCACAAAGACCTGCATAGGGAAGTTTCTCTTCCATGACAGTCTGCATACCTTTACTTTTACTCCATTTCTCAGAATCAGAATCACAAAATTCCAGAGCTGTAAAAAGGACATCAGCTTCCATCTAATTCAACATAAATCTGAAAAAACTACATATTCTGTTTATTTTTCACTCCTCCTCAAGGATCCCATTCACCATTCACTTTACTGTAGCTCCCAGCAAGTGTCACCAGACATCTTCTATAGACCCTCCTATCTGCAGTAATCTTCATCTTCCAGAAGATGGCATCAACCATTCTCTCTCCCAGGGAGTATGAAAAGGCCAGCAATAGCAGAAGGCTCCAGAGTCTTTGGCTGGAAAGCATATATTAATAGATCACAACACAAGTCCAGATAAGGGTGCTTCCATTTCATAAAAGCTTTGTTGTTCAGTCATTTTTTAGTCATGTCTGACTCTTTGGGACACCATTCGGGGTTTTCTTAAGTGAAGCATTTATTTCATTTTCATTTCTGTATTTTCAGTACCTAGCTGAGCATCTGATACCTACTAGGCACTTAATAAATACCTACTGATTGATTTTTGTTGTTCAGTCATGTCTGACTCTACATAACCCCATTTGGAGTTTTCCTGGCAGACATGTTGGACTGGTTTGCCATTTCCTTCTCCAGCTCATTTTATAGATGAGGAAAACGGAGACAAACATGGTTAAGTGACTTGCCCAGGGTCACTCAACTAGCAAGTGTCTGAGGCCAGATTTGAACTCAGAGAGATGAGTCTGCCTGACTCCTGACTCCAGGTCCAGCACTCTATCCACTGTGCCACCTAGTTGCCTTTACTTGTATTGTATTTCCCATGTCCATTTTTGTTGTTGTTATGTCATTTTAGTCATGTTTGACTCTTTGTGACCCCATTTAGTGGTTTTCTTGGCAAAGATACTAGAGTAGTTTGCCATTTCCTTCTCTGGTTCATTTTATAGATAAGGAACTGAGGTAAACATGGTTAAGTGACTTGTCCAAGGTCACACAACTAGTAAGTATCTAAGGCTGGATTTGAACACAAGTCTTCCTGCCTCCAGGCCTAGTGCTCTACCTACTGCACCACCTAGCTTTCCTTTACTATGCCAGAGTTAGCTCAGTGTTGGGGGGGGGACAGGTTTCAAAGTAAAGTATGGGAGAGAAGAGGTATTAGATTGACTACCAAAGTGAAAGTCTACAGAGTCATTGTGCTGACCTCATTGTATGCCTGTGAAACCTGGATAGTATACCAGCGCCATGTCACATGTATAGCTTCCATTTGAATTGTCTTAGGAAGATTCTGAAGATCACCTGGCAGGATAAGATACCAGACACTGATGTCCTTACTCAAACTAAACTGTCAAGTATTCAAACTCTGCTTCAGAGAGTACAACTCCTATGGGCCCACCATGTTGTTCGAATGCAAAATGTTCACTTGCCAAAAACACTATTTTATGGAGAACTCACACAGGCAAACATTCACATGGTGGTCAGAAGTGATACAAGGGTGCTCTCAAGGTCTCTCTTAAGAACTTTGGAAGTTATTGTGTGACATGGGGGACACTGGCACAGGACTGCCCAGTATAGCATACCCAACATCAGAGAAGGTACTGTGCTCTATGAGCAAAGCAGAATTGAAACAGTTCAAAGGAAATGCAAGATGCACAAATTTAGAGTATCTACCACAAATGTTCACACAGACTACTTGTGCCCAACCTCTGGTAGAGTATTCTGAGCTTGTATTTGTCTGATCAGCTGTAGTCAGACACATTGAAACTTGACTCTAGCATAGTGATATCATTTTGGTCCTCTTTGAGAAGAAAGGACAACAGCCAACTAACCAACCAAGACTCACAAAAAGGTCTCCACAGTATCTAGAAGAACTGATCACCCTCTGTGTACTACAAACAGGTCTCTTTCTTTCCTTTTATGTTGGCAGAATAGAGGAATAATAATAATGATAATAATAATAATAATAATAATGAGAGGAGCAAATCCATTTAATAGTGAACAAAGTTGAAAACTGACCCTAAATTCCTTCCTCTGGATTCCATTGAGAGTAGTGCCTACTTGATCCAGCACTTCCAGACTGAGAATATAGAGGCAGTATGAAAGGTAGATGCTACAGAATTTTATACATCAGAGCCTAGCGAGGAAACCGTTATACCTAGACGCAGTTGCTCATACTTGGAAATCCATGGTGGGTCCAGAGTGACAAATGGGTGTGATCCATGACATGCTATTTCTTTAAGTGTGGGCTAAAAGTATTTCTGTGTAACAGATAATGCATCATTGGCATATACATATTTACTTGCACTTGTTATTTGCAAGATATCATTCTAAATCCTGCTGGAGAGAGGAATATGAGTAAGATGCAGTGCCTTTCCTCTTGGAGCTTACTGCTTACCTAGTGAGATAAACTTTCACAGAAATGTTGGGACAAAGATATTTGCTGGTCAAGAAGTTCTAGTTTCCGCTGAATTTTCACTTGCTTTTGGCTCTGCTCTGATCAGTAACAGTGGGAGCTCTAAGCATGTGACTGGCATAGAAAATACTCTTAGGGTATTTAAAATGCAAAAGAGCAAGAGTAATAATTATCAGCTCTCATTTCCCTATGAGGGGAAATTCAAAGCGAGTTAAACATTAATTGAAGAAGCAGTTTTAAAAAGTTGCTGAGAAAAAATAAAAATATCAACTAGGAATGCAGAATGAAAGTTGATGCTATGTATAAAATCACTTGGTGAATTTCCAATGTATTTTTCATTATTTCATGAATAATGAATTTTATAAAAATAAATGTCATAAATATTTTAATATGAGGAAGATAAAATCATGTTAGAAAGGGGCATGGGTGTTCCCATCCTCAAAAGGAGTGGAGGGCGGAAGAAGGTGACCTCTAGGGACAGGCTGGTCAGGTGAATATTGTCCTAGCAGCTCCCTCCCCAGCAATCAACTCAGTAACTCCTTAGCATATCTCGAATGTTACTAAAAGAAGTCATCAATCAGTTTGTAAGTACTCAGAGAGCATACGATGCTATGAGGCAATCAAAATGGCTTTGTAAAGAACAAATCATGCTAGATGATTAATATCCTTTTCATGATAGAGTGACAGCCCACTAAAGGGGAAAAAAAAGAAGCAAGAGATGCAATCTATCCTGACTTGAGCAAGACTTTTTATTTTGGTTCCTACAAATGCTCTGATAAGCTGAAATCACAAGTCAATAAAATCTTAGATTTTTAAAGGGTTGTTCAAGTCCTACTCTGAGCAAGAACTCCTTCTACAAAATCCCCAATAAGCAGACAACTAGCTTTGGCTTAGAAATTTTTCCTGACTAGGAAATCTCTACCTCATCAGGCAATTCATTCCTTTTTTTTTTCTTGAAAAATTCAAATTACTAGGAGGTTTTTACTTATAGTGAACTTAAATTTATTTCTCTGTCAATTTCTCTCATTGACCTAGTTCTTCCTGCTGGAGCTGTAAGGAATAAGTATAATCATTCTTCTACATGACAGTCCTTCAGATACTTGAAGAAAGCTATCTTGACTCTCTCATCCAACATGATAGATGCTCCTCCTAGTTTTATATCATCTGCAAATCAGATAAGCATGTGACTTATGCCTTCATTCAAGTCTTTGCTAAAAATGATCAAACAGAACAGGACAAACAACAGATGCTCTTATCGCTCCACAAGAGACCTCTTTCCAAACATGCATCAACCCATTAATGAATACAATTTCCATATGTTTTTTCAAACAATTTCAAGTCCAACTAAATAAAAGATCATCTAACACACATCTCTTCATTTTGTCCATGAAAATAGCAAGAGGGTGTGTCAAATGTCTTGTCAAATCTGAGCAAGGCATTCTTTTTGACTTCTCTTTTTTTTAGTTTGACTTCTTGGATTTCAGTATCTGGTGAGAGAAAATGCTGTAAGCGGAGAGGCCTTCAGCCTTTTCCCCTCAGTGGCCCTGTGAAAATGAGCCTCAGCCCTTTTCCTGTCTCAGCATTTGGTGGTGTGTTTTGGTCAAAGAGATTAATCTATAGTCTCTGACCTTGTGAGTTTCAAAAGGTCAAGAAAACAATGTCTAGGAGCCTGGGAGTCTAGGAGTCAAGTGCCTACCTGGTTTTGAATGGAGCCCATCATCAGTATCTGGAGGACAAAAGGACCTTCAAAATCTAGTCCAGCAGTTCCTGAAACAAGGATTCATCCTATAAGGATATATAGCTTTTGCAAATTAACGTGGTGGGACTAGTGCTATGTAGAAACTGTGTGAAGGCTGAGCTTAAATCCCCGGAGTCCAAACTGGGACAGGTGAGAGTATGTGTCTGAGTTGCTAAGATGGAATTTGTACTTCTGATTTTGCTATCTACTTAAAGTAAATATCCCTTTATAAAACATAATATAAAATCTGGGCAAATATTTTCAGGATTATTCTTCTTTATTAGTATAGAAATCCTGAAAAAAATAATAGAAATAAGGTAAGTTTGAAATAACTGGTGATTTTTTGTGATCATCACTTCAATAAGTGCTCATTAACTCCTTCGATAAGACCTTCTAGCAAAATATGGAATAGAGTTTTTCCAGGAATCGAAGTCCAGCTCAGTGATCTATAGTTGGAATTCTCACCCCTTTCCAAACTCATGACATTCACCCTTCTTCAGGCCTGTGGCCCCTCTCCGGTTGACCATGATCTATTACTGTCAATTATTTAGCTATCACATTTTTTTTTCTTTCCAAGCCTGTTATATATTTTGTCTGACTGATCATGTAAACCACGGTCTCTCTTACTACCCCCTTCCTTTGATTCAAATCCCTGTTCTTATGCAACTGATTTCTGAACACAAATGCAAGATTTTACTTCACTTGCTTTACCAATTAAATTGTGGTTTCAGTAGCATGGAGACTCCCCTCTGACAATGTAAAGCAACGACATAGTAATGAGGCAAATCTCCTTATCTTCTGATGATCTATGTCCTCACATAAATTCCCCACAAGGGGTCCAGTATGCTCAGAGCATGCCTCTCAATCTCTTGACAATTAGTGGTTATCAAGAGAGTACCAATGGGTAACTAGCAAGGAGGTTCATTACTTCCCAAGGCATCTTATCTCATGTCTGGAGAACTCTAATTGTTAGGAAAGGTTTTATCTCTTCAAAGAGACCTAGGTAGCTATGACCTTGATCTGGTTTCAGCCTTCTTTTTTCTCCTGGTTTCATTTAAAATGAGAATATGAAAAATGGTACAATGCTATTCCTAGGGTAGTATGTCTATTTGGAGGTCATTAAGCAAAGGTGCCATTTAGAATGGAAATAGTAAAATTAGTGGTTGTACTTATTCAAACACTATATCTTAGCACTCCTTGCAGCCTTTTTTCTGCCATTCTCCCACTGCCATGCAGAATTGAAAGGAGGTTGTTCATAATTGAAAATCATGTTGTGTTTTTCTTTATTTCACTGGTTGCCATTGCCAAAGAAGGGCTCATCCACTGGTCAGTCAATTGGTGATGAGTTGCTCCATATTAGGTTCCCTGGAAAAGTGATGTAGAATGTTGCTTACGCCATAATCAAAGTTTTTTCCAGCATGACACGTCTTTCCAAAGTTCATCTTCAAGTGTCATAGTCAAGGAAGCCCCTTTAAAAAAATAAATTTTGTGGAGCAGCTTGGTGGCATAGTAAATAGAGTACTGGCCCTGGAGTCAAGAGGACCTGAGTTCAAATCCAGTCTCAGACACTTAACACTTACTAGCCGTGAGACCTTGGGCAAGTCACTTAACCCCAATTGCCCTACCTTCTCCCCTTCAAAAAGCAAATAAATAAATAAATAAATTTTGATTATAAATTTTAAATGATTAACAAACATTTCACCATGTAAAAAACGTTTGCATAAGAAACTGTGAGTCTGTTACACAGATTTTTTCCTAACAAAGACATAGTAATTTTAACAAGGTAATTAAAAAATTCATATATATATATGCATACACCTGTATATGTACATGTATGTGTATACACATACACATATATATTTTCCCCATCTGTGCATTTTTCATTTTCTTCTACAAGTTAAAAAAAATATTTCATTGATGTTATATTTACTTTTAAGTAATTGATTAATAAAGGCTAAAGAAACTCACAGTAAATTGAAGTAAATAAAAGCAAGTTGGTCAAACTATTGTGAGTCTTTCCTTTCTTTCAAGTACATGCTTTTAGTTTACACAATGTCTTAGATATTACTACTCAACAAGAAAATAAAACTTAAAAAAAGCCCAGGGAACTTTGCCAAATTCCTTATAAAAACCAGGAAATGCAATCTACAGCTTTCCCATAGTCATTTTGTCTAATAAAGTAAACTTGTAGTAAAAGATAATTTTATTATATATTTACTGCGTGCAGAACATTATACTAACCATTGTAAGAAATTAGATAATGGAGGTGTTCTACTCTCATGGAGTTGGCCAAAGGGTAACACAAACACATATGACAAAATATTATAGGGTAAATGTTTAGAAATTTACAAAACAAAGTCCTATATGAAGTCTATAACACTGGTCTCTTTGCTATTCCTCACGTAAGACCCTCCATCTCTCAACCATGAGTATTTTCAGTGGCCGGCCCCGAGGACCTGGAATTTTCATCCTCTTTCATCTCTTCTTCCTGGTTTCCCCAGCTCCCTTCAAGTCCCAATTAAACTCCACCATTTGCAAAATGCCCTTCCTGGTCCCTTTTAATGCTAGTGTTTTCCCTCTGTTGATGATCTCCACTTCATCCTGTATGTATCTTATCTCCACATAGTTGTTTCCCTCTTCGTTATCCCATTCAACTGAGTTTCTTGAGAACAGGAAAGGTCTTTTCCCTTTCATTGTATTCCTAGTGCTTTGCACATAGTAGGTACTGAATAAATGTTTATTGACTATCTTCAGCTCTTCATATTTTGTCTTCTATCATCTCTCCCACTGTCTTTGATAGCTCATATTTGAGTGATTAATTTATTATTATTAATTATTTAATTATCAACTCCATTATTTTTTATTATTATTAATGTATTTACAGTGGTTCAATGGTCATATCTTTATCTTTCAACATCCTAAGATGTAATTCCTCCAGGTCTGAAGATACGAAATTATTTAGATTAGAACAACTCCATTACTGTTTTCTCTAACCTATTCTGAGTTTCAGATCTCTCTTAGCCATATTTATTCTACCCTTACTTGTTGGAACATTAGACATAGAAGATGGAAGGAAAAATAACTCCTAAGTTATAGGAGACAACAGTGACACATGAGAGTTGAGAATATCAGAAAGGAAGAGTTGAGTGACAGTATCAAACTGGACAAGTCCCTTGCCTGATCTTATCCTGTAATCACCTACATCCATGCAGTCATACATGTGAACTAGATCTATAATATGCTTTCTCTTCATCTTCATCTATGATGATCTTCCCTTGATATTAAAACTAATGTCAGGTACCACCTTCTTCATGAAATCTTACATGATCCCCCAATTTAAAAGGGATTTCTCTTTGCTCAGATTTTCTTAGAGCTTTTTGCCTGGATCTATCTTTTGCTCCCACCACCATCTCTTTTGTATTAAGATGTTCAGTGTATATATTGTAATCAATCCCCAATTCCAGTAGAATATGGGGTTTTGATCCTATCTCTTTCTGTCTTAAAGGAGAACTTGTTCCATGAATCACTCCCTTTCTCTCACTCTTTTTCCACATGTTCAATGTTTCTATTCTAAAAACAAAACAAAATGAACAAAAAAACCTTCCTTTCACTTTGACATTCAGTATTACTCTGCATCTCTCCTCTCATTAACCACTAAACTCCCAAGAGGATTCTCTACTTGCTTCCTCCACCTTGTCAATGTTTTACAACATGGTTTCTTATTCTACCACCCTATGTAGGTCACCACTGACTTGCTAATTGCTAAATCTAATGACTTTCCCTCAGTTTTTATCTTCTTTGATCTTTCATCAGCATTTGACGCTGATGACCAAAGCAAAAGCATCCTCTGAGGTTAGAGTAAAGGAGAAGAAAATGGGTGAAAATGTAGACAGGTTTAGAAGGTTAGAAGAGGGAAGATGAGGTAAAGCGTATATCCCCTCTACAGGTTTCAACAAAGCAGTGCAGTTCTCAAATGGCCATATCAGATCTATATGTAACTTGCCTTTGTGTCTGTGTATCTTCTCTTTCTAGCACATTTCACAGCAGTTGAATGGCATTTCTTCCTCAAAAGGTCAAGATTTAATGGTACTTTGGAAAAATTAAGGCTTTGGAGTCACAAGACTTTGTGTGAAATAATGTCTCTGATGCTTGTTGCCTGTGTGATTTAGGTCAACCTTCCTTGGTTTCATCTCAGTTTCCTCCTCTTTTAAGCAAGTGGATTATGCAAGATGGCATTCTGAGGTCCCTCACACTTGGACTTCTATGATTCCGTGAACTATTCTTTATGAAAATAACTTCCGTCTAATGAGTGCTCCACTGATTGAGCCTCTTCTTTCTCCTCTGCTTCATTCTTTTTCTTGCTAGCTTCTTAAAATTGACTTTGATTACTTATCTTGTTAAATATTTTTTCTTCTATTCTTCCTCTTGGACTATTCTACATTGTCTAAGAATTTGTTATTTTTTCTAATAAATCATAGCATAAACAGGTATTCCTCAAGTTCTTTCCTAGCTTCTTAGGCAAAGAGATTAGCAGGAAGACACACACTGTATAAGCTCCAAACCGTTAGTCAAACTTCTTTGGTTCTAATGTCTCCTAGGACACAAAGAGCTATGGTTAAAAATAAATAAATAAAATCAGAACATCTGAATTCAAACTCCACTTTGCCGGTTTCCTAATAACATGACATTGTCAAATCATCTTCAGGGATAGGGAACCTGTGGCCTTGAAGTCACACGTGACCCTCTAGGTACTCAAGTGTGGATTTTTGATGGAGTCCCGGTTTTACAGAACAAATCCTTTTATTAAGGAAATTTGCTCTGTGGAGTTTGGATTCAGTCAAAGAGACACACTTGAGGACCTAGAGGGTCACATGAGGCCTTGAGGCCACAGGTTTCCCACTCCTGATAGCCTCTAGTATCTTTGCAATGACAATAATAATAGTCTACCAACTACCTAACAAGATTGCAACATGGAAAGGTAGTGATATAGAAATGTAAGGTTTTATTAGTGACTGTTTTAAAGACTATAGATAACTCTTGTGTCCCATTACCTGTTAGCAGGTAGTGGGTAGCAATATAATATCACAGTCAGAGATTTTTCAGGATTTTTTTTATTATTCTTTGTACTTGTTTCTTTTAAAATAAGCTTACTATTTAATTTTAAACATTCTTTTCTTTTAAATTTTGAGTTCCAAATTCTCTTCCTCCATCCTCTCTCTTCCCCATTCTAAGAAGGCAAGAAATATAAAATCAATTATACATGTGAAATCAATCATGCAAAACATTTCCATATTAGACATATCACAATGAAGCAAGAAAAATAAAGTGAAAAATTATACTTCAATTTGTACTCTTTCTGAAGATGGAAAGCATTTTTTCATCGTAAGTCCTTTGGAATTGCCTTGAATCATTGTATTGACCAGAGGAGCTAAGTGTTTCACAGTTGTTCATCATTACAATATTGTTTTTACTCTGTACGATGATCTCTAGATTCTATTCACATAACTTCGCATCAGTTTACATAGGTCTTCCCATTTTTCTGAAACTATTACCCCCCCCCATCATTTCTTATAACACAATAGTACTCATCACAATAATATGCTACATTTTGTTCAGCCATTCCACAACTGATGAGCACAATCTCAATTTCCAATTGTGTGCCACCTCAAGAATTGCTATAGACATTTTTCTACATTTAGGTCCTTTTCCTTTTCCTTTGATCTCTTTGGAATACTGACCTAGTAGTAGTATTTCTGGGTCAAAGGGTATTTTGCATTTGTTTTGAAGGGAATGTTGGGACAGTTTTATAGCCATTTGGGTCTAGTTCCAAATTGTTCTCCAGAATGGTTGGGCCAATTCAGATTCACTAACAATTCATTAATGTACCTATTTCCCCTCATCCTCTCCAACATTTGTCATTTCTAAAAGGAGTGAAGTTGTACCTCAGAGTTGTTTTAATTTGTATTTCTCTATTCATTAGTGATTTAGAATGTTTTTTCATATGACTAGATATCATTTTAATTTCTTCTGAAAACTTTCTTGTCCATTTATCGGTTGGGGAATGGCTCTTATTTATTTATTTTTTTATAAATTTGATTTAGTTCTCTATATATAAGAGAGATAAGTTCTTTATCAGAGAAAATTGCTGTAAAAATTTGTATGACTTCATTATCTATGATGGTTGTTCAGTATTATCTATCTCTTCATAACCCCATGGACTATGCTATCCATGGTATTTTCTTGGCAAAGATACTGGAGTGGTTTGCTGTTTCCTTCTCCAGTGTATTAGAGGTTAAGTGACTAGCCCAAGGTCACACAGCTAATAATTGTCTGAGGCTGGATTTGAAATCAGGTCTTCCTAAAATCAGAATAAGTACTCTATCCACTGAGCCACCTAGTTGCCTCTTTTGTCTATAGTATTTTTTAGCGAAATATAATCTCCCTGATGATCTCTTTTAATTAGCAACATTTTTGCTTTTGCTTTGAGATCATCATTGCTACCCTGGCCTTCTTTTTTCTCTACAACTGAAGCACAACAGATTCTGCTCTGGCCCCTTATTTTCATTCCGTGTGTATGCCTTTCTATTTCAAGTGTTTTCCTTTTAAACAACATATTATTAGATTCTGGTTTCTAATCGATTATTCTACCCTTTTCCATTTTATGGGATGAATTCATAACCTTATTGTTATACCCTTAGGATTTCTCTTTCAATCTTTACCTTTTTATGCTTCTCTTCAGTCTTCTGTTTGAATCTCAGATTCTTTGGTCAATTCTGTTCTTTTCATCAGAAATGCATGAAGGATTTTTCCCTATGAAGGATTATACTGTTTTGCTAGGCAGATTACTCTTGGTTGGAATCCTAGCTCCTTTACCTTTTGGAATATTATATTCCAAGTCTTCTGACGCTTTAATGTGAAAGTTGCTAAATCTTATGTGATCCTGGCTGTGACTCCATGATATTTGAATCATTTCTTTATGGATGCTTGCATTATTTCCTCCTTAACCTGGGAGCTCTGGATTTTGGCTACAATATTCCTGTAAGTTTTCATTTGGGGATCTCTTTCAGGAGATGATTGACAGATCTCTTAACTTCTATTTTATCATCTGCATGTAAGATATCACGGGAGTTTTCTTTTATAAATTCTTGAAATATGATGTCTAGTTTCTTTCTTTAGTCATGACTTTCAGGCATTCCAATAAATTTAAAATTATCCCTCCTCAATCTATTTTCTGGGTAAGATGTTTTTCTGATGAGATATTTCACATTTTTTAATTTTTTCTCATTCTTTCAACTTTGTTTTATTGTTTCTCAATGTCTCTTGGAATCATGCTTCCACTTGCCCAATTCTAATTTTTAAGGAATTTTTCTTCAGTAAGCTTTTGGATCTCTTTTTTCATTTGTTCAATTCTGTTTCTTAGATTCTTTACTTCAGTGAATTTTTGGCCTCTTTTGCCATTAGGCCATTTATTTTTTTGGGGGGACGGGGGAAGGGAGTGTTTTCCTTCAGAATCTTTTGTGCCTTTTTTTAACCAAGTTGCTAATTTTGTTTTCATAATTTTCTTTCATCACTCTCATTTCCTTTCTCATTTTTTCCCCTCAACCATTCATCTCTTTTAAAAACTTTTCCAAGAATTCTTATTGGGATTGTAGCCAACTAGCATGTTTTTATGTGAGGCTTTGTTTGTAGCCATTTTCACATTACTGTCATCTTCTGAGTTTCTTTCTTGGTTTTCTCTGCCAGCATCCTAGCCTTTTACAGTCAAGTTCTTTTTTTGTTGTTTGCTTATTTTCCTAGCCTATCTCTTGATTCTGAAGTTTATTTTAAAGTTGGACTATTTAGGGTGAAGTTGGACCACTTTAGGGTGAAGAGCCACTGTCCCAAGATTCAAGTTTTTTCATGCTGCTATTTTCCAAGCTAGTTCTGAGGGTCCGCAAGTTTGGTGCTTCTGAGAGGTGTGGTAACTGTTCTTTGTGTCAGTGCCCTAGTCTTTACCGAAGAAAGGCCCATATTCTCCTGTAGCTGCAGGTGCCGGTATTCCTCTTGGCCCTGGGACTGTGACCAGGCCCTCCCACTCTCCTAAGACCATAAGTCCTAGTGTTCCTCTCCATCCTTGAACTGTGAACCACAACTGAATATAGTTAATAGAGGTCCCATTCAGACCTAGTTGCACCCAGTGCTAACAAAGGATTCCCTGTAATTTCTTTCTGACCAGTAGTCTGATCCCCTTACCAATTCTGGGCTGAGAGCTTCCAAACCTACTGTTGTGTCACTGCCTCCAAGGCCACATGTGTCATAGACCTCTCTTGCCAACCTCCTAACTTGTCTTAGACTAGAAAATGTCTAATGCCAGCCTTTTATTGGCTTTGCTGGCTCCAAAATTTCAGTTGAGGTGTTATTTTAAAGTTCGTGGGAGAATTCAGTTGGGTTGCTATCTCTTTTCCACCATTTTGTCTCTTCCCCTGAATTTTCAGGAAATTGAAAGGTCATCTCATCACTATCCTTCATTTGACAGATGAGGAAAGTGAAGTCCAGAAAGGTTAAGTGACACTTACGTGCCTGACACGGGATTTAAACTCAGGTCTCAAAGAGTTCAAATTCATTGTCCTCTCTGCTCCATGATATCACCCTTTTTAACTGGAACGGAAGCCATGTTGGCTCCACCATCCTGGCAAAATACTACTGAATATTTTCTTCCTGAATGTATATTCTCAGAATTCAAGATCTTTGGCTTCATGTATAAATTCACAGGACATCCATTTCTCATGACTCTTTTGCAATATCACATGGAGGAAAGGGAATTACATTTATCAATATTAATATATTATATTAAGAATAAATCTTTTTTTTTTTTTATGCTTTTTGGAGAGGGGAAGGTAGGACAATTGGGGTTAAGTGACTTGCCTAAGATCACATGACTAGTGTTGTGTTAAGTGTTTAAGGCCAGATTTGAACTCAGGTCCATCTGACTCCAGGGCCAGTGCTCTATTCATTGTGCCACCTAGCCGCCCCAGAACAAAGCATTTTAAAACATTGCTTAAAATGAATAAGATTTTTTTTCCTGCAATATTGTTGCATAAAGAAAGATTGACCCAATAGAAAAGAACAGTGGATGTGGAGTCAGATTCAACTGTAAGCACCTTGAGAGAAAGGGCTATTTTGTTTTCATATCCCTAGTACTTAACATATTCCCTGGTATAAAGGAAGTATTTAATAAATGCTCCTTGAATTGTATTCAGTTGAAATTTCCTAGGTTGGGGTTTTGGCCAGTTACTGCTTGGGTGACCTTGGAGGCAGTCACTAAACCTTTTTGTAGTTCAGTACTCTTATCTAAAATGAGATTGGATTAGATGACCTCTAAGGTACCTTTCAGCTCTGATTCTATGATCCTACTATAAAATATTGACCTGTTTTTTCATAGTATTTTATCTGATATATTCTCTATGATCTATGAATGGAAAGCATTTTATAAATGTAAGAATTAATTCAAGGGACAGCAAGGCACAGTGAATACAGAACTGGCCTTGGAGTCAAGAAGATCTACTTTCTGGGCAAATCTTTAAACTCTCAGTGTTGCAGTCAACTTTCTAAGAAAGGGGGTCTTGGTCTGGGGGCCATGGAGCCCAAGGGGTCTATGAATAGATTTCAGGGGATCCATGAACATGTATGGGAAAAATTGCATTTTTAATTTCAATAACCTTTTATTTCCTTTGTAATTTCATTTTATTCATTTATGAACATTCTGAAAAAGAAGCCTTTAAGCTACACCATACTGACAAAGGTGTCTGTGATACAGAAAAAATTAAGAATCCTTCTCCTAAGACTATAAATTGCAAAGCATGTGGTCATCTGTAGTGGTAGATAGTTTCTAAGCTGGAAGTTCCCTATATCAATGAAATCATAAGTTTAGTCCCCACGAGTATTAATTCAAATAAATTGCATTTTGGTCGACATACTGTATTCTCCTATTCTCTTTTATAATATAATATAATATTATATATATATATATATAATTTCATTTTATTAGAAGGTTTAAAATCTCATTTAATTTTTTCCATAAGTTTTCTTTAGCCATCAGCAAATACATTTTTAAAAAATACTCAGCAGAAACCAAATGCATTTACTTTCCCCCCCCCTCTAACATTAGGGAGCCATTTAGAATAGATATTATCCATTTAATCCTGTGTTTGCTTTCTGAATTCACAGCAATACAATAATCAAGGAATTCAGTGAGCAGACTCTGTATTAATTGGCAATTTGAACTGAATGATCACTGCTTTGTGACTGTTTGGGAAACATGAATGCTGGATTTAGAGATGGATAGAGACAAAAAACTGCCCTACTCTGACAAACCATTTTTCTGAGAAAACTGAACCATTCTTTTTCCAGAGGGGTAATGATACCTAATCCATTGAGATGTAAAAACTATAAAAAGACCTCTTTACAGGAGCTCTTAGGTCAGCCAGTTAAAGAAAGTGAACAGTCTTCTTAATGGAAGATAAACGGGTGTCCTATAGGATTTTATCTGTCATACTAATCTCAAAAAGCATTTCACACAAAACTAAAGTTAAAAAGACGATCAAGGCAAGCTTCACCATTCCAGTAAACTAATACCTGCAGCTTACCTCCTGTGCCCTGCACATGTGAAATATTTAAAATATTTGGAAGGAAGTCACCTCTATTCCATCCCTGGTCCCTCCCCCCACTCATTTAGCTAGGCTTATTCGGTGAACTCAAGGTGAGATAATCCAAAACAACTCAAGTTCAACAAAGGTTGGGAAAATATTATAGTAGACATAAGCTTTGATGGAAAGCTTCTTTGATCTAAAGATTATAAAATACACAGTTTCCAATCTGAAAAATTTTGAGCTGCAAAGCATAATATCTAAACATTCCCCCTTTGTCATAACAGTTTAATCCCTTAAGAATGTGATTTAAGCCACTGAGGGGCAAAGGGCACCATGAGATTTTTAAGAAAAAGGAAACCTGCCTCAGACACCTAGATAGAAAAATGTGAGGGTCATTAAATTCTCCAACAGAATTCTGCTTACTGATTGGCACTGCCAGGTCACCTTCAGTTCAAACTATGTCAAGTGTTCCTTTTTTTAAACACAGTTGAGTAGAATATGAAGCCACAATCTTCCTCTTTCTGTCCTTAATATCCCCCACTTCTTACACTATCAACTTGAAGTTAATACCCTGCAGATAACAGAATAAGAAAATTAATGTAAGGAGATACCTATAGAGTTCCAACCAAGTTCTAGCAAAAAAAAAAAAAATTAAAAAAGCATTTTGGCAAGAGTATTTTATCCATATGGAAGTAGGTTTTTTTTGCTGCAAACTTTTTACCATGTGCATGTTTTACAAATGTATGGCCCCACTCTGGGATTATCCCAGCCTGATAGTCAATAAACATTTATTAAGTGCCTACTATGTGCCAAATGCTGGGCTAAGAACTGCCAATGCAAAGAAAGGTAAAAAGACAGTATCGGTTCTCAAGAAATTCACAAGAAAATCGTGAATAAAGAAAGAAATTGGAACAAAATTATATTTATTCTGTCCTCTGTTTCAAAGAAGGGCTTGTAAAGATAAACATGGGGTTTCACCTTAAGTATTACAAAACATGGAACCATTTAATTACACTTCCGTTTTACAAGATGAGAAGAGTCTGTGATTTCTTCAGGATAGCAAATGATCCTGGTAGCAGATTCCTCCAATAATATGGACATTATCCTCTCAGACTTTGTAAATAAGTACTAGAGACTTAGCTACATTCCATCTCCATGTTATTCCTCCTGCATTCTGGCATCCTCCTCCATTGAAAAAGATGAAATCTCACCAATAGGACCCTGCACTCTAATTGGTCAGCTGTCACTTGGTCAGATGTAGATCACCAAACCACTTCCTGACTATCTCCATTCCATCTTTGCACATGCATACCCTTCCCACCAATTCCCAACTCCATTAACTGAGAACAGTAACAAATTAACACTAACATTTTAGGAAAGATGTCTTGATCAATCTCCATATGACTGATTACTATTCCATCTGACTTCCTTGTCCAAAGCACCTCTCTCTGGCTACCACTCTACTATTTAATGTCCTCTTTTAGAAAGTAAGCTCCTTGGGGGCAAGAATTATATTGCTTACCTGTCTTTGTACCCCCAGTGCTTCACATAGTGCCTAGTGTTTAATACGTTTTTTTTCTGTCTTACTCATTCTTTTTTTCCTGATTTTATTTATTTATTTATTTTTTAAATGTATATATATGTATATATATATATACACACACACACACACACACACACATACACATACACATATATTTTTAACATTTGATTATAGAACTCTAAATTCTAGATTCTTTCCCTTCCTCCCTTATCACCTACTCCCACTGGAAAGACAAGCAATTCAATACAGGCTGTACATGTGTAGTTACACAGAACATCTCCACAATGGACATATTGTGAGAGACTGATCATATGTCCCTCCTTCCTATCCCATCCCCCCACCTTGTTCTATTCTCTATCATGTCCCTGTCCCTTTACAGAAGTGTGTACTTCCAGCAACCCTCCCCTCCATCATCACCCCTTTCATCCCCATCCCCACTACTCTCCTGTGTGGCAAGATACCCAGTTCAGAGTTTATATCATTCCTTCCCTAAGCCAAATTCAGTGAGAATAAGGTTGACCCATTCTCTTTTGCCTTTCTGTTCTTCTCCTCCATTGTAACAATTATCCCTTGCCTCTTCTATATGAGATGATTAACCCCATTCTGTCTCTCCCTGTCTCCTTTCATTCTAATCCTCTACCACCTCAGAATTTCACCTTTTAGAGTATTCTCCCTTCCTATTCAATTGATCTTATGCCCTATATGTACTCATATATAAACATACTCAGATGTGTTTGTATGCATATATAAACCCTCCTATATAGACATATGTGTATGTATATGTATATATATGTTTGTATTCTCTTCACCTATCCTCATACTGAGAAAAGTTTCATAAGTTAGAATTATCATTTTTCTATGTTAGAATGTAAATAGTTCAACTTTGATAAGTTCTTTATGATTTCTTTTCCATGTTTACCTTCTCATGCTTCTTGTATTTGAGTGTCAAATATTTCTTTTCAGTTCTGATTTTTTCAGCAAGAATGTTTGAAAGTCCTCCACCTCACTGAATGACCATATTTTCCCCTGGAACATTATACTCAATTTTGCGGGGTAGGTGATTCTCGGTTTTAATCCTAGCTCCCTTGATTTCTGGAATATCTTACTCATTCTTTTATTTTGTAAATTATACATAGGCACATAGCTAGTGTCAGAGCTCTGTTTCAAACCCTGTCCTTGATTCCAAAGATATATAGAAGCAATTTAGCACAGTGAAAAGATCACTAGCTCTAAAATAAGAAGATATGGGTACAAATCCTAACTTGGATACCTACTATGATATTGGACAAGTCATTTAACATCCTAGAGCTGCAGTTTCCTCATCTGTAAAATGAAGGGTATTACTTCCAAGGACCTTTCTAATCTAGATCTACTTATACATGGCTCATTATCCACTATAACAAATTAATAAGCAAATCATTTATCTTTACTGATCTGAAGGATGTGACAAATCTAGTGCCTTATATCTCCACAGGCTATTCATGTACCTTATCTGACCAAGACTCCTTGCTCTCTCATTTCCATTCCTATCATTCTCATCCCATCCATGAACCTATTGTATTCTGCCCTATCCTTTCATTATATCTACTTGTGTGGATGAGTTTTGTTGTTAATAAACTGACCTTTATACTACTACTACGTGGTATGCTACCATCCCCTGCTCTGAAATTACTTTTGAAAAATATATTTTGCACTTAATTTTCTATATAAAAGTTGTTTTCTCTCCAAGAGAGTATAAGCTCCTCAAGGACTAGGATGACTTTGTTTTTATCTTTGTATACCTGGAGTATACAAAGGAGCACAGTACCCAGCATGTAGTAAGAAGTAGTTGATGAATTGAAATGCTTTTAAAATAAAATCAGAACAGTAATGAGAACATGCAAAATACACGATCAGGCTATTTTCTCATCACTCAACCCTAGAAAAATGTCCAAAATTAAATTAAATTAAACAGCTTAATTTTGTACGTTGACTTCTTTTGGATTGATTAGGTCTTCAGGAATGGTGATAAAATCTTCAGGTAGTGCATAGAATCATCACAGAAGTGATGTTTGACACTATGAGATTAAACAGAAGAGGTTATTGACTCTATGGGATAAAAACAAGACGTTATTCTTTTACAATGCTACCCAACCTACAACTGTCAGGTGTTTCTAGGAGGAAAAAATATACACACATAGATATCTACACACCCACCCACCCACACACACACACACACACGTGTGTGTATGTATGTACATGTATGTATATATAATATTGTGTGTGTATATATATATATATATATATATATATATATATATATAGTGTGTATGTGTGTGTGTGTGTGTGTGTGTGTGTGTGTGTGGATAAAATTGAGTTCTTCAAAGAGCTTTGAATTCTAGTAATCAGAACTCAAGGAGTTTCACCTTACTTTTAAAAAGCCTAGAAAAATCTGCCTTTTTAGTAATCCCATCTCTTCATTATTCTCCATGTATTACAGTACAATAGAACTGAACTGGATCCTAAAAAAATCACTTGGTCCTAGGAGTTGCCCTCAGGTATCTGGATGACTGAATCTCAGACATATGGGTATCTTACCTTTTCTTAAAGATTTTATGATCAAATCAATGTATCCACTGAAGATTCTGGTTGTTTTATTTTTAAATGACAATCCATAATTAGATAACGGAAGAATACATAACTGGATAATCAAGAAACCTCATACAGGATTGTCAGGTGCATTGGTAGGTAGCCATGTAAATTGAGCTGGTATTAGAATTATTGTAGAGACAGATTTCCAGCCCACAAAGTGATTCTAACAAGTTTAGTCTATTCCCAGGTGGACCATATAGTCTGAGGAGCCCTGAAAATAGAGTCCTATTCACTCGTCCCCAAATATGAGTCTGAATAGATGAGGTGAGCATCAATAGCAGCTAACTACCAATGTGGGTATCCTCATTACATTCAAACAAATTCCTTAAATTTCCAGTACTCTAGGCAGAGTACAGGTTGTGGAGAAGGTGTTGACCTGCCTTGATAGAGAGGGTTCTCTCATCTGGAGAGTTCTTTATGCCACTGAAATCAGTCTGCTTCTATATGTCTCTGTCTCTATTTCTGTCTCTGTCTCTCCCTGTTTCTGAGCCTGTATATGTCATTTCCTCCCTCTGTCATTCCATAACCTCCCTCTTCCTCTCTAATTTACAGAAATTATGTAGATAGATATACATAAATATATGTATATATAGATACAGACATAGTATATATACACACATATATGAATGACATCTATATCTATGTAAACATCTCTAGTCCAAATATACAACATACACATACAATGGAGTAGAAAGAATGGGGTAGGAGATCTACATGAAAATGCTGGCTTTTCCTTTAGCTGGTCAAATCACTTGATTTCTCTGAGTTTTTCTTCATTTGTAAAATGGAGGTGGGGTGTGGCAAATAGATATCTAGGGTTCTTTTCAGAGCTAATATTCTATGATTCTTTCTTTGTCTACAGAAATGTTATTATTGCTCGTCCTTCATTCTCAAAGAGAGCCACATCTCGAAGAGGATACCATTACTGCAAGTGACTTGGATTTAAGTGAGGGAGGACTATGCAAAGACACCAGCCTTACTTTCTCCTCCAGAGCCATTTCAGTCCAATAGCAAGATAGATATATATATATATATATATATATATATATATATCAGAATAATTGGAGATGGCCTTTAATATATGATATAAATATCTATCTGTCTATCTATCTATCTATCTATCTAACTAAATATAACCCTATTCCTCACCCTGCTCTAATCATACATATATATGTATATATTTATATAATCTGATGATCCCTTAAGTTAGAAAATCAGTTGATGTTCTCTTAACAAAATTAGTTTTCTTTTATTTCCTAGTTTACTTTTTTAAAATTTTTAACCTTATACTTTTCTACCTTCTTTGGTGAACCTTCTAATTTAAAAGGTTGAATTTCTTTTCCAAAAAAATATTATAAACCCCCAAGGTTTCTAACTGAGAGTTTGAAAGGCTTGCTGAAATGTTCATAAAGCTGTTCAGTATTATGACAAAGAACTTTGTTGAGGACCCTGGTGATATGCCAGAGGACTTGAAAAGGGCAAACGTCGTGTCCATATTTAAAATGGGATGTGACGACCCTGGAAATACAGACTGGTCAGCTTATTTTCCTTACTTGGGAAAACTGGAACAAATCATCCAAAAATCAATTTGCAAACAGCAAGGAGAGTGAACTGTCTAAATAATAATTCACTGGGCATTGTGAAGAAAACTCCTGTCAAAGTTATATAATTTTCTTCTACAACAGTGATAGTCTGGCAAATTGGAGTAAAGAAATAGCATCATATTTCTTGACTAATAAAGTTTACTGCCCCATATAACATACTCATATAATCTGAGTAAATACGCCCTAGAGTCCTAGGTCATCCTACAGTTATGTAGTTTCCAAATGGTTGTAGAGTTTTGGTCAAATAGTGATCAATGAAGGATTTAAGCTCAGTCAGGTAGGACATAACTGTGAAGTTTTCTGCAGGAATCAGATACGACTAGAACTTTTATTACTTTAATATTTTAAAAATTTAACTTATGCAAAGGAATAGCATAAGCACTCATTAAATCAGATTAATCTGATACCCTCCTGAATATTATGGACTAAGACATTTGGAATATGATTGGAATTCGAAAGAACTTTCATGCAGAAATCACAATGCAGGTGGACTGAGACAGTTACCGGTTTACCTCACTTATTAAAGACCAAATGACAAGGTAGAACTTGTAATTCTTTCAACAGTTAAATAAAAAAAAAACATTGATACCTTTTATTTTTACTTCAAAATCATTTCAGAATAGATGCTACACACACACACACACACACACACACACACACACACACCCCTATTAATCTGTCCAAGAAATTAAGAATTAAAAAGAAAGAGAGGGAAAAAAGGCAGTATAGCAAAGCTAGCTAGTCCATGAACTCAGTCAGGCTGTACATTTACTGTTCCACAGCAATAGCTCTCCACCTCTTCAAAGAAAGGAGACAGGTGCATTTTTTTCATCACTCTTCTGGGTTCAAACTCATTCATTATAATGACATAGCACTTTATTTCATTTTTTGTTCTTTCCATTGTTAATGGTATATACATTATGCTTATTTCAACAAACAAGGTCTCAGATTTCAGATACTTTCTACTATGATCCTTTGTCTTTCATACTTATGCAATAGCTATTGGACAGTAGGTTCTATGAGAGCAGCAGTCTATGCTCTCCCTAAGTACAGTCCCTAGCATAATATCTCCCTCAGGACCTAGCAGATCTCACCACCACACAAAGCAGAAAGAAAAAGATTCTTAGTGGAACATATCTGGAATGTAATACCATAATATAGTATAGCTATTAAAGACCAAATTTCTGATTCTGACAGAAATTTATGGGGTTTTTTTTAGTATTTTTAGTATTTTAATTTTTCCCAATTACATGTAAAGACAATTTTTGGTATCATTACTAAAATGTTGAGTTTCAAATTTTCTCTTTCTCTTTCTCTCTTTCCCCTCCCCACTCCCTAAAATGATGAGCAATTTGATATAGGTCATATATGTGCAATCCTGTAAAATGTATCTCCATATTAGCCTGACAGAATTTTAATACTGTAAGGTAGTCTAGAAATCATTTGCTCAGCCCTTTAATTTAGAAGAGAAAGCAGAAATCCAGAAGGATTAAGAGATTTGCATAAAGTCACAGAGCTAGTTAGTAATGGAAATCAGATTTTTTTTGCTTTTGTTTTTTACTTTTACTATGCTTTTATTTCCACTGCAAGATCATCATTGTCATCATCATCATTTCTTATATATTATATGTTATTTATATTATATATGATATAATAACACATATTATAATATAATAATAATATACAGAAAAAAAGTTGAATTGTATACCAGGGAATAAATTGGAGGGGAGGGGAGATTCTTTCATTGAATTAACATTTGTCTGACTTATTAGAAAGTATATCCAGAATAGAGATTATACAACAGAGTAACAAATATGACTAAAATATTCAGATAATATATGAATATGCATCCAGAGAAAGAATTGATAAATTGAAGTACATATAGAATACTTATATATGTATATATACACCTATTTTTATCTAACTGTAGCCATCTCTAGGGTGGGGTCAGAGGAGACAGAGAAAAAAAAAAGGCCAAAACAAAGGGAAATTTACATGATAATTTTGTTTTCTATTTGAAAGGAATACAAGCTGTGCATAGTAGATTTGCTGTTTCAAGTTTTCATCTCTTGTGTTATAGAAATACTTGTTTTATTCCATAAATTAAAAATAACCTATAATAAGTAAAAAATAACAAATTATTAGACAAGAATGCCAATCAGTAAATTCTAAAAGGATATTTTGTCTCTAAATATATTAATAGGAAATTATCTCTACTATATTTCTTTCTTTTTGTGAGGAATCATTTTTCCAATCTAACAAGGTCACATTGAATTTAATTCCCATCTTGGTAAGGTGATGGTAGCCCTATTCAATTTAGAATCATAGATAGAGCTAATGAATATTCTCCTAAGTCCTTCTCTTAGATGAATGATAAAACTATTCAATAAATTGGTCCTAGAAAAGGCCTTGGTATCTCTCTAAGGTTCTTAACCTTTTTTCGTATCATGGACATCTTTGGTTGTAGTGACACCTATAGACTCTTTCTCAGAATAATGTTTTTAAATGCATAAAATTAAATACATAGGATTACAAAAGTTATTTTCCTTGCCTCAAATCTCTCCCCACTCTAGTGCATATTCCAATTATCTGTCAAATTAATCTCTTCCTAAAACACAAATCTGACCATGACACTCACTACTCAGTAAACTCTTTGTTACCTCCAGAGTCAAATATAAAATCCTCTTTTGGGCTTTTAAAGTCCGCAATAACTTGTCCCCTCTGGCTTTTCAGTCTTCTCATACCTTACTTCCCTCTACGTACTCTGCCCTCCAGTAACACTGGCCTCTTTGCTATTTCTTCAACAAAATGTTCCATCTTCAAACCCTGGGTCTTTTGACTAGCTGCTCCAATTGCCTGGAATTCTCTCCTTTTTCATTGCTGACTCCCATTTTTCCTGGTTTCTTTCAAGTCCCCAGTAACATCTCACCAACTACAAGAAGTCATTCCTCAGTCTCTTTAATACTAATACCTTTCCTCTGTTTATGTCCAATTTCTCCTGTATATATCTTGTTTACACATAATTTTTTGTATGTTATCTTCACCATTAGACTGTGAGCTCCTTAAGAGTAGGGATCACGTTTCTCTTGTTATTGTTGTTGTTGTTGGTGGTGGTGGTGGTGGTGTGTGTGTGTGTGTGTGTGTGTGTGTATGTATGTGTATGAGGCCTTTCTTTGTATCCCCAGTACAGTGCCTGGAATGTAATAGGCCCCTGATAAATGCTTGTTGACTTGAAAACAATTATATTCAAATATAGTTATAAAGTTTTTTTTTTTTAAGTTCATAGACCCCAGGTTAATAAAGGTACTTAAAAAAAAAAAGTTCACAAACTTCAGATTAAGAACCCTTGTCTAAATCATTGGTAACCACTTTAATGTTATCTTTCTTTAAAAGCTTTAGATCCATATGGATTATTTATTTTTCTTCCTTTTCTATTTGTCCTATAAATGTATCATAAAAAAAAAAAATTGGTCTGGCAAGAGAACTTTGAGAAGGCTCTTGTGTCCTAAGATTCCATCTGACTGGCATTCACATCACTGAAAACCTACTCTCTTTTAAATCTCTTTTAAAAACCATATATTTTCATTTAATTGTTTTATATCCCCATGCTTAAGACATAGTGAGCTTTTAAAAACCTTAATAACCTCAAAGTCAAAAAGCAATCTTGTCTTTCTCACCTAGAATCTTTGTCTTTAGGGTTCTCAGAGACTAAAGTGTATGAATACCATTGGCCTTTTAATAACTTCTGTTCCCCAAAGTCTTGAATGGATTTTTCTTCATGTCGTCTATCAAAATGCTTGCCTTCCTTTACAACCCATTTCAGAAATCACCTTTCATGAAGTTTTCCCTCAGTCTCTCTCTCTCTCTCTCTCTCTGTTTTTCTCTCTCTCCTCTCTCTCTCTTTCTCTTCTCTCTCTCCTTTCTCCTTCTCTCTCTCTCTCTCTCTCTCTCTCCTCTCTTTCTCTCTCTCTCTCAAACCATTCACAGCACTTTGTTTGACCTTTGCACTCATCACATGATAATTTTTGCATTCATGCCCTATCTGCAAACTAGATTATAAACTACCAGTTCAGAGAAAGAACTGCTTTTATTTTTACTTTTCTATTCCCAACACCTACATTATTTTGTATGTAGTAGGAGCGTAAGTAATGGTAGTTGAAGTTACATTCATGCTCAAAAACAAAATATACACAAGTTTATGTACATAAAGGAACAAAAATAACTTATTTGGATGTTCTCAGCAAGGTTCTATTTAGAAAAACTGTATCTTTAAGTATTCGACCAAGATTAATAACCCTAAGCAATAGTCTTTTTGTTACTGGTCCATTTTAGCACTAGTATTTCTGTGCCTCACGGAGGCCTCCAATAGCCCAGACTTCTAGCTAGTAACACAACCATTTCATTAGAATTCAACCTTTAATTTTCTGCCTGACAACTCTGATCTGCCTATACTTCACAGTTTTGGGAACCAGGAAAACCTGCTCATATCCTAGTCACACCCAAGTAATAAACAAGGTGAGATTTTAGGCACAGGTGAATTGGGAAAGGAAGTACTACCTTTTTATAATTTATGAAATCTAATAGATTGTAATCTATAACTCAGGAGGATGTTATTATCCTCTTCATACAGGAAGGAACATTTTGCCCTACTAGTTTCATGTGTCCCAGCATAAACAAGCATAAACCAAACTGCACTAGGAAAGAAAAAAAATGTGATTAAAAGTATGAAATCATATTTCTATTGTTATAGGAGGTCAATATATGCACATTTTGTTTTCTACATTCCCATTCATTTACATAATTTCCTCTCTTTCTCCTAATATTTTCTCAATAAAATACAGGTGACTGGTTTAGCAAATTTTACATTGGGTGACAATGTAATGGGTCCTACACTGCCATTTCTCTCAGGTTAGAGCCAAGAAAAGAGTTTAAGCATTGGCTTTACTCCATGTGCAGAGCCAGTTGTGCTATTAAACTTGGGGAAAGGAAGAGAAAGGACAAATGGAGAGTGAAAGTCACTTGAATTTCTAGGTGATTAATGATTTCCTTTTTGTTTTTTTTTTTACAAGTTTTAAATTTGGGGATTATTGGTCTTTTGGCCTGGGGGAAAAAGATAAGATGGGAGAGTTCAATCTCATTGTTTTTTATCTTTCCCTTTGTTGATTTGGAGACTGATCCAGGCGAAGCTTGTAGTTGTTATTCTACCTACCTAGCTAGATACAGTAAGGACTGTTGTTAAGATCAAATACAGTGATGGATGTAAAATGCATTGCAAAACTTAAAGTATTATATAAATATTATTGTGATTATTAATCACACATTGTGATGTAATACAGTTGATAAGTGCCCACTGTGTACAAAATTCCGTCCTAGGTCTAGGCAAAGCACAAAATTTAACTCAGTCATGCATCCTGCTCTTGAGGAATTTAAATCCCAGTAAGGTGATATCTGTGATCTCATCATACAGGTATTCCCTCCAGTAGTTCACATTACAGTTTATCCATACCGTTTACTTTGTGAAGTACTTGTCATAATAATTTTACTCCAATAAATTGTCCATGGAGGATCAACACTAGGGGCCTTTCTCTTGGTCCTTTTAATATTCCATAGGTACCAACGTAGTAATCAAAACTGTTCATCTTTTCATCCCTCTTAATACATGACCAGGAAACCTCCTTTTCTGATTACACATGTCATTGATGGTGTCCTTTATGCCACTCCTTGTGGTTAAGTCCATATTTTCTTGTTGGTAATAAAATGTTCCTACTTACAACCAAGAGAAATCTTTTTATTGTACTTGGGAAATGGACCCACACTTTTTGTCCTTTGAAACCTGTTTTGTTATACTATTCACAGCCTAATTACAATATATCAATAATAGCATAAAAGATGGAATTTTGTGTCAAGGGAAAAGTTAGTTTTGTTGAATTATCATTCCACTTTGAAGGTCTATGAGTGCTTGAGACAGGTTTGTACTTAGTTAACTATTAAGGCTAACATGGAATAGGATGTTTTCTAACTCTACAAGTATAACCATCTTGAAAATAAAACCCTAATTTTTTTTCCAAATCTGTATCTCTTTAGCATGAATTTTTTCTCTGGGTCTGTTCTGATCCGGCTGGTTTCCCTATTTTTGTGTCCTTTGGGGCAATTTTTGACTTCATTTTAAATGCAATTTCAATTCTTATAGAATACAAGCATTTTGAGGTCCCCACCAAACACAATGCCATAATAAATATTTTTATGCTGAAATGTTAGAATCCAAATGTGGCTGTTCCAAAGTCATCATTGATGGAAATAATTCATTATAGGAAATCTTATAAATCTGTTCCATTTGTAGTCTCCTTCCAGTTTCTTCTATAAATGCTCTTGCAATTGTCTGGCTAAGGTGTATCTTATGCCAAATTTCCTGTAGACTCACTTTCCCTTTCTCTACTCTTTGCTATCTTGTGAGACAATATTTCCTGCAATCTTCAACCATCCTTCTTCATAACATTTGGAAATGAGATTATGTTCGAAAGCCATATTGCCCTTGGCGACTTTGCCTCTCATCTTGTCAAGGTGATGAAATATTTCTTCAAGGACACAGTTGAGGACACCATGGACCTCTTCACAATGGTTACTGCTTTACGTTAGTTAAATTTCTGTGGGAAATGCTGATAGTTATTGTCAATATCTGTTTTTTCTTTGTTCAGTTCCAATTTTTCACTATCAATAGCTTCTGTGGATTAGATAAAGTTGGTGTTGTTGCAAATACACTCAGTGTGTATTCTGATTTTTCTGACTTGGTATTGATTTTTATCTTTTTTATAATTAATTTTTGATTTTATATACACAATGATGCTATGCTGAACTTCCTAAAGCACAAATTTGATCAGGTTACCCTTTTACTCAATTAATTTCAAAGGCTCCCATTAGCTTCAAGATCAAATATAATCTCAGAAAATTACGGAAGTTGAAAGCTGAAAGGGACCTTAGTTGCTATCAAGTCTAATTTACGTATGACAGGGATCCCTACTATAATGGTTCCTAACATTTTTGTTCCAAGAAGTCCTTTCAACAACAACAAAATGTGTTGTGAAGATGCAGGGCAATTTAATGTACTACTTATACTATTCTTTTAGATATTTTAAATATTGTGCTTACAATTACTATGATGATAAAATGATAACTCTTGGCCTCAAAAAATCCAAAATAAAATTTGCATTATATACAATAACAAAACGGAAAATTTTATTCTACTTATAATTATGAAAACTCAAAATATGAAATCATGTCTCTAATTTTAGAATAATTATGAATAATAGTTTAAAGCAATAAAACAAAACCTCATGTGCTTACTATTATCTGCAAGATTTCATATTAAATTTCTTTACATTTTTACAAATTTTGTTGAATATAAATTACTTTTTATTTCACTTCTCTTTATTTATTATTTATTTATTTTTAGCATACCCTTCTTTTAAAATTTTGAGTTTCAAATTTTCTTCCTCCCTTCCTCCACATGGCACACATCCACTCACTAATTCAACCATACATGTGAAATCATGCAAGACACATTTTCATATAAGCCATAAAGCGAAAGAAAGAAAGAAAGAAAGAAAGAAAGAAAGAAAGAAAGAAAGAAAGAAAGAGAAAAGAAAGTGGAATAACCACACTTTTGCACTTTGAGTGTAACAGCTCTCTTTCTTTCTCTGGAGATGGACAGCACCCTCTCATTACTTTGGAACTGTCCTGGACCACTGCATTAACAAGTATTTCACAGTTGATCATCACCACAACATTGCTTCCACTGTGCACAATGATCTCCTGGCTCTTCTCTCTCATTTGGCATCAGTTCATATAGATCTCCCATGTTTATTTTGTTGTTTGTTTTTTTTTTCCAAAAGCCCTCCTTCATCATTTCATATAACATAATAGCACTCTATCACAATCATATGCCACAAATTTTTCAGCCATTTCCCAATTGATGTTATAAATATTTTTGTACATATGAAATCATTTTCTTTTTCTTCGATATCTTTGGGATACAGACCTAGTAGTGGTATTGCTCGGTCAAATGGTGTGGGTGTACATGGTTTTATAGCCCTTTGGGCAGAATCGCAAATTGTTCCTGGAATGGTTGGACCAATTGACAAGTCCACCAACAGTTTATTAGTGTACCTATTTTTCACCAATCCTCTCCAGCATTGCCATTTCTGATAGGTGTGAGGTAGTACCTCAGAGCTGTTTTAATTTGCATTTTTCTAATCAACAATGATTTAGAGCACTTTTTCATGTGACTTTGAGTTCTTCTGAAGACTGCCTGTTCATATCCTTTGATTATTAGTCTATTGGGGAATGTCTCTTATTTTTATAAATTTGAATCAGTTCTATATTCATTATATATTTGAGACATAAGATCTATCTCCTTATCAAAGAAACGTGTAAACATTTTGATATTACTTCACTGTCTATAGTAAGAAAAATGTAGTTTCCCTACTTAGCCTTTTTAATTATGTTTATTTTTACTTTTGCTTTGTCAGATCAAGACTGATGCCCATGTTGTTTTTATTTTTGTTTTTACTTCAGCTGAAGCATAATAGATTCTGCTCTAACCTTTTACTTTAACTCTGTGTGTTTCAAGTGAGTGTCTCTCATAAAAAATATATTGTTGGATTCTGGTTTCTATTCCATTCTACTCTTCACTTATGTTTTTGAGTGAGCTCATTCCATTCCCATCCACAATTATGATTACTGTGTATTTCCTTCCATCCTATTTTCTCGTCTTTATCCTTTTCTTTCTCTTTCAATCCTGTACCTCCTCAAAAGTCTGCTTTGCTTCTGACCACTGCCTCCCTTCATTTGCCCTCCATTTTTATCATCTCCTCCTACCATATCTCTTATCCCCTCTCCTCCTATTTCCCTACTGCGGTGGTTCTCAACTTTCCTAATGCCGCGACCCTTTAATACAGTTCCTCATGTTGCGGTGACCCCCAACCATAAAATTATTTTCATTGCTACTTCATAACTGTAATTTTGCTACTGTTATGAATCTATCTGATATGCAGGATATATTTTCATTGTCACAAATTGAACATAACCCACAGGTTGAGAACTGCTGCCCTATTGGATAAAATAGATTTTTAAACACAACTGACTGTGTATGTATGTATATATGTGTGTGTGTGTGTGTAGCATATATATATATATATAAAATATTATATATATGTATATATATATGCTTTCTTCTCTGAACCAACTCTGATGAGAATGAGTTTCAAGCATTACCTGCTTTTCTCTCCCCCCACCTCCATTTTACCCTCCATCATAAAAGCTCTGACCTGTGTGCATCTCTTATGTGAAAAAAATCTTCACCGTTCTACTTTGCCTTTCCTCCTTCTTTCAGTATATCACTATTTCTCACCCATTATTTTATTTTTGGAAGTTAGCCCAACTTAATCAACTCATACTCATCCTCCCTGTCTATGTAGACTCCTTTTAACTGCCCTGCTAATGATGAAGTGCTTAGGGATCGCATGTATCATCTTTCCATTGCAAATAGATTAATTTTATTAGGTACCCTGTGTTTGCTCTTTCATCTGTACCTTTTTATGCTTCTCTTGAATCTTCTGCTTGAACCTCAGATTCTCTGGTCAGTTCTAGTCTTTTCATCAGGAATGCATGAAAGTTCTCTGTTTCATTAAGTGTCTATTTTTCCACTTAAGAATTAAACTCAGTTTTACCAGGTAGATTATTCTTGGTTGCAATCCTAACTCCTTTGCCTTCTGGAATATTATAGCCTAAACCCTCCGATCATTTAACATGGAAACTGCTCAATCTTGGGTGATCCTGACTGTGGCTCCACAATATTTGAATTGTTTCTTTCTGTTTGATTGCAGTATTTTCTGCTTGACCTGAGAGTTCTGAAATTTGGCTATAATGCTAGGAGTTATTATTTTGAAATCTCTTTCAGGAGGCAATTGGAGGATTCTTTCAATATCTACTTTACCCTCTGGATGTAAGATATCAAGGCAGTTTTCCTTGGTAATTTCTTAAAATATTATATCAGCTCTTTTTTTGATCATGGCTTTCAGGTATTCTTAAATTAATTCTCTTCAATCTACTTTCCAGGTCAGTTGTTTTTCTGATTAGATATTTTGCATTTTCTTCCTTGTTTTCATTATTTTGACTGTTTTATTATTTCAGGATGTCTAATGGAATCAAATAATATTTTTAATGAAATAATTCATAACTTAAATGATGTTTAATAGTATAACCACACATAAACTTTATTTTTATGTTACATTTATCTCTACTTATACAAAAATTTGCAATATTTGATTCAACACCAGATAGTCTTAAATTTGGTTCCAGGTAAAGTTTATTTTGATTTAAAACAAGAATAAAGTAAAAATGCTCACCCCCAAAAAACATGTAGTAGAAAATTGTAGGGGCAATTTATAAGCTCTTTTGCTGAGACGGAATTTATTTTTAAAAAATAGCCACCTGAAAAATAAAAAAGAATAGCTAGTTAATATATAAAACATTTACTTTTCTATTGACAAGTGACAAGCATTTTATTAAATGTACTTATAGTTCAATTGCATATATGTAAGGGGAAAAAAAATCTCTTTAGGCATAACTTTCTTCTCTTCTTTCACTAGCAAAACAACTACATTCTCATAGAAACTCTACTGAATGACAGACCAGTATTGCCAACCAATTCATTTGGAAATTTGCCAAATAGAACAGTAGCAAAAGTGGAGGATAAATTTAAATTGGAAAACAACTTTGTTACTGTAATGAAAGGCAATATAAGCTTTGTCTCTATAGAATGTTCATGATGGTTCATGATGGTTTCAAAATGGCTTATGATTTTCAAGTCCAGGAATCATGGTTTTAAGACAGTCTGATATTTGTGCTGCAATAATACAAGAATTTGTAACATCTTGATCATGTGATTACATAGCTTATGAGGTATGATTCTGCAGTAACAATGAGGAATGGCAGAACTACTCTGTTGCAATATTGAACTCCTGTGGTGGATTGAAAATAAATTGTTCAAAGGTTGAGACCCTGCAAGGACATGTTGTACTTAGTCAGAAATGTCCAAGTTTTAGATAATCAGTGAATGAACACCAAAATCATTGGATGCATAATTTGACCGTTATGAATCTCAGCAGAAACAAATCTACATTGCTTCAATCATGAACATGCTTATTGTCACAGAGGAAAATAAAATATATAATTCATAACATTATTGAGCAATGAGCTTGAACCCCTGAACCATCCCCTGAATCCTGAAGGGATTCACTAACCACTAACTAGGAACTACTGTCTTACTGTAACTTTCCCCAAAATTGGTCATTCAGGCTTTTCTTGCATATTTCTATAAAAGTGTTTCTCAAGGCAAATAATTTCCATTCTTGGACAACTTTAATTGTTGGAGGTTGTTTTTTTTTCCCCCTGACAGGAAGTCCGAATTAGTCCTTTTTTTTTAGCTTCCACCCATTACTTCTAGTTCTGCCCTTTGGAAACAAAAAGAATGATCTAATTCTTCTTCCATATGACAGCTCTTTAAATATTTGAAGAACAGTATCATATCTCTCCCCACATGTTCACTTTTCTGGGTTAAACATGCCTCGTTCCAGATTATCATATGGCATGAATGCAAAGCCATCACCATCTTAGTTACCATTCTCTGGATGCTCTCCAGTTTTTCTGTATCCTTGTGGTGCCCAGAACTGACCCATTGAGGACAGAGAAATGTAGGATTAGCACCTTCTTATTTCTTTCTCTTATTTTAATAAAATTTATTTATTTATTTTCTTGTTTACATCATTCATTTCCATGAGAATTTTAGTTACAAATTTTCTCCCCATCTTTCCCCTACACAACACCTCAAAACAGCCATCCCACTGTATAACCCCTCCCTCAATCTGCTCTCTCCTATGTCCTCCCCCTCGCTCCTCTGACTTTCTGGTAGGGCAGCTTGGATCTCCCTATCACAGTGCCTGTGTATCTTAATTCCCAGTTGGATGTAGTTAATAAT
>CM053591.1:81547936-81602828 GCA_028646515.1 Pseudochirops corinnae
GCAATGTGAAATATCTCATTGGAAAAACCACTGACATGGAAAATAGATACAGGAGAGATCGCTTAAAAATTATAGGACTGCCTGAAAGCCATGATCAAAAAAAGAACCTAGAAATCATCCTTCCAGAAATTCTCAAGGAAAATTCCCCTGATATTTTAGAACCAGAGGGCAAAATAGAAATTGAAAGAACTCACCAATAACTTCTTGAAAAAGATCCCAAAAAGAAAACTCTTAGGAATATTATAGCCAGGTTCCAGAGTTCCCAGATCAAGGAGAAAATATTATAAGCAGCCAAGAAGGAACAATTTGAATACTGTGGAAACATAATCAGGATAACACAAGATCTAGCAACTTCTACATTAAGGGATCAAAGGGCTTGGAATATGATATTCCGGAGATCAAAGGAGACAGGATTAAAACCAAGAATCTCCTACCCAGCAAAACTGAGTATAATGTTTCAGGGAAAAATATGGTCATTCAATGAGGTGGAAGACTTTCAAGCATTCTTGATGAAAAAACCAGAGTTGAATAGAAAATTTGACATTCAAATACAAGAAGCAGAAGAAGCAGGAGAAGGTAAATGGGGAAAAGAAATCATAAGGAACTTATCAAAGTTTAACTAGTTACATGCCTACATGGAAAAATGATCATTGTAATCTAGGAAACTTTTCTCAGTATGAGGATAGTTGAAGGGAATATAAATGTGTGTGTATGTATATATATGTATATATATATATATATATACATATATATACATATATATACATATATATGTCTATACAGGAGGGTATATGTGCATATGAATACATATCTGAGTTTGTGTGTGTGTTTGTGTATAGGTATACATAGACAGGGCACAGAATCAATCGAATAAGAAGGAGATGATATTTAAAAAATAAAATTTAGAGGTGAGAGAGGAATATAATGAGAGGAGATAGGGAGAGACAAAATAGGGTAAATTATCTCATATAAAAGAGGCAAGGGAAAACTGTTACAATGGAGGGGAAGAACAGGAATGCAAAAGGGAATGGGTCAACCTTACTCTCATTGAATTTGGCTTAAGGAGGGAATAACATACACACTAAATTGGATATCTTACCCTACAGGAAAGTAGGGGGAAGGAGATATGAGGGGGATGATAGAAGGGAGGGTGGTTTGGGAGGGGAGGGTAGTTAGAAGCACATACTTTTGAAAAGAAACAGTTCCAAAGTAGAAAATAGAACAAGTGGGGGGGGGGAGGTAGGATGGAGGGAAATATAGTCAGTCTTTCACAATATATCCACTATGGAAATGTTTCGCATAACTATGCATGTACAACCTATATTGAATTGATTATCTTCCCAGTAAGAGTGGGTGATGATGGAAGAAGGGAAATATTCTGGAATTGAAAGTTGTAAAATCAAATGTTTAAAAAAATATTATTATTATTATTATTATTATTTTACATGCAACTGGGAAACAAGATATACAGGCACTGGGGTATGGAGATCCATCTTGCCCTACCGCAAAGTCAGAGAGGAGTGGGGAAGGATATAGGAGAGAGCAGATTAGGGGAGGAGGTATACAGTGGGATCACTGTTTTGGGTGGTGGATAGAGGAAAGATGGGGAGAAAATTTGTAACTCAAAATCTTGTGGAAATCAATGATATAAATTAAAAAGAAACAAAAGTTAATTTAAAAAAAATGAATATTGTAAATTTAAAATACACACAAAATTTAATTTTAAAAAATGATTTAACCTTTTAAAATTTGTTTCAGATTCTTCATTTTGTTTTGTTTTTTTTGTTTTGTTTTGTTTTTGGTAAATTTTTGTCTTTTAAAAAAAGTACTGATTTTTAATACCTTTGAGCAAAATAGATGGGATTCAAAATATGTAGTAAAGATGAGTTGTAAATCCTAGGAACATAGTCTATGTTTAGATCATTCCTCAATAGAAAGGACAGTTGTGCCATCTTTAAAAGCATATTCTGACCCCAAGTATACAGAGTAAAGTCGCCTCCATTCTCACATTTAAGTTCAGCCTTCACTTGGATTTTGTTTCACTTTCAGAGTAAGCTCTGGTTACTATTGCTATAGCCCAGAGAAGAATTTCTTTTCTAATAGTCTGTAGCTGTTGTGGTGATCTCATTTTAAATGGAGTTTATAAACAGAGCTGTTTTAGAAATTTGGGGAGGGAAAATCACTTGAAGAAGGGGTGAGCAATGATTATTCAGTTAATTTGAGTTACTCTGAATCCCAGTGCCAGAGTAAAGAGGTGTGACTGGCTCCCACTGTTTTCCGCTTCTCTCTTGGGATGGATGAGAGAAAGTGAGGTCACTTGTGACTCCTAGATAGGCAGCTCTGGGATGAATCGGGATCACACTTCACCAATTCCTATAATTATAGTGTATGTAGTATCAAAGCTCTCAAGCAGCAAACATCCCCTCATCCCATTCCACTTGAAACACTACATATATCAGAAAGAAGATTAAAAAGGAGAAATAACCCAGGAGCTCAAACACTACAGATATTACATCACTCCTCTAATCCTTACCTGGCCTTTGGGCTTGCATTAATCCCTGGGATGCTCCAATGAAATAATGACTATAAAGCATTGTGCAAACCTCAATGCACTTATATAAATTCCAGTTTTTTTGTTGTTGTTATTGTTCTTATTATCCTGCCTTCACCAACTTCATTCCCTGAGCCTCGTACTACCTTCCTTTAAAATTATATATTTTTAAAATGCAGAGTCAAACTTTTGCTATTGCTCTTATAAAAATTGATATCTTATGTTTTCATATTCTTTTCATTTGCTAATCTATTCCTCTCCTGGTTCCTACCAGAAAGCCATGCTAATTAACTGAATAAGAAAAGAAAAAGAAGAAAAGATGAATTTAGCACAACTAGACAATACATCAGCTTACTCTTACAGCGCATGCTATGTTCAACACCCATAGTCCCCCACTTCTGCAAAGAAGGGAGGGAGGTGAATCTTGTTCAGGTACTGGGTCTTGACCCTGAGTTAAAGCAATGTTTATAAAGCTATATAGGGATATGCTAGCAAACGTTTAACAACTTGGCTCTCAAGAAAAATACACCTACACCCACACACATACAAACACACATACATATACATACATACATATATGTGTATATATAAACTTTTAAGTTTAATCTACATTATTAATGCTTTCTTATGTCTAGAAATCAAAAAAAGAATAAGCCAAGCTTTGATTTGTAGGCATGGTTGATTTCTGAGGTGTAAATAAAAAATTTCATGATTTTCTTGCATCACTCTCATTTCTCTTCCCAATTTTTCCTCTACTTTTCTTACTTGATTTTCAAATTCCTTTTTGAGCTCTTCCATGGCCTGCAGCCAATTCACATTTTTCTTGGACGCTTTTGATGCAGGAGTTTTGCCTTTGTTGTCTTCTACTGGGTCTATGTTTTGATTTTCTTTGTCAGCAAGAAAGATTCTATAGTTTGATTTCTTTTCCTCTGTTTGCTCATTTTCCCATTCAATTACTTGACTTTTAAGCTCTTTGCCACAATAGAACTCTGCTTCCAAAATGGAGAGTGCTTTATCCCAAATTTTCTGGGGTTTTGCACGGCTGTTGTCAAAGCTCCTTCTAGGCACCTGCCTCAGAACTGTGAGAACTCCCTCTCCACAGTTGCCACAAAGCTCTGCCACACCAGCACTCCTCCTTACCCCAGGACCAACACCCAAGACTGCCACCCAGATCCAAGCAGGACAAAACAAGGGAATCCTGCCTCAGTGCCAGCAAACAGATTCCTGCAATTGCCCTCTGATCAGCCACTTGGTGCCCCACCATCTGTGGGCCTGGAGCTCCAGAAGCAGCTGCCACAGCCACCAACTACCTCCACGGCCCCAAGGCAGGAGCTGGACAGCACTCTTCTCCCACCCAGGTCCAACAGGGTCTCCCAATTGACCTTTTACTTTCTCTTTGGCATTTGTGGGTTGAGAAGTCTGGAAACCAACAAAGCTGTCAATGACTCAGTCCCCTGAGGTCTGCTCCTGCCAGTCTGTGCCACCCATGTGGGACTACACTCTGCTCCCAGCATGCTGCGATAGACCCTTCTTTTCAGTTTGCCAGGCTATCTGCAGCTGGAGATGTATTTTACTTTATCATTTGTGGGTTCCATAGCTCTAAAATTTGTTTAGAATCATTTTTTTACAGGTATTGGAGGTAATTGGGGGACAAGCTCAAGCAAGTTCCTGCTTTTACTGCAACATCTTGGCTCCACCCCTATAAATCAAAAATTTAGTAATAGGCTCACATCAAAAATTAATAATAGACTCTTACAAGCTACTTCAAATTGGCTCTAGTTAGATCCCTTATACTAAGTATCATACATAGTTTGTTGCAAGAGAGAAAAAAAAAATTCTCAGAATGTACTTTAGCCCTTTATATCGTAAGAAAATCTCTGGCACAGGATTACATTAATCTAAGTTATAAACTTCTTCGTGTTTGTTTTAACAGGGAAGTGCAAGAGATTAAATTCACCTGATTTTAAAATTAGGAACAAGAAGCACGACGTTTCATCCAACAAATATGCTATAATATGTTTCTCATTCAACATTGTTACCAGTTAAGCTGCAGGGAGTGAACTGAGGTCTGAAGCATCTTCACTACCAAGAAAAGGAAAGAGAAGTAGAGAGAAGTAAAAGGTTGTCACAAAGAGAGAGAAGGTTCTACAGTCAGTGTTAGGGTTGGGGGGAACTGCTTCACGTGTCAGTAATGGGTTAAAGAGGCAGGAGAAGTCACCGATAGTGCTCAGTGTTCCATTCAATGTGCTGGTCAAGACCCAGAACCTGAACAAGATTCACCTCCCTCCCTTCTTTGCAGAAGTGGGGGACTATGGGTGTTGAACATGGCATGCGCTGTAAGACTAAGCTGATGTGTTGTCTAGTTGTGCTAAATTCATCTTTTCTTCTTTTTCTTTTCTTATTCAGTTAATTAGCATGGCTTTCTGGTAGGAACCAGGAGAGGGATAGATTAGCAAATGAAAAGAATATGAAAACATAAGATATCAATTTTTATAAGAGCAATAGCAAACGTTTGACTCTGCATTTTAAAAATATACAATTTAAAAGAATGTGGAAAATAACCAGAATATCCTTAACAAGGAGTCATTAGTCCCAAATCTCTCAGTAAATACCCAGTCACTTACTTTCTCTGAATATTAGGACTTCTCCAGTGAAGGACTCTTTCCTCAAATCCTTTCTTGGCTTGTTCCTTAACCCTTGAAGTATGCAGAAAAAGTCAGTGGCATCTCTCTCCCTCCTTCCCTCTCACTATCTCAGCTGTCTTTCTATCTCTCCCTGTGCCTCTATCTCTCTGTCTGTCTGTCTCTCCTTCTGTCTCTCTCTTTGTCTCTCTCTCTGTCTCTGTCTCTGTCTCTCTCTCTCTGTCTCTCTCTCTCTGTCTCTCTGTCTCTCTCTCTGTCTCTGTCTCTGTCTCTCTGTCTCTGTCTCTCTGTCTCTGTCTCTGTCTCTCTCTGTCTCTCTTCTCTGTCTCTCTCTCTGTCTCTCTGTCTCTTTCCTCCATTGCTCTAAAATGGTTCTGTAGCACTAGCACCTAGTCTCCCAGTTTCACAGATCAGACTCAGGGTAGTCTCTATATGGGCAACATAGCAAAGTGGATGGAAAGCTAAGGAAAGTAAGGAAGACCTGGGTTTGAATCCTGTCTCAGATATTTACTCCCTGCGTGATCTTAGGCAAGTCATTTAACCTCTCTGGGCCTTCATCTGTAAAATGATAGAGTTGGGCTCAATGACCTTTAATGTCCCTTCCTGATCAAAATCTGTAGCCCTCCAATCTTGGAATGACATTTCCTTATAGTCAAATGAAAGAAAAACAAGACCGCCTAGAAAGTTCTTCTTGTCTGATCTGGTTGTTACAACCCTTCTCTTTCTCCTTGCACTTACATTTTTAAGTACTTAGCACAATGACTAGCACATAGCACTTGGGAAGGCAATTATTAAATACTTGTTGACTGATTTACTCTTTGGCCTCTGTGGCCATCCCTGGGCATCTTCTTATACCTTACAACCCCGTCCTTCTTCTTCCCCCCTCCCCCATACTCTGCTATCCATTGGCACTGAGCACCTTGCTGTTTCTTTCACAAAACATTCCATCTCTTGGTTCCAGACATTTTCTTTGGCTATCCCCCATTATTGAAATGCTTCTCCTCCTCCCCATCTGGTTTCATTGGCTTCCATTAAGTCTCAGCTAAGATTTCACCTTCTGTGGAAGCTTTGCCTTATCTTCAATTATATTTAATTTTAAATTAAATTAAATTTAATTTAAATTAAATTTAATGCCTTCCCACTAGCAATTATTTCCAGTTGATAATCTCGTCATAAATAGTTATCTACAGGTTGCCTCCAGCCTCAGAACGTGAGCCTCTTGAGAACAGGAATCTTTCTGCTTTTCTCCCTGTGCTTAGCACAGTACTGGACACATAATAGGAACTTAATAAATGTTGTTGACTGACTGATTGACTGACCATGGATAAGTCACTTGATTTCTCTCAGGCTTATTGATCTCATCTGTAAAAAGCAGATAATAACAGCACCTGCCTTAGAGGGTTTTGGTGAGGATCACAAATATGTGAAAAAATGCTTTTCAAACTTTGTGTTGTTTTTGTGATTGTCATTGTTGCTTCTGTTGTTGTCATAACTATTTGGAAGAGAGACACAATAATGTGCCTCCACCACAACCACTCAGATTCTACTCAGAATATTAGAAACTGTAAGCAGTGAAGGGAAATATTGTTGTAGCTGTTATATGTTGTTCACCCTTTATTATTGAAGAGGACCAATGGCATCAGAGGGTGATGTCTTTACTTGTGAGTGACTTGGATTTAAGTGAGGCAGAGCTGTGCAGAGTCATCAGCCTCACTCTCTCCTCCAGAGTCATCAGTGTCCAATGGCAATACATAGGTCAAGAAGACTGACAACGACCCAGGATGCAGTGGGTAAACTTGACCTTTTCAAGCTAAGGTCTTTCCCACGTCTCAGTTTGTCTGAGGCAAAGCCCATTCGGTAATTAAAGGCTAGGTAAGAATTGTGTCAAAAGATGGCCTAATTTGCCTTCATAAAAGAATCAATATGGGAGGTGAAGACCCTCAAATTCTCTGGCCAGAACAGAAACAATTGCTATTTAAACTCAAAGAAAGATAATTACTCATAACCTAATTTGGTCAAGTGTAATGGAAAGGACAGGGCAGGTAGGTAGTGCAGTAGATAGAGCATCAGGCCTAGAGTCAGGAAGACCTAAATTCAAATGTGGCCTCAGATACTTTAGTTCTATGACCCTGGGCAAGTCACTTAACCCTGTTTGCCTCAATTTCCCTATCTGTAAAATGAGCTGGAGAAAGAAATGGCAAACCACTCCAGTATCTTTGCCAAGAAAGCCCCAAATGGAGTCACAAAGTGTTGTACACAACTGAAAAACAATTGAACAACAATCCGAACATCAATGGGCAGAACACGGGGGGGAAAGTACATAAGATTTCCACACCCCTTGAGGAAGCAGTCTTTTTCAAGAATACTTTTTTTTTTAATTTGGTGACAGGTCAGAGGTCCTTTCACCATTTTATTTTGGCTCCTTGCCCCTTCCTGCAGCTGCCCAGGGGACCTTTGGAAAGAAAGGTTTATATTTGAAATCCTTTTCTAATTCTAGCCTATTCTCATGAATATGCATGAATATGTCTACAACTTTAGGTCTATTGTTTAGAATAATATTCTAAATTATAATTATAATTTATATATAATTATATATTCTATATAATTTTATATTATTTTATAATAATTATAATACAATAAGATAATGTTATATGATTTATGTTATAAATTATAAAATAATAATTTTTGATAGGCTTTCATGGTGGTATTAAAAATTTCCCCAAATATCACATACTTGCAAGCCCTCATGAAATACTAACTCCCTCCTCAAAGAGTAACTTTAACCAACTGTAGTTGTGGCTGTTACATTGAGTGAGAATCAGTCATCCTAGCACTGTTCAGTACTGGCCACTTAACTAGAGAACTTGAAAAATGCAGGCTGGAAAGCAGGATCTAATGAAGCCTAAAATCTTTTCCCAAGACATTTTTCATCAATATTATAGTCTGATATTTTTTGTAATAAATAGCAGAGAATATGGGAGTAATGTTCATAACAAAAAAGTGACTGGATTTTATTGCTACATGACAATTCTAGGTCAATGCTGAGATAGACTAAGTCCTGAAGAGAAGCCCACAGGAAAATGAAAGAAACTCAGTACTAACAGTCAGAAACCAATTTTAAAAAATTAAAAGAAGACAGCAGGTGTCTAACCTGACTCTAAATCTTACAGTTGCATCTTTAATTCCAAGTATTAGTAATTAATTATTAATTAGAGAGGGACCAGCAAGTCACAATGATCACCATAAAATTCTATATTTTATTATGCATATTTTAAAAATATTTATTTTTTTTAGTTTTTAGTATTAATTTCCATAAGATTTTGAGTTCTAAATTTTCTCCCCTTTCTTCTCCACCCCCCTCCCCAAGATAGAACGCAATGTGATTTAGGCTCTACATATACATTCTTTCTCTTTTGACAAGCAACCCTGAAGGTCTTCTCCTCCCAGTTTGATTTTTCTTTTAAATTAAAGGGGCCATCCCTTGACTGGATTCTTAAAGAGGCCTATTCACTGAATGGATATTACCTCACTCAAAGTGGGAATCTGGAAAGATCTTAGCCTAAAAGGGCCAGGGTCTCCCATTGCATCCTAGACCATCTCCAGGCATCCTGATGAATATCTGGCCACTGGACCTAGATGGCTCTGGAGGAGAAAGTAAGACTGGTGATCTTGCACAACCCTCCCTCACTCAAATCAAAGTGAACTACAAGTCACATCTTCCTCACCCAGATGTCATGTTCCTCTTTGAGAACGAACAACAAACACGACAACTGCACAACAATACATTCATATTAAATATATTTTCACATTAGTCATGTTGTAAACAAGAATTGAACCAATGGGAAGAACCACAAGGAAGAAGAAACAAAACAAAACGAAAAGGAGAAAGAGAGCAAAGAATATGCTTCGATCTGCATTCAGACTCCATAGATGTTTTTCTGAATGTGGACGGCATTTTCATCATGAGTCTTTTGTAGTTGTCTAAGATGCTTGCATTGCTGAGCTAAGTCTATTGAAGTGAGTTATCGCACAGTGTATACTGTCATTGCATACAATGTTCTCCTGGTTCTGCTCCCCTCACTCAGTCTCAGTTCATATAAGTCTTTCCATGTTTTTCTGAAGTCCGTCTGCTCATCATTTCTTATGGAACTATAGTATTCCATTACATTCATATACCACAACTTGTTCAGCCATTCCCCAACTGATGGGAATTCCCTCAATTTCCAATTCTTGGTCACCACAGAGTTGCTATAAATATTTTTGTACATGTGGGTTCTTTTTCCATGAGTATGAGCTCTTTAGGATACAAACCTAGCAATGGAATTGCTGGGTCAAAGGATATGCACAGTTTTTATAGCCCTTTGGGTATATTTCCAAACTGTTCTCCAGAATGGTTGGATTAGTTCACAACTCCACCAACAATGCATTAGTGTTTCAATTTTCCCACATCTTCTCCAACATTTATCATTTTCCTGTTTTGTCATGTTAGCCAATCTGATAGGTGTGATGTGGTACCTCAGAGTTGTCTTCATTTGCATTTCTCTAAGCAATAGCAATTTACAACCTTTTTTCATATGACTATAGATAGCTTTAATTTCTTCCTCTGGGAACTGCCTGTTTATATCTTTTGACCATTTATCAATTAGGGAATGCCTTGTATTGTTATAAATTTGATTCAGCTCTCTATATATTTTAGAAATGAGGCCTTTGTCAGAGATACCAACTGTAAAAATTGTTTTCCAGCTTTCTGTTTCCCTTCTAATCTTGGTTTCTCTGGCTTTGTTTGTACAAAAACTTTTCAATTTAATGTAATCAAAATTATCCATTTTGCATTTCATAATGTTCTCTATCTCTCATTTGTTCACAAATTCTTCTATTCTCCATAAATCTTCCAGGTAAAGAGGTAAACCTTGCTCTCCTGGTTTGCTTGTAGTATCAGCCTTTATATCTAAATCATGTACCCATTTTGACTTTATCTTGGTATAGGGTATAAGATGCTGATCTATGCCTAGTTTCTGCCATGCTATTTTCCAGCTTTCCCAGCAATTTCTGTCAAAGAGTGAGTTCTTTTCCCAGAAGCTAGAGTCATTGGAATTATCAAAAATTAGATTACTATAGTCACTGACTATTGTGTCTTATGTACCTAACCTATTACACTGATCCACAACTCTATTTCTTAGTCCAGTGGTTCTCAACCTTCCTAATGTCACAACCCTTTAATACTCATATATAGGCATCTCTGCATGTGGGTGGACCACCTGGAGACGGATAGAGGAGCAGTGTTTTGGTTCCTAAGACCAACAGAAATATGTGTTTTCCGATGGTCTTAGGCAACCCCTGTGAAAGGGTCATTCGACCCCCAAAGGGGTTGCAACCCACAGGTTGAGAACCACTGTCTTAGTCAGCATCAAGTAGTTTTTATGATTGCTGCTTTATAATACAACTTAAGATCTGGTATGGCTAGGCTACCTTTCTTAGAATTTCTTTTCATTAATTCCCTTGATATTCTGTACCTTTTCTTCTTCCAGATGAATTTTGATATGATTTTTTCTAGCTCTATAAAATAATTTTTTGGTAGTCTGACTATACATAGAGTAAATGTATACATATTTACATGTATATTCACTTAGTGAGTCAATGAACATTGGTTAAGCATTTAGTATGTGTCAGACATCATGCTAAGTGCTGGGGCTACAAAGAAAGGCAAAAACAGCCCATGCTCTTGAGAAGCTCATAGTCTAATGAGTGAGACAACATGCAAACATCTATGTACAAATAAGAAACATATAGGATAAATCAGTGAAAATCTTAGGAGGAAGGTACTAGCATCTGGGTAGCATTTCTTGTAGATGATGCAATTTTAACTAAGACTCGAAAGAAACTCTTGAAGCTAGAAGGCAAAAACGAAGAGGGTTAGGAAGGCCTGGCATGGGGTACAGTCAGTGAAAATGCAGAGAGTCAGAGATGGAATGTCTTGTGTGAGGAATGGCATGGAAGTCAGTATCACTATTCACCCAGATATTTTATCTACCAAGGAGTAGTTCGTTTAGATATTTTACTGGTTCACAGTCAAGTTTAGATTAGGAAATATAGAAATAGCTCCTATTTTTTCATTTTGTTCATGAATATATGATGGGAGACTTTGTCAAATGCCTTATTAAAATCCTGATAAAGTATGTCTAAATTATTTTTCTGTACTCTTTTTGGCTCATTAATACTACCTTTCTTTTTAAGGACTCTTTTTAAAAATGATTAAAGAATGCTTATATATAAATATACTCATATGTCTATATATACTTACACATCTATATATACACATGTAATATGTGTATATTTATATAAATTTTCACATTTATATGTATGTACTTGCTATAAACTCTACTTTTCTTCAATTTTGAACTGTCTTGCAAAAGGCCAGTTTTGAAACATCAAGTCTGATTTTTTTTTTAATTGTTGCAATCAAAAAGGAAAAAAATGCAGGCTGTCCTCCTCTTTTGTTAAAGCCTAATTGATATTTTCCATTCTTTTTGTCCTGTCTAGAGAAATATTACCTCAAAGCAGTATTTGTAAGACCTATCATCCCATATCTATTCCATTCATTTTACTATCTTACTGATGAATTCAGATTATCATATAAGCTATTCAACTATGACAATTATGAAGAACCCTGGCCAATCAGCTATGCCTTAGTGTGGGCCTTATGCAGGTTATACCTACATGGCTTTAGAGCACGCATTTACTTCCTATTTAAATTTGATTTGAAAAGTTTGCTCTTTTGGTATAAACATTTTGTTATTATGTTTCTCTAACTTTATACTCATTTTATACTTCAAAACATCTCAGTTAATTCATGTTAACTCATCTTTCTCAGTAGTACATTGTGTTCGAAGCTCTAGTCTTCCCTAACCTTCTATGGCAAACAAGGTATCTCTCCTATTGAAACATCATCTAAAACCCTCTTTCTTTTCTTGTGATCAAATTGATTGAACTATAAAAACTCATAAGTGCAGGTACACAAAGAAAAGGGACAACTGAGACTTTGTTACACCATTTATGTACTCCAGGGACTTCCCTGAAGTATCTAACTGAAATAAGAACTAACCATTCTCTTATCAAAGGGACAAAAGGAGAAATTTATGAACCTTTCAAAAGCATCTCTAGAAAATGAGCCATTTATCAGGAACTTAAAAAATGTGAGAAGTGTATTCTGATGGGATGATATAAGGTAGAAAATATGGAAAAGAACTCTTAAAGACAGGAAATTATTTAGTTCAGAATGTTAAATAAGAGCCACAACACCAAGCCCAGGTCAGGGAAGAACTGATTTCATTTTGATTAGGTTGATATTCAATCTTCTGAGAGATCAAAAGTACAGACTTCTTGCCCTTTTTTTTTTAATTCAAGAGCACATTTCACCTTCCTTTTGGTTAAAGATTATGTGATAGCCAATTAGCAGGAAAGATGAAAGGAAATTAAAACCGTATAATGGCCTAAGAAAATCGTCTGTGGAAAAAGTAGCTAGTTCTTACCACAGGTGGAGAATAAAACTGAATCCATTAAGAGAAATAACTTTTCTCCTAACTGATGAGAAAAGGCATTCTGCCAATTTCTACTTCTGAAACTTAAAAAATGTCCTTTTATATGAGATATGCTCATTTTAAAACTCACTTGACTTTTGAAAAGGGTGTCTGAGTGGGAAAAAATAATGTTTTTCTGAAAAAACACTAAAAGGAAAAAAGATAGTAGACATATTTTAAGTCTTTTTTCTAGGAAGTGACTCTAAAATTAGTGGTCTTCGTCAAAGAGATATGAAATGGAAACAATACTTGGAAAATATCCCAATGTTTTAGGATTTCACTCAAACAATATTAATTGAAAAAATAAATGCATGTAATAATAATAGTAGCTTGAACTTATGTAGTACTTTATAGTGTTTTCACATAAATTGTCTCACTTGATCCTCAGTGCAGTCTTGTATGGTAGATAGGGTAGGTATTATTATCCCTATCTTATAGATGAGACCCAGAGATGCTAAGTGATGTTGAGGCACCTTGGTTCAGTGGAAAAAACACTGGATTTGAACTCAGTGGACCTGGATTCTAATTCTGCCTTCCATTTATTAACTAGATAACATTGAACAAGCTACATAGCCCCTCTGGGCCTCAATTTCCTTATGAGTAAAATAAGAAGTAGTAAAATAAATGATTTCTAAGGTACTTTCTAGCAGTACAGCCAATAGTTCTTTGACTTGTCTTATCATCCCACAACTGTTGTCTTTACATTTTTAAACAAGGCATAGGTAAAGAAATGGTCAATTGAAGTGCAGTATCTTTATATAGATGTCACAAATATTCAGATTTACTATACGAAGGAATTGAACCCATAATAACTGTTATGAGAGTCAATATCAAACCAAATGGTCATTTGCTTATACCTAAGATAAGTCATGTGAGCAATATATGTGTATACATACACACATGTATATGTATAAATGTTTGTGAGTATATGGACTTGGAAAAAGGCTTCTTTGTACATACCCATATATTTATATATATGTTTATACATACAAGCATGTGTGTATATTTACATTAAACCCTTTATGGGCAGGGCCTGTGTAATTCTCTGACATCCAATGCTTGTCTGCTATCTGACAAGGATACTAGCTTCCAGGGAAGCATCTGGAGGGTGAGAGTAAGGTGAAATGAGATGAATATCTCTGATTAAGTAATTAGAGTTCAAATTGTGTTTTGTGTGACTTTGTCTTGTTTGCTTCTGTCTCCCAAATAAGCTAACTTTGTCCTACAAGTATGGTCAAAAAGGTGAATTGTCATCTTAGGGAATGTATATAAGATATTGCAAGAATCATCAAAATTGATGACTAATGCCCAAGCCACTTCTTTTGATTCGTGTGGAAATAAATGAAACTCCCAGAAGAAACTTAGAAAACCTTGTTAAGAATTATGCAGTTGTATGCAAAGACCACAGCAACAATAAAAACCGAAGGCCTTGGTGGCAGAGGCAGTGCTTGTGACAATCTATAAAGACTCCGCCAGTCAACAAACACTCAACAAAGAACCTATCATGCCAGTCGCATGGTGCAGTGGACAGAGCACTGGGCCAGGAGTCAGGAAGACTCATCTTCCCGAGTTCAAATCTGGCCTCAGACACTCACTAAGCTGTGTGACCCTGGGCAAGTCACTTAATCCTGTTTTCCTCAGTTTCCTCATCTGTAAAATGAGCTGGAGAAAGAAATAGCAAACCACCTCAGTTTGTTTGCCAAGAAAACCCTAAACGGGGTCATGAAGAGTCGAACATGATTGAAACCACTGAACAACAACAACAACATAATGTTCCAGGCACTCTACTCTGGGGGTATCAAGGCAAAAGTATAATAATCAGTGCCCTTGAGCTTACAAGCTAGGGAGGAAAGATCAAAGATTCAGAAGAGTAGGACAAATATAGGAAGTCAACAGCTGGCCAAAAAGTGTCTGAAAAGGGGATTTGGATTTCTGGATCTTGATGGCAAGTATAGGCTCTTAGCCAGATAGGAATGTTCCCAATAAGTCCAGCAAAAACCTATTTGCTTGGAGTCTTGTGAATCAAATCAAGCGGGCTTTGTTTAAACTAAAAAGCAACAAGGAAGGGAAAATTGCTTACACAGGTCTGACAAGCCTGGTGAAACACACGAGAATAACTAAGCAGAAGACCAAAAATTCTAGGAAAGAATATTTAAGAAGAGAGCCAACCAGGAAAACCCATGGCCTTGGCTGTCGAGATATAGATAGATAGATAGATAGATAGATAGATAGATAGATAGATAGATAGATAGATGGATGGATGGATGGATTTAAATGCATAAAGTAACAAAATGAACTAGCAATCCTAACAAAAGGAGCTAAATTTTATTTTGTAGGTATTGATCTGAAGACGTAGAATGGGATTTATGATTAGGCTATACCTTATTCTAAAGTAACAGAATACATAAAAAGGGAGGGATTGAAACATTTTGTATTAAGAAGATACATTGTGGGGAAAACATGGTTGATAGCCATTTGGTAAAGTGCAACAGAGAAAGGGAGATGCACCATGTTGTGGCTCGGGACAAAAGAAAATCTTAGATGAGGAGTCAGAGAAATAGCTTGGAACAGAAACCTAATATTGTAGAAAAGGGGATCTTCAATTCTATAGGTATTTGCTGGAGATCCCATCCTACCCAAAGCAGAGAAAATGAAAAATCAGTGACTCACATTTGTGAACATTTCGACTTCCGCAAGGTAGAGGAAGCATTAAGAAGAACTATTATCTCTGCCTTATTCTAGTTAAACAGGGAGGGACAGGTTGCTGAAGAAGAAATGACAGGAGCCTCGGGGACACATTACCACACTGTCACAGAGTCCATGATAGAGAAGGAAAGCAAAAGCAGTCAGAGTCTGATATGTACCTTGGGGATTTGGGAGAGAACTGATTCCAAAAGGGTTTAAAAAAGAGGGATTGGATCAAATGGCCTGATTTTTCTTTTCAAGGGAAGTCAGCCCTAATGGGATGGGAAGCTCTCAAGACTGAAATTATGAAGACACAAGCAAAAATGATTCCAATGAAGAAGAAAAAGGTTGCAGTGCCGAGGGAGACATAAGAATGTATTCGGAGCTCATCTTCCAACTCAGATCTTAAAAAGACATATGGAAGAAAGTGCAAATAACTGAGGATGAATACCAAAGAGTAGAACAGACCTGTAAGAATTGTCAGGAGTGCAAGAGCCTCAAATAAGCAGAGGCTGATGATCAATGATTACAGCAACAAAAGAAGGTTTGAAAAAAGTTATGTTGGACTTCTATTTTCCCCGTCCGGGAGAATGACCTTTGGGCTACAAAGAACAGGACAAAAAAGAGTTAGAAGTTGAGTGGAAACAAAAGACAAAGGAAGACGATAATCAGATAGCATCTCATTTTCCTTGGTAATTTCAAGGCATCAGGCCCAGGTGAACCTGTAGCTGGCATTTATATAGAATTTTAAGTTTATTTTATTCTATTATGTGGAATTTTAAGTATATTATTTAAGCATATACTTAAGCATAAGTATATATTTAAGTATATACTTAATCATAAGTATATATTTAAGTATATACTTAATCATAAGTATATATTTAAGTATATTATTTCAGTTGATATTCACAGCAGCCCTGTGAGCTAGGTGTTGTGATTATTTCCATTCTACATCTGGGAAACTGAAATAAACAGAAGCTGAATGACTTATCAATGGCCATACAGCTACTTAGTGTCTGAGGGCAGAATCTGAACTCATGTCTTCCTGACACCAAATTCAGCACTCTATCTACTGCATTAGCTAGCTTCTTATAAAATAAACAAAAAACTTTTAAACTGGAAAAAAAAATAGCAGATAGGATGAGTGATTTCTAAATGATCATGTGGAATGATAGAGGTGCCAAGAAATATTAGGCAAATGTCCTAATTTAAAAAAAAAAAAGGGAAGAAGGTATGGCATCATGTTTAATCCAGAGACCAGTCAGCTTGATTCTGATTCTTGATAAAATTTTAAAATACATTATTAAAGAAAGGATTTTGAGTACTTTAAAAGGAAAGCAGTGATGACTGAAAGTCATCATGACTTCAGAATAATAATAATGCTTTAAGTTTAACAAAGTATTTTATGTATGCTAACTCATTTGACCCACATAAAAACCAACCCTTGAGAGGTAGGTGTTATTATTATGTCCATTTTACAGATTGAGAAACTGAGGTACAGAGAGGTTAAGTGACTTGACCAGAGTCACCCAGCAAGTAAGTATCTGTGGCAGAATTCAAACTCTGGTCTTCTGACTCTGAGTTTATGCTTCATCCACTGACTTTTTTGAGAGGGTAAATAGACTGGTGGAATAGAAGAATGTGTACTCAGATTTTGTGAAAGGATTTGATAAAAAAAAAACCCTTTCATTCTATGTTTGTGGTAAAGAAGGAGAGATATAAGGCAAAAATATGACAGTGCAATTATTTATCCTCTCTGGGTCTGTTTCCTCATCATTAAAATGCGAAGACTGGTCCAGATGACCTCTCAGGTCTTTTTCCAGCTCTAAAATGATTATCTATATTTAGGTAGATCTAAAAATGGTTAAATAACAGGACACCCTAAAAAAGCAGTCATTAATGACTTGATGGAAGGAAGTATCTAATGGAGCAGTCCAGGAATCTCTCATTGGCACTGTGCTGTCCAACATTTTTAACAGTGACTTGGCTGAAGTCACAGATAATATGCTTGTCAGATTTTTAAACGCCAATGTAATTTAAAGAGATAGCTAACCTTTCAGATCATGGTGTCAGTAACACAGAAGATGTCAATGGACTAGACTCAGGGTCAACAAACTATAGCCCACAAGCTAAATTCATCCATGCTCTGTTTTTGCATGACCTATGAACTAAGAATTGTGTTTATATTTTAATGCTGTACAAAAACAGATGGCAAAATGGATTTAGCCCATGGACCATAGGTTACTTATCTGTGGGTTGGAACAAGGGGCTAGATCAATATGAATTTTATTAAAGATAAATGTAAATGTCTACAGTTAGGTTAAAAAAAATAACTTCACAAGTACAAGATGGGGAAACTATGTCTAGATTATAGCTCACGGAGGAGACCTGGGGCATTTAGTGAACTATGAGCTCAATGGGTGAACAGTGAACCAAAGATATGACATGACAGGCAAAAAGCTGTTACTATCCTTAGCTAAAATGAGATAATATAGTGCTAAGAATGAAGGAGGTAACAATGACACTATCCTCTGCCTTTGTCAGGTCCATGTCTCTTGTATTGTGTTTTGTTCTGAGTACTACATTTTAACAAAGACATCCAAGTTATGGCATGTACAGAAAGAGTTGAGAATAGTGAGAGAATTGAAGAACATATCAATGGACAGAATTGTGTTGGCTTTGTCCAAAAATAAAACTTAGCTGTCTTCATGCATTAGAAGGGTTATCATGTGGAGGGGAATTCAACTAGTTTTGCTTGACACCCCCCCCCCAAAGGCAGAACTAGTAGCAATAGGTAGAAATAACAGAAGGACTGACTTAGTCTTGAAGTGAGGGAAAGTTTCTGTTGATTTCAGTTTTCCAAAAGTAGAATGAGTAGATTCTCCACTAGAGGTGAAGACCTCTTCACTAGAGGTATATTTGGCAAGTAGATGGCCACTTGTTGGTAATGTTGGAAATGGAATTATTGGTCAGGTATAGACTGGACTAGATGGTCGTGGAAGTCCTTTTCAATGCTTGGGTTATGTGATTTTGTGATATTTTTCAAATGATTATATAAAGATTTAAGTTTTCTACAGTGCAAAAAATGCTACTTTTTTTGGCATGGTGTAGTATTTTTTTTCCCCATTCTTACATGTAATTTGGCAGGCACTAGAATATTTGTTAAATTGGATAGAATTGAATGGCTTTCAAGAGCAGCCCTGATAGAGGCCCAAAGGAATAAAAAGAGTAAGAACAACATCACCAGACTGTCCTACATTCCCTAATCCTGTGATGTCCTTCAAGGAGTATGGAAATGACTATCTACATTACCTTGGAGGCTGTTGTTTACAACTGAAGAATTTGTTGTTTTTCAGTCATTTCAGTCCTGTCTTACTCTTCGTGAACTTATTTGGGGTTTTCTTGGCAAAGATACCAGAATAGTTTGCCATTCCTTTCTCTTTTTGCAGATAAGTAGACTGAGACAAACAGGGTTAAGTGACTTGCCCAGGGTTACAAAGCTAATAAGTGCCTGAAGCCAGATTTGAACCAGGAAGATAAGTCTTCTTCACTCCAAGCCAACATTCTATCTACTGTGCCACTTAGCTTCTCCAACTGAGGGATGGGAGATAAATAATGTGGCAGGTGAAAGAGGAAATGACTGAGGAAATAAAAGTTTAAGGTTCAAGCACGTTGATTTATTAAGCAATGCATGCCAATTGCCTAACAGATTGGGACAAGTCCCCTTCCTCAGCTTAGGGCTGAACCACAAATACAGGTGGAGACAGATTTTTGTACATTAAAAGCAATTAATTAGAAGGAAACAATACAACATCAGGTAATCTGATTTCTAATTGGAGGAAAAATTGGGGAATTTCCAGTTTGGGAGGGGGAGAGAGAATAGATGCAATTTCCTGAGCTTCAAAAAGAAGTGTCCCACTCTCCCCAGTTACTATAAACAATCAAATATAACATGGAAACAATAACTGATTGATCAGTATAGGGCCAGTTTTCAGATAGGACATATGAGTTGCTTGAGATGTCCAATTCTGAGGAAATTCCTTGCATCAATCTTTAGATCTGGCTGAGTTTCTGGTCAACACAACCCTTAATTAAAGGTCTCTAAACAGCAGATATAGATGATCAAGCCTAGCAGTCATGTAAGGCTAGGTTCAAATAACACAGTAAGTTTTTCTCTCAATTCCCACAAGACAGAAGCTCAAATTTTTGTTACTTCACCCACCACAATAACAACCCACTCTATTAAGTCAAAAGCTTAGGATTTAGATTTAGAAAATACTATTGAAATTATGTAATCCAGAGACATCAAACTTCTGCCTATACCATGCCTGGCCAACTAGATTAAAATGTAATTGAGAAATATTTAACAAAATAAAGAAAAATCCAATAGAGCCTAGATAATAGTAATATGTGGTTTTCTAAGTCAATATATAACCTACCAGGCATTATACTCAGTTTTGTGCCCCCTACACTCCTATTACCCAGTTTGAGTCTGCACTGATACTGTCCAATGTCCTCATTTTACAGGGGTTCAATCAACTTAGTCAAGGTTGCATAGATAGTAAATGGCAGAATAAGCCATCAAACCTAGGTTTTCTGACTGTAAGTAGAGAACTTGGCTCTTGTCACTATATCCCTCAGCACCATGACCATCTACATTACATCATATGACCTTGAGTTAATGAAGAGTTTTGTCAATTGGGAATTGTATACTAAAGACAATTTGACCTTCTGCAAATATTTATATAACTCAGCCTCCTTATCAGCTTATTGGAGTGTGTGTTATTTATTTCTCTGACTTTTCTGATTGTTTAGAAATTTCAACTTTTGATCTTATTGGAGGTGACTGTGTTTCTCTACAACATTTGGTTTAAGCTGGTCTTTTATAAAAAGGAAATCTGTAAAGTTAAGAGTAAAGCGAAAGCTACAGTTTAGACTTAAGCCTTTCTGACTTCCTCTCTAAGTTCCTTTTTTTTTTTTTTTGGCATATCTCCTTTTCATAAATAACATTTCTCAATTGATTTTTTTTTTTTTTTGGTCCAGACTTGTGCTTTAATCAGTGTGGGAACTCCTGTTAAGGAAACCTCAGTGATGAAGATAGTCAAGTCAACTGTAATTTATGGTCTTTGATTGTTGCTTGGAAGAATTAGAAAGTTAGTTAACTTACCCATGTTCACATAGCTAGTATTTGTCAGAGTCAGGACCCAAATCCAGGATTTCCAGAGTTCAAATGTATTCTCTCATTCTAATGTCTTCTTATTTTCCCCAGAACCCTTCTCTTCCTCAAACTGGTTTCAAGAATTGGGGCCTAATATAAAAAGAAAGGAAAGTAATAATAAAAACAAAAATATTTTCCTAAAAATGCAATTTTCTAGGTAGTAGATTCTTAAAAATAGAATTTAGAGTTATAAAATACTATCTGGACTACTTTTCAGAAATAGGTATTGGGTTTTTTTAAAATTCTTAAATCAAACAAAAAAAATAGATTTATCAGGGACCTGCATTAAGAGCCAAATAACATGAATTCTAGTCAAAGGAGAAGCAAGAAAAGAGACTGTCAGACCAAACTTTATTTGTTTTGAGGGTTTTAAACTACAGAAGGACAACTGTGAAAACATCTGCAGTCAGCTGGAACTACATTTCCATCACCACAGGGCAGCTGAGGCTCATCCAACCATACCTTCTAGTACAAAAAGAAAAGATGAGTCTAATTAGTCTAGGTTTGGCCAGATAAATCTTTAAGTTCCAGACTACTTTGACTGTAGGGACAGCAGAATTTAAATAAATCCCTTGTGATTAGTTGTGAAGAATGACACCCCAGTGGATGTGCTGTATGAAATATAGATTTTTTTTTTTATTCTTCCACCAAAAAGTGCACAGGAAAGGTACCTATCCAATGATTATCAAATTTTATTGATTCTGACCCTTACACTAAATCAGCAGGACACACAAAAGAATGTTCATTCCATAAGAAAATTTCTAGTTTTTGAGCCAAAGATGCTTTCAGATGAAATTGAGCAACATTCCTTTCAACAAAAGTTGAACAAAATCTTGTCATTTAGATAAATTGGGTCCATCATAAGGGGAAAATGGAAAGTTATGGTTTTGTTCAGTAACAAATTTCTTTTATTGACTAAAAACAAATCATTTGGTGGTAATTAGTCTACCAACTCATTGACCTTTTCCTATCCATTTCATTCCTATCCATCTCTTTTTTCTTCTAGTCATATAGGATGTTCTTTCTCATAACTATCTTATTCCTTCACTATTATTTCAATCATGGTACAACTTATCAGCAACTATTAATGCAAGTATAACCTAGTTATTGGCAAAGTTCTGTAGTATAAAACACTCCTCAACACTTTGTTTCCTCTCATCCCATCATAAACAATAATTTGTCATTTTCTTCCTTTTTTAACTCCATAACATCTCTTGTATACACCCCCTTCTTTTCTCCAACATTGCCACTATCCTGGTACAGGTCATTATTACCTCTCACCTTGATTATGACAATGGCCTTCTGACTGGTCTCTTTGCTTCAATTTTCTCCCCACTCCAGGCTATTCTCCATCTAATTTTCAAATTTATTTTCCTAAATTGCAAGTCTGACCATGTTACCCTCCCTCACTCAATAATCTCCAATAGCACCCTCTATTATCATCTCCATTTCATCCCACATATACCATTTTTGTCTATAATTGTTGACATGTTGTCTCCTCTATTGAACCATAGATTCCGTGAGGGCAGGGTATTTTTTTTCCCTGTCTTTGTCTTGCTATTGCTTAGCACATGAGCTGGCACATAGCATGTCCTTAATAAATGCTTATTGATTTGACTTGGTACCTGTTATTTTTTTAAGTGATTACAGAAAATACTTAGTCTTAAAATGTAACCTCCATGCTAACATACAGTATTTGTTTTTCATTCTGAAATATATTTTAGTAGACACTAATATGAATACTGAAAGGCTAAATGTTTGTTCTTTTTTTCTGACAACTTGTCTTAATATGTTCCATCTAACATCTTTAGACATACTATGTTCCAAGTAAAGAAAATTTTCAATGATTAATCATGATATAGTGGATAGAATACTGGATTTGGACCCAGACAGGAATGGATTACCTCCTACCTACTTCAAATATCTGTTTCCTCTATGATCCTGAGCAAGTCACATAACATCCTCTAGCCTCAGTTTCCTCATCCATAAAATAGAAATAATAACAACTCCTACTTTACAAGTATGTTGTGAAGATCAAATGAGATGGTAAATAAAAAACACTACATAAACCTTCAAACACTGTGTAAATGTGAGTTATCATTAAATAGAAGGACTATTATTATCCTCATTTTACCAATGAGAAAACTGAAGTAAACAAGAGTTAAGTGACTTGCCAAAGGTCACACAGCTAGTATGAGGTCATATTTGAACTCAGGTCTTCCTGACTCCAGGCCCACTACTCTATCCACTGCACCACTTAGTTGTCTCTGTGTCTGTCTATATACTCCCATAAATTAACACCAGGGAACTCCTCCTAAAGTGGCGTATGCCTTTACAAGTTTTCTTGACATCATAAAAACGTCAATGGAACAAATCAGCTGGTTAGTAATTTTACCTCCCTCTCATCAGATGATCAACCCATTTGGTCATACATTTCCACTTCTCTGTAGGGTGTTATAATCTACTTATGACAAACATGCCCCTTTCCATTGACCTTTATGTGACCTTCAGTGTCAAGTCTTTAGAAACTATAGGATTTCATTGCTCCTAGACAAATGACATCACCATGAGAATTTTGTGATTAAGAAGGTAGGTCTTTGTTTCAGAGAGAAGTCTTGTGTCAGATAAAGAAATCTTCAATTTTCCAAAGCAATCCAGGCAGTTCTTATTCTCTTACTCATTTCTAGACACAATTTACTCTCCATTCATAGTGTCTGTATCAGACATATACATATATGCAGTCAAGAAATCTTGGACAGCAGAGGGAGAACCTTACCTAATTCTCTAATATATATATCATATATATGTATATATGCACATATGTGTATGTCGTATAACATACACTATGTGATATATATATCACATTATCATAATATGGAATATAGTATTGAATGCTATATGTTTTATATGTGATGAATACATGCATATATTTGTGCATGTGTACACATAAAATGTGCAGCATATATGTCATATATATCTATATATGCATATGTAGTGTGTAGTCATATGCCACATATATTGTGTTGTAATGCCAAGCGAAGGCAACTTCCAAGGTTCAGATCACCAGTATAGCAAACCTCATTTATTCAGTGACAGATTAAGGCAAACATTCACAGAACAGAGAAAATCAAAATACAGTGTAATTCATTCCTTTAGCAAGTAAGTTCTCCATTCAATGCAGGTACTACTCCACCCCTAGACAGTACATTCATTTAGTCAGTCAAAGTCTCTTCTCAAATGGAGATTAGTTTCCAACCACAAACAAAGTACATTCATTTGGTCAGTCACAGTACAACACCATCCATTAACAACAAGCACTTTCTCAAAAGGAGAGCACAAAAGGCCATCTACCCTTAAGCTGCAACAAGGTTAAGATATCATGTGTATATATAAGTTAATCATCTCCATAGGTTGTCTAGGCATTCTTGGTCCCCTTGGTTTTTGCTTGTATAGTTAGGTCCAACTCTTTTTCATGTATTATGTATCCCATTCAGGAGGCTCAGCAGTGTTTTGGAATTTGGTACAATCAGCAATTCATCCACAAACAGGAACATCTAGGAGAATTCATCAACTATATCAGGGGTCCTTAATTTTCTTTCTTTTATTTTTTAAATGTCATGGCCCCATTTGGCATTGGAGCCTATGGAACCCCTCCTTAGCATATTACTTTTACATGCAAAAACCAAACACGTGGTATATAAAATAGAGCATTTATATTGAGATATTATGATCAAAATACATATTTTGAAAATTCAGGGATGCCAAGTTAAGGATTCAAATAGAAAATCCTTTCTTCATATTTATTCATCTCTGGATCTTCTCTATGACAAAGGTGAGCACCTTCTCCCAGTTTTATTTATTCCTTGCATGGTATTTCAGCCAGCCAGGGGGCATTTCAGATAGCGTTGGGCTTGTAATCTGAAAGATCTGAATTGAAATCCTGCCTCAGACAATTACTAACCATACAATCCTGGGCAAATCAGTTAACCTCTCTCAAATCAGTTAAGCCTCAATTCCTTATCTGTAACATGGGGATAATAGCAGTACCCACCTGATAGGGTTTTGTAAGGATCTGGGGAAATAACATATAAAATGTTTTGCAAGCCTTAAGGAGCTTTTAATGCAAATGCTAGCTATTACTGTTATATTTATAATAAGAAGTTTATAGAAAAAGTTCATCTCTCTAGTCATATACTTTAAAGGGGGTTGGAACTAAGCCTATGATTTCATTGACATAATAAATTCCTGATGAGAAAACTTCTGCTACCAAAAAACAGTACATATTCTGTGCCTTACAGTACTAGAGTTGTTTTAGGCACTGAGAGACATGTCCATGGTCACACAGCCAATATATGCCAAAGGCAAAACTTAAACCTGGGGCTTCTTGATTCTGGGACCAGCTTTCTATCCACTATGCTTGGCTGCTAATTTCAAGTAATATCGTATAAATTTGGCATATCTATAAGAGACTTCTTTTTGGAAGAGAGCCCTCTCCCACCTTGGGCAGACTTTTGCTTTACTAAATTAGTTTTATTTATAATATAAGAAGAAAACAAACAGTATAATGAGATCTTACCTTTTCTAAATCTTTTAATTGTGTGATGGTAAAGATATGGCCTATTATGGAATATTGCTTGTGAAAACTTGATTCCTTTCACCACCAAGGACAGAGGAACCATTATATTTTGATTCTAACATGATGGTCCCAGATGTGCTTCCAAAGGAAGTATAAATATCACTGAAGAACAAAGATGGAAAAACAGCTACATTAAGCCCTATATACCAATAGGAGATTCATGCCAGCAGTGACACAATTTCAAGCATATTAGGACATTAATTCTGTAGTGCATAAAAGAATGAAAGATTCTAAAGACAGAGAAAAATCTCAGATTTCATTAGTACTGACAAAAGAGCAGGGAATGTCAATAACATCCCATGCCTGCTTTCCCATTGATATGTAGTGAAAACTCTTTGGCCTCCCTCATTCAGAGAGATAGCAGTTTCATCTTCCTTCAGGGTTCCAGGGGTATCTCTGAGGGGTTGGGGCATCTTCTAAAGCCATCATCCTGAGCTCCCATTCTGGGTGTTCTACTGTTAGCCACAAGTGTCAAGCTCCCCAATTCTATTTAGCCACTTAACAACTTTGAAGATAGAGCAAGAACAAAAGTATAAACATTCCTACCTACCCCCAACGCCTCAGGAAAACACTCTCCCTTATATCACTTTCTTGTCTGGGAATAGTAGTCTTAGATTTAGCACGCTTTATGTGCAAAACTGCTTCTACTAAGTTCATATCAAATGTGGTATTGCTACAGGATGAGTCATTATCTCCTCTACCACTGATCTGAGTCCCAAAGGCTCTTCTTTCTCTTCCTGTAGCATTAATACTGGGCTGGCTGCAAAATTTGGTGTAAACCCAGCGCCTAGACTATCAAACCCCAAGTAGCACACTCTCCTGATTTTTTGAAACCCAAGAGCAAAATAGTGAAAACTTCACCCAAAGCAAAATAACAAATGTAGAAGTAGACAACCAAAGCCATCATTCACAAGTGCACGTCTACCTTAACATGGGGAGAAGATCCAAGGCCTCTCCATTGATGGTACTATTTCTCAGTAGATGCCACCTAGGATGAAGATATCAGCCATCCAAAGATGTCCTTACTGAGGATAGACCCAACCAAGGCAGAGGTTGAAGCTGACTAATATCTTTTGGAAAGACTCCCAGTTCCAATTCCACAGCTGCTGCTGATGAAAGATGCTATGATTCAATATGCAGGCCAGAACCCAGTACGGAATGTCTGCACATGCTCCAAAGCCTCTCCAAGGAAATTCCATTAAACACCATGATGTCTCTCCTGGATATGGCTCCCTAACCTTTTCCACATGGGCAATTGCATCAGCGGCACTCTATGCATGTTTGCACTGACTGGGTTCATTGGCCAGTCCCCCATTACATGTATAAACAATTTTATGAGAATAATCTTCACATGCATTGAGGATGTTTTTGAAGAGATTATTAGAAAGAAAGTACTAATAAGGGAACAATAACAGATTTTCATGGTTTTCATAAGAATCTTTCTCTAACTTTACAAGAATAAGAAGATATGGTTCAGAAACATGCTTTGAACACAGATTTTAGCTAATTAATGTGAAAGATAAGGAAAGGTGGAGAATTTGTTATTCATTCCATAGTATCATTGCCCACTTCTATTTAAAACGCATGCATACATACTGTATGTCTTTAAAATGACATTGTGGTACATCTGTTGCTTCAGTAATTTCAGTTCTCTTGACAGCATTCACATTTTTCTTCTCTAAGTATCCAACGTGACAATGATTTCTTTTTCTGAGCCTCTAGCAAGGACCAATCCCCAAAGTCACATATTGCTACCACATTTTTAAAAGTCGGTTCATTGTTTTGACAGAGCCCAGATTTTTTATCTTTCATATGGGCACACAATATTACATTTGAAAGAGGAAATATTATCAGCACATTGCTGTTAAGAATTTTTCAGATAACCCTGCCTTAACGGCAAAACCCAATTGGGCTTATGTTTTCTGACACCTTAGAGAGCGTCTAGCAGTTATTGTCTCTTTCATAGCCATTGCTAAAAATCATGAAAAAGGTTACTAATAGTAACAATAGGAGGAAAGACCTTGTTTTTTAAAAAAAGTAAAAAAGGCTTTCTTTGTTAAAAAAAACAAAAAACAAACAAATAAACAGAACTACCAAGAAATTAGTCAAAACTGGGTATACGCATGAATAACAAAGTATTTCATTAGTGCCTGTTCCCTAACTTAGAGGAAAAGATATCCTGGGAAAATAGACATAGGCATGTATATGCATGTATGTATGCATGCATACCCATGCATGATGCATATATGTGTATAAAAATCATGTACATATGCATTACAATACAGGTCTATTTCTATATGCTCATTCACATAATATACATATGTGTCCATATGTACATACATCCTTATGCACGAATGAAAAGTATGTTATATATCATGAGTCACATTGGGTTTATTTGTGCATGTTTGCATCAATATATATATAAGCACATATATGTATCCTTATATGCATATTTGCATGTGTTTATAAACATGCATGCTGTATATTTGTTTGTATGTATGTATGTACGTATGTATGTATATTGTCTGAGCACAGAGAGATTAACTTGCCCAGCATCACATAACTAGTATGTGTCAGAGGCAGCATGTGAACCCACACTCTTCTCTCATTAGGACTGGTTCTTTAATCCCTGTGCTGTTCTGTCTGTCCATCTGTCTCTATCTATGTGTGTCTCTCTGTCCCATAATAATCTTCATTGAGAATCCCATTGCTATTAAAGTAAGGGAATGAAAAGATGTCTGTCATTTAGAATGTAATATGGTTAGGCTCACCATATACTAAGTATGAACGAAGCCATTCACACCTGAAAAGTGGTAATAACATTTTGAATTTATAGAGCAATCATATTTCAAAGAGCTCACTATGCTTCATATATGCTTTCTGCTATTTTATAGTAAATAATGAGAAACAAACTCTCCTTTAGATTTAAAGAGTATGTTATAAGCAGCATCTACATGTAACGTGGACATTGAATGTTCTGAATGAATTGATCAGGCTAGTTCAGTTAAGTAGTCGTTCAATCAAATAAACCATTTAATTACTACGTCCATGGAAACATAGGCAAAATGACATGTGAGGCTCTCCTGGACAGTGAATCCATCTATCTTCCTGGCTTTATCTTTCACTACTCTCCTACCCCAAGGTAACTTATGCTCCAGCTAAACTGAACTATTCACTATTTTGCAGACATGACCCTGCTTATTCTGCTGCCATGACTCAGGTCTCTTAGCTATTTCTTTTGGAATACAATTTCTCCATATTTTCATCAATGAAATCATAGTTCAGAGTCCATCTCAGATATAACTTCTTTTTATTCAGCTTTTACTGATCCCCCCGAATGAATGTTATCCTCCCTCCTCCGAATCACCAAAGCACTTTATTTGTACTTTTCTTACGGCCTTTATCATATATACTCGGCTTTCCAGAATAATTATTTGTATACTTATCATCCCCATTTCTATACCGTAAGTTCCTTAAAGTCAGGGACTGTGACCAACTCATCTTTACTTCATTCCTAATGCCTAACTTAATCTTTTACCTATAATCATTTCTCAATAAAATATTCGTTGAGCACAACTCAGACTAAAGTTATAAGGCAGTGAATCACTGAGTTGGGGGCAAATTCGTGTTTTCAAAAGCTATCCCAGCAAGGACCAGATCTACTAGATTTTATCAAGTACTGAGTATGGCCTTGGAAAGTTATTTTCATTCAAGGACAATTAGCTAAGTTCAGGGAGAACATGAAAAGAAGTCCACAAGGTTATGTTTTGTTTTGTAACTCAAAAACAACAACAACCCAACCTCTAATTAAACCATCTGCTAAAGGGTTGAATGATTGTGATAAGCATTTGTAAAGGGAGTGCCCCCTTGTCAAGTAATGAATCTTTTTAAGTACTAATAAAGAAAAGATGATTTATCAAGATTCCAAGTTAGTCATTAGCAGAACTACAGCTAAAAATGAAACCTCTTAATATATGATCCATATGTAGATGAGAACAACTTTATCCAAAGGGATCAGAATGTTTGTTCTGTGTGATTCATTACAATTCCTTACATAAGGGACCCAGAAATACCATTCCTAGTACTATATGGCACCATGGGAATCACAGAGTGAGTATTTCATCGCTTTGTCTGATTTGTCTATAAGAACATTGAAGGATTAAAGGCTGCTGAGAGGTAAAGAATATCTTATTTGAGTTCTATGAAACTAAATAAGGAGATTAAAATATATTGATACGACCCCATGGCCTAACACTCAACAAAGAAAAACAGTCTAAAGAGGTTTAGGAGAGTCTCAAAAACAAAATTTTAATGACACAATCAGAAATTATCCTGTTGAAGAAGAAGGTAGAGGAAAGTATCTTGAGGAGGTACAGATTCTGCACAAGGAATTCTCAAAAATTCAAATTTTAAAGCACATATAATTGCTTGAGGCAATTAACATACTGTACATTGCATAATAGGTATTAATTTACATACGTAGAGACAGTCTCTTCAACAAGAGCTACTTAGGGACAACTGAGTGGCGCAGCACATAGAGAATGGCACTGGAGTCAGAAGAAAAAGAGTACAAATCTCCTCAGACACTTGAGACTTACTAGCTGTGTGATCCTGGGCAAGTCACTTAACCCCAAATGTCTCACAAAACAAACAAGCAAAAAGAAAATTACTTAAACTAATGAAGTTACTGATATTTTATTTTTTTAAGTGGAAGGAAGAACATATAACTGAGGAATCAGGGGGGAAATAACTTGAGCCCATAAAAAGTGTTAGAAAAGGGAAATCCCAGATTTACTTACCAAGATGCTGAGAAATCAATCAATCAATCAATATTAATTAAGTACCTACTATGTGCCAAGCACTGGAATAAGTGCTAAGTGCTGGGGGGGAGGGGAGAGGTGAGTTTATTAGTTTATTTGTTAGTTATGGACTAAAAAGAGGAACAATGAAGGGGCAGACTCATTGTTTGAGATAAATGGAGCAATGACGATGACAGGGCAAAAAAAGTAGAATGACGGATTTCCAATTTTTCTTCTTTCTTCTCTGTCAAGGAATAAAAACTTAATTCTAAAGAAGACAGACTGTACATGGTTGACACAGGATTTTAATTCAAAATAAATAACATGACAGGAGGGCATTTTAGTGCCCTCACCTAGTTCACTGAAAATTATCTGGATGAACTGAAGCCCGGAGGACTAAAAGAATTTACAAAATTGATGATAACTAACTTTTGAGGAGGTATAGAAAAAGGATAGGCATTAAAGGAATAGAGTTAAGCAAAATACTTTCACAACTGTTCAAGAAGATGGATTCCACAAACTATGGCAAAATTCTTGGACCATGATGGTATCTTTCAGCTCCTGATAGGGAAAATTTAATCTTGGTCAAGTAATTGTGTGTGTGTGTGTGTGTGTGTGTGTGTGTGTGTGTGTGTGTGTGTAAGCAAGGGGGAGAGTAATTGCCCATTCATGGAAGACTGAATTTTGCTTAAATATATTTTTTAAAAGAAGAATCTAGAATGGTAACAAGGATTAATACCCAAAACAGGGGCCCGAGGATTAAAATCAGGAGCTGGATTTAATGTAAAGTTGAGAAGAGTGACAAAAAGTCAGGGTCAGAACAGAAGCACAGGGCTAACCAAACTCTATATTGATACTTAAAATGTCCAAAACCTGATTAAGAAATCAGTTTATGAGGCATATTTTTTAACATGACTTGACATAGTATTTCTCTTGACTGAAAAAAAATTAATTTTTCATTTTTGCATTAAATCCAAGTAGGAAAAAACAAAACTCATAATTTTTTTGAATCATATTAGAAAACTGAGTGCATTTAAAAATTTTTTAAAGTACTATGAATACCATAATAACATATTTTGAAATGTGGGTGATTTTATACCTATGGTATTGAATAAAGGCAAAGGTGTTATGAAGATTCACTATTCATGGCCATAATATTAATTTCATTCATTTAACAAATATCCAACAAGCATCTTCTATCTTCAGAGCTCTTGAGTTGGAAGGGGTAGCAAGACAAGGAATAGAAAGATGAAAAAGCATAGTCCCTATCCTCAAGTAGCTTGCAATACAACGTGTCATAATTGCAATTTACTGTGTCTTTAAACAAACTTGGCACTAAACATACTTCAGAAGTTTGGAAAGCTGAGTCCAATGGCAGACAACAAGGTATAAAATATTTTAAAATTTTATTATGCTTTTTTATCCATTAGAAACGCATGCTTTTATTTCAGTTTCTGAATGTCTGTGCACATAATACTGACTTTTCAAAAGGACTTTTGTGATGCGTTGCATGATTTAAAAGTTGGACATATGTTAACATAGAATGAAGGACCACTCTGCCAATGCTAAAGAATGCTAAAAGCCTAAATGACCATATGTCTATGGGCCTTGGTCTAATTGATTTGGAATATCCTGTCCAGGTGAAAACCACAAGTCCCAGCCCAAGAGAGGATATAAAACCACCAACTCATTTGTCAACTTGAAGATGGTCGAGCAACAAATTGAAACTTCTCTGTTTATGAACTCAGAAAGGCCACGATAAATAACAAGGCTAATTTTCCCCTTTTTTCTTTTATAAAAGATATTTAATGTTTTCTAAAATTTCCTAATGCTTATGGCTGTTCAGAAACAGAGAGAAACAATGTGAAGGGCAAAGACTGAATCTTTTTAAGTGACATTGAGGAGCTGAAGCTTTGTCTAAAAGAGAATGAATATGATGATAAAGAGACCAGACACCTTATTACTGAAAATTACCAAGTGAAGGAACTGAGTATATTTAGGCAAAATAAGAGAGGACTTTGAGGTTGGAATGGCATGATAATTATCTTAAATATTTGAAAGGGAATTAAATAGAAGAAGAAGAGGACTTATTCTGTGTATCAGAAAGCAGAAATGGGAGCAACAAGGAAATGGATTGGGCTCATTATGAGAAAAAGCTTCCTAACAATTTTATCGTTTAGTCTATTAGTCATGTCAGACTCTTCATAACCCCATTTTGGGGTTTTTTTGGCAAAGATACTGGAGTGGCTTGCCATTTCCTTCTCCAGCTCATTTTACAGATGAGGAAACTGAGGCAGACAGGGTTAAGTCACTTGTCCAGGGTTACATAGCTAGTAAATATCTGAGGCTAGATTTGAAATAGGTTCTTCCTGACTCCAGGCCCAATACTGTATTCACTGCCCCAGCTAGCTGCCTTCCGAACACTTAGAACTGTCCAAAATTGGAGTGAGTTACCTCATGAAATAGTGAGTTCCTTATCAATGGAAACAGTTAAATAAAGGCTGGAAGACTACTTGTCAGAAATGCTAATAGGGAAGCTTCCTGTTTCATGTAGGTGGTAGATGATTCCTTAGATATCTTAAAACATTTTATATGCTATGATGCTACCAATCTAATTTTAGGGTTAATACCAATAAATTAAGGAGAAGTGGAGAGGCAGCTGTTTGGTGGAATAACAATAATTTTTCAAAGGCTGCTATTTAGAGTTTACACTGGTGTCCATACTCACTTTCTTACTTGATCCTCAGATAAAAGCTATAAATATATACATGAACATAAACATAAGCACACACATATCAATATACATGACTTTATATATCAGGAGTGGGGAACCTGCAGCCTCAAGGCCACATGTGGCTTTCTAGGTCCTTGGGTGTGGCTTTTTGCCTGAGTCCAAATTTTATAGAATAAATCCTTTTATCAAGGGGATTTGTTCTGTGAAGTTCAGATTCAGTTAAAGGGCCACACTTGAGGACCTAGAGGGCCACTTATGACCTTGAGGCCACAGGTTCCCCACCCTCGGCATATATATATTATCCTCTTTTGTAGATAAGGAAACCTACTCAATGAGACCAAATGACTTGCCAAGAATCAGAAAGTGGAATTCTAATTCATACTAAATCAGAAGATCTGGGTGCTAGTCATAATTCTATACCTCTATAACTTTAAGTGAGTTATTTCACTTATTTTGGTTTTTGCTTTCTCATCTATAAAGTGAGGATATTGAATTTTATCACTTGTAGGGCACCTCCCAGTTCGCTAACATTTTATGATTTATATTATCCAATAGAACATGTTTTTTTTTTGTTTTTTGCTTTTTTTTTTGGAGGGAGAAAGCAGGGCAATTGGGGTTAAGTGACTTGTCCAAGGTCTCATGGCTAGTAAGTGTTAAGTGTCTGAGGCCCAATTTGAACTCAGATCCTCCTGACTCCAGGGCCGGTGCTCTATTCACAGTGCCACCCAGCCATCCCATCAATAGAACATTTTTTTAAAACAATCTTATATAATGTAATGATTGAAATTCTTACGTAATTCTACTATTATTGCAGTCCTCTAGTGTATCTGACCCATTTGTTCCTTCCCAGGAAAAACCCAGGAACTATAATATCTGTCACTCCCTCATTAGAAATTTGAACTTCCCTTAAAAACACTTAGGATGAAAAGGCACCAAAGAAAGAAACAGATTTTATTTATACAGTAAATGACACAGAAAGTATATCTTCATAAACCCAAAGAGTATTTCCCTCTTTTTTTCCCCTTTCCTCCTTTTAATGAACCTGCCCTTATCTAACCCAAGAAATTTGTATAGTCTGTGTTATTCACAATACAACCTGGCATAGGTCTCCAGAGAAAGGAAAGATCAGACTTTTCTCTTTGCTGTTGATTGCCATGATTTCCTGCCCTAGTTCTAACTCAGCATACTGCCCTCTGCTTGCAATAATGATGCTGGTTATCTACAGGCAGAAGCTATTGAGAAAACAGCCTAGGGTAACAATTATGCCTGATAGTGATTTAATTATTTGATTTTCCAGGATCCAGAAGGCCAGTGGGTTATTTGAAACTTCCTCTTGTATCAGGATCTCATAATACCACATTATACATTTTGACTCCCCTTTTCCACTAAGCATGTAGGTAAGATCCTAGGCTGGTAAATTAAGTAGCATATTGAGTTGGGTTTTAATAGATGGGTAAGAAACCAATGGATGGAAGAATGGTTAGGGTATTTAAAGAATGTGGAGATAAATCTCATCTGTAATACTACCTTTAGGACAAGGGACAAGCTACTAACCCCTCAGTTTCATCATATATAAAATAAGGGGGTTGACCTTAGATGACCTGTAAAGGTCTCATACTTCTAACTCCCAGATTCTATGACCCATGATCATTTAAAGAAGCTTATATGTGAGGACAAGGAGGAATATTAGAAGATAGTTAGAGAGGGTAGCACTACCAAGGGAGAGGGTTAGGAGATCTGATCATAGTTGCAGGCAAGGCAGTGAACAAGGTGGAGACACAGAAGACACAGTCCCTTATCATCAAGGGTTTTTATGTTTTGTCAGGGCGATAGAATACATGCTGCTGTTCAAGCGTGCCATTGTATCTGACTCTTCGTGATGCTGTGGACCATAGCATGCCAATGCTATCCATAAGGATTTCTTCACAAAAATACTGGAGTGGTTTGCCATTTCCTTCTCCAATGGCTTAAGGCAAACAAAGGTTAAGTGACTTCTACAAAGTCACACAGCTACTAAGTGTCTAAGGCTAGATTTGAACTCAGGTCTTCCTGACTCCAGGCTCAGCACTTTATCCATTGAGCCACCAAGTTGCCAACTCTATCCAGCAAATGATAAATGACAAAAGGTTGTACAAGAAATAAATACTACAAGAGATAAAAAGAGGTAGACAGAGATCAATTCCAGGAAAATCTTGAACCTACCAAAAGTAAGAACCTACCTACATCTTAAACCTACCAAATGTAAGAAGGATGTGGAATTTAAATTTGCCTTGAAGGATTCGAATATGCAGAATTGAGAGGGGAGGGCATTGGAGAAAGGGAAAAGTTACATGGAAAAATACAAAGACAGAAGTGTTCATGATATTTTGGAGGAAGGCAGGTTGGTGTAGCGGATTTGGGTAAAGGAATAGGGGAAAATATATGTCAATAGTGTGACACAGTAGGCAAGAAAGTTAACACAATTTTGTTTGTTTGGGTCCATAGCTGGAATGTCATTGATTAAGAAACACCTCCGCAAGGGATTCCCTTCTACTTTCCAGGCTACTTTGTCATCTGAGCTGCAATTTATAGTGTGAAATGGCTGTCCACATACTGACTTCCCCAGTCAGTATGTGTTAGAGGCCAGCCCTAACCCCATTTCTTTGGGACTCCCAGAGCAGCTCTATGTTCATTATGTCAGGCTGTCTCTCAATGTGATGTTAGGCTGCACTAATAGAAGTGAAGTGTTTAAAATGAGACAGACTGTAACTACTGCATTGTGCCCTGGTCAGATTATATTTGTAGTGTGACAGCCTTTCTGGACATCACATTTCAGGAAGAACATTGATGAGCTGGAGTACTTCCAGAAGAACCCTCTCCAGGCTCCTGAAGGGACTTGAAACTATTCCATAAAAAGACGGGTTGAAGACTTAAGGTTTTTGTGTGGAAGAGGAATTGAATTGGTGTCCTAGGATATAAAAGAGTAATGGGAGAAGGTTACAAAGAAACAGAATTCCAATTGTTATAAAGACAATCTTACTATAATATTAGAGTTATCTCAAAGTGGAATAGGCTGCCTCAGAAGGCATGGGCCATCAATGGAAGTGAATCCATGACCACTTTCCAGGAAAGCTATAGAACAGATAACTATTAGTATTGGTTGGACTAGTTGGCCTCTGAGCTCCCTTCTAATTCCAAGATTTTGTTAATTCTGTTTTAGAGACAGAGAAGCAGAACATTCAGTACTAAATCTTGGAAAACATTCACATTTGGGGATAAGAAAAGGAAGAAAATCTGGCAAGGGAGACAACGAAGGGATGACCAGAGATCTAGTAATAAAACTGGGACGGCACAACAAAAACCAAAGGAGAAGAGAGTTTCAAGAAGGAAGTGATAGTTAAAGGTCAAACGCTGCAGAAAAACTCTGGCTACAAACTGTGAAGCCTATGATTTGACCTTTGAACTATCTTTCACCAACTTGGATTCCATATAGTATTAATGATAATAATAATAGCTCGTGTTTATATGGAACTTTGCAGTCTCTAGAGGAGAGCCTGCCTGGAACATTTCACTAAGTATAGGTCATCAAATATTTGGATGATCCCTGTCAGATGGAGGGACCTGGGCACCTGACTCTGATTCTAAATGTCTTTTCTACAAGAGAATCTTTACAAACCATGTCATGCTGAGGATGAAATAGGGAAGAAACTGAGGTGATCAAGGGGAAAGCTTATTTGAAGGTATATTTAGAGTCAGAGCCAAGAAAGTCCAGAAATCTCATCAGCAAGACTATTATCACAGATTTATGGTTGGAATTAAAAGCCATCACATGGGATATGACTTCTCTTTGCTGGTGAAAAGTTAGTAAAAAGGACATTGAAAGCAGAATCGGGCATTACTCAATAAACTAAGCATTTATCAATGCTTACTATATACCAGATGCTCTGCTAGGCATTGGAGTTACAAACACCAAAATGAAAGTCTCTGCCTTCGAGGATTCTGGTCAGGTTCTGTCACTAAAAACAAACTATATACTACACTCCAGAGCAAGGAGGGAAAGGAAGAATGCTAAGTATAGCTATTGTACTGCATAAGCCCTTTCAGAAAAGTCCTCAGAAGTATTACTTCAGGGAAGAGTGTTTCCCCAAACACATACCTACAGCCACAGGAAATGTAATCCTGTATCTTAGTAACTCTGTAAGTTTAATAAACGGAAACAAGAGGCAAAGACAGGACTGTCTGCCGGAAGAGTAAGAAAAATTATTTTCTCCTCCTCTATAGCTAGTAGTAGGAGGAAATCAGGGTAATGTATTTTTTACTTTCTCAATGATGCCTCACTCCCTTTACTTTCTCAATTTGCCAATCTGTGAAATGGAAATGTGTTAGGTCTAACTCCTCTACTCTGCAAACAGACAAGTAACTGGGAATACTTCAGAAAGGCCTCAAAACAAGGCAGTAATTTAACAGGACTCAGTCAGACCCCATGGGGATTGTCCATTGTTAATGCAAATGAACAAGATTTGGTTTTCAACTGATCTAATTCATTAATTTGCTCATTAGATCCATAAATTAGCCAGAAAGTTCAGCAATTGGAAAGGATTCATGCTGTATAATTACAAGTCTGAAATAGAAATTGAAGTTTTTTCCCTGCAGGATCATCCGTGTTGATAACACCAACCAAGTTCCCTGGATACACACCCCACAGAATTCATGTCTTCCCCCCCACAGCTACCATGATTTTCTACACTTGAAAACACTCTATGGACATATAGCAGATGCCTCAATGGATTTATAGAAGTAGATGTTAAATTGGCTTCATCTGTCAGCCACCTCTTGCTAATTGATAATAAGCTCCTTGGGGGAGAACATAAGAGTGAAAATTAATAATCACTTTTAAAAGAGTTGGTGCCTGAGTTTTAAAAGTATTTTTTAACCATGTTTAATTTGTTATGTTTCCCAATGTCCTTAGTTCTCCAGATATTTATAAAAAATTTGCTTTAATTAAAAAACCCCTTTATTCTGATAGTTCTGTAAGCAACTGAGTAATTTTATCAATGACCTCGTTTTAATGTGAGAGACCTACTATGCTTTGAATAAGATTATGCTCTCAAGAATCGAAAAGTATTCTAAACCAAAAGTTAAATTCAGTCTGTTAGATTCTGTCTGAGTGAGGAGTATGCTGAATGCTTGTCTGGGGAAGCTTAAGAGTATTTATGCAAATTGAAAACAGAAACAAAGAAGTTGGGAATTTTGCAAACAGCTCTTTAGGCTTCTCTCCCTAACTCTGCTTCTTGGTGTTTGGTGTGACCTATATATCTATTTAGGGTGGCTGATAATAAATATGCTAGCGGGGAAGGCTTTTTTTATTAATAAATAATTCAGCACCCCAAGAGTGAGGAGATATCATTTGCATTGTTGCCGGGTGTTTTGTTTTCTCGTTAGGAGGCAGGATTGGGAGGCATGAAGCCTCGAGACTGTGTGATTTCCCTAGTTTTGTTCTGTGGTTCCCCATTGTCGCCCTTGAAAAGCACATTCCCACAGAGGCGGGCTCTAAGGACAATAAACATCGTATGTAAGAAAGAAATGACATAATTTTAAACACTGATAAGGGCAGCCTTTTCCCAGGGGCTGCGTGGGAGAGCCTCCAGTGGGAGCAGACATGATTAGGCTTACGTCTGTGCTAGGTGCTCGGAAGGAAGTCTCCATACTGCAAACGTACCCAGGCTCGCTTACAGTCTCTCAGCACAAAGACCACGGAGGCAGGCAGGGTCCCTCCCAAGCCCTGGGAGAATCAGTTTAAGGAAGCCTGATGCCATGGAGCTGTTTCCTGTGCACCGTGTGGGAAATTTAACTGAGCGCAAACGGCAGGCAACAATGGGACAATATATTATAATAAACAGGAAAAATAGCATTGGCGACTGAAATCAATGGCTGGAGCTCATGAAGCATTCATAAGAGTGACAAGTGAATAAATTAAAACAAAAAGCACAGGACATTGAAAGAGAAGTTAATTTTATTTCTACCCTGGAGCCATTTTTTTTTTTTTTTACCCTTCCCAGGTTCCAGTCAGGGCTATGTGTGCTGAAATTCAGATAAAATACTGGGTTTATTAACAGCCTTTTGTTATGTCTGTGCCAATAGAACATCAGTGATTCTTTTCCCCAACTTCCCCACTCATGTATGGCTGTTGTTCACAGTGCATTAACAGACCCCTCTCCAGCGTGACCAAAGACTTATTTAAAAGCATCTCTTGCTTTAAATAAACCTGCTCTCACAAACCAACTGTTCGTCCAGGAAGTGATGTGATACCCCAATACACTGAAGGCACTCACTCAACCAGAACCAAATGGAGATGTGTTAAACTCAGTTACTTAATTTAAAGATCTATACCACAATGCCACATGAGGTTCCTCCAAGGTCCCCAAATAACTATAAAGAGTAGAGCGTGACTATTTGAGCTAAAGAATTTAAATACTGAAATGATTTCTCTTTTCGAGAGTCTTTTTGCTTTTAGCAAAAACCAAAAAAAAACTTTTTTAAAGATCCCATGAATCATTATAAAAATGGTAAAATTTGTTTTCAAAATAAAATGTGGAACTGCATTGTTTTTCTCCAGATTTATTAAAGGAGCAATGGTATTGTACAAAGGATGAAGCAATTGATAAGAGATTTTGCAATACTGAATTCCAGCCCTAGATCTTCTGCTGACTTTCACAGCCTCAGTTTCTTTTCAATGTAACTGCACTCCTTCCTAGCCATAAAGCGCAAGTTAAAATTATTTTAAAGCACATGTGTTTTAAAATGGATAATAAGAACTGGATTTTTAAAAGGCCCAAATAAATGTTCACTAGGTATAGCTCCAGCAGAATCTGGTTTTCCCTTTGGGTAGATTTGAGTGATTTGTTTTAGAATCTGGTGTCTTGAAATTTCCATATTTTTAAATCCCTTTTCCTATACTTAGAACTATTTTGTGGTTAACCTTAAAAGATTATTCCATGGGAACCAATGTACTGTCAAATTAGAGAGCCGGACTACTTGTCTTATTACTTTCTTTGTTTTTTCTTTCTTTCTTTTTCTTTTTTTATTACTTTCAAATTGGGATTTTATACTCAATCCTTCAGGAGAATAATTCTACATGTTAGGAAGGAAAATAATTGGATATTTTTCTCATTATTGGAAATGCAGTGATTTTCTAGGGATTTAATACAGTTTCACAAAAGGTTAGAAAAATGATAATTTTTTTTTCCTTCTGTTTAGACTAATCAAACCATATCCTTAACATCCTAGCTGTCTTTAGAATTTTGCAAGCAGTCAAATGGCAATCAATGTGAACAGAAGAGGGCAGCATATAACAGTATAAATTCTGAGCCATAGGTTAATTTAAAAGTTTAATGCTATTAGTGGGAGTGAAAAACTATTCAGTCTGCTAGCCAGAACCATGTTGTTTGTCTGACCATAAAACCAAATGTCCCATCTCCAATGTTCATTGTAAAATTAGGTATGAAGAATGCAACTTGCTTCTGAGAAAGCATACTAGGTTTTAGGGGTAGACCTCTGGAGGCCTAACCCTTACTTTCATATGTTGTTTTTTGTTTTTGTTTTTACTTTTTTTTTTCCATTTTGTACGTAAATAGGATGAAAGTAGGGAGTCCCTTAGTCATCTCAGTTGTCTGTTTAATTTATACTGGAATTCCACAGAGTAGCTGTACAAAATCTAGTGTGCTGTTAGCTTTCAATAAACATTAACAAGCCTTAGCAGCAGCCTGCTGCCAAAGTGCTTCACTAGGGGGTGTCCAGTTTTGCTTCTCCTACGTGAGGCTTTTTAGCCTGACTTTACATGTTTGTCCCTGTGTTAGACTATGAAGGATCTCTTCCCACAATCCACCTTTTCTTCATCTCCCCCCTCAACCTTTCCTTCCTCCTTCACACCAGTACCACCAGATGTCAGGGAGGGGAGAGATTTTACTCACCAGAGAATTCCTTCCAGAGGAAAAGGTCTGAGCGGAAGCCCTAAACCCCAAATAAAGTCATGTCTCTAGTGTACTCCTCTGGGTCCCTTACATCTTTTAATAGTCATTGAAATTAAAAATAGAATTTAGAACTGGGCTTAGTCCCTGCTTCCTGGGTCTCCTTTCCTGTTCCAAGATGTCCATTTCATGAATTTATTTGGTCCTCCCTTCATAATCTTTCCTCCTCCCCCCACCGCTTCAAGATCAACACCTTTTCCTTCAATTTCATAGAAAATGGGATTGAATTCATAACTTTGTGTGTTTGGCACAAGCTTTTAAATCTATTCTTCTCTGTGACCTGTTCCAATTCCAGCCCCTCCTCTCCTAGTCATATCTCTTGTTTCCTAGTCCTTATCATATTTTTTTTTCTTTTCCTTTAACAATGAAAGCAAAGGCCTTAAACACTAGATATGTATTATTTTCCCAAGGAAAAAAGTAGCTTGCTAACAATGTGAACAATAACACGAGCCCAAAAAACATGAAAGAAAGGATAGGCTAAGCGTTTCAAAGAAAGGATAAAGATCCAACAGTCTTAACTAATGTTAGTGTATGAACCAAAGTGGGAGAACTTAGAAAAGTATTATATAACTGCAAAAGCACCAGTCAATCAATTTCATCTGTGGTGAGTAAGCCCTTGGTAATTTGAGTAATGAGTGGGCAAGACTTTCTGAATTAATTGTATTATAGGAGAAAAAGTCTGCTCTCTAGCAGCTGCATCTCCTACTGAACTCCCCAGGCAATGGGCATGCACCACTGAAGGTTTTTCCCTAAGGATATTTGGTACTTTTCATTTAAAAATAATGGTCTAAGGTCAATGATTACACAATGGATTCTTTATGGATATACAGTACATTCAAAATATTTCATGTTATTAAAAAGGAATAGTTTAGATATTTCGCTCTTTTTAAAGGAACACATGATACTGGAATAGGAATTTGTGTTTCTGTCCATCTTTTATAGACATATATATCTTTAAAAGCAAAAAAATAAACTAAACTAAATAATGAGTAATGTGATATGAGAAGTTCAAACAACCTCTTTAGGGTCTATCATTCCCTCTCTTTCTATCTCAGCTTTAATTGAAATACACAAACCCAGAGGGGCTAGGTGAAGCAGTGAATATATAGCTCCGGCCCTGGAGTCAGGAGGACCTGAGTTCAGAATCTAGCCTCAAACACTTTAGCCATGTGACCTTGGGCAAGTCATTTAACCCCAACTGCCCTACCTTCCTCCCTCCAAAAGAAAAAAAAAAGGAATATAAAAACCATCTTATAAACATGGATTCTTTAAAACATTTCCGACATTAAGTACAATGCCTTATGCATATTTGAATGCATAAATGATAGAGAACTTACAGCAAGAACTTCTACTCTACTACTGAAGATGGCATCCTGCCTATGATTGGTATATAATTACCAAGGAGTTGTCTGAATCACCTAAACTTTAAAAGACTTGCCCAAGGACACTCAACTAATAAGTGTCAGAAATAGGATTTGAACCCCAACTCTTATTAACTCCAGGTCCAGCACTCTATCCACCAAGTCGTGTTGCCTTTAAGTGCCTTATCTGTAGTAAACACAAAGTCTTGAGTGATCTAAACTGATTTGCAATTGAGTTGTAAGTTCAAACACCTTTGAAGAAGATGATTCCCACACTCCCTGTTAGTTACTATTTCAAAACATAACAATGCCCTTACTTTCTAGAAATTCTTTCTCACTGACCTAGTCCATGATGCTTCCAAATAATGATTGCTTCTTTTTCTTTCGTGGAAGTATGGCCACCATCTTCAGTGCCATGATGCATTAGATACTTAGCCACTAAATTACATCTCAACTTTCTCTCCTCTGTAGAAAACCCAGATGTTCTGTGACTTTTAATATTTCTACATACGATTATTTTCCAAATAAATCACCTTCTTTTGCTGCCTGCTGACATGTGATCAAGTTTTCCAAATACATCTCTTAGCATAGAATTGGACAAGCAGGCATAGTACTCTGGCTAGGTTCTGAATATAATGAGCATATTATCTCACAATTCCTATTCTTATTTATGAATCCAGTTCTTTAAAAAAGTTTTACAGAAAGGATCTAAAGAAGTAAATTGCTCATAACCTTTTAGTCTGCCCTCATTAACTAGCTGCAGGGGGTTCTCCAAATGACCAGCAAGACCTTCTCAAAAAAAAAAAAACAACTTTGCTCATTTGCTACATATCTGGTTGGGAAATTCAATTTGTCACATTATATTCTGAAAAAGAAGAGGATAGTTGATTGAAACACAGTAAAAAGTCTGAATTGTTGAATATTTCTAAAGAGAGGAAGTTGTATTACATTCAAACACACAACACTCAGGAAGACCCTTAGGAACCTGCTTTAACAAATACTTCAAGATAATTTACTCTCAGCATTTGCATTGTTCGTATATACACAGAAACTTCTAGTGATAAAAATGCATTTTCTCTGCAATATTATTTCTGCTATTGACTCAGAAGATTTCACCCTCTCCCCTCTGAATAACAGTGAAGATTAACTTCAAATTATTTTGAATTATTACAAAATCTGAATTTGTAGAATTTTAATTAATGAGATTCTTGTCAGGCTTGTTGGACAATAGGCAAGTAAAAGAGGAACACAACATGGGATTATTGAACATAGAGTAGGAAAACATCTTAAAAATTATCTGGTCAAACCCCTCTATTTTTATATGAGTAAATGGAGAGAGAGAGAAACAGAGAGACAGAGACAGAGAGAGAGAGAGAGAGCGCATACAACTACCTTTGGAACATAGGTAAAACTAAAACTCAGGTCTTCTGAAGCCCAGTCCACTATTCTTAACAAAAGTTTCACATGGAGAAATCAATAAAAGGGGTGATTTGCCTCAGTAGAATGTTAGCAGAGGGATTTTAGGATCAAAGATTTAGAGTGGAGACTGACCAGAAATCAGAAATACTTGGTGGTGTTTGGGAGTGTTTAAATCTATTGGGTAGAGAACAATGCAGAGAATGATGGGGAACCAGTGGAAGACTGGGAAGACAGCAATCACTCACAAATTATGATCAAAATAAGAATCTACTGATCACCCCTTAATTCAGAGACATCGGTATGATGAAACAGTTATCAGTGTATTTATGTATATGTTTATGTCTTGTCTGCTTTCCTAGCAAATAGCAGCAATCATTTAAATGAGATATTGCATGCCAGGTACTTATGAGGACAATGATTTGTTTTAAATACGTCTTACAAGGAAATGCAAAGTCAAAGATAATTCAAAGATTAGAAAGTTTGCAAAGAGGAAGAATAGAGAAACCATGCAGGATGAGAAAATATCTAATAGATCTCTCTGCGGGGAGGTCTGTTCTATAATAGCTCCATTTTATCAGCATTATGTTTAAGAAAATTAGCCAACATCCAAACATTAGTATCAGAAAAACAATCATGCATTGCAGCAGAAGCCATTGTGGTGTCTGTAAAGAGCCATAAATATAACTGAGTGCCATTTACATGACAGTGTAGGTGATGAGTGCAGGTTATTCTGAATAATAGGAACATACTCCATACACAAAGAATAGGTTTCAGAATATATCACCAGGGGACACAAGATGACATTGGAGATATGGGACCTCAAAGCAATATAGAGAAAATAATAAGAAAGATAGATTGTAATTAAAGCTAATGGCCAAAAGTGTCAAAAGTCACAAAGGGCTTCAATAGCAGCAGAAAAAAAAACACAGTTATACTAATGTAGCTTCACAGATGTGCATAGGTCATTGGAGATAAAGCAAGGACACAGGAAAAAAATGAAACTCAGAATCTGATTTGTTGAAAATAAATTCTGATTTATACAATATAGGGTATAAGTATCCTGGTGCTAAGTTCATAATAATTATCAGATAAGTTAATGAACTTGATTCAAGATTTTTCCTTGAGGAAATAGGAAAACATTTCAAACAGTCCTCAAAATAAATCTTGCTTGGATATCTCAGAACAATGCAGAGATGACCCAGGGTTCTCGGAGGCTACTGTAGAGGATTCAATGGTCTGATAGGTTTTAGTAAGACTTTAAGTATGAGTGCAGGAGAAGATCAGATAACTATTACCTGAGAAACGGCCTATCTTAAATTTGGAGATGCTCATCATGAGAAGTTAGGCCATTAGGTGATGATTTCTTCCTGCCCTTGGTAACTCATAAATTTAACTAAAACACAAAATGGCCCCCAATCCTCCAGCAGTGACAGAAAAAGCACTAAGAAATGACAGAATTCTTAGATGTGCTACAAATATTAATTTAACTTAAAGTAAAGTCTTTGCCCAAAAACTGAGTCATCATATCGTTGGAGAAATCAAACTATATGCATGTTGACATTCTAGGTTTTCTCACACATTGAAAAAGAGGAAGAAAAACCTTAAGTTTTACACTTATGTTCCACGTGACCCTGGGAAAGTCATTTGACCTCCCTGGGTCTCACTTTTCACCTCTATAATATGAAGGGGCTATACTAGATGTCCTCTAAAGTTCCTTCTAGCTCTGAATCTTGTTGTTTTTCCATAATTTTAGAAGAGGAACAATGACAGCCTGGGGTGATGTCTTGACGTATGTGAATTGGATTTAAGTGAGGCAGAATTGCAGAAAGTCATCAGTCTCACTCTCTCCCAGAGTTATCAAAGTTCAATGGCAAGACAAAAGTCAAGATGATTGGTGATGGTCCAGGATGAAGTGGATGACCTTGACATCTTCAATGTCTAACCATGCTCCAAGCACTTCACAGAACCTAATTCAGGTATCTGCTGGAACAAACTGTTCTCATCCACTCCCTCCACCAGAGGAAGTCTTCTCATGTTTGACCCTTGACATTTTGGATGTCCTGTGAAGTCCCTTCTAGCTCTGAATCTAAGTCACAGTTAAATGGAAGCATGGTTTGACAATCTTCTTGGAGAAATGAATTTGCATAATTGGCTTCTTCATTCAGTCAAAGGCACAAAGTGCAATCCCAGTTCTCTCACTTATATAACCCGTGGGACTGCTCTACCTGCTGGGACTTTGGTTTGCTCATCTGTAAAATGAGAGAGTTGATTTATGTTTGGGGCAAGAGGAAGATCAAGGAAAGGGTGGAGCTGCTGCTGAGGTTATATAGTATGATAATACTAGGTGACAGTGATAGGACAGAATGATGGGGTGCAATACTGTGGAAAGAATGTTGGAGCTGGGATAGAATCCTCCCTGTGCTCTCTTTACTACCTGTTTGACCTAACACAAGGCACAGTGGATCTCGGTTTCCTTATCTCTAAAATAAGTAGATTGGGCCAAATGTTCTCTAAGTCACTGCTAGGCTCAAAGCCTGTGGTCCTGTGATCGTGTAAGCATAATTTCACAGGAAACTTGATCTTCTCACTTTGCAATGCTTATGGTTTGCTCATAAGCAAACAGAATACCATGGAGATAATTGCTGCTTAGGTGCCATCATTCATTTCAAAGAATAAGTAAGTTCTATAACAGACCTGACAAGTTTTTCCAAATTATATTATCACATACTTTAATATTTCAAATCCAAAGTGACTCTGGGAGGCACAATGTGAAGTAAATATAATTCAAAATAAAGAAATAGAAGAGACCAAAGGCTTATAGACTCATCCTAAACCTCACATCTATACATTTAGAATATTTTCTTCAAGAATTAAATCAGAAGGTAACTGTACATAGTGACATCACCTATTATAATTTTTAAAGATAAAATTAATTACATGTTAGCAGAAAGGAAGTTTTAGGATTTATTTCTTAATTAGCTTTCTGTTTGCAATCAGATTGCCTGTTGACTGTAACTTATGTCAAAGTAAACACATACTAGAAGAAAGGGTAGAGATGAGAAGACACTATGAGCAGTTATACCTCTAATCAACCTTGTTTAGATGAACTGCCAACTCCTAAAATGGGAATTGGACAAAAAGACATTGATGCTAAACAATCATTTCTTAGAGAAGATTAACAGATAAAAAACAGTCATCACAGTGATAAAACTGAAAGAGTTTAGGGACCATTTTAATTTGTAGACACTCTTTTTCCTTGCCCAGAAAGAAATGTCGGTGGCTGGGTGGGGGGGATACGACTGACTAAGGGTGTCCCAGTCCTGGCTGCATGAGTATTTAATGAGCTTGCTTCTGGAAATCCATTCTGGCTAAGAATGGAGGGGCCCAGCCAAAGGTGTGGGGGAGTCAGGTCATGTTGGTTGCAAGGTTGTTAAGTTTTCAGTGTGCACATTAACACCTCTGAAATGGGCAAACCTACAAAAACAAGGATTGGTTTATTTGCTTTGTTGATTGTCTACACTTAAGAAAGTGAAGGAGAAAATGTTAATAATGCAAATTAAACTTAAATGTGTATCTTGTTTATACCTTTCTTCCTCTCCCTCCCCATCCCCCAAGTTGGTTATCAAAAGTTTACCAGCACACACCTGGGCTCAGCTCTCCACTTTCGACATCTTGTAACTGTTTCCTATCTGGTTACTATATGGTGAATCAAGGGATTATGATTGTTTTGTGATTGCATTTGTGCAGCATGTAAACAGAAGATAGTTATAGAAGGTGTAGGCAAGCACTGAAATTCAAGAGCTGTATCTCTCCAGCCCCTCTCATCATATATGCATAGCCTTAGAGACAGACTTGCCAAAGGCACATGCTGTAAAACCAGGCCTCCACTGACCAGTCACCATCCCATATCAGGTAATGACAACAATGTAGACCATGATATGCACTCATTTTTAAAACTCTAAGGAAAGTGCTCTATTAGTGGTAGATTTGGGTGGTGAAGGAACACAAGTGAGTCTGCTCCCTAGGAATGAATTCCAATAGCTCTATACAGATAAAAGAAAAGATTTATAGTTGGCACTGCAGTCATGAAGTCAGCTCAACTTTAACAGCTTTTGTCCTGCAATATATGTGTGGGTACTAGACTTAATGTCCAGGTAAAGCTTGGCTTCCATTGTTTAGTACTTCTCTTTTGTGTTTGTTCCAGGTATATGCCCATGAATGCAGACTGTTTGAAAGAGACTGTTGTGTGCTCGTGTGGCAGGTACACTCTGCTGGCCACAGTGATGGTCATCAATTCTGACTCGTGCTTCTAGGGAGCGCAGCTACAGAATACACAATAACTGACCTTTGTATAGTGTTTATAAGATGCTTCGCATATTGACTTATTTTTGTCTTTAACTTTTCTCTCTTAAATGTTTACTTTAATATTGTCATTTGATTCTCACGACAACCTTGAGAGGTAGATGCTTTTATTATGCAAGGAAACTCAAGTTCAGAGAGAAAGGACTTCTTCATAGACTTGTGGTTAGGAAGTATCAAAAGCATTATTTGAATCAAAGTCATCCAGCTTCTAATTCCAACATTCTCTCCACTGCACCACATTGCCTTTCAAAACAGTATCAAAAAGTTGATCTCCTGGATGCCAAACTATGTGTTACAGATACAGTTTAAAATTGTGCATCTGACTGTCAGTGACTTTATCACAACCTTTTTTCAGCTGAGTGTATGACCAGTGGTGGAAAATGATATATGAAAGACATAAAGCAACCTAAAATTTACTCACAATACAATTTTTAAAAAGCAGGTAAGAAAAAAAAAAAAAGACACATGGAGTGCTTGACTTAAGATTAAAAAGCATTTATAGATTAAATAGGATGAAAAGGACAAATAGATGTGAAATGAGACAGATCTCTGAGTGCTTTCATGGTATCTACTTTTATCCCATCTCTGTACCATTGCAAAGACTATTCCTCCCCATATAGAATGCAATCCTCCTTCATCTCCACTAGTTTCCTTTAAGACAAAGGTCCAGCTACTTTCTACATGAGGTCTTTCTTGTCACAAGCTTTTGAGCCATAAATTCATCATTACTGTGCATTCTTGATTTGTTTCTCAAGAACTAAGTGGACCAGTTTAAACATACTACTGTTACTGCTATTGCTGCTGCTGCTCCAAGTACTACCTTCTTCCAAGTCAACAAACCACTATTCCACCTAACATCAATATTATCATCCAAAGTTCTAATGTTTTCTTATGTAGCCTTACTTTTAATAGTCCTAAGGATGAAATAGAAGCAGTTGCTTCCAATGGTTAATGGCTACCACTGGCTATACTCTCAAATATCCTATACCTAAGTTTATTTACATCATCATAGGAAATATGTCGATCTCTCCTTATGTGTTACCCTACATCAATGTCATTCCTTTGTCATTATACTCAGTAAAAGAAACTCTCTGGAGAGACATTTGGAGGACATTTCACCTCCATTACTACACTTTTTGGTGTAAAAACATGGTTCTCATGGATTCTAGCCAGTACTTATATGATACCATACTGAGTGAGAAGAATGTGAAAAATATCTCTGAGAACTCATTGAAGTTTATATAAAAGCTCTAGCTGAATTGATGCTGGTGAAGAAGTTCATAATAATGAAATGGTTCATATTATACTTTTCAAAGGACTTTCCTCATAATAGTGCTATAAGACAAAAAAAGGGCTAGTATCAATATTTTACAAATGGAAAACCTGAGCATCAAAGTGGTTAAATGATTCATTTAAGTCACATATAGGTAGTATGTACATAGCCATTCATAGAACATGGATTAGGCACAGCAGCACAGCCTAAAGAAACATTTCCATTGGCCCTTGTCCTGAGAGAAAGGTCCAGTGAAATGACTCTATACTCACCTATGAGCAGGGACTCAAATTCAGATCTTTTACCTTCAAATCCAGTGAACTCAATGCTTTGAATACCTGGTGATGGGCACCCAAGAAAGGAAAGGATTATCCTAAGTACAGTCTTTCTAAGATATAACCCAGATGTTTTAGGGCGTGAGAGAGGCAATTGATCACAATATCCATCTGGCATCCCAATCTCCTTCTCTCCTCAACTTCCAACTATATCATCTTCTTTTATTGCTCAGTTGAAGAAAATGTCTTCCTTTTTCCCCGCCTTTATCACTGATAATGTTCTCAGTCCAAAACCCACAGATTAAATCTTATTGATCTGATGGAAAAATTGTGAAAAAAAATGAATTCCCACAAGCAGCTTTTAAATAGCATATTACTTGACCTAGTTGTAAAACTTATAATATTTTATAAAAGAATGTATGGTATCAACAGACTCTGCTCCCTGGTTGCCATATGTTATTGAAAAACACCAGTCTGAAGGAAACCTAGGTTTTATGTTCTTCCAAAGTTCCTGAACTTTACATTTCCCAGTAAACAATTTTTCAGTGGTAAAATGAATGTGATTCCAGAGACATAGTCACTCCAAAACTTTTTTGAAAAAGGAGGAAATAAATGAGCATTCTTCTGCTTGGTAGTCATGCTGGCTTTCATGAAGACCGTAACTCTTCTGGGCCACTAGGGTTCCATTCATCTTACCTCAGCCACAAGTCACAAGATGTTTGACCCAAAAAGGTTAACACCCCTCCAAAAGGTAGAGAATAACTGAGGCACTACCAAGAATCTGGCATAATGTTCAGGCAGCACTCAAAAGTCCTTGGAAGAAAGGAACTCTATAAATGCAAGGCTATTATTATTACATAAAAGCATTCAATAGATATTAGCTGAGTTTTTTTATTAAATATTAATATTAATGCAAGCAATGGTTACAATTTTAAAGAAAAAATTTATAGAAGTCAATAACACAGAGAGAAGAAAAATATAAAATTCTCAGATTTGTATCTGTACACATATGAACACAAAGGAGGAATATATTGAACAGCAATACTGCCTATGATTAGAGACATTTGTAGCCAAAAAAAGTGAAACTAAGATATTTTATACATGTATTTTTCATAATCAAATCTCTAAAAATCAGCCTTCTTTTTTCTTTTTTACTCACTTGATTATGTATTTATGCTTGGCTTAGAAATCTGGTCTGGTAACAAGGGGTAGCACCAGTTTTTGATTTTATTATCTATATAATAACATAACTGCTTGCAACCATTTTACAACATTAAATGAAAGATTATGACTGATTTCTTGCTCACAGTAACTGAAAATCCAACATAGTGACTAAGGTGATGTGTGATTTTAAATGACACCCTATTCTGAAAATGTTTCTAGAAATGTGTTGTTAATTCTGAATAACCAATTAAATTCTCACAAATAAAGAAGCATGGGATGAGATCTTAGAGCTTAAGTGGTCCTTGAAAAAACATTTAGGTCATCACTCTGCTCTGGGATGATCTGTGAATTAACTCTGATCCCAGAGGCAACAGAAAATGAGGGGAGGGGGGATCCACCCCATACCCAAGTGCCATGAACAAACCATTTCCCTCAAAGGAGAACTTGTCTAAGGCTTCCCTTCCTTGTCCTAATTACAAGGGTGTGGCTAGAACTGTATAGTCACAGAAATTCAAAGACCTGAGAAGCAATTAAACTTTGCATTTATTTCCTCATTCCTCAGCATAATTCACAATAGTACCATCTTCAGAATTTGATAATTGGTTTTCTCCTTTTCCTAATTTCTGGTTGGCAGCCTCAATTGGACTAGAACTATAAGTTGCCTAGCCTTGTGGTATTATCCTCTCTCCACAGACAAGGAGCTAAGGAACAAAAAAGATTTTAATTACTTGTCTGGAGACACAATTAAGTTAATCAAAACTGAAATAGTCGTTTCTCCTGACTTCCAGCTTAAAAAAAAAAATCTTTCCAATTCCAACCATAGGTCTTTCTTAAAATTATAAAGTATTAGGATATTGAACTTTGAAAAAAAATCCACTTATTTTCCATCCTTTGGTGATCTTCTTGGGACTATTGCTGTATATCACAGTTGATTGTTTCCCCTGCTCTATTCCCAGCCATTGCCAAGTAAAGAATGGTTTTTCAGAGTTTTCCCCTTCAGACAAAGCAGGTTTCATCACAGATCACTGACTGGCCAATAGCTCCACTATTAAACTCTACATTCCCAGACATCTAAATGACCGCTGTATACACGTGTAGATATGCAAGGTCCACAAATTGACAGTGCTACCAGGAGCATCATGATCATCATTGCCATTATAAATAGCTAACACTTACATAGTGCTTTAAAGATTGGAAAGTGGTACATATACATACATACACACATATGTTATGTGTGTATGTATAAAATTTGGTTTTCACAACAGTCCTCTGAGATACTTGCTAGCTACTGCTGGCAATTATCCCCATTTTATACATGAACTGACACTGAGAGTAAATGACTTGCCCAGGATAACACAGCCAGGGTCCAAGGCAGAGTTTGGCCCCAAGTACAACGTCTTATCCACTGTGCAACAGGGCAGTCCTATCCAAAATCAGTGATCAAAGCACCTGACCTAGAGCAAAGTAGGTAAGTTACACAATAGATGAAAACAGACAGGTTATCTATAACTAGGAACAGGATGTCCCTCAGGCGTTACAGTATTCCCTCATAATTATATTACGAATACAGTTCAGACTCATTTCCAATATAGTGAATGATCTCAGTTAGTCAAAGCAACCAGAAAAAAAAATAATAGCTTATTTATCAGATACTAAAGCTCCTCGGTTGTGGTTATGACTCTAGGAAATGGGAATATCTTCTTTTCCTTTTCCTTCGGTTTTTTTGGGTTTTTTTTTTTTTTGCCTTTTGGAGGGGGGAAGGGAGGGCAATTGAGGTTAAGTGACTTGCCCAAGGTCTTATAGCTAGTAAGTGTTAAGTGCTGAGGTTGGATTTGAACTTGGGTCCTCCAGACTCCAGGGCCAATGCTCTATTCACTGTGCCACCTAGCTGCCCCATGGGAATATCTTATTAAGGGAATTTCACATTCTTGGAAAATAACTAGCTCTAGAGGGCAACTCTTTTTTGTCAATGTTATTTCTGTGATTATATTGCTCCTATCTCCACTCTGGGTCCCTGAAGCCTCAGAAAGATAATACCAGTGAAACTTCCAGAACTTGCCCTCGATGGAACATCAATACAAGAGTCAATGGCCAACTGCCCAGGAAGCCACAGTAACTCCCACATTAGAGTTAGGGCTTTCTTGATCCCTATGGGCTATGTCTATACCCTATTCTGAGACTACTCTTCTTCATTTTCATACCAACTGAGAAAGCTCTTATTCTGACATCAGTTTTCTGATACTGGATATCTCTTAATAAATCCTTTATGTAATTGCTGCCCTCTTCAAATGTAATTTCCCTACAAGGCTAATGTACAATTGCTAAGTGGTAAGTTCCTTGAACTGCATTCTATTCCCTCTTCTCTTTTCTCTCTGTGGTTTCTGACTCAGTGACTTCAACAGCTCTCACTGTTACTCCATAGTATCTCATTGTCATCTCTGCAGAGTAGTCCCAGATTTGTAGTCAGCACTCATCTCTCTCTGAAGCTCCAGGCTCTTAGATGTTTCAAAGTGGGTATTCTCTAGGGCCCTCAAACTCAATATGTACAAATCCGAAGTTGTTATGTTTTCCCTATATATATGCGTGTGTGTGTCTCTTTCTCTGTGTCTCTGTCTCTGTCTCTCTCCTAAGTGGCTGAATCTTGTTTCCATCTCTATATCTTTCATATGTTTTCTCTTCTTTTGAATCATATAACCACCACTTTAGCTCAGCTCTTCATCTGGACTAGTGTAATAACATCTGTATTGACCTCTGTGTCTCAAATCTTTGTACCTATTCTTCTCCGTTCTAACTTCTACTCTGCTACCAAAATGCTTTTCTAAAGTTCTGGTTTGACCATGTCACTTCCCTACTCAGTAAACTCTAGTGACTCAGTATTGTTAATGGAAGACCCCCTCAAGCCCCTAAAATAACTTGAAATGAAACAGAGTCCAACCTTGGTTTACAAAAGCATTTGTTGTCTGAGAGGAACCTTCAAGAGAGAGAAGAGCTTACAAGGGAATGGAGAGAAAGAGAGAAAAGTTCTCAGCTGCTCACAGGAGAATGGAAAAAGGGTCAGATATTTATGGTTTCTAGTAGCTTTCAGGTAGAGAGCAGAGGTTAAGGGGAGGAGATATCTGTAGCCCCAAAAAGGCAGGGAACAAGATGTTTAAAAAGTCCCGAGTCTGATATGACTGCTCAAGGTTGTTTTTGAGCCATTGAGGCTGGTTCTGTGACTTCTGGCAGCTATAGGCATCTCCAAATTCAACTAGAGTTCACTTGCAAAGGATCATTGATATGTCCAGAAGCTCTGGGTTTCAAAAATCCTTCTGATTATCTAGTGTTGTACTACTCTATTGTCATGCTCCTCTGTGGAAAAGAGAAGCTCTAACATATTCAACAGGTTAATATAGTCATTACAAAGCCCATGTTTATAGTATCAACTCTAGAATCAGACATAACCATCTCTGATTGGCATTTAGGCTCTTTTCAAACTAGTTCCATCTTACCTTTGACTTTCATATTGGTTCTTACATGTGATACTCCATCTCCTATTTCCACCTTTAGTTTTAACTTTTCCCCGTTCTTGGAAGACTCTCCTCCCTTACTTTTGTCTCTTAGAATCCCTGATTTCCTTTAAGTCTAAGTTCAAGTGGAGACTTCCTTCTGTGAGAGGATTTTCATTGTTTATCCAACTATTAGCACCTTCTTCTCCAAGGTTACCGTGCCTTTGCTTTATTCAAATTTGTTCATGACTATATATATATATGTGTACCTTGTTTCTCCCATTAGAATGTAAGCTTCTTGAGGTCAAAGACTATGACTTTAGCTTTGGGTCCCTGGAATGGATCAACAATCCTAACATATAGTCAGTACTTTATAAGCGGTTATTGATTGATTGTTTAGATGTTCCTCCCTTTGCTGTATCCTGAGATATGAAGACAATATTGTCCCATTTACTATACTGCCGAGAATAAAAAGTCTAACACATTTTCTGGTTATTATAGTGCCTACCACTATCATGTGAATAAACAGGAATCATTTAACTATGATCCATGATAACCAGAGTTGCCCCACTGGCAGACATGTCTCTAAAGAGCTTAATAACGGCAGCACATTTGCATTGGTAATCTACCTTTCTTATGATGACTGGGTGATTCAAGGTGCCATAAGAGCAAGGATGAGCCTCATAAGTTGGCTGCATTCTTTTT
>CM053591.1:81603328-81622272 GCA_028646515.1 Pseudochirops corinnae
GGAGGCCCCTGGTCGGGGAGCTCTGGCTGAACTCTCCTCCTCCCTCTCTTTGCCATGATCTTTCTTTTCCCCAAAGAAGAAATCTAGGGTTTGGTTGCTGTTCTTACTTTGCTTCTTATGCTTATTCTTACTCATGGTTGGTCAGTCCGTGATTTATTTTTTTTTTTTAAATCTCTGTGGGTCTCTGCTTCCAGAAGGGAAAGCTCTGTCCCAAATCGCTGGGGTCCTCCCAGCTGCCATAGCTCTCAGGAAGGTGCTGGGTCCCTTTCCTACTTACTTTCAGCTCTGGATAATGAAGACTCCAGGACCAAGGACCAAGACCGTGATCCAGATCCAGGCTGCTCAACGGGAGAGCACTGGCCTCTGAACGATCACTTAGCCCCACTGCTGTCTGCAGGCCCCAGGCGTGGAAGCTGCAATGCAGAGACAGGTCCAAAACCTCTGCCTTTTGCTTTCCAGCCCTGGAGACCTTTTGGCCAGACTGCTTTTCTCCCCCAATTTCGCAAGGCCCAATGACCTAGTTCTGAACGCTGCTCACACCTGCCGCTAATCCAAGGCTCCTCGGCTCCTCCCATCTAGCCGCCCCCGGGGCTTAGCCAGGGCTTCAGGCCAGTCTGGTTTCGGTTTGCAATGCTGATGTGGTTCCTCGTAGCCAAGCTGACTTTAGTGGAAAGTATATTTGTGTGCATTTTGGAGTTCTAGGATTAGTTTAGAGTCACATCTTATGGGTATTTTGTGGTGGCTATGTGAGAGCTGCAATATGTTGCTGCTCCTATGCCGCCATCTTGGCTCCGCCCCCCTAAAACCCTATAAGTTTGAGAGAAAAATTGAGACAATGTCTTCAGTAAAGTAGCAGAATGCAGAATAAACTCACAAAAGTAAAAAAAAAAATTCTGCATATCAATAGAAGAGCATATGAGGAAATGTTAAAAAAAAAACAACTCAGATTTAAAATAAGTTTAGAATACACAGAACATTTGGGTGTCAGTCTACCAAGGCAGTCTTAAGACTTGTTGTAGCAGCAAACACCTTAGCATAACCAGGATGGAATCTAGCACAGGTTCTCAGATCTGCTTTTCTAAAGGAAAGCAACTCAAAATGGGGTTAACCATCTTACTTTAATCAAACATATGTCATTTACCTAGTTCAGCAGGAAAAGTCAGCACCTTGAACTTCAGAGAAAACAAACAGAAGTTACAAGCAGACAAAAAATACAGACAGAGAAACAGACCAACAGATGGGCTTTCAGCGGTCTTATTATTATATCCATACCTATCTAATTACAAGAGAGAGAAGCACCAACATGTGGGTTTTCAAAGCCAGGAGGTTCAATGGCTGCCCAGAGTCTCATCTGGCCAAATCACACAACACTTCCCATGAGTAAACTCCAAAGCAAAACCTCACATCAGTGTATATATAGCCCTTTCCAGGGTCAGAGAGCATCACAACTCTCATGACCCACTGCCCAATCACAAAGTAACAAAGTGTGGGCATTTCTGAAAAATAATCCTCCCACCACGGGTTCCATGTGTCCACATTCAGCCTATTAGGGGGCAGAGTATATTTGCAAATCAGGGAAGGTCCTCAAATTCATTTAAGCCTATCAAGGGTCAGGGAAGATAATCAAATTCCCATTACCATTACACAGGTAGATACATTTTTTAAAACATTTTTTAAAAAGAAATTCAGAACAACTTGAATATTTGGCAAGATGTTCAAAGCTGATAGATGTATTTCATCAATATAATATAAAAATTTATGTTACTACTTAAATCAATGTACAAATTTAGTGTTATATCAGTTCAGCTATCAAGGGATTCCTTTATAGAATTAAACAAAATAAAAACAAAATAGATCCAGAAGAATGGAAGATTTAGAATCTCAAGTCACATGATGGAAAATTGTAAGACTGAACAGGAAATAGCACTTCTAGACTTCAAATTATACTATAAAACAGTAATCATCAAAGTTATTTAGTACTGATTAAAAAACAGAAAAGTTAACTAGTGAAACAGATTTGATAAGGAAGAATCAGAAGTAATTGAGCTCAGTAACCCAGTGTTCAGTAAACCATAAAATATAAACTACTTAGTAAGTAATTCCCTGTGCAATAAGAATTAAAGGGAAAACTAGAAAATAGTTTAGCAAATATTTTATTTAGGAAAGTATCTTATATGATATGCTACAATAAATTCAAATTGGATGTATTATCTGATTATTAAACTTCTTATCATTTTTTTAAAATAGAAGAGAATCAGTTGAGGCACCTTTAACAGTTATCACTAGGGAAAAGATTCTTAACTAAACAAGGGATATAGGTGATCAAAAAAATAGATTAATTTAAATTACATGATTTTTTAAAACCACAGGGGATAAAATTAAAGAAATAAGAGAGAAAGAAAGGAAGGAAGGAAGGAAGGAAGGAAGGAAGGAAGGAAGGAAGGAAGGAGGGAAGGAAGGAAGGAAGGAGGGAAGGAAGGAAGGAAGGAGGGAAGGAAGGAAGAAAGTTCATTGGGGGGGAGGGAATCCTTGCATCAGAAATTTTTGTTAAGAATCTACATACCATGAGCCAACATGGCAGAGTAAAAGCATGAACTTGGCATGAACTTCTGCTCCAACTACTTCCAATACCTGTAAAAAAAATGACTCTAAATACATTTTAGAGCTACAGAACCCACAAAGTGACAGAGAGGAACAAATCTCCCACTGAAGGTAGCCTTGCAGGCTTACAGGAAGAGTCTGTCACACCAAGCTGAGAGCTGAGCACAGTCCTGCTGTGAGCCACGCAGTTCTGGTCCCAGGGCATCCCCAACCCATGGCTCAGACCAACACAAGAGCAGACTTCTGGAGAGTGAAGCACCAGTAGCTGTGGTGGTTTCCAGAATTCTCAACCAATAAATGCCAAAGAGAAAGTAAAAAGTTGGTGGGGAACTCTGTTGGAATTCTGTTGGAACAGAAGAGCACAGTCCAGTCCCTGCCCCCAGGGTGAGAGGTAGAGGAGGTGTGGTGGCTGTAGCTGCTGCCACATGGCTGCCTCCAGAGCTCCTGGCCTGTAGATAGTAAGGGTACCAAGTGACCTTTCAGAGGGTAATCACTCCTGCTTTGACCTGCTTACATCTGGATGGTGGTCTTGGGTGGTGGTTCTAGGGTATGTGGCCAGTGAGCCAGAGCTTGTGGGTGCTGTACAGAAGGCACCCTCCTAATAGCTCCAGCAGCTGCAAAACCCCCAGAAATTTGGGACAGAGCTTTCTGCACTCTGGAAGCAGCTCTTTGACAAAGTGCTCAAAAGTCAAGTAATTGACTGGCAAGATGAGCAAGCAGAGAAAGCGCAATAAGACCCTAGAATCCTTTTGGGGGGACAAAAAGGATCAAAGCATGTAATGGGAGGAAGACAATGAAGTCAGAACTCCTGCATCAAAGCTACCAAGAAAAATGTGAACTGGTTTCAGGCCATGGAGGAGCTCAAGAAGGATTTTGAAAATCAGTTAAGAGAAGTGGAGGAAAAATTGAAGAGAGAAATGCTGTAAGAAAATTGTGAAAAGCAAGTAAAAAGTCTGCTAAAGGAGATCCCCAAAAAACACTGAAGAAAATAACACCTTAAAAAATAGACTAACTCAAATAGGAAAAAAGGCCCAAAAAGCCAATGAGGAGAAGAATGCCTTAAAAAGACAATTTGCCAGATGGAAAAGGAATTTCAAAAATTCACTGAAGAGAATTACTCCTTCAAAATTAGATTGGAGCAAATGGAAGCTAATGACTCTATGAGAACTCAAGATACTATAAAATAGATTCAAACAAATGAAAAAAAGAGAAGGCAATGTGAAATATCTGATTGGAAAAACCACTGACCTGGAAAAGAGATCCAGGAGAGATCTTTTAAAAATTATTGGACTATTTGAAAGCCATGATCAAAAAAAAGAGGCTAGACAGCATCTTTCAAGAAATCATCAAGCAAAATTGCCCTAATATTCTAGAACCAGAGGGCAAAATTGAAATTGAAAGAATTCACCTTCCCCCCCCCAAAAAAAAACTCCTAGGAATATTATAGCCAAATTCCAGAGTCCCCAGGTCAAGGATAAAATACTGCAAGAAGTCAGAAAGAAATAATTTGAGTTTTGTGGAAACACAATCAGGATAACACAAAACCTAAAGCTTCTGCATTAAAGGATTGAAAGGCTTGCAATATGATATTCCGGAGGTCAAAGGAGCTAGGATTAAAACCAAGAATCGCCTACCCAGAAAAACTGAGTATAATGCTTCAGGGGAAAATATGGTCATTCAATGAAACAGAGGACTTTCAAGCATTCTTGATGAAAAAACCAGAGCTGAACAGAAAATTTGACTTTCAAATACAAGAATCAAGAGAAGCATGAGAAGGTAAAGAAATCATAAGGAACTTATTAAAGTTGAACTATTTATGTTCCTACATGGAAAAACAATAATTATAACTCATGAAACTTTTCTCTGTATGAAGATAGTTGAAGGGAATATATATGAATACATACATATATATGTGTGTAAAGGAAGGTATATGTGTGTATAAATATATATGTGAGTGTGTGCAAAAAAAAAATAGTAATTTATATACCAGAGCCACAACATAGAAGAATAGATAGAAGACTGACCTGGAAACCAGAAGGCCCTGGGTTCAAGTCCTGCATCTTCTCCATACTGTCTCTGTGACACAAGGTAAATCACTTATCTCTAAATCCTCAATTCTCTAAACTACAGAGGTACCAAAGAGGAATTTTTTCACTGGGAAAACCCTACAGCAATGCACTCACTAGTTTAAAAATAATCGCTATATAAGATATATAGGGAACTAAAACAAATATAAAAGCCTGGAAGCCATTCCTAGATGAAAAAAGGGAATAAAGTACTTATTGAGTGCCTGCTATGTGCCAAACACAAATAGTTCTCAAAAGAAGAATGCCAAACGATAATACAGACAATGACTTAAAATTCCTCGTAAGAGGAATGCAGATCCAAACAACTTCCGGTTTTACTGCACATCTAGCAAATTGGCAATAACAAAAAACAAAGAAATAGGAATAGTCAGTGTTAGAAGGTTTTTTTAGAAAGACAGACATACCAATGCTGTTGGTGAAATCCCTAAAATGGTCCAACCCCTCTGAAAAGCTTTGTTGAATTATGCTAAGAAAGTGACTAAAATACCTATAATCTTTTACGCAGATTATACCTTTACACATAATCCCCAAAAGATTTTTAAAAAGGAGCCACATAGAATGACAAGAACAAAAATCATCAGCCATTTTCCATAGTAGCAATGAAATGCAAACAAAACAGATCTCCATCAGTTGAGGAATGGTTAAACACATTATTTTATGTGTCTAATTGAATATTACTGTATTGTGAGAAAGGATGAATTTGATGAATATGGGAAAGCATAGGAGGATGTATAACCTAATTCAGAAGTAAGCAGTGCTGGGAAAGAAATATAAAGTATGACAAGCACAATGCAAATGAACAGAAGTACAAAAAACAGAAACTGAACAATGTGTAATCATAATGATCAAGCATGGCCATGAAAAAAGGAATGGGAACACCTAGCCCCTTCTTACAGAAATATGGAGATGGAACCCTGCATATGTTGTCAGACTTAGATCATGCTTTTGGTCAGTTTTTCTGAACTGTGTTTTTATTTCCGTTTTTTCTTCTTCTTCCTTTTAAGAGACGACATCTACTTGGACATTTATTTGGTGCTAAAACATAAAAAAAATAAAATAAAATAAAAGGATAAGAAAAAATCATTTTAATATAATTATTAAACATTGATGACACAGTGTTGTGCTTTGTAAACATATACACAAATACAGATATAGATATAGATAATAGATATTGATAATAGATATAGATAGATGAAGAGAGGCAGAGAGAAGTAAAATGACATAAAATAAATCCCATCTAGCTAGTTAGTGGTGACATTAGAACTTAGGTCCCAAGATTTCTGATTCACAGGCAAGTGTGTTTTCCACTGTAACACACTGAATCTTCGTCCTTCTATGTTACTTTGTTTGCCTTTCTTGAGAACTCGTGTTTGTAAGAGAATTCTAATTGTCTTTGCAAAAGAGTTACATATGCTCATTTAGCCTGATAATACAGAGAGTAATAAAAGTAGATTGAGTTGTTATACTCTGCAAAGAAGGGAATCACTTAGACACTAGCTTAATTCAAACCAAAACCGAATTAGTTATTTCAACATCCTACCAGCCCTCATATTAGCTCTTACCAGTTCCTATAAGCAAGCTTAAGGAGCCTGGTTTCCATATAAGAGAGTAGCATTAATAAATGTGAGTTGGCTAATGTCAAAGTTTTAGAACAGATGGAATTTTTATGAGCTTAATTATATTTAAAACTATTTTCAAAGATGATGATCATGTGCTTAATGTACAAGAAAGGCTTCAGGGTTGGTATTTGGAGGTTGGAAGGCAGTGCTCTCATGAAACATCATTAAATCAATATCATGCTCCAAGAGATTTAGCAACACTCCCCCCCCCCCACACACACACACCTCTTTCAACCAAAGAAAGTTTGCATCTAGATTATATAACAAGTATGGCCTGGTAGGGAGTAAATATCCTGTAGACCACACTCACCGTCAAGTTCTACCAAAGCTAGAAGAGCTTTGATTAGGTCTAGAGATCAGAATCATAGAATACGAGAGCTGAAAGGGACTTTGGTGGCTAACACAAAAGGAATTTCCTTCATACCAAAACTGACAAATGAAAATCCAATCTCTACTTGAAGACTTCCCATGAAGGGGAACTCACCAACTAAACTAGAGGTCTTTAGAGAGGGGAAACCCACCATGTCTCAAGATGGATCAGCTCTTATAACATTTACCAGAACTAGTCTAGCTAAGTTTAGAAAAATTTATTTCCAGTATGTCAGCAACCACATGACTTTTGTACAGCCACAGTATCTTACATCCACAAAGACTTTCTCTTAGGATGAGAAGGGGTTGTGATCTTCATTATCCATGAATTATTTACCTGTGATGTTTGCATTACTACATACACATAGCTAGAATCATGACTGTTAAATGTTAAACGATAAAGAAACATAGAAATCATCTAGTCACTGAGCAAATGAACAATCATTTATTAAGTCTCTCCTAAGTTTCAGGAAATGTGCTGAGCACAGAGGATACTAGTCTTTGTCTTCAAGACACTTGTATTTTAATGGGGAAATACAACAAATATAAGCATCTGGGGACCAGGAAGTCTTGGTCCGTGGTGTCAGGGATTGTGAGTGGAGACATATAGGACATTCAACTATCACACCCTTGCCAGCAGCATTGATAGCGTTTATTTGATTAATATTCCCAGAGCAAAAAGTGAAAAGGACTATGAGATGGTGCTACATATAGGAATGACTAGTTGGAGAGATGCCTACTTTAGAAAAGCTTAGTTTTCTGGTAGCTAGATATTTGGGTTGTGAAGTATAGTTTGGGATGAACTAGATATACTGGAGAGATGAGTTCTTTCTTACTCACTGATCAACACATTGCATGGGCTTGTTTTCTGGAAGACCAGGGAATGGTATTGTGGGTCCAGCATCACAAGACTACTGTGGGCCACCAGTAGAACAAATGGTAACATGCTTTTCTTGCAGAAATTCTAGTTTCTTGGTGGATTTGGGAATTTGATTTAGAAGGAACAAGAGAATTTAATCCAATCTCTTCATTTTACAGAGTAGGAGGTTGAGGTCCAGATAGGTGAAATTATTTGCCCAAGGTCATATAGCTCATGAGTGACTACAGTAGGCTTAGAATATGGATCTCCTAATTCTAATGCAGTTTTTTTCCAGTGCCCTAAAAGTATGCATACATTTCTCTTAGTGACTTGAATTAATCCATGATGTTGTTGTGAATATCTCTTCCTTCTCTTACACTGTTCACTAAAAATTAAATGGATTTCCTACAATTATTAGTCATATTTCAATAATAGTTGCTGTTGACAATGTGTATTTAAACAAACCTTGGGTAAGGAAGCCCTAAATGATTACAAGTAACACACAAGAGCACAAATCCATAGGAAAAGACTTATTTGGACATATCTCTCAGTAGTAGAAGATGGCATTACAAAGACATGACACAGAGGGAAATGGAGGGATGTATTTTGTTGCTGTGAAATTATCTGCTATGTGTACTCACTAATGATTGTTTAGATAAATGGAGTGAACTGACTGGTCCAGATCATCAGTTCACATATCACTCCATTAGCCCCATGCTGTGTCACTCATTTTCTCAGCTGGGAAATATTTAAGACCACAGGTTGCATTTAGTTCTCTTAATTTGCTTGATGTACAGGATCAGAAAAATGTTGACATTCATTCGCAGTAGTTATGAGATTTAAACAGATACAGACATATCAGCTAGAGTGTTTAACCGTTTGGGGAACCAGTTGAAAAGTAAGGAGGACTGCTCTCTTGTACCCTGCAGCCAAGCAGAAACAATTATTTTAAAAATACTAAAGGATTTCTGCAGTGGGACCAGATATAAGTTCAATATTTTTGTCATTGACCTTCAAGGTACATTTCTTAAAGCAAGTTCTCTGTGCTCCAGTATACTTTGGGGTCAAATAAGGATTGCCTATCTCATGGGATGATAAGAGGAATCAGCCAATTAAAAAAAAAGTGTGTTTCATGAAAAGGAATTTTCCACATTAAATTTAACATTTTTATACATTAATTAATGTGCCTCCTACAGAAGGAGGAAAGAAAGAAAGAAAAGAAAGAAAGAAAGAAAGAAAGAAAGAAAGAAAGAAAGAAAGAAAAAAAGAAGGAAGGAAGGAAGGCACTACAAAAAACATTTGTAAAAATAAATAAATAACTATTCTATTTTCTTAAGCTTAAATTCAAATGCTTAAAAAAAAAACAAAAAAAGCCAGACTATAGCCAAGAATAAAATTGAGTGATAAGTGTTTCCACAACACTATGCTCAGACTCAGCCTGCCTGGGAGCAGTATGTATTATAGTGTTTGTGGAAGTAAATACTACATGTACAGATTTTTAAAAAATGCTTTGCGTGATCCATCCTTGTTTTCTGTCATTTACAGCTTTGATTTGTTTTTTTTTTCTTAAAACTTCTTTTTTTTAAAAAAAAATTATTGGAGATGAAATTTCCTAAATGTGGTTTCTACTTTTTAATGATAATTCTGACCAGAGGACATTTCTCTCTTCTTCCCTGCCTTACTACAACAATAAAATCATGAATATTAGGAAAAGAAGAGTAATGATTGAAAATAGCATTAAAACCCATAAATCAAATCTATAGGCAACTTTCAATGAGCATGTGGAAAATTTGAAATTTATCATCAACTTCTTGCTAGGGAGATTCATGGTGGGACGTGGCCTCCTCAGAGTCGGATTTTCTTTAACCCCGTGTTCTGCCTGAAGGTTCATTAAATTGCCTCTGGTATTTGGACATCCCTTCCCTTCTTGAATAGCCTCTAATGGACTGGCTCCATGTACATATAGGTCACTTCTCTGTGCTCTAACCTCTGCAAACAGTCCATTGTCTTCTGCTGATATCTTAGTCTAACACCTGTTCTTATAGGCTCCTTGACACCTCTTATCTCCTCAATAAGACAAAACATACAAGTTTCACTGATTCTTGTCTCAGGATTTGTTTTCATACCTCCCAAACAAGCCTTCCTTCCTAATTGCAATACTCCATTTATCTAAACAATCATTAGTGAGTACAGTTGCAGTATAAAGCCCATCACTTTCAATGGAGTTTGAACATAGGTACCCAAGAGACACAGAATCAACCTCTAATTTCTCCTATTACAGGCTTCCATTGCACCAGAATTTTATATCCATATGGAGATTCATAATAAAAATTTTGCAGTTCCATAGTTCCCCAAAACAAATACATTAGTTTGCTCTTATAATAACATTGAGTTGCATATACACATCCAGTTTTTCCAATTAAATTGCAAATACTTCAAAAATGAACACTCTGACTTACTGTTTTTCTTTAAATGTCCCCCATAGAGGGATAAGGCAATACATGATAAAGCTTTCTCTTACTGTTTGAAATGATGAAAAGCTAGTATATAATGTTATCAGACAATTCATAAGTATTCAGAATCCACTATACACTCAATACTGTGTTAGATATTATGAGGATTACAGCAGTTGTAGAAGGTGATGTCTGCCCTTTGGGAATTCATAATTCCATTGAAGATATAATGTTAACACTTATGAAATGATAACAATAGAACACGTAATTAATTACCAGATTGTATGAAACAGACTGAAAATATTATAAGAACTCATTTTTTGAAAAGGACATTAATCAGGGATGAAGAAGACTTATCAGGGAATTCTGGAAATGAGAGTGGTTCTCAAAGTATGGATATAAAGCAGAGAGGAGAGGGAACAACATCACAGATAAAAGATGTAACAATTACTGAAAAACAGAAAGTGTGTATTGGGGAATTATGAGAAATAAAGTTGGATGAGTATCATAGAATCATCTGGTTTTAGAACTATAGACTTGCAAAGAACCAAATATGTATAGCAGACTGAAAACCAGGAAGAATTTCTATTTGACATGGTAAGAAGAGTGATCATTTTTTTTTTCAATGGAGGACAACTGGACAAAATGGATACTTAAGAAAAATTAACTGGACAGTGAAATCCAAGATGAATTGGAGGGTAAAGAGATTGGATTCAGTGGGCTGATGCACTAATTTAGGAATGAGATGGGAAGAGCATCATCTAGGGTGGTGGGAATGAGAACAGAGAGAGAAACCTAGATAGGAGATCTCAAGTTGAATGCATGAAAGGAAAATTGACATTTGATGTGAGAGTAGATTTGAAAGAATGATGATTCAAAGATGATTTGAAGTGAGTATTGGAGACCATGGTGTCATTGATCCAGTTGTGGTATCATTGATTCAATTCTTTTTGGGGGGTGGGGAGGAGGCAGTAAATTCTATGCTAGTCTTGCTGAATTTCAGATGGCAGTGACATACCCAAGTGGAAATATTCAGTAAGAAGTTGGGGGTATGTTATGGGAATGGGAATCTGAAGATCTTCCCTGCCTCTTGGCCCTTTGATATGCTTAAGTGACTCAGAGAACCTTCCCTGATACTGCCCCCTAATAGGCTGAATGTAGTCACATGGAGCCTGTGGTAGGAGGCTTGTTTTTCAGGAATGCCCACACACTGTTACTTTATGACTGGACGTCAAGAGGGTTGTGACATTCTCTGACCCAGGAGAAGACTATATATACCCTGATGTGAGGTTTAGGTTTGGGGCTCACTTTGGGAAAAGTTGTGTGATTTGGCCTGATGAGATTCTGGGCAGCCATTGAGCGCCCACAGCTTTGAAAACCCAGATGCTGGTGCTTCCCTCTCTGGTAACTAACTAGATATGGATGTAATGGTCAGACAGCTAGAAGCCCTGTCTGCTGATTTGTTTCTCTGTATTTTTTGTCTGCTTGTAACTTCTGTTGTTTTCTCTGAAGTTCAGGGTGCTGACTTTTTCCCCTGAACTAGGTAAATGACATATGTTTGATTGATTAAAGTAAGATTGTTAACTCATTTTGAGTTGCTTTCCTTTAGAAAACAAGATCTAAGAACCTGTGCTAGCTTCCATATGCTAGGTGCTTGCTGATACAGAGTCTGGAACAGGAATTTAGGTTTTGAAGGCAAATATGGATCAAACAGATTCATGAGTGTGTGTGTGTGTGTGTGTGTGTGTGTGTATACACACGTATGAATTTGTGTATTATGTGGGGGGAGAGAAGAAGGAACTAGAGGGAGTCATTTTCAGGATAGACAAATATGGGTCCAAGATAAGTCAAATCAGAGTAAAAGGAATCAACCAGATGAATTTCAAAGGAAAAAAGAGAAAGCCAGAACTGAAGGCAGCCAGATGAAGACCACTGTGAAACTATATGGAAAACAATAACACTGATGAGATAAATTGACAAGTGACAAGGTTAGTCTATGCCTGCAGTCCTTTCAACAAGGCATGTCAGCACGATAGTCCCACTCATCTTAATGTTGTAAAATAATCAGAATAATAAAATCCTGGTGACCCAAGAATCAGAGAAAAATTATGGCAGAATGGCCATTGAACTTAGAAACAGGGAATTCCATGTTTCCTTCTGAGAGATTGGTGTCATTGAATATATTTTGAAGAATTAGGAGGGTGCAGATGGAGAAAAATTGATTTGTACCCATCTAGAAAATAATTGTATGATCACAAGGAACCAGTAAGGGTTCACTAAGAACAAGTCATGACAAACTAACCAAATTTCTGTTTTTGATAGAGTAGGCAAGTAAATCAGAGAAATATCACAAATAAAACATATCTAGATTTTGTCATTTGACAAGTTGGATAAATTTGGATCATATGACAGTACAATTAGGTGGATAGTTGAAAGACTATCCAAAGAATGTGTGTTAATTTAATGATATCTTACAGGGGATATTGCCGTGTTGTTGTTGTTGTTTTGCTTTTTGCAGGGGGCAGTTGGGGTTTAGTGACTTGCCCAAGGTCACGTGGCTAGTAAATGTTATGTGTCTGAGGCCAAATTTGAACTCAGGTCCTCTTGACTCCACGGCTCTATTCATTGCACCAACTAGCTGCCCCTACAGTGGTTTCCAGCAAAGTTCTCTCCTTACTTCTGTCTCACTACACATTTTTACCAATGAGTTGACTAAAGACATAGAAGGCATGCTTTTTCAATTTGAGGATGACCAAAAACTGGGAAGGATTGTTAATAAAGTAAATGAGAGACTAAAGATTCCAAATCATTTCAGCAGGGTAGAATCCTGGGCTAAAACAAAAAAAAAAATGAAATTTAATAAAGTGAGGGAGTTGCTAGCCTCTTGGCAACCTGCCCCTGAGCTGATGGTAATTAAACATTTTATCTTAAAAAAAAAAAAGATAAATGTAAAGTCCTTCATTTACATTCAAAAACACTTTGGGCAAATATAGGAAAGCAGAGAACTGTTTTCATATTTGACAAATCACTAAGCACACATTAAAAAGGAGGGTGGCTAATGAATTAATGAAGAATAAATAAACAATAAAAATAAAGTAACAGAATGAAGTATAAATGACATAGCTTTTGCTGACCTTACTGAAAGGTTTCACTCTAGTCAGATCTCAAAGGCATGATTCATGTCCATGGTCCCAAGTTACCTTTCAACAGAAATTCAGATATAAGAGAGCGAAACAGAAGAAACAGAAACTCTCCCAGACACATCTAGGTGGATACAGCCTAGTTACAAAAGAAGAAACTCTTGAATTCCTAGTCAACCTTGTCACTTTTTCTCTTTAAAAAAAAAAGGCCTCACCTTGCACCCAGGCCCTAACAAGGTTCTCCTCTCATTCTTGCTGGTACCCTGCCAGATGGAGAGGAAGCTAATTTCCTGAACAGAGATTTACCTACATTTCAAGTTTCTACCTACATCCTAAATAGGCAAGGTGATTACTGAATTGCTATGGGGGAGCTCTTGACAACCTTCCTCACAACAGCAATCCTGCTCCTTTCCACTTGCCAATTTTCACAGTCCACTTCCCTACTTCTCTTTTGTGCTAATACCTGGCTTGACAGTGATTCATGTGAAAGGGAAAAAAAGGGGGAGAGTAGGAAGGGCTGAATTGTGAGTTCAATGTGAGTCAACACTGTGGCAAAGGTAGGGTGGTAGCCTAAATAGCTAATCCAATTATAGACAGCATAGCATCCTACGAGAGGAGGTCATGGGCCCACTGTACACTGATATATGTGATCTTCATGTTATATTCTAAACACCATATTTTGAGAGGGGAATGGTCAAACTAAGAGGTCAAGTAACCAGGATACTGAGAGGTCTAAAAGCATTGGTGTACTTGTAAATGTTTAACAACTAGCTCTGGGGGGAGAAGGGAGAGATGTGTGCACAACATACTTTTAAGTTTAAACTCCATTATTTTTTTAAGTCTAGACAAACAACAAAATAATACATCAAGCCCTGATTTGTAGTACTTGCCAATTTCTGAGGTATAAATATGCTGAAAATTTGACAGTCAGCTCTTTTGAGACAGTTTGAGCTGGGTCCATTATACCCTGTCTGGAACTCATGTCATGTCGAAGAACTGGAGAAAAGAATAAGGGGATACATTAGAGTGGTCTTCAACTCTTTAGAGGGTGAACACATGAAAAGGGGAATAAAGACTGATTTGAGAATATGTTTTTTGTCAAGTAGAATGATTTTTAAAAAAATTGTAAGGTCTTAGCTTTCACTGTTTAATAAATGCATTATTGAAAATACTTTAGACACAGTTGTAGATGTGTTGTCTTAGATTATTTTTCTATGTATTTCTTGCAATTCATACATGTTGCTCATGTACCTTTATGTATTTAAAGAAGGCATAAGGCTTGTGCTGATGACTCATAATTCCTCTAGCAAGTACTCATGGACTTTTCCCCTGATTTTTCTTGTCCCTTTTGTTTTCTATTAAAAAAAGGCATAAAATTTAATTGAAAACTTGTGGTGAGATTGTAAATCTGAACAACCAAAGTCAGGAAATACTAAAATTGAACTTCTTGTTGTAATTTTGCCTCACCACATGTATATACTTTAGTTTTATAGCCATATATATATATATATATATATATATATATATAATCAAAAATACTACTGAAGCTTTATATAATATACTGAGCCCAATTTTCTGACCCATGAGATGGAAGACATGTTCACATAAATTTTGTGGAGAGCATTCTTCTGTGGGTTTACCTCAGGCAGGGAAAAAGGAGAGAATCATAAGTCCATTTGTATAAAATTGGTGGAGGAGGACATGGAAAAGGAACTCCTCCCCTTTCCCCCTACACTCCCTTCAATCCTTTTTTTCTGTAATTGCAGGGATAATATTTTTTCAACCTGTGGAATTCATAGAGAAGAATTGAATAAGGAGGGGAGGAAATGATTATATTTTAGGCCTTCAAATTTGAAATTTGTTGTTCTTTTTTTTTCTTTTTCTTTTCCTCTTCATTTTTTTTTATCTAGACTTATGATTTCACATTCTCAGTGTGGAAGGAAACTCACTCTAACAAAGTGTACTGACAATATGCTTTCAACTTAATAGTATTACAAATTATCTGGGACACTAAGTTAAGTGACTTACCCATGATCACCAAACTAGTATGCATCAAGTTCAGGACCAAGTCTTCCTGACTCCAAGGCTGCCTTCTCTAGTCATTATGCCACACTATTACCTTTTTTTCTATTTATTGGAAATACTAAATTTGGAATCTTTGTGTAATGGTGTCTCTCAAAGCCCAATAAGTTTTGAGGGCTGGATGTAACTGCATATGAAATGGTCAGTAATGTGACTCTAGTCAGTTGTAAAAGAGACAATGACCTTACCGCCAGAACTTGGTATTGTTTCTGTGCCTTTTCCCTGCCCACTAAACTGCATAGAAGAATGGGGCCTACGGCTAAATAATTGGGGAACCCCACACGACAGGACTATTAGGTAATTATTGGGAAAATCACCATTACCTGGTTTATGGTCTCACTTACAGAGATCGATATTGGGAAGCCAAACCCCTGAATCAGTTAGGAAGGTAGCCCAAGGGCATTATCTAGGTGGGAGGACCTTAATCTTCAGAGAAATTCTTAGGGAATTCTGAGAAAAAGCTGTTTTTGCTCATTTACAGGCAAAGATTTTTCATTTTAATGGAAGAGCAAGAAAAAGCTTACCTATGGGATGGAAGCTTAAAAATAAATAAACAAGTCAGAAACTCCCTCTTTCCTAAGGAAAACGTAGTCATGAATTTTAACTGGACTAGGAAATTGTAGGCAGTAGAGACTGAAGCCAAGCTAAGCCCAACAGAATCTCTAGTGGTACAGCATCCAGAAGATCCATACACAAGTGTATCAATACCTGCAGCATCCTGTGAAGACTATGAATGAAGTCAATTCAGTGGAGACTATGAGATCAATGGAAAGCAGAACCAATGGAAGCAGCATGATGTTATTAATACAACGTATGTATCCTTGGAAGGATCAGAGGAGTAAATTTTACCTTCATGCATGTGCCTTGGCCATACATGTTCCCTCCATGCATACCCCTCCACATATGTGCCCAACACACATGTTTTCATTCAATGTGCTCTTCTGTGTGTGGGCCATGGCCTCACATATTCCCTATGTGTCCCTCTTCATGTGTGTTCCCTATGGGCAGCCATTCTCCCCACTGACGTTGTTTGTGTTTGTGGGTATTTCCCTTCTTTCCCTCCAAGTTTATGGGGGAAATATTTTGTTGCTATTTTTCTTATTATACCATTTCATTAAATGCATTAACTTTGAGCTAATTACATTCTCTGACCATTAAAAGTAAATATGTTGGTGGGGACTGGTGAGCTATGGTTTTAGGAAATGGAGACCCACAGAATACCTTGAACATGGGGCAGCAGTCCTATAGAAGACCTACCCCATTAGTTAAGAGGTACCCTCAGGCACTGCATTTGAAATCTAATAATGGGCATCTCTTTTGGACAAATACCAGATGTGCCTACTTAAGTGAATAAAACCACTTGGCAGACTGTAAGACAGTAGGAAACCTCTTTTTGATTTTATTATTTTTTATAGAAACTGGCATTTCTCATTATAACATTTTGTTTTTAATAATACATCAGTCTTGATCATAGAATCTAATTCTAGAATGTCCTCTAAACTCTGAAGCTGGTAAAATAGTTACTGCTAATGACCTTTAGGTCATTTTTATGTATGCTTCCTAGAAATTACTTCTGCTACTGTATCATTTTCACTGTGTGCATTTAAACTGTGCCCATACAGCATCCACATAGTCAGACATTGTTTAAGAAACTTTGTCAATGAGCCAGATGCTTTAGCTATATGATGCCGAAAATTTAGGTATTTTAAAATATACATATTGTTTCCTCCACCAAAGAGGGAAACCTGAAGGACTGAGCTCTGGTAGAGCTAGAGGAAACACTAGATGCACAAATACCATGCCAGCTGAGCATCTGCCTTGGCATGTCCTAGTGAGCTGTAAAGGCTTTGAGTGTGGGCTTTGGGATAAACTATAAGTCCATTGACTGAGGACCAGTAATGCTAAGTCTGGACAATTTCGTCACTATGTCAGTCACAGGGTAATGAATTTTTTAATTACAGCAGCATTGCAAGACTACCTACTATGTTATAGAGACGTTATATTGGTAGAAAGAGCTGATACAATTGCTGATAAATTGACAGATCCTTGAACTTTTGAAATGACTTCATATGATTTCTCTGGAAATCACTTTGTGTTTAATATATTCACATATAAACATAAAATTTAATATATATGCAAATATTAAACAAAAAGTGATTTCTAGGGAAATCATATGTAGTCACTTCAATAGTTCAAAATGATATAGATATGTAGAGTATATATAGGTAGGTGATGATATAGATTATATCTAATATACGTATATGTATATGAGAGAGTGAGAGATTGTATTTACTTTCTGTAACTGAATTCTCCTCCAATACTCCTTGAGAACAAGTACTATCTTACTTGTATCTTTATATTCTCAGTACCTACACTCATCCATACTAGTAGAATCAATCAATACATCATCAGCACTTTCTATGTGCTAGGCACTGTACAAAGCACAGGCACTACAAAGGCAAAAGCATGAAAATAGATCCTGCCCTTAAGAAGCTTATGCAAAGGATGGATGGATGAATGGATGTTGAATTGTTCACTTTTCCTATGCATGTTTGGCAATTTGTAGACTCAGAAAGAGATTTGTGATAAAGATGTTAATAAAATTTTGATAAAAGAAGAAAATACACATTTTATCCTTTCTTCCTTCAATTTCCTTTCTATATTGGTGAAGAGTAACAAACGAAAACATATAGTTGGTGAAAGTTTTTAATTGATTTCTGCTGCCCCTTTTTTCTTTTAATTTTTCAATTAATTTCTGTGATTGTATCTGTTTTTTAAGCAAAACCTTTTTTTAAAAATAAAACACTATCTCAAATGTGGTTTGTTTGTTTGTTTTTTTCAGAGACCATATACTAAAAATTTCTTAATGAGGAAAAATCTTAGGTAAGAATTAAACCATTATGAGTATTTACATTGGAACTAAAAATCCAAATATTTCAAATAAAATTTATAAAAGGAAATCTTAAGTTTTATTGAATAAAACCATCCTGTTAAAAACAAAAAACTTGTTTGAATGAAAACAATTTCACTTTAGGCAGTGTCGTATCTATACTGGGTGATCTAGTCACCCTAAACAAGCTGAAAATAAAAGTCAGTTTTGAAACTGGTAGCAAGAGACTTTCTCAAGAGATCAATTGCTATCAGTGACTAGTGTTAAAACTGAAAGTATTAGGGGAAGCTGTGACCTTTAGCCTCTTGGTAATTCAGTTCAATATCTTTTTAAAGGGCCTATTTGAAATAGTCATTCCCATGAAAATAAATGAAAGGTAGGAGCCTCACCCTCCTAGATATACTGGATACAGATAACCAAAGTGACACCTCCTGAAATTATTTTTTCCTTCTACTTATGTTGTAACCAATATCCTTTTGCTTAACTAGACAGATAATCTGGTACTTTTAAAATTCCTAGGCATTGTCTGCTAGGAAATCCAACACCCATGCAAAGACTTCAGGAAGTCTTAAGAAGGAACCAAGTATGTTTTGTAAACAGACGGCCCACATTAGATAGTCTGCAGATACACATAAGCTGTGGTTTGTTGTGTTTGTAAATGGCCTTCAGGATTTGGGCCAGGGTTTTTACTTGAGCCCAATTTAGACCAAATTGTTGTAGGTCTGTCAGTAATCACAGCATTACCTTCCTTCACAAAGAGATAAGCTTTATAAAAATAGTACTTTTCTTCCCATGCCCATAGAAGAATAATGCTATCCCATTTTGAAAGGTAAAATAGCATACA
>CM053591.1:81622372-81637924 GCA_028646515.1 Pseudochirops corinnae
CCTGTTGGGCAGCTCCCAGTACTTATTCTTGGGAAGCCTAGGGTTATTTACATAGTCTTAAAATACTGTAAGTAATACTTAGAATAGTTTTCATATGACAGTCATGATCCAAAAGATTATTTTTCTTTTTTTTTTTCCCCTAGAAGGACTTTCAAAGAATATGACACATAGAGTAGCTTATATACATAACAGGCCTCAGAAATCCTTAGCAAACCTGAAATCTATAAGTTGGCTTTGGTGATAATCACATCTCCATGTACCATTCATTTAAAAAAAAAAAAAAAGGACAATTGCTGTTTGACTTACTTCTCTATGTTTTGATCTCATTTGGACTGGAGAAATTAGAATAGAATGGAAAAAAGAATGAAAAAAGAATTGAGAATGCTCTGTTGGTATGAAGGTAGAATTTGGAGTCAGTGCACTTGGGCTCAAATGCCACCTTACTTACTACCTGTGTGACCATAAGCAACTTACTTAACCTCTCTAGCTTCAATTTCCTCACCCCTAAAATGATGAATTTGGGCCAGGTGGTCTCTCAGATCTTCTCCAGCTCTTATTCTATGAGATTTCACTTATTATGAGGTCCATGTTATTAATATAAGTATAATAATACCAGAAAAAGACAACATACATGTGTGTATATTAACCTAGTTAGCAACCAAAGAGATAATACTGTGTCTAAAGGTAATTCAGTAATACAGATGAAGATGAAATTCACCTTTGTGAGAAGACAAGCTGTTAACATCATGTACCAACCCAAAGTTGTGCCTTTCCCTATGTAATTACAGTCAAAGGTATAAAACAAAAGATAGTGAGAAAGCTGCGCTTAGGCTATGAAATAGACAAGAAAAGTTAATAAAATGAATCCTAGAAAGAGAAAAAGAAAGGGACAACATTTCAAGCATCACAGGCTTTTTGCAAGCAGAAAAAAAAAAATCTGAATTAGGTCATTATATTCTGAGCGCAACTTTTCCCTCAACCAGAACAAAGCCTTTAGCCAGAACACTGACTCTATCTCCAGAAGTATTTCATCATTGCTCCCTTACTGATTTTTCAATGAATGCTAGATAGAGTGTGGTGAAATTATATGGCAGTCATCATAAGATTCAATGAGTTGCTCGATGCACCCAACACAGGTTTACTCATAGCAAAGTTTCTCTTTCTGATCAATATGACAGCACCTTGGTGGGGCTGTAGGAGGCACCCTTATCTTAATGGAGCCCTGCTGCTTGTGACTAGTCCCTTTGTTATGCTGCTTTGGGGACAAAGTACAGAAAAATCTGTAAGTATTGGTATAGGTTAAATAAAACACACACAGTTTTGCAGTCCCATATGTACTCTGAAAGTTCAGAAGAATAAAACTGTCTAATGACTTTTAGGGAAAATCACTTGCCAGGAGCTATGTCTAACAATTCAAGATCTGACATTGATTTATTTCTTGTGTTTCCTCGGTCACGTCATAATGTAAGGAGTATATTTCCTTTGTTTAAATGAATACTACTAGTAGAGGCCATCGTTTAAATACTGACTGACATCTATCAGCTATTTGACCATGGTCAATTCATTTAACCCTTCTGAGCCTCAGTTTTCTTCATCAGTGAAATGGGGATAGTAAACTTGTAATACCTAGCTCGTAGAGTTGTTGTGAAGAAAGTATTTTAAAACATTAAAGGATTATAGAAATGTAAGTCAGAGAAATTATATCTCAGAAGGTTTGAGGAGGTTTGATTAGTGTCTCTAAAGCATTCATTCTCATTTGCTGTTGTAAAGCTCTTATCACATAGTAGGCCATCAGGAACCATGAGTCAATCAGTATCATGATGATTATTAGGAATGAAATGATACTTTGAAGGAATATGGACAAGGTGCCAATCAAGATAATTAACTAACGTCTATCTCATGGCAGTCTTATTCTGTTTGTATCAGTTTTCTCCAGCATTGAAAAGTGGAAACAGACTTTCTCTGTGAGCTTGGGTTTGAACTTTTTCTTTGTGATTTTCAAAAGTTTCCAAGCAAATTTGAAACCTAAGATTCTCCCTCTTCATTTATAAATATCATCCTGTATCTACATATACCAAAAGAGGTTTGATGGATGTGTGCATGTGTTTGCCCAAGGAGAGAGGCAAAGGAAAGAAGGTTAGAGAGATGAACTCAAACCATCCTTTCTTTATTTTTCTCTGTATTATGTCAAATACGCATTTTGATTTTTTTTAAATTTGCTGATGAGTTGTTTTGACATTGCATAGACACAGCAGTAAACAGCCTAGAGCAGCTTTTCTCAAAATCCTCAAAACAGTTCCCCTTCCAACCTGGGAGACCCTAGGAGTCCACAAGGTCAAAACTTTTTTTTCATAATAATACTAACATGCTTTCACTGTTTCTAATCAAATAAATATCAACAGATATAACCTACATAAACAAAAGTTCTGGACAGAGGTTGGGCAGGAGAGTCCTTAATAATTTTTAAGAGCAGAAAAGGGTCCTGAGAACAAAAAGTTTGATAACTTCTGGTTTGGTGCAATAATCAGCAAACAATTCTTAAGCATCTGCTCTATATCAGGCAATGTTCTGGATATCTTGGACACAAATATGAAAATGAAACAACCCCTGCTCTCAGAAAACATACATTCTATCAGGAGAAACAACATGTGTGTATACACACACACAGGACAAAAGAAGTACCAGGTAAATTGGAGGGCAGACAGCAGCAGCTGGAAAAATCAGGAAAGAACTTTGAGCTTTTTCTGAGTCTCAGAGGTATTGGAGCCAAGCTTTGAATGAAGTAGAAATAGAAATGTTTGCCAACTTCTCTACTCGCCTTGGCGATAATGTGATCTCTCAAAAGGAGGAGGAAACAACAACTCAAGATGTCTAACTTTTTTTCAACTGATCTAATATGCCATTTTCTTGGGTGGGGGGAAAACCTACTTGAAACTTTAGGGGAAAAAAATCAATTACATTTTGGAACAAATTTATATGTGTGTAATTTGAGTATCCTTTGTGGGATGCATGTTTTATAAAATGGCTATACCCTGTCCAAAATAGTTAAACTGTACACACACACACACACACACACACACACACACACACACACACACAGTGATAGGGTGAATCAAAACAATTTAAAGCAACACACGAGATATTTCAAATGACTTTTTAATGGCCCTGAATTATCTGTTTCTTTTCCATATTTAACTTTGCAAAGGTGGTCACAACTTGAGAAAGCAATAATGATAATATGTTAGTTCATATACATGCAATATAAGGAAAATATATTTTCTACAAATTGTCACTATCGTCTATGTCAGAAATATAGACTATAAAATAAAAAACATTCTCCATATCCCATATCCATGATATTCAAATTTTCTTATTTTTCACCCTAGCAGTAAAATTTTGGATGCATGCACCCTAATATATTCATATTGACTTTTAAATTAATATAAATTGTTATTTTAAATATATAAATATATATAATAATTATGTATAACATAAAACTTAACACAAAAAAATAAAAATTTTAAAAAAGGATAGGAAAAGGATGAAATAACATATGATACTAGACTCAGTAAGGACTCACCAGAGTAGATTGAGTAGGGAAGTGACGTAGTCAGACCTGCACTTTGTAAAAATCACATTGGTAGCTATATGGAGAAAGAGCAAAGACTTGAGAAAAGCGTACCAATTAGGCAGCTGTTACAATACTCCAGGTGGAGATAGGTGATAAGGTTCTGGAACTAGGTTTGCAGCTCTGTGAGCAGAGAGAAAAGAGATTCAAGAGATATTATGGATTACAAGGATTGACTGTATATGTGGGGTGAGAGAGAAGAAGGTAGTGAAAATAAGACCAGAGTTGAGAACTTTGGTGACTACAAAATAAGAGCCCCACTCTATAGCAATACAGAAGTTTGGGAAAGGGATATGTTTTGAAGAAAAGATAAAGTAAAGAGTTCTGGTAGATAGATAGATAGATAGATAGATAGATAGATAGATAGATAGAAATAGATATAGATATAGATATATAGATATGTTTTGAAGAAAAAATAAAGAGTTCTGGTATACACACACACACACACACACACACACACACATTTGTATTCTGTTTGTATCAGTTTTCTCCAGCATTGAAAAGTGGAAACAGACTTTCTCTGTGAGCTTGGGTTTGAACTTTTTCTTTGTGATTTTCAAAGGTTTCCAAGCAAATTTGAAACCTAAGATTCTCCCGTGTGTGTGTGTGTGTGTGTGTGTGTGTGTGTATGTGTGTGCATACCAGAACTTTTTACTTTATCTTTTCTGGAGAGTAAAGTCAGAAACTTACACTTAGCTCAGAAGGAAGAATATTTGGTATTATCTTAGTAAAGGATAATGGGCAGATTACAGGAGTTTAGGGGATGAATGGATATGCTTGTGTCAGTTATATGCTCATAATTCACTATCACCAGGAAGTTCAAATGTGAATTTATCCTACAGGTTGATCATATAACCCTTGGGGTCATTCCATGGCTCTCACTCTGGCCTCCACTGTTCTGTATAAAATGGCATAAATTTCTGGATAGATAATACTCTCATTTTATGACATAATTATGACAGTAGATAAAGAACTGGTCTCATATTTAAGAAGACTCCCACTTCCATTCACATATTCTTACCATGTGACCCTTGGCAAGTCCCTTAATCTCTTAATGTCCTCAAAAATTCTCTGAGACTGTATGTTATGTAAGAGGTACTAGTGTGCATTGTTAAAGAGTGTTTCCTCACTGGGAATTCCCAATAGAATTATAGGTGGATCTAAAAACATAAAAATAAAAAACAAAAGCCTATTCCTAGGGAACAGCAACTACAACAATTTGCTCCAAGGAAGTGTCTACCAATGAATCAAGGTGTGAACAAGGCTTACTGCTAGTTTGGGAAGAAGTGCCCTCAAAATAATATTCAGTCATAGTTGGAAGGCCTACTTGTACTGGCATTCAGCCAATACATTTTTCCCTCAGTCTCAGATGTCCAGGCAATACACAATAATATACAATAGAGTCTCAGATACTTTGCTGTATCCTTTCTAAAGAGCCATAGCTGTAGATTTCTGTGATGGAGGAGGGTGAAGGCCTGAGCACAGATGGACAGGGCAGCCACCAAGTAGAGGAAATGTTCTCTGAGACAATGGTGTTTGGACCCTCTCAATTCCTCTGTCCTGGTGTAGAGCCTATACTAGTGTTTTATAGATTTCTAAGCCCTTGGCCTTCTCACATCAGTGTATATAGTGCTACCAATGAGGTAAGATTAGTATTATCAATTAGTAACTAAGATTTATACAGGACTTGTCTCTCTCATCAGAATGTGAGCTCTTCGTAGGCACGAACCAGTACTTTTGCCTTTCTCTGCATTCCCTAGAACTTCATAATTATTCGATGACTTGACTTTAAGTTGAAGAAACTGCTTAACACATACTTTCTCATTGGATTCTCACAGCTCTGTGGGATAGGTGCTAGCATTATCTTTTTTGAGATAATAAAACAATCTGAGGGAGGTTTAATGACTTGGATGGTGTCACACAGATAATAAGCATGCGAAATGGAATTTGAATTCAGGTCTTCTGTAGACCGTGTTTAACATTCTATCCACTATATCACTAACTCCCATTTACAAAATACCTTGAGGTTCCCATTATGACTTCATCAGAATCAAATTGTGGGGTAAGTAGTAAAAGTTTTAGCATACCCATTTCCCAGATCAGGAAACAGACTTAGAGGATGAGACATGTCTGTGGCTATATAACTAGGAAATTAAGGAACTAGAATTTGAAGTGAGGTCTCCCGACTATAAGTTTAGCTCTTTTTCCACCAAGTAGTGTTGTATGAAGTATGACAACAGCAGGACATACTGAGACATAGGTGGATAGGTTCAGTGATAAGAAAAGGTAGTAGCCTTCCCAAAAACTCTTGAGGCAAATATTTTAAATAGAGCTTACAGAAGTCATTGGTATAGTAAGCCTGAATATGCAAGGTAGAGAGTTTACTATTTTCTTCGATAACACTGAAAATGTTTTAGGTCATCTTAAAATTATGATTTTTTTCCCAGAAAGAATAAATACAGTTCCTTCAATTTTTGCTGCAGCTTATTTATACTCTTGAGAATTGTGATACTCTTTGTTAAATTAAGTTCACCCCTTTGAAGGCAACACGCCAAAAAAAAAAACTTTTTATATTTGTTTTCAAGTTGTTGTTGTTTTTTTTTTAACATTTTAGTTACAATAGCTGTAAGGGTGGCCAAGCTGATAAGAAAGGAAAAAAAAAATCACTAAAAGAAAAATCCTTGAGCCAGATAGGAAAATAACCCAAAGGGGAATTTTAGTCCTAGTGAATATTTAAAACTCTGTGAAATTAAAGCTTTGTAACTAAATGTTTTTTTTTTTCTGCAACGTTTTAAATAAGGGCATAATTCTGGACTTTTTTGTTTTATTATTCTTTAAACAAAAATAACAGTTTAGCCTTCTTTCTGAGTAAAACACAGGAAGTCTTCTGACCTGTGAGTCTAATACTTTCTCTCCCCTGCCCAATTTATTCAGGCTATTTTCTCTCCCCTGCCCAATTTATTCTCTCCACAAGTGGGGTCTCACATAGAGAAAAATAATGAATTTACCGTCAGAGGACCTAAGTTCAAATCCTGACTCTTCCACTTCTTTCTTATGTGACTTGGGACAAGTCACATAAGCTTTCTGGATACCAGTTTTCTCATCTATAAAACTGAGAGTATTGAATGAGATGATATCTGAGTTTTCTTCCAACTGGAAACCTATTAAATCTATGGACTAGCACCTGTCATGAGTCACTGCCAATCCCTGGTAACTTGAACCATGAAGTATCTGGCACCAGATTTCCCTGGCCTCACACAGATCCTCATAGACAAATATTGACCTGTAAAAGAACTTCTCCTCCCTTGAGATATGAAAGATGAGATTCATCTTCCCTGGACCAGAGCCCAAGACTGTGAGTCACAGGAAGCACACAAACTCATAATACAGAAAGGGAGCTGGCCACAGAACATTGGGAGGGTTCAACTTCATAGTTTAAAAAAACCAAACATGAGATCCCTAACACTTTATCACTCAGAGATACAGTTCTGCACATAACTCTCCAGTATTTTGAAAAGTGGCCAGATTCTAGAACCAGCACAGAAGGGTGTTTTAAGGTCAGTTTTAAAGGGTATTAAACGCTGTTGGCAATACCTAGAAAAATGCCTGGCACATAGTGGGTGCTTAATTAATGTTTTTTTGAATGAATGGTCATTATTGAAGCATTGCCACAGTTGGGGATCATGTACCCAGGATGTTTACAATACTCCTTTAGTTGTTTAGAAATCAGCAACAACTGTGACAACCCTGTTTACCTGTAGCCAAATCTTCCTAGACACCACAGTATAGCACATGAAAAGAAGCAATAGTCATCTTCTGATAGCATGATTGCCTCCCTTTTCCTAAAGTATGGATATTTTTTCTCCATATGCTACTTTTAGGACAAAAGTATTCTAGTCTTCAGGCAAGTTAATCAGACCTCACAGTCATAAAATGACTGAAGGACCTCTTCTTATCTCCAGAAAGTAGGTGGGACTAGGTGGGACTAGGAAATTGGAACTTACACTCTGTTCAAGACCTTTTTTGTTATTTTTTTTTAACGTACAGAGGGCAAACAGTTCCTGTGAACAGAAAGTTGGCTGAAAAGCTCCAGGGTTTAAGAAAGAAGTGTTTTAACAACAATAGTAAGAAAAATTAAGCATCAGTAAGTGCCAAACTTCAAAAGTGGAACCACTGCTGTGTGTTTGATATGGTAGATAAGGAAGCATGGAGAAGAAAAGAGATGCTACCTATAAAAAGTTATTTTGAGCCCAGAGACCGGTAGAGAAGTGATGTGCTATTGGGCTTGGAGTGCAAAGGCAAAGGTATTAGGTCTATCAAACTAGTTATGTAGATAAACTTGGGCAAAGCATTTAACGTCTCTCAGAGAAAGATATGCTTTGCAAAACTTAAAATCTCAAATAAATGTAAGCTTTTGTTGCTAAAGTTCTAGGTGGCATAATTAAGGCAGCTGATCAAAATTGTCTCACAAGCAAAGTAGAATGCCTCAGATAGTTTCAATCATAAAGCATCTAAACAGGACATGTGCCACAATTCAATTGAACAAAAACCTGTTCAGCATTTTCACCATTTTGTAAGACACCATACTAGGTGTTGTGAAGACAAAGAAAAAAATGAGCTTTTCTGTATTTACCAGCAAACTCTTAGCACAAGGAGACAGAAAGAGAAATTTCATCTTAAATAATTAGAGAAAATAGAAAATACTTGAAAGTACACCAACTAAGACACACACAGGAATTACAGGAACTATCTAAAAATAAGTACAAAACATGTGTTATGTAAATAAAGGTAGACGTAAATAATTGGGAAAGCATTCATTTTTCATGGTTAGAGCAAGTCAATACAATAAAAATAATAATACTAACTTATTTAATTCATGCTATACCAATACCATACTAATTAAGCTACTAAAGGATTATTTTATAGAGCAAGAAAAAAATAGTGAAATTCATTTGAAAGAATAGAAGGTCAAGACCCTCAGGAGAAATAATGGAAGGAGAGAAGGGAAGGAGGGACTTAGCAGTACCAAACATCAAACTATATCCAAAACAGTAATCATCAAAACAATTTGATAGTGGTTAAGAAACAGAGAGATTAGCCAGTGTTAGGCATACAACATACAAAAAGAAACAAAGTTCAGTAATTAGTGTTTGACAAACCCAAAGATCATGGAGCAAAATCTCACTATTTGACAAAAACTACCAAGTTAAAAAGCATAAATAAGATATGGATGAACATTTCATATTGTATATTAAGATCTATTCCAAGTATATAAATGAGGGATATAAGGTAAAACTTCATAAACAGATTAGAACAATGAACAAATAATTTTTCAAATCTGTGGATAAGATAAAAGCCCATAATGCAACAAATGATAAAGGATCACAAAAGATAAAATGGACAATTTTTATTACATAAAGAGAAAAATTTGTGGACAAACAAAATCCGTGTGGATAAAATTAGAAAGAAAACTTGTAATAGGGAAAAATCTTTGCAATAAGTTTTGTTTTGTTTCGTTTTTTTGTTTTTTACCTCATGATAAGGATCTCATTTCTAAGTTGTACAAGGAACTGATTCCAATTTATAAGAATGAGAACCATCCCCTAATTGAGAAATAGCCAAATGGATTAGTTTTCTAAGGAAGAAATCTAAACTGTCAATAGCCATGTGGGAAGGGGGAATGCTCCAAATCACTAATAATTTGAGAAATGAAAATTAAATCAATTCACACCTATAAGCAAATGTAGCAAATGTAGAAAAGACTCTGGAAAATAGGCACCATTAATGCATGTTTTCTAAAGGTCTATATTGGTCTGGTCTTTTGGGAAATCAATTTGTGATTGTGTCCCAAATATCAGTAAACTGTGTATCCCCTTTGACCCAGCATAGAACATAATTCTACGCCTACTCTCTAAAGAGATTAGAGAGGAAAAAGAGCCATGTTTACAAAAATATAGCATTTCTTTTTGTGTCGACAAAGAACTAGAAACTAAGGGGATGCCCATAAATTGTGAAGTGACTAAACTAGTTATGGCATGTGAATGAAATAGAATTCTATTACATCAGAAATGATGAAAGAGATGATTTCAGAGAAACTTAGGAAGAGGTATAAACTAATGCAGAGTGAAGTAATTAGAATCAGGAAAACAAAATAATGACAATGTCGTGAAGAAAAATAGCTATGAAAGACTAATGAGCTTTGATCAATGCAACGACCAGCCACAATTCTAGAGGACTGAACATAAAGACTTCTCTTAATTTCCTGACAAAAAGGTGATGAATCCAAGTTGTAGAATGAGAATTTTTTTTTTAAAATATGGCCAATGAAAAAAAATTGTCTTTTTCTTTTCTTGTTCCCCCCAATAGGCAGGGAAGAGGGAGAAGACAAAGAAAACTGACTTTTATTAACAGAAAATAAATAATTTTAAAAAGATAAACAAACGTTTCTAGAGGCTGTGCCTTTCTAATTAAATCCCATTAAGTAAATATCACAAGGTCAAGTCAAGAATAAAGTTTGAATGAATTAAGATAACCCTCAAACCAGAGATTACTAAGACTATGCTAAATAAAGGAAAGAAAGCCTATTAGATTAAATTATGGTATCTCTTTGAATATTATTTAAAAACTCATGATGAATAACTAAAAGGATAAAGTCATGTTTTAAATATTCCTTTAAAATGGTCTATAATTATGTAGGGGAATAAAGCATTTCATCAAAATGACATCCTGTCCTGGATGTCAAACAACTCGCTCCACCCCAGCCTAGAATATTATATAATTAATGCCTGTGACCTCCACTTTTGTGAGTATCATTATTTCCATTTTGCTTATAAGGAATTGCTTTGTAGGAACGTGTTGGCACCTACCAAATGCTAACAATCTCAAACTAACAACCAAGTCAGAGAGGGCAGAGTGTTTGCCTAAGGCCAATGGAAATAACAGTTCCAGAGATGGGAACAGAACCCAGGATTTCTACACCATTCATTTATTTCTGCTCATTTAGTTTATATATATAATCAAATAAAAGTATCCCATTGTGTTCTTTTTAAAGTTGAGACCTTCTAATTATCTATTCAATTCTGGAGTCAAAATACGTAAGCATTCAGCAACTTGGAAAATTTTAATAGGTAAAGGAAAAATACTAAGCATAAAATTGACCATTGTATAAATGTATATGTGTGATCAAAATGCTACAGGAACTAAAAAGAAAAAGAAAAAATCCATTTGTAAAAAAAAGAAATGTATGGGAGGCATTTTGTTGAAGGAAAGCCTTTGATATTATGTTATGTTCTATGGAGTCGAATGCTTCTTTTGTAACCAACTTAAAATGACCTCAATGAGATCTTGTATCCTCCATACCTCTAAATCAGTTGTATAGTTGTGAGATAAAAATAAAAATAAAAATGTGGTATGCAGTAGAAAATTATTCACAGAAGCCAACTAATTCTCTTTTCATGTTTTTATCAAGGATACCCTCATATATGAACAAACCATTTTTATAAGAAATACGTAATGATGTAAAATTGGGCAAAGCCAGTAGTTATTAATTTTACACCTTTTTTCTCATTAGATAATTTGTGATTTTAATCACTCTTTTGGAATGTTCTCCTTTCTAAAATATCTTGAAAAGAAATCCCTAAGTATATTCAAAATTGCATCATCTCCAACACAGACCTCTGGAAGAAGTTGGTGAAGTAGGTCTAGCCACGCCTCCCAATTAATCTTCTTAAGTATCATTTGTGCTTTCTGAAGTGTTGGAGTACAAATGTGGTGTCTCAGCTCTCCTCTACGAAAAAAAAAAAAAAAACCAAACAGAAATCCTTGAAAATCGGTTCCATTTCAAATTTATTTGTTGCCTTTCTCATTGTTTCTTCTATATAAATTTCTTGGCATGATCTAACTTGGCTTTATTGCAAACATTCTATAGGTTCAATGTTAATGGTTTTTTTTTCCTCTTTATCCAGTTTTTGGGTGTTTTGTGAGTTGTTATTGATGGAGATCTTCTGCTATCTTTCCCAGTTATGTTTTGCAAATGAGCTTGTAGTCTAAGTCAGTGTTGCCCTTGTCTGTCATGTCTCTTCACTTGACAAGGAAATCGTGTTTATTCACCCAGACTGTTTTGGGGCTTGCTCATTGTGGTTATTGTTTTATATTTTCTCTAAGGAATGGCTATAATGAGAATCATGTTTTTAATACATTTTCACTTTTCAGAGAAAACACTTTAAATAGGTTGGATAGGAACTGTTTCAATGGAAATCATTATCTTATAATCTATATAATTTTTTTCTCAATTGACATTGATTATTATTATCTTTGTGATAATGAGCCAATGATCAGACTAGGTATTTCCTACTTGTTCAGATATAGCCAGTGCCTATTTTGGGGGAAGAGGAGAGAGGATTGGATGGTTGAGGAGTTAGACTCAGCATACTCAGTAATTACCATATACAAAACCTTCTGAATTTCTTCTTGAACGTTGTATTTATGACATCAATAAGTCAAGTTTCTAATTCATCTATAACTCGATTTTAAATTGTATTAAATACCTACTATATAAGAAGAATATTTATTAGTACTTACTCCATGCCAGGCACTGTACTAAATGCTTTTTACAAGTATTATATATTTCATTCTCACAACAACCCCTGCAAGGTAGATGTTGCTGTTATTCCTGTTTTACAGTTAAAAAAACTGAAGCAAACAAAGGTTAAGTGATTTGCCAGGGTCACATACTTGTTTGTATTATTGTAGAGCATACCAGTAATAAACAAAGTAAACTTGAAATTTTAACACAGAGATAGTCATATAATGTAGGCATAGTCTGACATACATCCTAGATTTGTCTGAGGTCAGATTTAAACGTGGATCTTCCTGATTCCAGGTCTGGTGCTACCTGCTGATTTACTGTACTAGATGCAAAGACAAAAACAGAATAATTCCTACCCTATTGATCATAGTCAATATGGGAAGATACAACATGTACTGTTACATATAATATAAGGTAATTTGTACCTTATATAGACATCCAGTGGCTCAGGAGATAAAGCACTGGGCCTGGAGTCAGGAAGACCTGAGTTCAAATCCAGCCTCAGACAATTAATATTTGTGTGACCCCGGGCGAATCACTTAACCTCTGATTGCCTGACAAAATGGATCCATGAGAGAAGGAAATGGCAAACCATTCCAGTTTCTTTGCCAGGAAAGCCCCAAATGTGGTCACAAAGGATGAGTCATGACTGAAACAATGGAACAATATTTGGGAGTGTCAGAGGGGCAAAGCAGGCACAAAGCTACATGACCATTTGTCGGAGGTGTTGAACAGAGATCCCTGCACAGAGGGAGAGGTTGCATCAGTTGAGCTCTAATTTCCTCTCCACATCTAGGACTCTAATTTATTTATTCTCTGTGTTAGAAGGGAGCAGGAAACAATGGACAAAGAAAAGAATCACGGACAAAGCTGTACTGAGTTACATGACTGAGAATCTAAGATAATTGGAGGGTACAACAAAGGGAATGCCTTTGCCTTCTTTCCTCTCTTAATTCTATACCATATTTTTCAAGACTTTCTACCATTCTGCTCTGTCTGCCATAATGCTGAGTTCACTGAGTCCTAAGATTTTGTTTGACTTCCTTTGAAGGATTTTTCATTTGCTTCATGGAAATTCTCTGCTCTTTCATCTTCTGAAACAAATATTGCAAGTTGCAATTATCTTCTTGGTGGACCATTTGATTATAGTCACCTTGAATTTCATGATGCACAGTTGCCAAGCAGCCTCTGAAATTATGTTTCTTTATTTTTGATTACACAACGAAACCAATTCTGCCAACTCCTTTATTCACTTCTCTGGGGAAAGCCTGGGAAAATTTATCTAGTTTTTATCTAACTTGTTTCTCATTTTATTTATAAGGAAGATATCTGTGTGGCTGTAGTAACATGAAATTAATATTTGTAGATGGCACAAACACTGTGATTTTTAACACCCAATCCACATTTTCTACCATACCACCATTTGTTATCATGGAAGATCATAGAGGCACAAGTTGTATTTTTTCTCACTACTGCCCATTGAAGGGGATGCAGAAGAGAAAAATTAATTTGAGAAGTGAATAGCTGGATAGGAAGATGACATATAAGAATGAGATTTGGTTTTTCAGTCATGTCTTACAATATAAAGTTGATGGATTCCTGTCCATAGATGGAGTACACCTAACAGGTAATGGTAATAGCGTGTTTGAAAGTGGTTTGCAAACCTAATCAAAAGGCCTATAAATTTAGAAGGATCAAGAAAGGAGGAAACTATTTTTGAGTATATTTGGGTGAAAGTCAAAGAATGAAGAAACGTAAGTGATTTTGTTATTGAACTATACTACAGATCATCTAGACAGAAAGAGGAAATAGATGAGGACTTTAGGAAACATCACAAGCCTAGTATAAAGAACTGATATAGAAACAATTGGGGATTTCAACTATCTAGACATTTTCTGGTGTTATCTCTCAGTCAACTTCTTGTTTTGCCTTAAGAAAAAAAAATTATTGTTAGTGATTCTCACTAATTTGGAGAAACTGGTAGCAGGGGTGAAAATGCTGTGAAATTTATGGGGAGAGACTATTCCATGTTAAGAGTTTGTGATAGAAGAGAGGAAATCTAGGCATAGTCTTACCCGGGAAAAGCAAATTACAAAGGGTTCAGAGGAAATAGAAGTAATATCCATAGCTAAAAATGCTACAGAATAAAACAGCCCTGGAAGGATGGGAAGATAAAATCCTAAAGATACATGGGGAAACAATCTCAATGAGGAAGAAAATGGGATTTGTCTGAAGAGACCAAGAAAATACCTAAATATATTCAAAATTGCAACATTACCAATATAAACTTCTGGAAGAATTTGATGAGGTAAGTGTAGCCATGCTTCCCAATTCATTTTCTTAAGGATCATTTATGCTTCCCAATAGAACACTTTGGGTTCTGAAGTAACTCACCAGTCAACTTTGATTTTTTAAAATATATGTACATAAGATGGAAAGAAGATCAGGTAACATCAGATGAATATAAGAGACTGAAATGGTCTTATAAAAATAGGGTCAGGAATTCTAAAGCTCAGAATGACCAAGAAAATATTGGGAACAATACATGGCCTCATGTGTTTATACTGTTGTAGAGCATAGTAATAATAAACAAAGTAAATTTGAAATTTTAACACAGAGATAGTCATATAATCTTATAGAAAACACAGATTTGATGAGATGGGATTTATGATGAAGCAATGGGAAGTTGGATTTGATTAAAAAGAAATAGAATCAATTGATTTTATGGTAGAATATAGCCATGTGTCAAGAAAATTTATAAATGCATGAAAACCTAGGGTAGAAATAAAGGGGAATTCATTTGGTTGAATAAAAAAGGAAAGAGAAACATAGTTTACTATGTTGTGGGAGTATATTACAGACTGTCAGGCCAGATGGTGGAAATCTATTCATTCACTCATGCATTCCTCCAGTCAGTCACCAAAAATTTATTAATCACCTAATATATGCAAAGCATCGGTTCTTGTCCTGAGGAAGATGTAAAGGTAAATAGTTCAATTAATCACTTACTAAGTAACTACTAACTGCTATATGTAACAACCTACTCTAGAGGGGGAGGATGCAAATATAGATGCTACATAGGCCCTATTCAAAAGGACTTTCAAATTGAATTCAGAGAACAGATCTTTAAATGCTTTGATGCAAACTCCAGGTGAAGAAAACCAAAAGACAGCTGGAAACACGGTTTTTAAAAAAGGTTATTGTAACAGCAAGCACCCTAGCATACCTAGGGCAGCTACTAGCACAGGTTCTTAGATCTGCTTTGCTAAAGGAAAGCAACTCAAAATGGGTTAACAATCTCACTTTAATCAAACATATCATTTACCTAGTTCAGGGG
>CM053591.1:81638424-81678124 GCA_028646515.1 Pseudochirops corinnae
GGGTTTGGGAGCTGTTCTTACTTTGCTTCTTATGCTTATTCTTACTCATGGTTGTTCAGACCATGATATTTTTTAAATCTCTGTGGGGCTCTGCTTCCAGAAGGGAAAGCTCTGTCCCAAATCGCTGGGGTCCTCCCGGCTGCCGTAGCTCTCAGGAAGATACTGGGACTCTTCCTAATTACTTCTGGCTGACTGGATAGTGTAGACTCCAAGACCGAGGCCCAAGACGGCGATCCGGATCCAGGCCGCTCAATGAGAGAGCACTGGCCTGAGAACAATCACTCAGTCCCCCTGCTGTCTGCAAGCTGTGGGCGGGAAGCTTCAATGCGGAGGTGGGTGCAAAACCTCTGCCTTTCGCTTTTCCGCTCTGGAGGCCTTTTGGCCGGACTGCTTATCTCCCCCTTTCGCAATGCCCACTCGCAGCTGCTGCTAATCCACTCACTTGAGAGGCTCCTCCACCCGCCCAGCCGCCCCCAGGGCAGAGCCGCGGCTTCAGGGCAGGCTGGTTTGGGTTCGCAGTGCTGACATGGTTCCTCGTAGCCAAGCTGACTTTAGTGGGAAGTATCTTTGTGTACGTTTTGGAGTTCTAGGATTGGTTTAGAGTCCTGTTTTATGGGTATTTTGGGGTGGCTATGTGAGAGCTGCGATATGTTGCTGCTGCTACGCTGCCATCTTGGCTCCGCCCCCATCTATATTCAATCTTAATCTAATCTTTATGTGTCTCAGAGACCTATATCCCAATCTATATCCTTAAATGACAGAAAGTGAGCATTATGTGACATAAATCTTGTTCTAACAGATCAAGTTCAAAGCATATTTATTGGACAAAATCTTCCTTAATTAATCTGTAGCTATGTTCTATAAAATTCAAAAGGTCCTCACTTCAGCCTGACCTTTGCATATATAACCACTGTGTGTGTGTGTGTGTTTGTGTGAGTGTATTTAAAGGACTTTATTGAATTAGATACAGCTTCTACAGAAAACTTACAGAAAGATATGTACAAGAATTACATGAGAACAGAAGGTACTAACGAGATGCAATCCCTGCTGACAGAAAGAATAAACATACTGATGACATCAGAACTCCTTTGAAGTTGAAGTTTATGATATCATTGCTTTTAATATTTTAACATAGGTTGGAATTTTTATTCTAATTGTGAAGGACACGCTTCCTAAAAAAAAGGATATAAAAATCATGAAATTAAACTATCCTTTTGCAAACACTTAAAGACTTCAGAGGATGGATTTCCATGTCCATATTGATTCTGTTTCTATTGAAAAAATGAGAATCAAAAGCAAGGGTCAGCATACAGATTCACAATTTTGGCTCATTTCTGTACTCTAATGCACAGTAGTCTCAAGAAATACTTCATTCAAAAATAAAAGCCTAAATAAAGGTATTTTTTTTCATAATTCCTAACACAAATAGTACAAGCTGGAAGAAGCTGTTTAAACTAGTTTTCAGTTCATGGAGCTCTGTGTTTATTCATTTTTTTAAAATGTACTCCAAAGAATTTTCAGAGAATAACTTTTAACTTTTGACACATGGCAGTTGATGTTGGTTATAGTGCATACATCACAATTTATTGCTTCAAATTGGATTATTCCACATTACACAATGCAACATACCATAAACTTCTACAACAATAGAATGAATACATCTTATCATACTATTGTCTTCTTAAAGAGATCAAGTTTGCATTGGCGCTACCCATATTAATAGAAGATGAGCAAGCATTCAGATCAACAGCTCTTGCTGTTTCTGGTAGCTTTTGGTTCATTTTTGGTTTTGTTTTTTTAAATACACTCACTACACCAAACTGGGTCTATTTACTAATTATTTAAAGTAAATTAATTTTGAATTTGAGAGGACTAATAGTGAAAAGTACCACTATAATCAATAGTTAAAGCAATAAGAGATCTTTCAGTTTACGAGTGTGTGTGTGTGTGTGTGTGTGTGTGTGTATAAACATTTCTTATATCATATCTTCACAGAACAAATGGGAATAAAGTACTGGGCTTGGAATAAGGAAGTAACATCTTCCTGAGTTCAAATCCAGCCTCAGATTTTTACTAGTTGTATGATCATCTGTCCCCATATCATTAGCCCTTTATTACAAAAAAAATTCAATTTAATAAAATTTAAACCAAGTATCCAAATACATTTATTTTTAGTAGCTGGGTTTATTATTTTTTTAAACCATGAAGTAAAAGTTTAATTATCTGTATTATGCTATCTGAAATGCCGGTGATACGTCACCGTTTGCCTAAGTTTCCTAATCTGTAAGATGATCTGGAGAAGGAAATGGCAAACTACTTCAGCATATTTGCCAAGAACAACCCAAATTGGGTCACAAAGAGTCAGACATGACTGAAATGGCTGAAAAACAACAGTACAAATATACATAGGGAGAAAAGAGGTAAAAAGTGTTCACTTTTTCTCTCCCTCATTTCACCTCTGTCCTCACCCCAAAAGCCCCTTTTTGTCGGAAAATGAAGCATCTTTTTTTTTCTTTTTCTTCTTATTCCATTAGTTAGCTGACAGGACATTCAGGTACAAATTGCTTTTAATAAAATATATTCCCCCCATAGAGTGTAGAGTAGATGGTAACTAAGCAGAAATAAAGATGTTAGTAGAGGTTCTCCAGAGACTTACATGATGTTCTCTTTAATCCATTTGATCTTCCCTGAATTGCTGATGGCTGCCTTTCCCTCACTCAGGCACAAAAGGCAGAGCAGAATATATTTATATATGTACTCACAGAGAATGTAATACTTTGTATGCAGCAGGCTCATCTGCTTTTCCCTTCCTCTCGCTCTGTTCCTGCCTTCTCACTATGAGCTGAAAAATGGAAACAATTTGCCTCAGCCATTCCTAAAGTTCTTCTACCCAGCATCCTGTGTTTCCTAATTGCTGTGATATTTCACCCCTGCCAGGAGAGATGAGTGAAAACTGTTACCATGCGACAGTGAAGGTGCTGATATGCTGATATGTCATGAGAAGCAGCCTATAAATATTGGTGACCCACTTCTACCTCAGAGGCAGAAGAACTGCTCCAGCAGCCATGCAATTCACTTTTAGCTGGTCACATGGTCACGTATTTCCTGGGAGAGCTGACATTAGTGGTCATTCTGTAAATTGCTCTCCAGACAAAAGCAGAATCTTGTGTAATAATCCTCTAGCCTCTCTGTCATTTTTTAAACCACAAGTCCATCATCTGTCCCCATATCGTTAGCCCTTTATTATAAAAAAAAATTTAATTTAATAAAATTTAAACCAAGTATCCAAATACATTTATTTTTAATAGCTGGGTTTATTATTTTTTTAAACCATGAAGTAAAAGTTTAATTATCTGTATTATGTTATCTGAAATGTCAGTTACCCACTCTGTTCTCAGGGTCTGTCTCTATTGATCAACAGTTTTGTGGTCACACAAAATTGCCCATCACAATTCTTGCTGGCTGAGCTCTTTTCCCATCACTTTTTACAAAGTTTTGCTGTTTTATCATTTCCAAGTCACTACTTTCACCCATGCTTATCTGTCCCATGGAGAGCTTCCCGCATTTTCTTTCTGCTTCACTGCCTTCTTAATGTCTGAACTATCCCTTCATTGTGTTGTTCTTGCTGTTTTGACAATCAGAAAGATTGTGTTTGCCTTCTCAATGGCTTTGTCCTTGTTCACCTTGGGCCAGAGGAGGAGAGAGCAGGTATTAGAGAGAACAGAGGAAAGTGTCTTGACTTGAGCAGCATCAACCTCCCAATTGTTCCTGGATCCTTTCCAGCTCCCTGCCTCTCTTGAAATTTTATGTCTCTGGGACTCAGCCATCGGCAGTTAAGCAAAGCCCAAATGGATTATCCACTTTTTCATATTATCCGCACAAATGCTCACAAATCCATTGGAGCATAAAATTGTAAGTTGAATGCATTGACAAAAGTATGAAATACCAATTCTGTATCCCCTGAATTTCAGGTCTTTAGGATTATTTGGGCAGCAGAAAATTTTATGTACCAAAGACAAACTGATTGTACATATATACATGATCTCAGGACTTAATGGCATGCTACCATTATGTGGTGAAAGATTTATTTTCAGTTATCAAATTGTTTTTTTAAAAGTTAGTATTTACATCAATTGCAATCTAATCATAAGTGTCGATATTCTATTCTAACTTCAAAGAATATAGTAAAGTAGTGTCCAAAGCTGTGTTAGGGAGCTGATCTTCCAAATCATCCTGCCTTGGTCTATATGGAAGGTTATGTGACATTACAATGTCCTAAGCCTCCAATATGTAGTTCCAAAAATGAGAATCACTGTTTATGTCTGGACTACAATTTAGAAGAGCATAGCAAAATTAACACAATCAATTCATTTGTTTCTATTTGTTAGAAATTGATGATTCAATGTCATAAAAAGCAGTGAGCATAGAAAGTCACCACAATGAACTGCCCAGTTCAAATAGAAGTGGTACAAAAATAGAAAAATATTTAAGCTATAAATTAGGCCAATATTTGTAATAAGTTTATGATATTATAAGCAAGTGATCAAAGTGGGATATTGCTTAACATAAAAAACATTATGAGAAGCAACATGGTGGGAGCCGACTTTAGAGTAAAGAAAACTCGGAATCAAGTCTTAGCCCTGATATAAACTGCCTGTGTGACCCAGAGAAAATCTTTTGGTTTCTCAATGCTCCAGGCAAATCTACAAGCCTATTAGATGCAGAAAAGTTAATAATCTGCATTAGTAGGAAGGAGTTTCTTCACTGAGAGTTTCAAGTATCAGTGATCAAGAAAACAAATAAGCAAACAAATTGAAAGAAAAAATAATCAAAATACACATCCATTTAGATATTCTGTACCTTGATAGTTACACTTATGGTACATAGGTTGACATACTATGAATATTACGATTATACCAATAAAAATAAGCATGATATATTTCACAAATGAAGAGGAAGTATACAGAATGGGTAGAGAGCTGATCCTGAAGTCAAGACCTGGGTTCAATTCCCATCTCTGACACAAATCAATTGTATGATTCTTGGCAAATTGCTGGACCCCTTAGTGCCCTGGGCATCTCTCAGTGACTAAAGGGTAAAGAGTATAGAGTTACCTACGTTGGTAAATGGATTTTCCTCATTAGGAAGTTCCTTATGACCGTGAAATCATAGGTCCAATCATTATGGATAATCAAAGTGATAAAATAAATGCCGTCAGCTTTTTTTTTTTATCGTTTTCAAAAATATTAGCATAGTAAAAACTGTACGTACTTATAACATGGTATTAGATGTATGATTCCATGTCATTATATTCACTGAAAATTTAATTTGGAATCATTACGATAATAGATAACACAGATAAAGTACTTACTGTGTGCCAGGCACTACACTAAATGCTTTACAATTGCTATTTCATTTGATCCCCAAACAACCCTGGCAGGTTGGTGCTATTGTTATTCTTATTTTCCAGATGTGAAAACTGAGGAAAATAGAAGTTAAGTGTTACAGCTTGTAAATGTTTAAAGTCACATTTGAACTCAGGTCTTCCTGACCTGAGGTCTGCTATCCTATCCACTGAACTATCTAGCCACTCCATTTTTTTAGATTACTGTCTATGCAATTTGTTTTATAATTTTAATATTTTTGTATTTATTTTAATAAGAATATATATCCATCCTGAAATTTTTCACTTTGGGTTCACGGCAAAAGATGCCATGCCAAAGAATAAAAATTACTGCCAATACAGTAATCAAATCGATTTATACAAAAGAACGAGAAAGGATCATTTGGCATTATCACCAAAATAAAAGATATTAACAGCTATGAACCAATATACCTTTTTTCCCCCTCATCTCTAAAAAAATCTTCATGAACATAGTCTACACATAAATTGTGAGTATCCTTGATGCCAATGTGAGAAGGGAAAAATTAGGGCTTTCAAAGATGTTTATCTATAGTAGACTTCACAATCAACATATGGCTAAGAGGTGAAATACAAGATCCTATAGTATATACAGTTATCCCTACCCACAATCTGGACAATTCAGGTAAAATTTTTTCACCTTTCCTTTGTATTAGAGAAGAATTCTGAATTGTTTTCTTTTTCTTTTACGGAGTCTTTACAATTCCTTATTGTAAATTTTGGATTAAGCATTTGGTCATAGTTTCTGTGTCATCTGCAGCTTCTGCAAACCCTCAAAAAATTCCCATTTAATTTCTTATGAAGACCTGCAATACATCCAGACCTCGATAGGGAAAGTCATGATATGGAAGGGATAACTGTATTGTTTGTTGATTATTTTTAAAGTATTTGACTTCATGGAACAAAATGTAGCCTTAAAGTCTCTCATCCTACAACACCCGTGCATATGTTAAGATTATATAGATCACCAGAAATAACTTTTTGAATGATCCTCTAGTATCAAGTGAGGAGCCAAATAGAAGAATATACTTATGAAAAACATTCTCTATTATCATGAAGAGTATCTGATACAAAGTACAAACAGAAGAAAGATTCCCTGTAGATCAGGGGTTCTTAACCATTTTTATGTCAAGAATACTTTTGGCAGTTTATTAAAAATCATGAACCTCTTCTCAGAATGAGCTTTTTAAATAATCAAAGAAAATGCTAAATTTCAGTGAGAGGTTGGTGGGGAAAAATATTCTATTTTTTTCAATCCAAGTTCACAGAGCCCCTGAAATTTATCCCTAGACTCTCGAGATCTTTGTGGACCCCAGGATGAGAATTCTTGTTTTAAATGACAAGATTCTCTAAGTAATTTTTTGTTCAGATAATATTGTACTTGTTGCATTTGCTCCCAGAACTCTAGAAGGTCAAATAAATCCATGATGAGTCAATAGAAAAAAAAAAATCACTCTAAGAATCACGTCATAGAAACCAAAGAGATGAGGATGAACATTGTTCGTATTCTGACATGAAGGTAGTCTGGCAGACTATGGAGTTAGTCCATCAGCACTCATAATCTGTATGGGCATTGCAGATGCTTGGTGAGCTTGACCCACGTCCAAATAAGAATGGGAGAATAATTTTGGGCTACTTTGGGGAAATTATACACTTTTTTTCAATCTTCTCAAGCTGAAGTCTATTTTTTTCTTTTAATACAAAGTTTTCTCAGTACTCTTAGAAGAAGCAATGTTTCAGGTGATCAACAGAATGATATAAAGCTACATGGTGAGTTAAATAAATTACAATATGCTATCAATAATTTGTGTATGTGGGATGGTCAAAAAAACATCATCAAGGACACATTTGACTACAAAAGGAAGTGGGTTGGTCATGGAGTGAAAATGAAAGAGAACATATGACTAACCCAAGTGATAAACTGCTATTTGTGAGATACTAAAAGCACCAGAGGAAAGCCTCTAGTTAATTGATAATTTACTCAATGGAAGACTTATGGAAAGATATGGACAAGAATAAGAAGGCACAAATGATCTGATCTGAACCTTTGGAGGCAAAAAAAAACATAGACTAATAGAAGTATACGCTGCAACATTCACCAAATGTAGATATTTTGTGTATTAAGTTCAATTTTTCAGTCATCATAGTGAAGAATATTGAAATTGGCATCAATAAAGGCAAAAAAAATAATTTGGAAGGCTGTACATAAGAATTTCTAATGAATCAGAAGTTTCTAAGATCCTAAAAATACATTTAGTGCACAGCAAGAGTTGTGCCCTAAGTATCCTTCATTTTACTCAATAACCATTTATTACAAATTTAATATTTTCCAGGTACTCTGCTAAGAACTGGGGATACAAAAAGAAGCAAAAGTGTCCCTGCCTTCAAGGACCTTACAATCTAATAGGAGAGACAACATGAAAACAAATATGTATGAAGCAAGCTTCCTATAGAAAGTGGGATTTTAATCGGGACTTAAAGGAAGTCATGAAGGTCAATGCTTGGAGTAGAGAAGGAAGAATGTTCTGGGCATGGGGGACAGCCAGAGAAAATGAAGCAACAATCCCTAGTATATCCCCTTTTTAAATCAGTTGATATCATAAATTTTAGTGAGTATCCACCAATTGATGGATTGAATGATCTGACTTCTACCACCATGTTATCTTAGCAGAAAATAGGCCAATTTTAAAAAATAACCAGAAACTTCTTTTATTTATTTATTTTATATAGAACCTGTATATTTAGAAGTCTCCAAACTCCTAAATGCCTAAAAAAACAAGAGAATGTTCTTTATAGTAAATTGCATTCTACTATGGTCTCAGGTAGATTAACACAAATAATATTTGCATTAAACTGGCTCAAGGCTTTCAGGGTCCCTTTAATTTCTAGATTTGAGAATATAACTCATAGTGCTAAGAATTTTGTATGGGGATGGTGGAAAAGATTTGGGTGGCAATATTTTTTCTCTTTTTTCTGTATTTTTCCCTGAAGGTATATTTATAGCAAGTAAACACGAGTAAATAATGGATTTTCAGGGAAACTTTAGCTATTCAATTGCTTTGTATTCAATTTTATGTAGCATTACCTTATTTCATGCTACACTGTTCTCTGTATCTTATTTGATATAAAGGTGGCAGAACTAAACAAATGTGACTGTATACATGAATAAGCAGATAGCCCTACTCATTGATTAATACACGAAAACAGAAAATGATATTATTTGTAAAAGTATAGAATCTGACTTTCAATTAATGTAGCAAAACACATATTGCCATTTGCAATTTACATTTGTCATATGCAAAATTTTAATTGCTCATTTATGCTTGTCGTTTTAAATTGTTCATCATTTTTAAGGCCACAGCCCATCAGGTACCAGTCACACAGAACTTGCATATTATGTAGGTTTTGCCCATTACAGCACCCTATTTAAATATACGTGCTGTCCTGTTGGTATATATAGTTGCTATCTGTCCATTGTATGTATTTGGCTTATTCTTGCAGTTGTGGTGATGAGTATGTAATTGACTTTGACCTGTAGACCAATTTATTTTCCTCTTATTGATAAAAGTTTGTCTTTTTTGAGATAACTAGCTGGGGTGAAGGTGGAGTCTTTGGACATGGAACAGAATGAAGTACACTGAGGCACATTGGGATTGTATGAACAACTTTAGACTCAATAGAATGGTGGCTTAATTCATAGGTATCAAACACATGTTTACCTTGCAACCCACAAACTGAGTGCTGCCTGAACCATATTAAATGTAAATTGTAAATATTTAATAAAATAAGCAAAAACATAATAGAATATAGATAGTGTTAATATGTGATTTTCTAAGTCAATATGCAGCCTTCAGGGATCCTTATGTATGGTCTAGTAGCCCCTGTTTCTATTTGAGTTTGAAAATATTGGCCTAACCAGCATGATTCAAAACACATGCAACAAAGGATAGCTACTAAACACTTTTTTAAAGTCAGTTTTATTTTGTCTTTAATGCTGATCCTTGTCTATGACATTTTCCTTTGCAGTATGCAAGAACTGTACCTTATAAACCAAAGACTTTTTTGATGAAGGGTCTTTCACATACATTTCTCATGCATCACTTCACTTAAAGCCTTCATATTAATTAGATTTTTTTTTCTTCAGGTCACACTCAAAGGGGAACCCAAAAATCGAAGCCTGGCTTATATTTATTTGGAGATTGTTGGGCCAAAATAGTTAAAAATTTGAGAGGATGACACTATGATCTCATCACTGTTTGTTTTATACTCTGTGGTGCATCCGACTGGTGACTTTAAGGACCAAAGTATCTTTGGGAATAACTTATTTATTTATATTTATAGCCATGACCTATCCCAAACTTGTATCTTAGACAAGTACAATATTATTAATTGTACATTGCTTTGCGTTTCTACTGTTCCTTCACCCCCTTCTCTACCTCACCTCCCAAGCCTCCTTGCCTTGTCAGATCCTGTTTTCTACATTTAACTATTCCTTAATGGAGATTTATTTCTTCAATTCACTTTAATCTGTGAATCTGTAGAGAAGGCAACCAAATTGTTTGCTACAGTTTTGTCAGCATTTCTGCATTCAGTATTGTTTGTTGACTCAGTTGCATTAATATAGATTTTCCCACACAGCCTATTTGACACTTGCAAGTCTAGTCTGCACTGACTTCCATTGTATTAAGCAAACAGCCATACTGCACCGAAATTCCACTCATTGTTAATGCTAAAGCAACAGGATTTTCTCCAGTTCACAGACAGCAGAACCTATTGTTATCTGAAAACTCTCTTGAGATGGGATCTGAAAAGAATCATATGACCCAGAAAAAAGATTAGCCTTCAGGAAGTCTTTGGGCTTTGCCATTTTGTGAAGACATCCCCAGGGGAGTTGAAAATAATAAAGTAAAACCTATTTCTGGAGTGAAGCCCATTTCAAAATATTCTTTGGTCTTTCAAATATGTGGAAACAAACCTGCTACAAATAAAAGTCACCAAACCACACTAAACCTTAAATCACCAGATACGATAAGCAATTCAAAGCAAGTCAATGTTGTCACATTTCATTGCATCATTTTCCATTGAAAAGGGAGTCATAATTATTGTTAGTAACTTACAACTCCGTTACATAACTCTCTGTGTCTCTCTTTCTCTCTGTCTCTGTCTCTCTCTCTCACATGCACACAGGCACACACTGATTAGCTAGTAGTGACATACTGGTCCTCAGATACATCAGTCATTTCTGAATGACTTTTTTTTTTAACTTTGATGAGTTCAACCTGCCAAATTTTCTTTGTCTATCAATGTTCAAGGCTACAGACATTAATTTCAGGCACCATCCTCCTAAAACAAAGGGAGAGAAATCAAAACCAAGATCCTTTGCTTTTGGAAAGGAATGACCAAATGACATACTTCTTCCAGTCAACAAAATTTGTTTTCCATATAGAATACAAATTTATATATTTAGTTTGTAGGTAAAAATCAAACACATGTAAAAAAGTAAACCCTGACTTGGATGAAATTCTAAATGTGACAAAAGGAGCTAATGAATACATGGTTTGCGATCCAACCTGTCGCTACAGCCCCACCTCCTCCCAAGGAACATGACATTTATGACTAGCTGCTTTTTTACAGTTAGGAATAAACGCCAATTGGAACTCCATAGCTACTAAGGCACTCCAACTCAAGACCTTGAAAAGATGAAGCCAGATGCAGAGAGTCCCAGATCCCTGGAGATAACACTTTCTTCAACACACACATGCATGCATCCCTCAGGAAAGTTTTATTGTGACTGAAGTAGAGGGGTGTGTGTGTGTGTGTGTGTGTGTGTGTGTGCGTGTGTGTGTGTGTGTGTGTGTGTAATTTATAGCATGCGATCACTGTGGTAGAGTAAAAAGAATGTTGCATTTGGCATTAGAAGATCTGGATTTTCATTCCAACTCTGCTGCTTACTACCTCTGTAACCCTAAAAAAGTCACTTTGGGGTGGCTAGGTAGCACAGTGAATAGAGCACTGGCCCAGGAGTCAGGAGGACCTGAGTTCAAATTCGGCCTCAGACACTAAACACACACAAAAAAACTAGCCGCATGACCTTGGGCAAGTCACTTAACCCCAATTGCCCTCCAAAAAAAAAGGCAAAAAAAAAGAAGTCGCTGAAGCTTTTTTGTCACTTTTTTCATCTTTAAAATTATTGGGTTGGACCATCTTTGCAATGCAGCATGGATAAGTGGATTAGTTTCTGTTCCTCCTTGACTACCTTCAATAGAGTTATATACTGGATCAAGCAGGTCACTGGGACTTTTGGTCCTCATCAGGTTGGATTGTCTGAAAATAATCTGGCATAAACTCCAGGTCTTAGACCTTGGAGGATCTTTAAGGTAATTTTTTTTCCTAACTCTAGAACCTATGACCTACAAATTCCAGTTTCAGGAAATTCTTGGGATCTGCCTTTAGAAGATTCAGTGTGTTTTCAGAAACCTGCCTTGAACCTAAGAATTCCTTGGGGGTAGATCTGAATCCTGAGGTTATTCCCAAAACTAACCCACCTGACTAGTCATCCTTCAGATTTCTCAAGCTGGTCCAGGCCCAGAGTGCTACCTCTCTTTCCCCAGGAAATAATCCTTTCAGCCTGTCTGCTCACCTTAGTTCCAGTTACATCTCTAGGACAACCTTATTAGAAACTCTCTGACACTGAAATGAGCAGAAAATGCTGGGGATATAACCAGGTACTAGTCACATTCCAATACCCATCAGTACTATATATATGACTGAGAAGAACTATTTAGTCTGATGTTTATCAAGACTGGTATGACAGTAATTTCTTTTAGGTTTATCAGTAGGGCTGGAGGCAGGGAAGGAGGAGAAAAAGTAATAATAGCCAGTAAGTCCTGTCCTTGTAAATATGGATAGATAATATTTCCAGTTTGTTTATCTCAAGTGAAACAATGCATATTTCTGGAAGATCATGGTTCAGTGTTTAGAGTGCTGGGCCTAAAGGCAGAAAGACCTGAGTTCAAATCTGGCCTCAATTACTAGCTGTGTGACCTTGGGGAAATTACTGCTGAACTAGAATTCATAGAGAAAAGCCCTCACTGGGGTCTTCTGGCCCTCTTTTCTGCCAGACAACAAGCATCTGCAAATCACTTCGGAAATAGGAGGATTCTGCAAGTTCTTTCTTTCAATAATGGTAACAACCATTGAGACAATGGTTAAGTCTCTGGGTGAGCAAAGAAGCCTTGAGCCTTAATCTTCCTGTGTGGGTCAACCTATTTATATCTGAATATAGGTCCCTTTCTTTAAACATTTCTGCCTGTTCTTTCCTCCTCTGGAGTAACAGAGGAAGAGTACTAGAGTCACATTTGACCTGCGATCTTCCAAAGGTCAATGGAGTGAACAGCAAGAGATTTAGGTGCTGGAGTTCATGCCATAAGTCACAGACAGTCAAAGTTCAGAGTGATCTTCTTGACCCAGTATAGAAGTGGACCAAAGACACTGAAAAAGGAATGACATAGACTCATCCATCAGCTATGCTGCATTTGAAAATGAATTTGGTGGGGCAAATGCTTTATAGAAAATGCTCTAAGATTGAGTCTGTTCTCTCTAGGGACAGGGTGGTATAAGGGAGGGTCCCAGGTTTGGGGAGGAAATGTGCTATAATATCTATTCTTGCTGTGTCTTCTCAGTAAATATCCCATAGTAAAAGCTAATTGGTGTTAATTGGTTACATAGTTAATCACTGGAAGGTATTAATGATATAAGATAGATACTAATTGTAACCGGTAATTCATTTTAGAAAGAGCACATTAGAATGAGGGCTTGTAGCACCAACACAATATTCACAGCACCAATGCAACTATGAATATGCTGGCACACTTCTGAATCATAAAATATAGCAGACTCTTCATATAGAAGACAGAAGCAAAAATTTTATTCAGATACCAGGAAGCCAAATCCCGATGCCACAAAACCAAATCCATCATAGCAACAAAGAATTTAATATACCATAACCCAGCAGAGAACCACACCATCTTTTAGCCTTCCCACAAACAAACACTCATAAGCTTAGCTGTCTCCTTGCCTGTATCTTCTCTCCTCCATCCATCTAACTGCTCTGACTCTCAACTTCCTGTGGGCTCCACTCCACCCTTCCTACTCCACCCTTCAGCAAACTCTTCCCACCACAGGCTTCATGTGATCACATCCAACCTATTAAGGGTCAGGGAAGATCTTCAAAGAAGGAAAGATCTTCAAATTCCTATTACCATTAAAGGGCTCCACCTAATGTCCTTCAAAAAGGGCAACCCAACCCCTCAAGGGCACTCCAAAACCTAAGGGAAAGTCTTGTTCTGAGGGACCCAACTAACAGTGTGTATGGGAGTTGAGGGAAGGATCCTCAGAGCTTATGAGGACTACAAAGGTGACTACCAAATTAGACAAATATGGATTCGAAAAAAAAAATTCTTGTTCCAAGAGTTGAGTAAGGAAGAGGGGACTGAGTAGGGGAGAATGAGTCAGGTTATTAAAGTTCTTATGAGAGTATACTCTTTGTCATAGGGATAGTGATCTTTTCATTGGCTGATGCTGATGGTCTTTATTTGTGTATGTCCTTGAGAAAGAATGAGATATGAAGTTGCTCATATTTTTTTTAAAGATATTCATGAAAATGCTGAATATTAGGGACTTTTGTCAGTGTGCTTTTTTCTGTTTTTCATAAACATTATTATTAATCAATCAAAATGAAATATTTTTCCTTTCCAATATTATAAATGTGACCTGAGTCAGGGGCACTGCAAGAAAATTACCATCTCCTAGAGCTTGATTCTAATCATCAGCATATTAACACATGAATATGAAAGAAAAAGACAAAGGACTATGGCAACTTTGGTCAAAGATAATGACTCATAAAAGTATTTGGAAATCATTTTGGAAATAGGAGGATTCTCCAAGTTCTTCCTTTTAATAATGGTAAAAACCACAGTTACAGTAATAAAGAAAAACACATCATGGTCCCACACAAGCTATAAGGAGAAAAAATAATTACTGTTTCACATCTGAATAAATTACCAGAAGAAACAAATAAAACCAGGACTTTTCCCAATCCTTTCTCTCTTGTTCACATCTCTTTGACTGTAAGGGACAAATTTTACAGTTCCTCAGCAAAGGAACAGAAAACTATTTTATTATTTTTGCTAAAAATGAACCAGCTCCAAACTTTTCTTCTTTCATGAATTTAAGGAATTACTTTTAGGTTTTCACTATATTCACAAAATGTTTTAAAACTTCACAAGGTGAGCAACCAGTGTCAATAACATGAATAGGGACAGGAACCTTGCCACCTTGTCAGTCTATACTACTGGTTCAAAAAACATAAACAATATTGATATAACAGGTGTGTGATAATATGTTTAGTAAGCAGGAGACCGAGCATCGTGGTGAATAGAGAATCATCCACAGAATCAGGAAGAACTAGATCCAAGTCACTACCTAACACAGAGTTAAGTTATAATGTTGGGCAAGGAACTCAACCTCTCCAAACTACATGGGTTGCAAGGGTACCAACTTGCATTGGTAGAGAGATTTCCTCACTGGGAGCTCCATACATTAATACATTCAGAAGTCAGATTTTTAAATAGGAAAAATAAGAGCACAATGGTAAATAGTAACCTCCTAAGTTTTGCTAATAGGAAGGCAAAAGCCCACCATGCTTTGAGATATATTTTTTGCCCCCTTAAATAAAAAACATAGAGGCAAAAATCAAAATTTCCATAAAGAAGTATTCTCTAAATAGTTTCATGGTGAAGTTCAATGAAAAAAAATGATTTGAGAAACCTAGGCATCTAACTCATTTTTCAAGCAGTGTTCCCAAGATATTTGTTGTTGAGTGATTAATGGCTGGGGTGTAAGGAGGTTACGTAGAAGTGAGCTGAGGTGAAAGGAAGTATTGCTAAAATAAGCAGATGGACGAAAGGAGAAGGAGAATATCTTAGCTGGAAAGCAGACTGGAGTCCTAAATAGAAAAAAAGAAAGATAGCAGTTTTGAAAATAAAACTAAAAACATAAGTAGTAACATAAAAATTGCTCAGGGAGAGATAGGCTATATTGATTACAGCCAAGAAATGAAATGGGAAATGGGAGAAGTAAAATCCATAAACGTAGAAGAAATTGTTATCATTATATTCTTTGGATGGAAATGTAGTGTAAGCAATAGAATATGGAGAAAGTAAGGAAAGGAATGTGATTGTAAATTATTCTTATTTATAAAGTAAAATTCGTAATGTTTTTGACTGAAAGGAGTTGCAATGTTCTCATAGTATTTGAAATGTAATAAAGGAAATGTCTTTGCCGCATCTCTGCAGTGTTCCATAGCCCATTTTGTGCTTTTACTCAGATACCTAAAATAAGGTAATTTATAATAAATATTACTACCTGCTAAACTCAAAACTTTAAGAAGGTTTTTCAAACTAAAACTTTTCAAATCAATTCCCTTGCCATTGCAAAACACTGCATAAAATGTGCAGGATTTTACAAATAACTTCAGATGGCATTTTTCTTGTAGGTTGGGATTTTGGAAGAGATAACTATCATGGAAATAACCTTAGTTATCTTAATTCTCTTCAGCGCTTCCTGTAAGAAATGGATGACAGGGAGTGGTGCTGTTTAAGTAGAAGCTGACCAGGAGTTTAAAAATAACCTAGGAATTGGCAAAGAGAATTAAAGAAATATTTAAGGACACATTACACTAACTTCTCCCCATGTAGATTATAATGAGGGGAAAAAGGAGGGTCTTTTAAAAAGAAATAAAGCAGCATTTCCTTTCCTGTCAAGGATTTCAAAAGTGTAGAGAAAAGAAATAAATAGGGAAGCTTGAAATAGAAGCTACTTTCTGCTTCCTCCAATCTATCCCAGAGGACAATTTACTTATCTCCAAAAGAAATGTTTCTCTGTGGTTTATTTCAATATTGCTATATTCTCCATTCAGTTGATATTTGACAAGTATTCTAATTTAGCATTCTAACTTAATTATCCCTACAACTTAAATGCTCTTGGACCACCATTGAGGCACAATAGCTAATAACTTAGGGGTTGGGGTAGCAGAGGTTACCTGTAGTTTCCTAGAAAGGATAAATAATAGATTTGGTTTGCCTAGACTTTTACCTAAGTGTTTAAAGTATCTGATGCTTCTCTTATACAAAAACTGGTAAGATGGGGTTAGATGACAGTACATTTAAATCAGTTCTGAGGTAACTAAATGACTGAACTCAAAAAATCATTCTTTTTCCTTATCACCTTGGATCTACATCTCCAATGGAATGTTGCTAGGGTTCTCTATTTACTCCTATGCTATTTAACATTTTAATCAGTAACAAATAAATTTTATTAGCGATTTAGACTGTATCCTTATTAAAATTTACAGCTGACAATCACAAATAGAGAATAGCTAACACAACATAGTTGAGATCTTTTTAAAAAATAGTGAGGCTGGAAAATTGATTCAAAGCAAATATAACATAATTTAATAATGGTAAACATGAAGACTTACACCTGAAGTCAAGGAATCATATTCACAAGTTCTAGAACAGGCATGAATGGCTAGATAGTTATTTGAAAAAAGATTTGAGGATTTTAGTAGGTTATAAAATCAATATCAATAAACAGTGGGATATGGAAGCCAATGAGATTTTGATTTGCATTGAGAGAAATAAAGAAATCATGGGCCTGACCTGGTCAGTATTTAGCTCTGGCCTGACCATATCTGGAGTATATTATTCAGTTCTGGCCCTCTATGATAGAAGGAAGATTGTGATAAGCTAGATGGTAGAACTCAGAGGTATGGAAGGAAGATATAACAAGACTATTTTAGGCTTAGCATAAAGGAAAACTATCCCAAAGTGGAATGGGTTCCCTTGGGAAATAGTGGGTTCCAATTTACTGGAGATCTTTGGACAAAAGTCAAATGACCATTTGTTGGTGAATCACATTCAAAATTACTTTTCACATGTGAGTTGTACTAGATGGCCTCTGATATTCCTTTCAATTCTGAAATTCTGTGACTATATCATTGAACTCTACCTAAAAACTACCTTTTTAAATAAAAAAAAATTAATTATTCTTTTAACTTTTGCATCATTTCCATTTCTAAACATATTCCTCTCTCTCTTTTGACCAGTGATCCATTCCTTATAACAAGGAATAAAAAGAGGGAAAAAACAGTCAGCAAATTGAACACATAAACCAAGTTTCACAATATATGCAATTTTTCATACCTATATCCCTTCACCTTTAGAGAGAAAGGAAGGAGGTAGATTTCTCATCTTTTCTTTAAAACTAAGCTTGGTCAATAAATTACATAGTATTCAATTTTATAAGACTATCTCTTAAATAAATTAATATGGAATACTAGTTATCTACCAGGCAGGATGATATAGTAGAAAGATCACTACTTGAAATTGGTAGTCTTGGGTTCAGATCCCAAATCTGATACTGTATGACCATGACCAAGTCACCGAACTGCTTCAGGTCTCAACGTTTTCATGTACAAAATGGAAGGGTTGGAATATATATTCTTTCAGCTATGTCCTATCTCTAAATTTCTACATTAAACCCAGTTCATTAAAGTTTCAACACCTCAACAAACTTATGAAGTGAGGATTAGCTGGAAAACAGATGGTTACGTCTCAAGACATCACTGACAATGAAAAGGTAGAGGTGAAAGGTAGAGGTGAAAATAAATGAGCAAGAGAGCCTTGGGAAAATTGTAGATGAGCGAAAGAGTTATTAGAGGTCAAAGAAAAAGATGAGTAAGAAGGCATCTGAGGCACTGGCTGACTCTTGATGTGCAATTCGACAATTTTTATCAGGATTGTGCAGGAGCTCCAGTGATTAGTTGGACTGTAGGATGTCTGCTAGATCTGGATACGTCCTCTGAGTTTATCCCACTGTGCTGGGATAACATTAAAAACTCCTGATTGATCCTAGGCTCTGGAAATTATATTCATCCAATAGTTGGTACCCTGTAATCTCATTCCTTAGATTAGGAAACTTGTTTCTTCAAAGTGGTCAGGGGCTAACAATGGCTCACACAATAATCTTATTCATTTGTTGGGAAATTCTTCTGTTTGATCAAGAACACTTCTTTATACTCTCCCCTAGTTAAATATTTTCTGTACTAGAAAGTCGAACTGGGGTGCTTTGGGGCATGCTCCCATGTGACTAGAAAAGACTTTAGAAATTGTTCATTAAGCACCACTGTTAATTACTTATCTCCTCACTACATCATGGACTGAATTCCAATAATGTCCAATTCCTGGACTTTCAGGCTGATAATCACTTCCAAAACAATCCTAGTTCAGTTATTCAAGAGCAATTAGAAGATCCTTGTCATCTCATTAAGATTCATATCACTCAGCAAGGGTTCAGAGGATATATCCAGCTGTATGGAAGATAAATTAACCCAACAGATTAGAAGTTCCCTGATCGCCCCCACATTACTTACATTATTAGATTTCTAAACAATTATAAACAATTGTAGGAGACACAGTGGTGGAAATGTTCATTTAAAAAAAGGAATTTAAGAATATTTCATCCTTCTTTCTGATAATTTTAAAGGAAGTAGACATGTGCTCTCCACTACCAACCAACCATTTACAAGAACCAAGTGTCTTTTTTGAGAAAAACTTTAAAATAGGAAGAATTGTCTTCTTCATGTATGTATCTGCTATAGATTAATTGTATATTATGCCAAATACTATGATTCTTCATACATACTTATCATTAGAATATTTATGATAAACATTACAGTATTATTAAATCTTAAAGATTTTTAAAAGCAAAAATTACATTCTTCAAACTTTTTCTATTTTGAAAAGATTATATAAAATGTGTAGAATCCCATTGTGAATGAGAGTTCTTTTCAAAGTTATGGAATTTATTTTAATATGATGTAAAATTTCCTTACAGTTAGAGTTATCCAAAATGAAATGGGTCACTTTCTGAATTAGAGCATTCTCTATCACTGGAAATATTCAGACTGAAAGAAGATGGGCATGTGTCAGAAATGCTGTAGAGGGAGTTATTATGTGTAGTGTAGGTCCTGGTTGGTGGCATTCACCTCAAATATTTTCTGATTCTAGTTATTCCAGCACCATAGTTTAGTATCCCCTCTATCCTTCCCACTTTTCCGACACCATAAATACAACAGAATAGATCCACATGAGACTTGTTGGTAACTGTGCCTGCTGGACACTGTTCCCTGCTGCTACCTTCTAGGCTCATCTGTTCAGAGCCATTTCAGCTCAGACCTGCTCTGGTCTAGTGGATCAAATCTCTCCCTGATAAGAATAGACTGACAGCCCCCTCAGCCATCATAAGCACATCCAGTTAACCAAAATCCAGGCAGAATGACCTCAGGCTAAGATTAGAGCTTTCCTTTTTTATCCCCATATCTCAGGAAAGATCAAACCCTTATTTTACAGATAACTATCTAATTTAGGGTTAGATACTCTTAGACTCTCAAAATCCTCTCCTATTTCTCTACAAAAGAATTTGAACATGGACAAAACAGGACAAAATTTGAACACGACAAAAGAAAAACTAAAGCGGCAAAATCCTTGTCTTATAACCATTTAATCAGCATTAATGTCTTTATTACACATAGCTATCTGTAGCAAAACTGATTGCTTTGGTTATATTTCCTCTGTTGATAAACCTCCATATTCTTACACTTACCTAAGCTGGTCCATGAACAAAACATGTGATAATCATTTAATATCACATTTTGGCTAAAGTTTGAATTAATCAAAGAAGCTGCTCTGCCTCATTTTACAAAAAAGCTCTCTTTCTGTCTCAGCCACTCCAGAGACCAGATGAGGCTGGGAGTAGCATTTAACACAAGCATCCAGAGATCATAAATTTCCAATTCAGACCCAGTTTTGTCTTCCTTCTCTGAGTCCAGAGAATACCTCTTCTTATGTAAACAAACCAGAAGAGCCCTACTTTATGGCCCTTAAGATGGAGACCCTCAACTTAAGGCATTAACTTGAGTAACAGGACTTTTTCTTATCTTCAGATTTTCTGAACAAATACCTTATTATGAAATGTTAATAGTAAAGGAAACCCAGATGTTTTGAATCGTAATTTCAATTGACGCTTTGTCAGCTCTCTTGTTTTTCTGTATTTATCATTTATCCAATTAAGAAATTCTTTTTCTCATACAATGATTAAACCATTATGGGGATTATAAATTTGTGTAACTCAGCCCCCCTGATTGGGATGGTCCTAAAATGTACTTAAGCTCTCTCATTCTTTTGTTCATTAGTCAGGACTCTAGTCCTGCACTCTATGTACAGTAGTAAAGGTAGCTTTAAGGGAATAATGAATAAATAATGTAATTTTTATATTATTGTTTGTTTCCTTTAACCAAACCTTTGAAACAGGTCAACACATGTTACCAGGACTGAACTTAAAGCATTTCTAGAATAGTAGAATATGAAAAAAAAATTTTTTCTTTAGGCTAGTTTAACCTTCAAGATAACAGGGTTGGCTCTACACTAACAAGATAAGGCATTGTCATAAACGTAAAACTTTTGTGGAAGGAAAAGGGGCAACAGTTGACACATTAGGACAGTTAAAAATTTTTCTGACTTAAGTCATCCCGTGGCTACTAAGTAGACATTCATCAGGATGGTTACAGATTCTTTCAAGAACCAGCAGTCATTGCCATCATCATCATCAATCAAAAGCATTTATAGAGCACTACAAGGTTTGCAAAGCACTTTACATACATTGCTTCATTTGATCCCCACAACAACCCTGTGAGACAGGTACTATTACTTATGTCTATTTTACTGACTGAAAAGTGAGGCTAAGTGATTTGCTCACATTTGCACAGCTAATACGCTTCTGAACCAGCATTAGAATGGCAGAAACACATAAATGTTAAATTATTGAAGGTTTCTTAGTTGGATTTACATAAAAGTCCAATTCTTCTTGGTGTGGTGGCTCATTTAGTCAAATTAGCTGTGTAGTAGTCCAGTATGCTAAATTCATTTGTAAATGTTGGAAATGGTGTTTTTAATGCCCTTTTGCAAGTTGGCTTTCTTTAATTCACTTTGGAATGGTGCCTCTGACTGGAAAGCTTTGTGTATTGTTTCAGTACAATGTGATCAATCCCAGCCAAAGTAAGGCAGAGAATTGACACTTAGATAATTCAGGCCAAAGAAATCCCTCAGATCTTCAATTCTCTTCACCTGCCTCCTCCCATCTGAAACCAAACTCTTCCCTAGATACAGAGCACATCACATTCCACAGGTGCTCTCTCTCAAAAATCAGAGCCAAATGGAATCTTGAGGCAGCCTTGTTAATATTTCAGGCAAGATAACTATTCCAACTCTCCAAATCAATCTAGCAACAGAGATGTGACCACCAACTGCAATTCTGTTTCTTTGAGCATGAGTAGAACAGAACAAAGGGTGGGAACTGTGCTTAAAATTGTCATGTGTAAAAATGAGCCAAATGGGGAGGAAGGAGTGGGGAGGAGAGATGGTAGGAGTAATCTGAGAGATACATTGCCATCATTGGTCTAATTGTTCTTGTGCTTGAGAATGGCAAGGTGGAAATTCATACATAAATGTGTGTATGTATGTATGTGTGTGTGTATATATATATGTATATGTATATACATGGTATATATATATAGTCTAATACATGTACACATACTACAGGTACATTCATGCATTTATATATTCGTATACATATGTATGAATGTATGTACATATGTGTATATGTGTGTATATATGTATAGGTGTATAGATATAGATAGATACCTTGGAGATATAGACAGACAGACAGATCCTCTTCAGGTACAGGGATGATTATTTAAAATTAACATTCCATACAACACAATGTTGTGACAGGAAACTTGTCTATAAATGAAGATCACAAACTGAATTGGAATAAAACAAATTAAATCATTACCAAGAAGACTGGCACACAGTAAGCTCTAGAAATGTTAGCTATTTATTAGTATTATTGTTACTAGTGTAGTTGAAAAAGCTCTGATCTTCGTATCAGAAGACTTCATTTTCTGCCCCACCTTCCCCCCACCCATTCTACTACTAATGAAGCTAAGACCTTGGGCAAGTCCACTACCTCTCTGAGTCTCAGTTTCTTCATATGTGAAATGAGAATAACAATAACTACAGTATTTCCCTAACAGAGTTTGTGTTAGAAACACATGAGAAAAGGGAGCTGGAAGTGCTCTCTAAATTGCAAAGTGCTACACGAATATTAGCACCTATTGTTAGGAAGCTATGGTTATTACAGAAAATCATGTGCTCAACGCACACATCAGCTCTGAAGAAATATTCAATGATGAAGATAAAAATAGTAAATGTATTTCCGAAAACTATATCAGGCTCGACTCCTGGTGGGAAACATCCCTCAGCTCATTTGAGAAGCACATGTAGTCATGTAACTAGAGATGAAGAAGGTAAATCACTCAGCCAACCATGAGCAAATAAATTTGTGTTTATAATCACAAGTACTGTAAACTGATACCAAGCTGGGAAGCATGAGTAAGCAGATTCCCTTAGAGAAAGATAACATGTGCTCAAGAGGGGTAAAGGACCTTTCCTCCTCTCACCCATACAATTTACTTGATTCCTTTCTCATCATCATTTTATAGTCTATTCTGCATGCTACTTACAATTTATTTACTGCATGGTATTGCATCTTTGTGCAAGTGTAATTCTTCTCTTTCTCGGATTATAAAGTCATAGTTATTTTTGAGTCATCTCCTTTACCCCCAATGCCTAGCATAATGCTTTGCACATAGTAGGCACTCAACAAATGGTTGCTGAATGAGAGAATAAAGGAAAACAGTATGGTACAGGAAAATGTGTGTGGGTTTTGGAGTAAGAAAGCCTGAGTTCAAACTGTGCCTGAGGCTTAATAATGTGATATTGGACACATTGCTTAAAATGAAACTTAGTTCATTTTGAAGTGGCTGTAACCATTCAGCATCTCACCCCTGTCATTTTCTACCAGTGTGACTTTGGGTAAATGACCTAACTTCTCCAGTCCTCATTTTCCCCCTTCTGGAAAAGGAGGACTTGAATTCTGTGTCCTCTAAGGTCTCCCTCAGCTTGAAATCTGTGGTACTATGAATGAAGGACCAAATCAAAAAAGGGATTTGATGGAGACATAAATGTGCTTTTTGCAATAGGTGTTAGATACCTTAAATGCCTACTTACTCTCTCTCTCTTTCTTCTTGCTCTCAACCCTCCCCCCTCTAAGCGCAATTAAGAAAAGTCACAAAGCTATAAATCTCCCGTAGCAGTAGGATAACAATGAAAATGGCAGTAATGTCAGTGTGAAGTGAACTGATGAAGAGTGGATAAAGAGCCGTTGAGATGAGAAAGTTTGAGTTATTCAGCCACTGACACATACTAGCTGTGTGACTCTAGAATATTAATTAACCCCTCAACGTTCCCACAGAAAGCTTTCTAAGATAACAAATTACAGAGGAACTACTGGTGTCTGTGTTATTTCTACAACAGGCATTCCTTATACCCATGAAATTACAAGTTCAAATCACTCACTTTAAGAAAAAAAAAAAGGCAATTGACAATAAGATTGGTTGAGAATATGAGCCCATAATAAAGGATTTTTCTCATCTCTGTGTCCAAATCTCCACTGTTGGTTCATCCTCAGATATAAAGGTTGAAAATCAATCCCAAAGGTCTTAATAACTTAAGAGGACTTGATCAATCAGTCCCATAGAAGTATAAGGATCATAGATCTACAACTCAAAGGAATCTTGAGCAACCATCTAGTTCAAACCTTGTTGCTGTTCATTCATGTCCAACCCTTTGTGACCCCATTTGGGGTTTTCTTGGCAAAGATATTAGAATGGTTTGCCATTTCCTTCTCCAGTTCATTTTGCAAATGAGGAAACCAAAGCAAACAAGGTGAAGTTACTTACCCAGGGTCTATAGCTAGTAAGTGTCTAAGAACAGATTTGAACTCAGTTAGATGAGTCTTTGTCATTCCAAGCCCAATGTTTTATCCAAAGCACCACCTAGCTGCCCTAGTTCAAGCTGTACATGTTATGAATGAGGAAACTAATGCATAGAGAGAGTTAAGATTATCACCCAAGGTAACACTAGTAGTAAGTGGCAAAGATGGAATCCTAAGGGGTAATAGACATTTCAAAATTAGGAAAGCTTGTTTTTACATCTTTTTAAAGTTACTTAATCTAATGAAACAGTATTTTACTGAAAAATACAGTTCCTTGAGCTGTAACAAGCTGTAACCAGCAACAACAACAACAACAAAGTACAAAATGTATTTGATGTTCTTTCAAACTCCCTTTCTTTTAGCACCTTCTAAAAACAGACTTGAATTTAGGTCACTGGCACACAAAGTAGTTCCCTGTTTGTGAGAGTTTCTTAATAGAAAAGAAGTTTGCTCTAGTTCCTTAAAAGTCAGTATCATGTATCCTTCTACTGTTATTGACGGATTTACTCCTTATCAGCACTAACTGTATTTTTCCTCGCTGGCTGTTTTTATAGCGCAAAAGTTAAATGAACCAAGTCTCTGGCAATTAGTTTTTATAGCATCATTGATTGGGTTCCCAAAAATAATATGTTTCCTCACTTTATACTCTAGAAGGTAATCACAGTAAATATAGTAGTATAACATTTTAAACAAGACTGTCATGCATCCCTATAGAAAGATTTCCTTAGGTCTGAAACTAAAGAGATTTCTGCCTAATGATCTGCATGTTAAAGTAACAAAAATAAGGGAGACAGGAATAATCAATCCATAATGTGTGGTAATGTAGGTGGCTAGCACAGCCAAGGAGCTCTTGGGCTAAGCCAGAAACTGAAGAATCACACAAATAAATGCACCACAAGATAGTGAACGTGGTGGTTATGGTCGGAACAAATAGGTAACTGTAGTAGCCAGGGGCCAGAAGAGGGAACAGATTCCAGAAGATGCCCAAAGGGAAGTAGATGAAGAATAATATTCTGATACTGCCTCCATTAAGTTTTATAACACTGTGAGCAGCATTGTAACTTCAACTTGGTGTTGTGAGTTATTGTTGGTTTCCCCCAGAGACAAGGACCGAAGCATTGGGGAGAGGGAGAAGAGGCAAAAAGAAGGAAATAATACTGTTCCCTTTCAACCCAGATTCATATTAGAGTATCATTTCTATATTTGCATGCCTCATAATAAATAGACTGTGTTTATATGTTTACTAGAAGCTTGGTGCTTTCCCAGTGGACTTCCTAACGCTAGGGAAAACTATAAATAAGCAAAATTCTGATAGACTGTAACAGCAAGCACCCTGGCATATCTAGGATGGCTGCTAGCACAGGTTCTTTAATCTGCTTTTCTAAAGGAAAACAACTCAAAAAGGGTTAAAAATCTTATTTTAATTAAATATCTGTATCTATTTCTCTATGTCTATATCTATATCTATATCTATCTATATCTATATCTATATCTATATATCTATAGATATACTTAGTTCAGGGGCAAAAGTCAGTGCCCTGAACTTCAGAGAAAATACAAACAGAAATTACAAGCAGACAAAAAATACAGACAGAGAAAATAACACAATTAAGCGGACCAACAGACAGGGCTTCTAGTTGTCTGACCAATACACACATACACAGTTAGTTACCAGAGAGAGAAGCACCAACATCTGAGTTTTCAAAGCTGGGGGGCTCAACTTCTGCCCAGAGTTTCATCTAGCCAAATCACACAACTCTTACCATAAGTTAGCCCCAAAGCAAAACCTCACTGTGAAGTATATATATATAGTCTTCTCCAAGGTCAGAGGACATCGCAACCTTTGTGACCCACTGTCTAATTACAAAGTAACAAAAGGTGTGGGCCTTCCTGAAAAACAAACTCCACACCCCTCAAGCAAGCTTGCCATGTTGGGCTTCAAGTGAGGCCCATTAAAGGACAGGGAAGATCTTCAAATTCCATAGGCCTACTAAGGGGCAGGGAAGATCTTCAAATTCCTTTGCCATTACATATACACAGAGAAGCTTCTAGGATAGGGCAAATTTTGGTCATAACTTGTTATTAGAGGCAGATTTTCTAGGGCTTAACCAAATCCCTCAGGGAAGGTCTAGAACCAAAATGTGATTTATGTGTTATATCTATTTCTATCAGGTAACTGCTAATTTTAAAAAGTCATTATCTCCTATGAAGTAATTTTACTTAGATTCATCCTTTTTTATAAATTTTAGTCAGCTGGGTGGTACAGTAGATAGAATACTGGACCTGAAATCAGAAAGATCTGAGTTCAAAAACAACTTTAGGTGGTTACTAGTTGTGTGAGCCTGGGAAAGTCACTTAACTTCCTTTTTCTTCCATTCTCTCAACTATAAAAATGGGGATAATATTACCACCTACCTCCCAGAGTTGTGAGGGTAAAATGAAATAATATTTATAAAGCATTTAGTACAATGCATGGTGGGAAGTGAAGGAAAGGGAAGGGGAAAGAATGAGAGAGAAAAGGAAAGGAGGGAAAGGGAGGGGAGGGAAAGTTGCTATATAAATGTTAGCTATTATTAAATACCAATTTTCTTATTTCAAGTTTGGCTTTAGTGAGATAACTGTGCAAGAAGTCTCTGATTTATAAACATTTGGTTTACAACCCAGGTAAATACCAAGCAAAGACCATCACAATCCCTAACCACTCTCTTGCCATCATTGTTACAGTCTGTGCTATGGCTGCCATGAGATCCATGCAACTGGAGGCAGACCTTTGAGCAAGATTGGCATGGCATTCTATTTGACCTGCAATCCCATCCCATCCAATATTTATATTCTCCCATATTTTCCCAACATTTTAAAAACTTTTAACAGTGCAAAAGTCTCTGAAAGTTAAGGGAATATCAGCTATTCTGGTGAGTTAAGTGCAATAGTACAAGGAATGACATTTACCCTTAACTTTATCATCTAATAAGACAAGAGAAATACATATACAGGAAAGCATGTGACAGAGACTTGTGTACTTAGTCGGTTATAGTTGTATAAAAATAGAATTGTTGAGTGATTGAGGGTAGAAAGGATTAACAACATAGGACCGGTCTGGAGGAGTTGGGTCTTAAACAGAGTTTTGATAGGGGAAAGGGGCACGATTTCATGGAGAGGAGAGAATATCCCAGACAGAAGGAATGAAATAAAGCCAACCAAGGCCTAGCTATATTTCCTGCTATCACTCAACACAAGCTTTGCTTTGCTGTGGCTTTGAGCCAGTTTTGCCTGGCTATGATGGTTATAAAAAGAAAGGCAGTAGTCAGGGAGATTAGGGCAGGGGTTGGACAATTAGTAGAGAGTCATTTCCAGAAACGTCCTTTTGCCTGCCCCTGGAGGACATTTCAGGAAATTCAGCATTACAGAAAACAACACTCACTGCCAATCAACTGGTCTGTTTTCCCCTTGAAATGAGGTGAAGAGTAACAAAACAAATTAAGTTTTAGAAAACTTTAACAGAAGACAAATTTTAAAGTATAAATATAATGCTTCTTTAAAAATTTTATTTTTCAAACAGATGACAAGTTAAAAACTGTTCTTTCTGAGTCAGATTTCCTTTTAGGGTAACAAGTATTTGAAAAAGGTCAAGGTGTTTTTCCCACTATTTTTTCCAAAGTCAACGTGAATGACAAGGAATGTTGTCATTTACTAAGAAAAAAAATAGGCATAGGAGTAGGTATAGGTTATAGTAAAGGTGAGATTTTGGGAAGCTATGTATTTTAACCTTTTACCTCTAAGGAAATAAGGAGACTATAGAATTCGGATCTATGCAATTTCTGTGGCTTTAGGGAGAATTTTTAATAATTCATCACAGAATAATATTGTTGCCTTATTCCAGATATCCTGAAGGAAAATAATTTTGTAGTACTCTTCAGGATCTAATTTAGTTAGTTTCAGTCTATGAATTTGGTTTTTTGGCTTTTTTCACTTGGGGTATGCATATATTCTGTACTTTGTATGCCACTGTATCTGACGTAAACAAGTATGACAGAAACAATGAAGAAGGAACTTATCAGTTCTTTTCTTTTATATTCCATTCTATAAATTTTATTTAAGAATTCTATATTCACATTTACATAGGAAAAATAAAAGAGTTATTGCTAACTTCTCTTTTCCTATAGAGATCATCAACTGTGGAGAAGATGGTCCATAAAAGGACAGAAAAATGAGAAAGAAAAAGGAAATGAAAAATTATGGCAAACAAACACAATGATCACTAAAACCTTAGCTAGAAAAACCCCAATTAAGAACGTGGCCAAAATTTTCTAAGGGTTCCCAACTCTCTTTGACAGATGTAGGTGGTAACAGTGGCAGTTCAGTTTCTAGAAACTTAGAGCTAGAAAGACCTATGGTGTGCAAATTAACAGAGATTAAAAAATAATCAAATTTTTCAAAATATAATACATCTGACAACTTATTACTCTTCAATATATCCTACCTTTGTTGTAATCACTTGTTTTCCAATATTTGCACTGAGTTCATTAGCTTTTGGCAAAATTCTTTCATTTTTTTCATGAAACCACAATTTTATCACACTGGAGATAAAACATATCTTTAATGAACACTCCATTTTTCCACATCTAGTCTCAGTTATAGTCTATAGGTTTCCAATATGGTTTAAGTAAGGTGAATTCCTATCTTATTAAAGTATGTTGATCTCCATCTCTTGGATAAATTTCTCAACCTTTTATGATATGTGACTTGGTACAAGATGCTATTGCAACATTCTATCGCCATTTGAAAATTTCAATTCTAGAAAAAAATTCTGCTTCTGATCATATCAATAGATCTTTCCCTCAGTGAGCATAAGACTTGAAGGCCTACTTTAAATAACATATCCCCAAAGCATTATGGGGGGGGGGTACATGTTAGCAGTCTGATAAGGATATACGGGTCTTAAAGGCTCACCTAAACTTCTGGCAAAGATGTTGTTATAGTTTTAAGTAACAAAGTTATTTTCATCAGTAAAAATTACCTTTATCTAATCATTGGTACTCCAGTCTTTTTATGGTTTTTTTTGCATGAAAAACGTTTATTCTTCATACCAACAGTTAGCAGATTTTAAGAAAAAATAGCATTCTCAATATTCTTCCAATTTCCCAAAACCTATGAGACTCGTTATAGAAGAATCAACAATTCCTTCAGCTTCCAGATTTCACTATATGTCTTCACTTATTTTCTCAAGTTGTTTTGTAATAACATTCTGTCATTTCTTATTGCTTTTCATTTTAGACCACATTTTACTTTGTACTTTGTACAACTAATATTTCATTGTGGACTTGAATGATCTTTCAAGTGCTTGATATTTCTTCACCAATAACCACTACAATTCTAATTTTGATTTCTAATCCTGCTATTCACTGAAACATTCTCTTCAAAAACTATAATTTTTAATACATTTTCTTGGAGTAATATCAATTCCTAAAATCCCCAGAATTAAAAACAAGATGATGATGGACTATGAGGAGAATGTTTTTGGTTCAGTCATTTCAGTCATGTCCAACTCTTCATGACCTTATTTTGGGTTTTCTTGGCAAATCTCTTTTATTTATTTTTATGTTATTTCCTTCTCCAGTTCATTTTATGGATGAGAAAGCTGAGGCAAACAGGGTTAAGTGACTTGCCCAGGTCACAGAACTAATAAGTTTCTGAAGCCAGATTTGAACTCAGGCAGATAATTCTTCCTGACTCCAACCCTACACTTTATCCACTGTATCACCCAGCTGCCCACATGTGCTTGGTACAACATCCAATACTCGGCTGATAGAAAACTTACTGAATGTAGCCAAACCAGTAAATTCAGTTTCCTCTGGTCATGAGCAGACCTCTAAGTCAGAATACTTTCACTAGAAGCACATAAGTGGGACCATGTATACCAAAAATAAAACTATAGTTATCCCTTCCACATTGAGCGGGTTACAGGGATGGTGCCCATGTAATCTGGAAAGTCCAAGAAAAAATTTTTGGCCCTCCCTTCATATCAAAGAAGAAGTCTGAATTATTATGATTTTATATGATAACATTTTATATAATACTATAGATATATTTTATGCATTTCTGAGTTTCTAAACGTGTTCTGTGTGATCTGCTGACCTTTGCTTATTGTCTATGGCTTCTGCAAAACTCAAAAAAAATTTCCATTTAATTTCTTACCCACAATATATTGATACCATAATGGGGAAAGTTGTGATGTGGAAGGGATAACTGTATATCAAATTTATTACTTGTCCCAAATAATTCCCACATCAATGTAGGATATGATCTAGTGCAACTCTATCATTATACAGGTGAGGAAATGGAGAGCCAAAGAAATAAAATGGTTTGACTAGAGGCACACCGCTGGCAAGCTGGTATTTGACCATATTTCCTTACTCTTAAGTAGAATGCTTTTTCCATTATATCTTAATGCCTTCCTAATTTGAGCCATGTATTCTTCTCATACTCTTCCTTCCAATTGTTTTATTGGCCAATTAGATCTGACCAAACTATTAAAGGGTAGAAGTGAAGAAGGTCAATAAGCTTCTTTCTCATACAGGCCAGTTAGCTTTGGGGAAAAAAAGCAGGGGGAAAAAATGTTTCTCAGTTATAGACTGAACCACTAGCTCTTTCCAATGATTTAAGGGGGGATATCTAAAATTTAGGGGGTACTTAGATTTAGGGAAGAATTTCACGAAGTAGCCCTCTACAATCTATCACCATGGTGGAAATGAGAACTTCTTAGCCTATAGGCAGTGAATCCATAGCACCATTTTCGAATATGAAGAACATTGTGCTGTTGCTTTTTTTCCCTCACATATTAAACATCTCGTGAACTGACCAGGGTTTGCTTCTGTGACAGCAATTGTGCTACACACAAAGCCATTGATGAATAACAGCTGATGTTTAAAAATTAGAATTCTCAGCTAGAAAATCCTCTGTCTTTATAGCTTTCTGCTCTATAAAACCCTATATTTAGCTTGCTTTCAGACATACACAACAAATATGTTATCAACATCTCTCTCCCACATACAAAAATTCCACATTCCTGAATGAAAAGTCATGAAATAAATGCACTTTAAAAAATTATTAACAAGTTCTTTCATGTAAATATAAATATAATGCATCTTTAAACAAAGTATTTTTCAAATGGATGATGAATTAAGTGCTGTCCTTTCTGGGTCAGATTTCTTTTCAGGGTAAAAAAAGTGATTGATAGGGTTAAATGTTTTTCTTCCTGTTAATCCTCCATATACCAGTCAAGAAATGCTGTTGTAACTAAGAAAAATTGAAAATGTACATGGAGTAATATTGGGGTAATCATATTAAAATTAAAACTGATCTTAGCCAGCAAATACCCTTCCTAGGCCTATTACTGATGGCAGGAACATTAGTTGTAAAGTATAGAACTCCTACTACCATGAAATAATAATATCTGACCTTTTGCTATAATAGCAAATCCTTTCAATTAAAATGGATCTTCATCAAAATGACTCAAGAATAGCCTCCTTTTCCATTGCTGTGATAACATCTGATTAACTTTTTACCATCCACTATTTCAGTAGATGCAAATATTGGAACATAGCAATAAATACTAGAAAACAAAAGCTATGAGCTCACCAAATTTTCCAGGACATACACAGAGAAATAACATTGATCTCGTTCCAAAGGTCACATGTGCTGAAAAGTAGTGTTTCAGAGATGGTTCATATAAAATAGACCAACCTAAGTATCAAAGTTCTGTGGGAGAAGTGTAAAAATGGAAACCCATCCACCCTGCTTTTACAATCACATTTTTACCTCCTTATGCAATTTCATACACAGAACAAAAGGAAGCTTTTTTAACTTGAAGTAGAATGAAAGATTTTTCAGAGATGAATATTTCCTGTGCATTATGTTTTCTGAGGTATCTGTTTCTAAAGTTTTAAAGAGTAATTGAAAATGTGATAATTAGCAATGAGATATTGTGTTCGACATGAAAAATAAAGAGAATTCATTCTTCAGGGTAATGGCAGGTATTCTAATATGATTAATTGGGAAAGCGATGAAGTATTTTCACCAATACAATTTCCTTTCCACTCACCATCTTCTTAAATCTTTATCTACTTTACTGGAGTTTAAACTGCAAGTTTAAACTTGAAGGAGACACCCATGATCAGTGGGCATGACTGAGATGAGAAAGAGTGGTCACACTGATAGGAGGGGGACCACAAAAGGGCAATGTTATGAAAACATAGAGGAGAGAGTATCTAAAAGAAGAGAGTGATTGACAGTGTCAAAGCCTACAGTAAGGTAAAGGATGGTAACCGATTAAAAGGCCAAAAGATTTGACAATTAAGAGATAATTAGTAACATTAGAGGGAGAGCTAGGTGGTGTAGTGGATAGAGCACTGGGCAAGTTCCTGAGTTAAAATCTGGCCTCAGGCCCTTACTAGTTGTATGACCTTGGGCATGTCACTTAATCCTGTTTGCCTCAGTTTCCTCATCTGTAAATTGAGCTGGAGAAGGAAATGGAAAACTGCTCCAACATCCTTGCCAAGAAAATTCCAAATAGGCTAACAAAGAGTTAGATCTGACTGCAAAATGACTAACAACAACAAAGTAACTTTAGAGAGAGCAGTGTGGTGAGAGGACATTTGACAAGGGGAAAAAAGATTTGGAATTGCCTTTGTGATAAGTAGAATAGCAAATCAAATATAAAGGTGTATAAACACTGTCTTGCTTCAATGTGTGTGTGGGGGAGTCATTTGAGATTATGTAGAATAAATTTGTAATGGCCCCAGTCAAAACAGTTTCATGACTTTCTTCAGCTCTGTTCAGCAGTGCATGAATATGAATGACAGAGGCAAATGGGAATAACCCAAGATTGGGATCTGGCAAAATTTGCTTGATGGTAGGACAAGGAGAAAAGGAATGTTACTGTAGAATGCAAAGGAGAGTTCGACTGACTCACCAAAGATAGACAAAGAGGAAGAGGGTGGTAGGAGTGATAACCTGAAGAAAAACCAGGGATGGCCAGGCTGAAAATCCTCACAAGAGCTACAATGAAGTTAGAGATCTTACAGAGAGGACGGCATACGGAGTTTGTTGAGGACAGTAAGATAAAACAGGTCTGTAAAGGTAAGCGGGCACTTAATTCTGAAGTACTTTAAACACCAGTCTGTAAAACTTGTCATTTGTACTGGATGCAACAGGAAGCAAGTTACTACTTTTGTGCTAAAATTGGCATGGTTATATTATTCTTTAAGGAGAAAGCATTGACTGTTATGTAGAGAATATATTAGAAATGGAGACAACTGGAAACATGAAGACAAATTATATGACTCTTAAAATAGTCACAATGAGTTGACGATGAAGGCTTGAACTCAAGTAATGACCATTTATAATGGTAATGGGAATTTGAAGATCTTCCCTGCCCCCTAATAGGCCGAATGTAATCACATGGAGCCTGCAGTGGGAGGGTGGAGCAGAGCCCACAGGAAGCTGGGAGTCAGAGCAGTTAGAGCTAGAAGGAGGAGAGGATGTACCTAGGAGGACAGCTAGGCTTGTGAGTGTTTGTTTGGGGAGGCTAAAGGATGGTATGGCTCCCTGTTACTTTAGGGTATATTAACTTCTTTGTTGCTATGATGGATTTGGCTTTCTGGTTTGGGGATTCAGTTTTCTGGTATCTGAATAAATGTTGTGCTTCTGTCTTCTCTATGGAGAGTCTGTTATATTTTGTGGTTGAGAACTGTGTTGGCATATTCACAGTCACTGTCAGTGATGTGAATACTGGGTTGGTCCTGTACCATTTGAGTGGAGAAATGACACAAGAGAGATATTACAGAGTTAGAAGAGATTAAATGTGGTAACTGATTAGAAATGGAAAGGTAAAGGAGAGGGATTCATGCATCTTTTCCCCATCTCATCATATTATGGGGTATTTAGAAATGTTTCTCATAATGGAAATAACAGACTCAAAACTCAAACATATGAAAAGTTTTATATTACATCATTTAAAGTAAAGGATGAGAATTACCTCCTTCCGCAGGCTAATTTGCTAAGAAAAACTGATGCAAGGGACCAGAAAGTATGACAGTTTCGTGGGTTAGAGAAACTTATTTGTGCTCACATGAACCCTTGCTCTATTTAGGTTCTAAATATAGACATGAACCTCAAAATAATTTTTAGAGGAAGACACTGTTTTGGGGAGAGATGGCAAAAAAAAGGCCTCAAAAAGACATTTATGCTGAGACGTAACAGTATCATCTTCTATTCCTGTATCTACCATCTTCTACATTCTCAATATTCTAGTTGTAGAACTTTCTCACATAAATTGTGATAGAAAGAACTATGGAAAATCTAAGCTTTATCTCCAGATGAACTTGACTTCATAGATTCTCTCATGTATCAAAACTTATCTGGTGGTGCTAAGAAGGCTTTGCTGGATCTTAACCAGTCATTGATTGGGTGACAGGTCAGCTAGTAAATCAAATTATGACATCACATAATGCTCCCAGTATTGATTTCTTTACCACCCCATTCTAAGAAAAATAATATAGTATCTCCATTCCCAAAAACCTAGTTCAGAGGTGGATGCTAAGGGTGTTTCTAATCAATGACAGATTTCCTTTGGGGCAATGTCAGGAATTGCTGTCTCAACTGAAAAAATAACAAGAGATCAGAATGAAATTATTGCTATCCACAGAAAGCATAAAGTTTGTGTTTACTCTCTATCTTTCAATCCATTGCCCTGCCAACAGAATTTATGTTAAATGCAGGTAATACCCCCAATCTATTTAAAAGATATGTTATGAAATTAAAGAATAGAGCATATTATGAATTCACTGTCTGATAGCAGACGCTGGGGACATACTGTACTTGTTTTATATTCATCTTATTAGAACAGATATGCTTCTTATATGCTAATACCACTTTCCAATTTGTTTACAACAAAATTGATCAACGGATCATTAATTCAGTTCCGTATCTGTCATCTATGTCTCTAGGTTGTACAAAACTAATGAGACTTCTTTGTAGTATTTGCTCACCATGTCTTCTTTGCACTTCAAGTTAACAGTCTCCATTGACAAGGTTATTGGGTTTCAGAAGAGATGTTTGCACTGGAAAAGGAAACAAGTGTCAAAGATGAAACCCAAATGGATACCCCAAACTGGAGAAGCTTATCGTGGATTAAACTCTGTACCATGTTTTTTTTTTTTTTTCCTGATGAAAAGCAGATAATGGGAGACATAGGGATAAATGTAATGAAGAGAAACAATGCAAGGATTCTGGGGGGTTAATCCAAGCACAGCCTCAAATACAACAGAGTTAATCTGGCAAAGAGAGAGACAGAAAGAGAGGCTTTGGACTAAATTCTAGGACAAAACTTGTTACCTTATGATCCAGTTGCACCTAATGAAAGATGCTGTTTGCAAAGAAGATTTTGGATTTGGAACCCAGTGAGACAGAAGTTACACCCCTTATTTCTTTCTTGTTAAACATACTTGAGGCCTTGTTGTGACCAGATAAATGGTGTCCAAAGATCTTCATTGTCTTCTTAAGCAACAACAGAAAAAAGCTAGTAAAACAAAACAAAACAAAAAGATACTTTAGAAACCATACAATTCTGACCTAAAGCCAAAAAGTCTTTGATGGCTACATCTATATAACTATCTGTCACCTCTTAAGTTTTGCTTTTTATACCCCTGAAATGTTATCATAAAGATGGAAAATTAGAATCATTATTAAAATTAGGAAATTAATCATTTGTGATATAGGAGAATAATAAAATAAAAGATTTTATAATACACTTTGAAGCAGCTATTTGTTTAAAGATTTCAAAGTACCTCAATTTATTTATGATGTAAATTTGTGCAGATGAGGTTTTGTCAAGGATGTTGATAGTGTCAACACCTAATAGGTGTTAGGTGATTTATAATACTTCATTCTCAAAGTGCTAAGCTCACATGCCCTTCAAAAAAAAGGGAATCAATTTCATCATTCTATAGAGTATTTCCATGATAAAGGAAGTCAACTAGAACATAGAAAAAAGATATTTACTTTTAAATTAAATTCAAATTTCAGTGAACCTCACATGCTTCCTTGAATCCAATAGCATATATCCAATTACTTCAGTGAGCACATGCTTACACATGGTAATCCCCGAGGACTAAGATAAGACTACATCACATACGCTTTCATAAATCATAGAACACTTCACATCTAAATGAATGGTGATGTTTGAATGCAATGTAAGAAAGACCAAAAAAAACCTGTCATAAAATATGGGTGAGGAGAGTTTTATAGTCAGAGAAATATTAGAATGACTCAGTTCAAAACCTACAGATCAAATTATTGACATTTTTTCCCTTGTATTTCTAAGAAGTTAATTTTTACTCATATTTTGTGTTTTTCCATCCCCTTATCTAATTTAACATAGGTTAATTAATGTAGACAACATATCACTTATCACACAAAACCACTATTACATAAATTATGCAAAGAACAAAAGGCCTGGGATAGAAATAGTAAAGCAATATTAAAGCCTGAGTACTATCTGTTTTCTTCATTTACTACAGCTATTTCTGTAGCTTATCAAAGTGTGCTTGTGAAACAAATAACAGGAGCTACTTTGATTTTGAAGAATTTATCTATTTTAAATATTCATAAGCATAGAATTTCCTGCTGAATCCTATTAGTCAGGTCATACTTGATCATTATTATTTAAACTATTTTCTATGTCTGGAATTTCATCTGGTATGCAAATGTAACTCAAACATAAACAGTGTTTTCAAAGCAACATAAAAAAAAACCATAATTTCCTCATGTTTATGGTTTATGCAACTCAGTTCTTACTATGTGGCTCTATTTTTAAAAGTATGTTTTGAAATGTCATTTTTCAATTTTCAAAGTAAAACTAAAACTTTTCTTAGTACCAATTTCTTTTCAAATGAATCTACCTTCCATAAAATAAGCAAGATGGATAGAAATATAAACGAAATTGTTTATTTATCACTCTTTGCACACACTATCCCTTGGAATGTAAATGAGAACCGAAAATCAAAAATGTTTCACACAAAATGTCAACATGTCTGCAGTGGGAAACTGACAGAAATGTGTCACACTCCTTTGCATCAAAATTCCTTTCAAAGAGTAATTACTATGTCTGTTTCACTTCTTGGCACACAGGCGGATTAAATGTCTGTGATTTCAGAGATCCAATGAGTAGAAGTTAAAAGGAAGCAGATTTCTGTTCAAAGCAATGATAATTTTTTAAAAAATTAACAGTTAGAGAGGTATTGAGCAATTTGATAGGATGGACTGAAGAGTAATGAGTTCCCCACTGATGAAAATATTCAAGTACAGGCTGAATGGCAACTCAGGGATCTTAAGTAGAAGGTATTTCTGTTTTGAATGAGAGACTGGACCAAATGAACTTGAAACTTCTCTCCAGATATGAGCCTTTGATTCTAAATGATTCTTTTAAAGTATTTTTGACAATTTTTGTTTTTGCCTCATCTATATTTTCTAATATATCTCTTCCTCTTCCCTACCAAAGAACTATCCCTTATAATAAAGAAATAAAAAAGATGAAGAAAAAGAATTTCAGAAAAACTAACACACCCAAAACATCTGGTGTTATATTCAGCATTTGCACCTGTTGCCTCAAAGCAGAGGAGGGAGTGGGAAGCCTAGATGATTATAATTTCACAGCATTAAGTTTTTATTGTTTTGTCATTGTTGCTATTTTCATTTTCATTGTTGTCGTTATTTTCTTTGTGTTTCTGTTTCTGCTTATTTTACATTGCCTTACCAAATACTGCTCCAAATCAGTAAATGATCTCAAAAACTGACTACATTGTTACTGCTTATGGAAAAAACAAACAAACAACAGCAACCAAAAAGAAAAAAAACCTAGTGATTCTGCCCAGCACAAATACCCTCAGCAAATCTGCCAGTGTTAATTTTTACCTTTTCATATATAAAGAGCCTGCAATGTCATAAAAGCACCTTATAAGGAATGGACTAACATTTCTTCCCTTTGTTTTTTTTTCTTATTTTCTTTTTTAAAATTTAATTTATTTTTTAAATTAAATTTTGTTTATTTTTTGTTTACATCATTCATTTCCACAAAATTTTGAGTTACAGATTTTCTACCCATCTTTCCCCCACCCACCACTCCAAAACAGCAAACCCACTATATACCCCCTCCCTCAATCTGCTCTCTCCTATGTCTTCTCCCATCACTCATCCCACTTTCTGGCAGGGCAAGATGGATCTCCATACCCCAGTGCCTGTATATCTTATTTCCCAGTTGCATAGAAATAATAATAATAATATTTTTTTAAACATTTGATATTACAACGTTGAGTTCCAGATTCTTTTCCTTCCTCCCTCGTCACACACCCCACTGGGAAGATAAGCAATTCAATATAGGTTGTACATGTGTAGTTACACAAAACATTTCCATAGTGGATATATTGTGAAAGACTTACTATATTTCCCTCCATCCTATACCACTTCCCACTTGTTCTATTCTGTACTTTGACCCCTGTCCCTTTTCAAAATCGTGTGCTTCTAACTACCCTCTCCCCCAACCTACCCTCCCCTCCATCCCCCACGCTCATCCCTTTCCCCCATACTCTCCTGTAGGGCAAGATACCCAATTTAGTGTGCATGTCATTCTCTCACTGAGCCAAATTCAATGAGAGTAAGGTTGAACCAGTCCCTTTTGCCTTCCTGTTCTTTCACTCCATTGTAACAGTTATCTCTTGTCTCTTCTATAGGAGATAATTTACCACATTCTGTCTATTACCTCTCAATTTCACCTCTTAAATATTATCCCTCTTCAACTGATCCTGTGCCCTCTGTCCATGCATACCTGTACACATATATATACACACTCACATATGTATTTATATGCACATATACCCTCTTATATAGACATACATATGCATGTAAACATATATATGTGTATGTATACACACACACACACTTATATTCCCTTTAACTATCCTCAAACTGAGAAAAGTTTCATAAGTTACAATTATCATTTTTCCATGTAGTCATATAAATAGTTCAACTTTGACAAGTTCCTTATAATTTCTTTTCCCTGTTTACCTTCTCATACTTTTCTTGCTTCTTATATTTGAGTGTCAAATTTTCTATTCAACTCTGGTTTTTTCATCAAGAATGCATGGAAGTCCTCTATTTCATTGAATGACCATATTTTCCCCTGAAACATTATACTCAATTTTGCTGGGT
>CM053591.1:81678624-81733420 GCA_028646515.1 Pseudochirops corinnae
TGCCCCGACCTGATTAGGCACTTCTCTGGGCTGGGAATCTGTCACTCTCTGTCTCACAATGGGTTCTGTCACTCTTAAATCCGCTCAAATTTACTTTTTAGTTCCCAAGGACGAAATTCTTGGGGAGCTTGTTCAAGTCACTGCTTACGCTCCGCCTCGGTAGTTTAATTGTTATGTGATGTGTGTTTGTCCTTCATTCTCAAAGAGTACTATGATGTCAGGGAAATGATGACATGACTTGCAGTTGAATTGGATTTGAGTGAGGGAGGGCTATGCAAGGTCACCAGCCTCACTTTCACCTCCAGAGCCATGTTGGTGCAGTGGCCAGATATTCATCAGGATGACTAGAGATGGCCCAGGATGCACTGGGAGATTGTGATCTTTGGTTAAGGTCTTTTCAGATTCTCACTTTGAGTGAAGTATCACCCATTCAATGAATAAGCCTCTTTAAGAAGTTAATCAAAGGGGTGGCCCATTTAATCAAGAAAGAAAAAAAAATCTAACTGGGAGGGGAGGACCCTCAGGATTCCTGGCCAAAAGAGAAACAATTTACATTCACTCTGTGTTGGGAGGGCAGGGAACTATTGTCCGCTCTATGAGCTCCAGAGTGAATTGGGTTTAAGGCTTGGTCTTTCATTAAAAAATGTAGCCAGTCAACACAAAGGAAAAAAGGCAGCTTTTGGCCTTTTGGAAATGTACTGTCCCCTGGGCAGAGCACCCCTGGTTAAGGATGGACAGGAGAGGAGACAAAAAGAGAGAAGAGGAGAGGATACTTATAGGTTGTGGTTGTCTTTGGTTCTCAGAAGAGGAACATGACATTAGGGAAATGATGACATGACTTGTAGTTGACTTAGATTTGAGTGAGGGGAGGGTTGTGCAAGGTTACCAGCCTCAGTTCACCTCTGGTAGTTTTATTGGTATGGCACTGAATAAGTAAATTAATTTAGGTAGAATTTGTATTATATTAGCTTCGCCTATCCACAAGTAACTGTTTTTCAAATTATTTAGATTTGACTTTATTTGTGTGAAAAGTGTTTTGTAATTGTGTTCATATAGTTCTTGGGTTTGTTTTGGCAGCAAACTCTCAAATATTTTATCATGCCTACATTAAGTTTAAATGAAATTTCTCTTTCTATCTCTTGATGTCAGGCTTTGTTAGTAGTATATAGAAATGCTGATGGTTTATGTGCCTTTATTTTATATTCTGAAGCTTTGCTAAAGTTGTTTATTATTTCAAGTAGTTTTTTTACTGTATTTTCTAGGATTCTATAAGTATATCATCATATCACCTGCAAAGAGTGCTAACTTAGTTTCAAAGGGGTCATTTCTGGGAGCAGAATAAGGGTGAACCTGGGGTAAGAACTTGTCTCTGCCCAAAGACAGCGTAGTCCCTCTGTACCCTGTATGTCAGATGTGATGTAGCAGGGAATTTTCCATGCTAAGAAAGAGCTTGGCCAACAAGGGCAGCGACAAATCTTCAGGGGAGGATGTGGGGAAGTAAGTAGTGGAGGTTATTTAATTCTCTGTCAGGAATGATTATTTCATGAAAAAAAAAAGAGAGAACTTTGCTAAAGACAAATCTTCTACTTACTAGCATTGGAACCTTAGCCAAGCCAATTTAGCCTCTTAGAGTAGACTTTTTCATCTATAAAATAATTTTTGCTTTACCTGAGTTATAGCTATGTGGCAAAGATAGAAAGAGATGTCTTTAAACTTCTTTATAAGTAGAGAAGTAGCATATTGGAAAGAATGCTGGATGTGGAATCAGAGTGATGAGGGGTCAGAAATGTTGAGAGAGAAATCCCCAGGAAAACAGGGATCCTGAGACCAGAGTTCCCAGGGCAAGGTCGCCTGGAATGAATTTGAGGACTCAAGCATTCTTTAAGTCAAGGTAGCAAGAGTTTATTGTTACACTTTTCAGCAGACAAGAGTTCTTAAGGAACCTGCAACCTTAAAGGGGTATAGTTAAAGTTTATATAGGATAAACTATAGCAAAATATGTGCCAAATATGCTAACAAGGTGAGTCAGGGTTGGATTAGGGATTTGTTAAGGAGTGGTCAATTCTTAAAGAAACATGCAGTTTTCATATCTACTGAGCAAGTATTTTACCTAGAGTTCACTGGGAAATAGCCTAAGGGGGGGGGGGGATGTTATAGCAAGGTGTGGCTTTAGGCCTGAAACATCACTGTCAATTAATGGTTAGGGCTGACAGAAATACCCAGGTTGACCCCATCAGTGTCTTGTTAGACAAGATAAACTTAAGGGAGTATACATGTGACTAAGTCTAGGATACATATGATAGGTCAGTGAATAGTAAATGCTTCATGAACCAGCACACAGCCAGTTTAGCCAGTTCAAACTACTAAATTCTATAGGTGCAGCGGGCTACTGAATCAGAAAGAGAGATAAGTATTCTGCTCGGGCATGCTGCCCTTGGCTGGAGAGAAAGTGCCTGAGACAGTGTTTTGAGGCTAGGGACATTTGAGGCTAGGGAGAAATGTGATTTTGTAACTGGATGTGATGTTGTAACTGGATGTGATTTTGGAACTAGGGTTCAAGCACTGGCACCCAAACACCCCATCAGGACCACTTGAGGTCAAATCCTGCTACTTGCTACTGGTGTGACTTTGGTAAGTACTTAGTCTCTCTGGGCCTGTTTCCTCCTCTGAAAAAATGAGGGGATTGGACCAGATAACTTCTAAGTAATTTTGTAGCTTTCTGTCTTTATCTGGTGATCTGAGAAAAATGGCACATAATTGTAAACTGGCATTATTTTATATAATGCTTTAAAGACATCCCCTCACACGGTATTATGGATATAGAAGCTGCTTAAAATACCTTTTGAATGAAATACTAACTGACTGAATAAGCCATTAAATAATAACTCTAGAAAAATATTCAAGTAATGAACCTGCTATTAAGATGTTATACTTTTAGTAACTTAATATTGTGATTTTGGATAATACTTGTGATTTCACTGGTTTAGAGAATTCCTGATAAGACAGCCCCTTCTACCAAGACGGATAGACATCTTCTCCGTAACTTAGAATGAACAAATGACACAGGCCCTGTGGAAGGGAGATCCATCCTGCCCTATTGGAAAGTTAGAGGAGTGATGGGGGAGGACATAGGAGAGATTAGATTGGGGGAGGGGTTAGACAAGGGGATGGCTGTTTTGAGGGGGGGTAGGGGAAAGACGGGGAGAAAATTTGTAACTCAAAATCTCATGGAAATGAATGACGTAAACTAAAATAAATAAAATAAAATGTTAAAGAAAAAAAAGAATGAATGAATGAGGGGCAACTAGTTGGTGCAGTGGATAGAGCACTAACCCCAGAGTTAGGAGGACCTGAGTTCAAATTTGGCCTCAGACACATACTAGCTGTGTGGTCCTAGGCAAGTCATTTAGCCCTAACTGCCAACCCTCCCCCCCAATGAAACAGATATTTAGTAAGAGTTTATTGTGTTCTAGGCACTGTGTGAAATGTTGGAGATACAAATACAAAAATGAGACAATTCCTGATCTCAAGAAGCTTGCATTCTAATAGGGAGACAATACATAGGGAAATAATGATCTGGGTACTGAGAGGCTAAGTGAATTGTCCAGGGTCACACAGTTAGTAGGTTTCAGAGCTGGGTCTTGAACCCAGGTCTTCCTAATTGAAGCTGGTTCTTAAAATACTGCAACATACTGCATATCTTTGTGTATTTATTCACTAAATATTTTTCAAATCTCTAAATAGGTTCATGGATGAAAAACTCAACTATACTATACATTAAAAGTAAATTCAACCTGCTAGTAGAAAATGTCAATTAACAATCTTTGTATGCACTATGCTACAGACTCCATTACTGAGCGGAGGATTTGAGAGGAATTGTTGAAGTAGTAAGATAAGGGAAGAGAGGAGATGGATGCTTGAGAGACAGAGTAAAGAGGAGCAGCTGGCTGAGGCTGGTACTTGGTATTGAGGACAACCAAACTCCACTGTGGCTGCCACCAGCACTTTCATCCAACGGTGCAGGAAAGATAAATGATACAGTATGTCTGATTGTCCATGTGCTTTTTCCTGAACAAGAATTCATGTAGATGGCGAAGTGTCCCTTTCTCTTCCCTCCTTCCCTTTATAAGGTCAGAGAGGATAAATGTCTAATCCAAAGTTTCTCTTTAAAGTATTTGCTTGCCATTTTAATGAGTACCAATGCCAGCCGGATAGAGGATCAATCCTAGCTGTTCCTGGTTGTGTGTAGTACTTCGTTATTTGGGAAGGGAAAGGCAGAGAGAATGGGGCAGGGAATGGCCTATGGTTTGCTGTTGTTCCCCCTTTGTTTTTGAAGAGATCCAGTGACGCCATGTCTTGACTTGCTTGTGAATTGGATTTAAGTGAGACAGAGTTGCACAAGGACTTCATCCTCACTCTCTCTTCCAGATTCAAGGCCTGGGATACTGTGGATAGTCTTGGTATCTTTGATGTGACTAAACTAAATACTCCATAGCACCTGCTTCATCCATCTTCATGGCTATTGGAATAAATTGTTCTCATCTGCCCATTCTGCTGGGGGAAAACTTCACATGCTTAGGAGAGACATCCTCCCAACTCTCTCATGAGTTTGAGGGCTGTGAATTACCTTCAACCTGATTTAGCTTGTCTGATGAGATGGTTTTACCAGGTGTGGCTGCTGTGTATGATACAGCTTCTGGGAGGCATAGGTGAGAGGTGGGTGACAGGTGGACACCAAAGACGGAGGAGCATCCCTGAAAAGGGCTTGGCAAGCCCTCACGCCAGAGGTGCTAGTCCTCCCTGAACATCCCACACACCCCTCTATGGTTTGCAGAAATACATGGTAAGATGTATTTAAGACTACATCTAACTAAGTCTCTAGTGTACCACCTTGGCTGGGAACCTGATCCAAAGAAGAAAAAATCTTATTGATATTATTGATAATTATATTTTATAATCTTTTCAAGGAGGATAATAAAACATATGAATCTAAATCATTAACTCTAAACAATGATTTGACCTCTTGAAGTCTGGGAAGAAAAATAGGTAAATCTAGAATCCAAGTACCTCGCACAGAGTTTACTAATTAAATTTTTTTTTCCAAATTCCAAAGGACCTGAAAAGTACTGACTAAGGTAAAGTCATGTCCCAGTGACCTGATGAAGGGAAGAGTTGGTAGAAAGTGGCTTTGTGAGGCAGTTCAAGAGAGAGTAGATAATTTTCTACTAAACAAAAATCCTCTGATCCCTACATCAGCCTTTAAGAGTTCATTAAAAGCAACTCACAATTCTGTAACTGTAAGTGTAAAGGCTTGTGTTTTTATGTGGTAGGGTGCAATGTCCCACTCTGGTTTGTTCAGTCCCCAAACTTTCTCTCTTTTGGCTTCAGCTATTCCCTTTATCTTTCTCACTTTGGAAGAACAGAAAAAGAGATGGGTAGACATTGAACTCTTGATCCATTCTTAAATTTTGGTATGGCAGCAAATGCTGCTGTTATTATTTGAGATAATTTGAGATAGGCTTGTGAAATCAACCTTTAGAAAACAATTGAGGTAAAAGCCTCTTCATTCACTTTTGAGGCAATTCTGACCTGAACACAATTCAATCACCATGGAAAATAAGGAGCCCAAAATGATTTGTCCTTGTTGAAAAATCAATGAGACTAAAGTTCTCAAAGTTGGCTTGCAAAAGCTTTCATTAAATAATGGAAGACAGTGGAAGGGGAGTAAAGGAAGGTGTTTTTTTTTTTTTTTTTCCTGTCATTCTGAAAAACACACATTGCGAATGCCCTCTCTGGGTGTGAGAGTATGGGGTAAACAACTTTTAAAGGTGAGAAATACCCAAATTAAATTTACATTTAGCCCAAGTTGCTTAAATTCCTCTAGGATTCACCAAATCTGTCTTCATAATTATAAATGAAATTTCCATGCCCTAGCAATCCAACTATACTATTTATCTTAGCTTCTACTTATGCTGCTCTAAGACACTGACTATCATTCTTATTGTTGGATAACAATTTATTAAGCATTTATTAAGCACCTGTTATGTGCCAGGCATGGTACTAAGTGCAGGGGATGCAAATAAGAAAAAAGAATGTCAGTCCCTGCCCTCAAGGAGCTTACAGTTTAAAGGAGGAAGACTACACAAAAGGAAGCTAAGGGGGTGAAGGGAGGATGTCCACAAAATGTCCCTCCCAACATATAATTTCTTTGAGCTTTTTTGCTTCTCTGATCCCATAAGCATACCTCACAATGATATGTCACTTAGCCTGGGATCCCTGACTTATAACCAACTAACCATATCTGTGACCCCTCCTCACCTCACATTGCTCCATGCTACTCTGAATCTGATAGCTTACACCCTGGAAAACTCCTACCATACCATACATAGCTTCCCAAGGCACAAAATGGTTTGTGATACAACATTTTGAATTCCTGTCTCTTAGATACCTTTTCCCATACTTCTACTCATCTGTCTCCTTCTACATTGCCTTATAATCTGGCTTTTCACAAATTTTCAAATGATGAAACCTCTCTATTAAAATAAATAAAAATGAAATTTTAGCTAGTCAACTGTGTGTGTGTATATATATATATACACACATATACATATATATCATATATATACATACACAAACACACACACATATATATATATATATATATATATACACACACACACACACATAAACACATACATATTACATATTGGCAGTTGGTTGGTTGTTGTCTTTTGTTCTCAAAGAGAACCAAAACGGTATCACTATGTTAGAGTCAAGTTACAATGCGTTTGGCTGTGTTTGATCAGACTAATACAATCTTGGAATACTCTACCACAGGTTGGGTACAGATAGTAGATGTAAACGTTTGGGGTGAATTCTCTAAATTTGACCATCTCACCTTTCTTTTGAGCTACTTAAATTCTGCTTTGCTCATAGCCCTCAACACCTTCTCTGATGAGAGCATGTCATGGTGGGTGGTCCTTTGCCTCCCATGTCACACAATCAATTCTGAAGTTCTTAAGAGAGATATTGAGAATGTCCTTGTATCACTTCTTCTGACTGCTATGTGAATGCTTGCCCTGTGTGACTTCATCCTTTTAGGCAAGCAGACATCTGGCATTCAAACAATGTGTCCAGAACAATGTGTCCAGCTGTTGGAGTTGTGCTCTCTGAAGTAGAGTTTGAAGGCTTGGCAATTTAGTTTGAGAAAGGACCTCAGTGTCTGATATCTTGTCCTGTTGGTGATCTTCAGGATCTTCCTAAAATAATTCAAATGGCAGTGATTCAGTTTTCTGGAGTGGAGCTGGTATACTGTCCAGTTTTCACAGGCATATGACAATGAGGTCAGCACAATGACTCTGTTGACCTTCAGTTTGATAGTCAGTCTAATGCCCCTTTTCTCCCACACTTCCTTTCCTCCCAAACATGAATTTTACACACACACACACACACACACACACACACACACAACACACACACACACGCACGCACACGCACGCTCATATGTACAGGCACATGTACACACACACATACACATACATACAGAATACCTGCACTCATTTTCATATATATATATGTATATGAATGTATATGTGTATGTATAAACACATGCAGAAAGAAAGATACCACACATATTGGTATATATCTATATACAGCAATACTAATACATTTTACCCTACTTTGTAGTTAGTGATTCCTGATAAAGTGTTGGGGATGAGAATGAATGGGAGAGATAAAACAATTCAAAATATTTTACTATTCGTCCCCTTTCTATCAACTCCACCCCAGTCCCACCTCTTAGCAGAAGATCTTGGCAATACATTAATGAAAAGATAGAAGCTATCTAATCCAAGTTACCTCAAGTCCCTCTCTCTCCTTCTACACTCCCAACATGTTCTTTGTTTTTTGTTTATTGTCTTTTCATCTGCATTCTCAGAGAATGAGGTAGCCTTTCTCCTTGTCAAAGCTAACCTCCTTAATGTACCCTTGATTGTATCTTTGCAGGGCTCCCCTGGGATCTTTCTCCTTCAATAATCTACTTGCTAATTTTCATCTTCAGTCTTTCCTTTACCACTGGTTCTTTTTCATCTGCCTCTAAGGTATCTACTATCCTTTTTTTTCTTTTTTGAAGCCTTTCTTTCATGGGTGTCACTTTTATTTTTTGAGCATTGATTTCTTCCTCTGTGAAATGAGGATCAGTTAACCAGTTAATGAGTGAAGATGTGTTAATGCAGTGGTGTAGTGGATAGGGTTGTGAACTTGGAGTCAGGAATGCAGACTCTGTCATTTACTAGCTGTGTGACTGTGGATAAGTCACTTCCCTTTTCTGCACCTCACTTGCTCCTCTGTAAAGTGAAGGTGTTGGATTTGATGATCTCTAAAGTCTCTTTGATTCTATAATCCTGTATCATAGACATAGAGTTCTGTGTCAGGTGTTAGGGGAGATTATTTATTATTTATATGACATTGTCCTTCTTTTCAAGGAATTTACACTCTCTTGGGGGTACAAAATACTTAAAAAGATAATACTTTCCCCCTTTAATTTATGGTTTTATTAGTTTGTCTTCAATTGTTGCTGATTGCGACACATCCGAGCTTCTTCGTCCAGTGTGCTTGTTTATAGAGGGTTTATGAATCTCTATAATAGACTCTAACCCATTTAATTCCAGATCTTCCTAAGACAATTCAAATGAAAGTGATTCAGTTTCCTATCATGGTATGCATTTTCTTACTCTAGCTCAAGGGATCTTGTCCTGGTTCATGCATAGATTTTTTTGTAGGGGTCTGGCAGGGAGAAAGTGATATCTTTATTTTCACTAAACTCTAACTGAAAATGAGCATTTCCTTCAACTGCGAATTTTTTAAAAAGCTACATTATTTCTGAGAAGGGGTCCATAGACTTCACCAGACTACCAAAGGGGATTAAAGACCTCTAATCTAGGTCATTTTTTACTTTATTGTTGCCCTAACAGGTGTTTGTCCTCCTCTCGTTCACCGTAAGAACAACTCACCTCCCTTTCTGGTGATAGATGTCATTGACAATGTCTTTTGATTCACTGCTTAGTTTGCAAGTTGTTATTAGCAATGGGCTGTGTGACCGACATGCCTTTACGTTGTCTTTTTAGCCACCTAAAATTTTCATTCAGCTGAGATTGTGGAGTTCTTTCATTTGTACTCATATTGTACCACAGTAAAAATGTTAATGCTTTGTTGACAGAGACTAGTTTGGGATCACAAAAATACTGGATAATTTTCCATTTGTGATCCTTCCAGATCTCAGCCTCCAATTCTCCTGTGGGCCCAATTCACTGTCCATTTACAGTACCTGGTTCAGATTATATTTACTAATGTAGTAACTCAATAGACTACCCATCAAACAGAGAGATAAAATCTGGACGATATTCATTTTTTATCTCTCTGGTTATTATTCCTTTGGCAATTAAAACCAATTTCTACTGAACGGTCTCAAAACTAATTGAATAAATGCTGTGGTGCTCTTAGGTTCAGTGAATCAGCATAATGAAATCTGTAGTCAGGAACATTAGGAGACACTTACTCTTTTTAGAGAATCTCTCTTCCATCTGTAGATTGTTCGGGACATTCTCCGTGATAGTGAGAAGTACTTTTGACAATAATATATCTCCATGTTTTATGTCTCAATATTTGATAATTAGAGAAATGATGACAGGTATTGGTGACATCTGGTTATAAGGGAGCTTTTAAGTTTGTGTTTTGCTGTACTGAATAACTATATACATATGTATATACATATGTATATATATTTATATACATATGTAATAAATTAGCAATAAATACAGAGGAATATTGTGTCCTCAAAACTCCTGGGTCATTTCTGTGACTGTAAAGACATGTTCATAAATAACAAACATGTTAAATTCTTCATAATGAAGAATTGTTAAAAAAAATCAAACACACTTGTCTTTTACCTTCTTTTTTTTTTTAAATTAAGGATGCCCTGGAAGTGTGAATATATAAATAATTCCTATAGTTATTTTGAAATTGTATTGACTGAAGTATAGATTTCCTCTGTAACTATCCAGGTTCAATTTCCCTCCCTGACTATAATGGTGAGGGAATTTGAAGATCTTCCCTGCCCCTTAATGGGCTTCACTTGGAGCCAAACAAGAGAAGTTTGCTTAGGGCAGGCTTGTTTTTCAGGAGGGCCCACACCTTTTGTTACTTTGTAATAAGGAAGTGGGTCACCAGGGTTGTGATATCCACACACACACACACACACACACACACACACACACACACACCCCTCCCCCCTGAGATGAGATCTCACTTTGGGAAGAGTTGTGTGATTTGGCCAGACGAGACTCTGGGAAGCTGTTGAGTCCTCTGGCTTTGAAAAACCCAGATGTTGGTGCTTCCCTCTCTGGTAACTAACTAGGTATGTATGTAATGGTCAGATGGTTGGAAGCCCATCTGCTGATCTGTTTCTTTGTCTGCTCGTAACTTCTGTTTGTATTCTCTGAAGTTCGGGGTTCTGACTTTTCCCCCTGAACTAGGTAAATGATATATGTTTGATTGATTAAAGTAAGATTGTTAACCCATTTTGAATTGCTTTCCTTTAGAAAAGCAGATCTAAGAACCTGTGCTACCAGCCATCCTGGGTATGCTAGGGTGCTTGCTGATACAGAAGGCAATCTAGAAAGAGAGAATAATCTGAGCAAATATAATACGTGTTCTAGGGGTTCCTTATTCCAATTCCCACTGATACTAGCACATCAAATCTGCAGAGAAAGTCTATTATATCTCCCTTCAGAATTCTAGAACCATTCCTCTTTTTTTTTTTTTTGTGCATTTTTTGGAGAGGGGACGGTAGGGCAGTTGGGGTCAAGTGACTTGCCCAAGATCACCTGGCTAGTTTTGTGTTAAGTGTTTGAGGCTGGATTTGAACTTGGGTCCTCCTGACTCTAGGGCTGGTGCTCTATTCACTGTGCCACCTAGCCTCCTCAAGACCATTCCTCTTAAAGGAATCAGGGGTATTTTTTCTAATGCTACATCTCCTCCACACTTCTATACTTCCTGGGATATTTATGAATTGATAGCTAGTAGTGAAACAAATTTAATTAGCTGTTAGAAAAGAATATTTACTAAGGTACCAAAAAAATCTCATCAAGAAATCTTTAACACTTTCTCAAGCACATCCAGAATATAGGGGAAAAGCTTAAACAACACATTACTTAGGGTAACTCACAGTTTTTGGAAGGACCTTTGCTAGGATGTTCATGTTGTTGCCCTTAGATATGGTATAGTCTCTCTGCTGACTTCCAATCTTGTATCTCCAACTTTCAGACATCTTGAATTTGATGTCCAGTAGACATCTTAAACTCAATACATCCTAAACAAAACTCATCTCTCTCCTTATACCTTTCCCTTCTCCTACCTTCCATATTAATATAGAAGGTAAGACTCAGGTTCACAAACTAGGAGTCATCCTGAGCTCCTCAATATCTTTCACTCCCACCCCCACCACTCCATATACAAATTGTTGCCAAGGTCTTTGATTTCACCTTTGCAACATCTCTCAAATACACCCCCTTCTCTCCTCTGACATGGCCATCACTCTAGTAGAGGCCCTCATCACCTCATGCCTTGATTATTGCAATCGTCTGCTCATGAGTCTGCCTGCCTTGTCCCTTCCCACTCCAATCCATCCTCTATTCAGCTGCTAAAGTTATTTTCCTAAAACAAAGGTCCAATCATATCAACCTCCTACTCAATAAACTTCACTGGCTCCCTAGAGCTTCCAGGAACAAATACAAAATGCTCTGTCTGCATTCAAAGATCTTTTTTACCTCATTCACTCCTATCTTTCCTGTCTTCTTTCATCCCTGCTACATACTCTGTAATCCAGTGACACCAGTCTCCTAGCTGTTCCATGAACAAAACACTCTCTCAGCCCCAGGCATTTTCTCTAGTTTATCTGCATTTCCTTCTACCACCCTTTCTGCTTTGAGAAGGAGGAAAAAAAGAAATCCAAACCCTTAGAGGCCCAAGAAGAGATTTGAGCAGCTGTAGTTCTTTGGCTTTAGGGAACTGATTGTCTGTGAAATAGCTTAAATCTGTTTCAATCCAGCCAAAAAAGTCAATCTGGAAAGCTACAGACCTCAGATTTTGAGTTATTTTGCTGAAAGAGTACAAAGCTCCTACTACAGTGATCCCAGAGTAGCAGAGAAGTGGCTTCATTTAACAAGAGAGGTTCAGAAGAACTGGTATCATGGTACAGATTGTTCCTTAGAGGAACATGGGAAGAAAACAAGTGTTTATTAAGTGCTTATTTGTACCAGGAGCTATGCTTGGCACCAGGGATACAAAAACAAGGAAAAAGATAGTTCCTGCCCTCAAGGAATTTGCAGTGTGATAGAGGAAGACTACACACAAAAGGGGATTAAAAGGGATGGGGGAGATGAAGAAGACAGAAGGGCAGAAGGTAGCCAAGAACTTAAGTTCCATGGACTCCTTTCTCAATACACCTGAGCAAAAATAGGTAGTGTGCCATGTGCTTCTTCCTTCTGTCAGTTACCACTAATATATTATTTTTAGTGAGTGGATGTTTCTCACTCTCTGGTTGGATTTTTGCCTTCTCCTCACTCCTCACTGTACTTTGATCTGGAAATCCAAGAAACAGAAGGCAAAAAAGAGGAACTCTCGGTTCAGCTCTCCTTTATGTAACACAGAGAAAAGGCAACTTTTTGTCAAGAGCCTGTCTCTTCTGACTCTTTATTAGTACTCATCTTGGAGGCAGTCAGTCCATGAGGTACCTCAGGACTTAACTTACACATGTTTTCTCATTTTATTCTCACAACCTGGTTACCTAGGTGAGAAACTGAAACTCAGAGATACGTTCACACAGCTAGTAATAGCCTAACTTGGAACTCACAACTGAGATGTTCTTTACCTACAATTGTTCAGATCACTGTTAATAAAGCTTCATTCTTCTTGATTTAATCTGAAACATTTTGATTGACACAATCAATTGTTGTTCAATTATGGATAACTTTGTGATCCTGTAAGAAGTTTTCTTGACAAAGATACTGGAGTGGTTTTCCATTTCCTTTTTCAGTGGATTAAGACAAACAGAAGTTAATTGATTTGCCTGGGGCTTCTGCAGTGAGGGAGGCTGGATTTAAACTCAGATCTTCCTGACTCTAGGCCCTACTCTCTATTCATTGTGCCACCTAGCTGCCATAATAAATAGCATACTCTAATTTACTTGAGTATGAAAAGAATCTGTCATTTCATCTATGCAGGGGACTTGAAGGAGCTAAAAGTATGGGACTTTCCTCTGCTTATGCAGATTGCAATCCATCTACAACTTGATATTTAGCAAATTGCTTCATTCCTTTATTACTCATTTTCCCCATCTGTAAAATTAAGGAGTTGGACAAATATTCTTCTAGCCTTGACTGACACCTCTTTCCTTAGCCTCCTTTGCCTTCTGATTGGATAGCCAGAGGATGAAGCACCAAGCTCCTCTCAATGGCTTCTTTTGTATTGTAGAAACTGGACTTTTTGGTCTCACTGCACTCTGCATTTGCTTCCCTGACTGCTTTCAACTCCATGGAACAAGATGACCCCATAACTCCAGGTTCCCCTCCCCCTTCTTGTCTCCTTTTGTGTGTTTGTCTCCCCCATTAGACTGTGAGCTCCTTGAGAAACAGGGACTGTTTTTCATTTTTATTAATCGTATCATCGGTGTTTAGCACAATACTTCATACAAAGTAGGCATAATAAATGCTAACTGAATTTTATGTCTAAATTCTACAAGATTGATCCCAGAGTCTGGGGTAGGTTTGAAACTAACAGGTGGTAGTTAAGTGGCCCATATTTTGAAGATTAGAGAAATCTGGGGAGGGTCATCGCAATTCAATCCTTTAATTTATACATAAAACATTTTAGATAAGGCTTCTCAGTTCTGTGTTTCCCACGCATTTCTGATTTTCAGGTGAAACTCAGGGTAAATCCCATGTCCCTGTGAAATTGTTTTGTTTTTTTTCTGAATTTCTATTGCTCCTCTGATAATTTAACGTATATTATTAGGCTGCTGAATTTGGTCTTGGAAACTACTGAATTGTTGGCCTGCCTATGCAGGAGATACCCTGCTCTTTGGAAATACAGGGTGGTTTGACACTGAATCTGGCTTTGTGGAAGCGAGAGACAGAAACTGAGAAGTCATTGAAAGGTTGAGACTTTCTGGACTTTATCTTCTTGCAGATATCCAGGAAATGAGTAAGGCCTCAATTTAGCCTTAAACTTAAAATAACTCATGTTCCATAGCATGTGACCACAAATCATTTTTATATAGAAATGCCTTGGGGGGCCTGATGGCTGGACTCACAATACTTACATAATGCTTCATTTAAAAAAAAATTTCTATGGCTGGAGGTCAGATCTGATACCTTTGTATGCTACCAGGTGGTACTGGGAGGAAGAAACAAACTTACACAAAAGGAAGAGGAAATCATTAATTTTTGTCTATCATTCTTAAATTATGAAATCCTGTATGTCTGTAACTTACTTTCCACATCCCCATGCTAAATGCTGCAAAGAAAAAAAATACATTTTTTTTACAATTTTAATTTCTATGTCTTATTTAGAAAACTTTCATTTCTAATATCTCTAAATTGATTGTTTTCCTCTTTCTCCGTATTAAGGAAGGAATGGGAAGGAAATAAACATTTATATAGCACCTACTATGTGCCAGACATTGTGCTAAGCCCTTTTTAAAAATAAATATCTCATTTAATCCTTTCAAAAACCCTGTTGAGGTAAGTATGTGTATCATCTCCATTTTGCAGTTCAGGAACGGAGGCAGATGGAGGTTAAGTGACTTTTCCAGGTTCATATAACTAGTAAGTGTCTGAGGTAAAATCTGAACTCAAGTCTTCTTGACTCCAGGCCTAGCAATCTCTCTGTTATACCAGGTACCTCTTAAAAAAACTAAACTCAAGTGAGAGTGAGCTATATGCATCAAAGCTATCAGAGGCCAAAAAGAGAGTACCACTGGTATATGGAAATTTTAGATTTTTTCCTATTATATATTAATATATAGTGTAATTTCTGTGTTGGTGTCTTGAGATTCCTTTAGTGTTTGGCCTGTCAGCTTTACAAGGTCTGCCTGCATAGATGGTGTTTATTGTCTAAGGAGTATTTATATGCATCATTCATTGCTTGCTTATTTGAATTTCATATGTTCTCTAATGAAATGAGAAGACAGATCATTAAACACTTTTAAAGAAAAAGTCCATAGCAGCATTTTTACGTCTTTGGGAATGGAGATCGGCATCTTTCGACATGTGAATCACATAGATTCACGAAAAGGGCTTCAGAAACCACCCAGTCCAACCCATACCTGAAAAAGAATCCTTGCTAAAAATATTCAATGAATGGTCACATAGCCTTTATTGGCAGACTTTGGTGGCAGTGAAGGGGAATCATTGCTCACTTGGATCCAAGTAGAACAAGTTGAATGCCTCTTCCACACTATAGCTTTTAAATCCAGGACTGAATTTTTGATGTTGCACCTCTTTGTGAGCAAGTGAACCAGGAAAATATTAAAGGATACGAAAAAACTACAGGCCATTAACTTTTATCTATCCAGAATCGCCACTCTGATCAACTGCTGTAAATGGAGCTCTTTACATCAATATAAGGACCCAGTACTGTATGATCTAGGGAAAGTCACTTAATCTTAAAAGGTCTCAATTTTTATGAAAGGATTGGATTTAGATCAGGGGTGGGCAAACTATGGCCTGTGGGGAAAATCTGGCCACCGCCTGTTTTTGAACAGCCTTTGAGCTAAGAATAGTTTTTATGTTTTAAAATCCATATTGCATTTAAATACAATAATAGACCCCTGGACTAGATGACCTCTCAAGTCCCTTCCAGCTCTGAATCGATTAACCCTAGGTTGTTAATTTATCTCACTGCTTTGTCTTTAGAGCATAAGATGTGGTCTTATTCATAAAATATAAATCTTCCTCTTAATCCTTCTTTCTCCCCTCCCCCCCCCAATACAACAGGAAGATTTCAGCACTTTGACTTACAAATGTCAAACAGGACCAGAATCTCACCACTTCATTCAAAGGGCAGGGTAATGTGATAAAAATCAGATGCTTTTAGGGGTTTATTGCTTTGCCATTTTTCCTTTAATTTTCCCCCAAATAAATAAAAACACTTGTGTAATCAAAGTAACAATGTGGAGAAATGAATCAAATTAAAACTGTTGTCAGAGTCAGCATGTGAAAAATGGTGTTTGTTGTGACCTTAAGTTTGTTTACCACAGGATTCAGGAAAGCTTAGCTACAAAGGCCAGAACTAGTAAGAAATGATTGTATGAAATGTTATACATTTTCCATTGTGGTACTTTAAAGCAGTTGACCTAGCTGATCTGCTAATATAATGGGTAGATGTAGAAAGTGCTTATTAAAGACACTGAAAATTTATTGGGAAATGTTTTAAGAAGATGTTTATCAGCTTAGCACTTTAAAAAGGAATTATGTTTTATATTTTTGTGGACTACTTGAGCGTATAGTATGAACTTCAAAGCATACTAGGGACAACGTAGTGGAGTGGAAAGAGCCAAAACTTGGAGCTGAAAAATTTGAGTTTAGCTAACACTACCACTTGCTAGTTGTGTGACCAGAGGCAAGACAATTCATTTCTCAGGGCTCCAGTTTTTTTCATCTGTACAATGAAGGAAGTTGGCCCTAAGGTTGCTTCCCACTAAGTCATTCTATAATTTGCTGAAGATTCTGTAATTAGAGGAGATAGCATGGTAAAGAGCAAAAAGAGTCTCCAGCATCAGAGGACACAGGTTCAAATGCTATTCCTGATGCTTTTTAACCTGCCGGATCTTCAGTATCTTGTGTGTGTGTGTGTGTGTGTGTGTTGTGTCTGAGGCTGTATTTGAACTCAGGTCCTCCTCACTCCTGGGCCAGTGCTCTATCCACCTAGCCACCCTGATCTTCAGTATCTTTATCTGTAAAATGAGGGAGTTAGAATAGATGGCTTTTTATCTTAGTCCCTTCCAGCTCTACATCTGTGGTCTTATGGGGGGAAAAAACAGCAGAAAAGAAATTCATAATGGGTTTGAGGACTGCACTCTGCTGTTGCCAGTTGCCTTGGATAACTACTCTTAAGCTCAATATATCCAAAACAAAACTTACTGCATATCCCCCTTCAAAACCCTTTATTCATTCCTCTTCCAAATTTTCTCGTTTTTGTCAATAACACTACCATCATTTCAGTCATCTATGGTCACAAAAGAGAAGCTAGTTGGTAAGGTGGATAGAGTGTCATGCTTGAAGTTAGCAGGACTCATGTCCCTGATTTCAAATCTGACCTTAGACATTTACTAGCTGTATTACAAGTCACTCACCCCTGTTTGCCTCAGTTTACTCATGTAGAAAATGAACTGGAGAAGGAAATGGCGAACCAGTCTTTGCCAAGAAAACCTCAAATAGAGTCCTGACGAGTTGGACACAACAACAACCAAACTTTCACAAAGTATTATACTTGTCTCTTTGTTTTTCCTCAACTCCTATATCCAGTTAGTTGTTTCCTGAAATTTTTTTTTTCTTTGACCTGGAAGCTTTGGATTTCGGCTATGACATTTATGGGGGTTTTCATTTTGAAGTTTCTTTTAGGAGGTGACTGGTGTATTCTATTTTCACTTTGCCCTCTGGTTCTAATAGATCTAGGTGGTTTTCATTTACAACTTTTTTGAAATATGGTATCCAGGTTTTGTTCAGTTTTGTTTTTGATCATGGGTTTCAGAGATTCTGATGATTCTTTTTATTTTTTAATCAGAACTTAACTAACATCCAATAAGATGAACATTTCCATATACAAAGTAAAACAGGAAAAAGGGATTTCATATAAAGCTGTGAATCTATGTTATGAACAGCTTGCTTTTCTTTATAATTATATAATATATTCATCATGCCACTATCGAAGCTGTCCTTGTTTGTATTTCCTACTGATCTTTTTCTGTTCCCTTTTCTGCATTTTAAAATGCCTCAATGACCTTCTTTTCTTTTTCTTTTTCTATTTTGATAATCTCATCTCCAGCCCTCTGCCATCTTCCCAAATCCAAACCCCAAAAGACAGAAAATTAAATTATTGAATTAAGTATACATTAAGCAAAACAAATGCTCTCACATTGTCCATTTCTAAAAATGTCTCTTTCTGCACTTTGTGTTCATCATCTCTTCATTGAGTGATGGTGAGGTATTTTTTTTCTTTTAGAAAGTGGGGGGTTTATGAGACACTTAAGAAATTGGAATGAAAGAACTACCTTTATCCTGCTGAAGTGACCCTGAGGAGCGGCAGACACTTCTGTCTATGCTGCATAGGCACTGTGTATTTACCACTGATCTTTGTGAATGATGTTTGGTTACTGCACTGATCAGAGTTTTAAAGTCTTTCAAAGTTATTTTTTTCTTTCTAATACTGTTGCTATAAATTGTTCTTCTAAGTCTCACAACATCATTTCTTAAAAATTTTCCCAAATTTGTATAAAGTCATCTCTATCATCATTTTTTACAATGAAATTCTATTCCATTATATTCATATGCCACAATTTGTTCAGCTAATCCTTATTTAGTTGGAAGCCTTCATTCCTAGATGTTTTTGCTATGACAAACAAAAACATGCACACACTTAATATATAGGTCCTTTTTGTCTTTCTTTGATCTTTTTGAGAAATAGGATCATTAGTCATATTGATGGGTCAAAGAATATGCATAGTAAAGAGATTTTTTTTTCTGAGCATGGTTCCATACTACTTTCTAGAATGGCAAAAAAAATTCATAGCTTTACCAAAAGTGTATTAATGGGATTGTTTTAGTCCATAGCAATTGTCCTCTAGCAATTGTCATTTCCATTTTTATTGTCAATTTTGCCTATCTGATAGGTGTGAAGTTTAAAATCAGAGCTGTCTTAATTTATGTTGTCTTATTAAAGTGTCAATTTCTCTGATTATTATTTAGATAACATTTTCATAGGGTTATTGATAATTTGGATTTCTTGTTTTGAGAACTACTGGTTCACATTCTTTAACCATTCATCTATTGGGGAATGGCTCTTGTTTTTATAGCTCAGTGTTTCCTTTATGAATTTGAATGCTAAGGCATTTGGAGAATTTAAGTGTAGTATTGTCAGTGATTTGTTTGTTGTCTGTGGTTCCTTTTAGCATTAGAAGCTTTCCTTGTGTATCCCTCTTTACTTTTTGAATGTTTGTTTTTGTTTTCTCACATAGCATGATTACAATTCCTGCTTTTTTTAGACATGTATATAGGTATATGTCTCTGTGTGTATGTATATGTGTGTGTGCTTCTTGTAAGCAACAAATTCTGTGGTTCTGTTTTCCTATCCAACTTGATACTGTTTCATTTTATTGTATTGTTTAATCCATTCACATTTAAAGTTACGAGAATTAAGTTAATATTTTCCTTCATTTGTCTCTAATATTATTTTTTTAAGTTATGATTTTCCTCTCTTTCATTATAAGTATAACACTATGCCTCTTCAGTTACTTTAGCTTGAGTTATTTTTAAGGTGGTCTTGTCCTACTGTCTCTCTTCAAGAATCCTGGCCTCCCACCTCCCAATTGTTACCCCTTTATCTTCAGAGTTTTATTTATTATGATGATGGATTTCTTTGATTTGCCCTTTATCTTATTGTAAGGCATCTTATGTATCTCAATTATATGCAAGGCTGGATCTTGTTTTTAGATAGGTACTGTTTACCATATTAAAGAAAATTCTGTCTATTTTTATGCATTCCCATTTTTTCTCGAGTTCATACCCTGGACTCTGTTACTTACTACTTTGTATGACTTTGGGAAAGTCATATCTCCTTACACTTTTGTGGCACTATTGTCATAGGGCTGTCCTGGGAGGTTTTGTGTGTGTGTGTGTGTGTGTGTGTGTGTGTGTGTGTGTGTGTATGTGTGTGTGTGTGTTTGTGTGTGGTGGTGGTAATGGCGGTGATATGGTGCTACAGATAAAATGAGGGAGCTGGAATAGATCATGAGTTCTTAGCTTCAGGTCCCTGAACTTGATGTTTTGTTTTGTTTTTCACAGAATTTTGGTAACTAAATACCGTTTCCTTTGTAAACTTACATATTTTGACACACACATACGTCTACGTATGTATCCATCTATGTATATACATATATACGCATGCACAAGTACAAGCACACACATATAGATATACAAATATAGATATGAAAGCACTATTCTAAGAGGTTCCTAGGCTTCATCACATTGCCAAAGGGGTCCATGACACAAAAAGGTTAAGAAACCCTCTACTAAATGATGTTCATCATTCCTTCCAACCAGGGTTGTGTTGGTGAGTGTTTAACAACAGCTTCTCTAGAAATAAAAAAGAAAGAAAAGTATATATGGTACAGTTTTAAGTTTAATCTGCATTATTAACATTTTCTCCATCACTTTCTTAATAAAATAATAAATCAAGCCTGGATTTGTAGGTTTGCTGATTTCCGAGGTGTAAATGCTCACACTGAAAATTAAGTAATCTGCTCAGCTCTATTTGAGCTGATGCCTCCGTTTCCAGCTCTAAATCCCAGACTCAGCAAGTATTGATTAAAGACTCACCATGTGTGGGGCATGTCCTGGTCACTAGGTCTACAAAGATTTTTTTAAAAGTTCCCACCCTCATGGAACTTAGAGTCTTCAGTAGCCCCATATTCTCTACATGGTGCCTTCTGGCAACCTGATCGTGACAAGTATACTGTCGCTGAATAGCTTGTTGATTTTTGGCAACTCACTTAACATTTCTATGACATGAGTGTAAAAATACCTGCTTCACTGAATTCATAGGGTGTTTATGAGCATTGTTGGAGAATACAGAGGTGAAACCACTTTGAAAAGGGGATAGTGCAATAGAAATGGAAAGTGGTAATAACACTCACATAAGGTACCCCAGTAGTGCAGGGACTGGAGCTGACAGTTTCTCTGGGGAGAAACAATTCCTTCTTTCACTAGGAATAAAGGCTGGTAAAAGGATACTCTGGAAAGGAGATGAAGGGTCCTTTTCTCCCTCTGTATATAGGGAATACATGTTTCTCAAAATGAAGGGAAGAATCAAGTCTATATTTGGGTTTTTTTTTTTTTTTGTGTTTGTTTTGCTTCCCCCCTCAATGAGGCCAACTCCACGTGTAATAGAAGCTGTTTTGAAACTGACAGTTTTATGTTTTGCACTTGTGTTTGCATTCACTAAGGGAATAAATAGTCCTTCTAATATTTAACTTATAGTTGGTTGGAAAACTCTGAACTATTCTCACTGTTGGTGCCAAAGATTCAGCTTTCAAAGGAAGGAAAATGATATGTCATTCTTCTTTTCAAATTCTCCTTCTTACCTTGCTACCTAGTTCCCTCTCTACCTGCACAATCACTCTACATAAAAGATGTCTAACTAGTCCAATTTCAAGTTTTTCTATGTGAAGCATTTCCCTTCTCCCCCAAAACCATTTTCTGAATATAAACATAGGACTTTGCTCCCAGGATCAGCTTGATTTTCACCCAACTTAAAGATTCCTCTACTGGAAATATATCAGGAATCCACTTTTCTTATTTTAGGTCCTCATCATCACTATTAGTCTCTTTTTAATTTTTTAAATTAGTTTTTACTGAAGTCTTCTGGTTTTTTTTAATATTTATCCCAAGTGCCCCTCCACCTCCCAGCGAACCCTCCCATATAACAAATTGTATTTTTTTAGAGAAAAAAAATCAGTAAAACTGATCAATATATTGAAAAAGCCCCAAGACATATATAATATATAATACCTGTGTACCTCCCACCTCCATGAAAGGGTGGGCTAGGGCTGTCCTCTTATATCTCTTCAATCAGGTCCTGCATGATCTTTATAACTTACATTAACTTTTGAGTTTTTGGTGTGTAGTTGTTCTTTCTATTTACATTGTTGTAGTTATTGTGCATATGGGGGGCAGTTATGTGGCATAGTGGATAGAGTGCTGGGCCTGGAGTCGGGAAGACCCGAGTTCAAATTCAGCTTTAGACTCTTACTAGTTGTGTGACAGTGGGTAAGTCACTTCGCCTCTCTCTGACTCAGTTTCCTCATTTTTAAAATGGGGACAATAATAGTACCTACCTCCCAGGGTTGTTGTGCAGATCGACTGTGCTCATTGTAAAGCACTTAGCAAAGTGACTGACATATAGTAAGTGTTAGCTATTAGGATCATCCCCATCATTTTCTACTCACTTCACTCTGAATGAATTCACATACATCTTCCCATGCTTCTCCATGCTTATGGCGCATGTCATTTCTCATGGCACAGTAATAGTTTGTTGTTTTCAGTTTTAGTTTAGTCATTGCCCAGTTGATGGGCATCTACTTTGTTGCAGTTTCTTGGCTATCACAAAAAGTGCCACCGTAAAGCAAATAGCCTCTTAATTGGTTTCCTGCCTCCTGTCTCTTCCCTCTCCCACTCCTCCTCCACATAGCGGCCTTGTTCAAGAAGTTTCAGTGGCTCTTCTTTGGTCCTAGGATAAAATACAGCTTTCTCTGGCATTTTCATCTCTTTACAGCATGGCTTTGGCCTACCTTTGAAATTTATTTCCTATTATTCCCCCTACCTCTATCTTCTGGTCAAATTGTTCTCCTTGATGTTCTCCATTATGGCATTTCCTTACCTACAGCAGTGCCTTAAGGTTGTCTGCCATGACTAGAAGACTCTGCTTTCTTGCCACAGCCTCTTGGAATCCCAAGCTCCTTTTTAAGACTTAGTTTATGTTCCTTCCTCCATGGACTTTCCTTACCACCCCAGTTCATTGGTGTTTCTCCACCCGCTTGCCTTTGAAATTACTTGTAAGTTATATATATATGTGTGTGTGTGTGTACACACATGTATGTATGTATATATGAATATCTGTGTGTATATATATCTATATGTGTATGTATATATATACACATTCTACATATATACATATACACATATACACACACACACACAATCTACTTTGCATATGTAACAGATATTCTGAGATAATTATTCCAGCTTCTACCCAAACTGACAACTCTGGTTGCAGAGCATGGCTAGTGTATGCCCTTAGGTTCTAGGTGCAGCCTTAAGAGTTTGGAAGGTTGCTCGTTTAGTGCTATATAGCTTAGGAGTCCACAGCAGTGTGTTTCTCTTCATAATTATTAATTGTTGTCAGTTAGCCAGACTGAAATAGCTTTTAGGAAAGAGTATTTTCTAATATGACATAGTAAGAACAGTTGATTAAAAACATCCTCCTCCCAAAATCTATGACACTTTCTCACAAATATACACAGAAGTCAGGAAAAATTTAGCTTATGCTAAGAGAGCACATGTGACAAAGAGGCAGTTCTCTGCCTTTCAAAGTTTTTTTTACTGGACTCTTTGAAATATTTCCCTTAGGTATGGTGCAGTTTTCTTCTGGGCTCTTTGTAGAACTATGAATCTTTATCCAGTTCCAGTCTGTCCTTTATTCCTGATGGAAACAGCTACTCAAAGGATGCTCTTAGGACACATATAAGCAGATGGGAAATTCATGAAGTCCTTCTCTGGCCCCCTCACCAAGTGATTCTTTCTCATAGGTGACTTTCTGTCTTCCTTGCTCTCAGACAATCACTTGTTAGACTGTCTGGTTTGATATTTTATTGATGACTCCTAGCATAAGACTAAGTTTCTTCTGTTAATTCCACCTGATTATGGTACCAGGACATAGCATTTTATCATTTACCTTAGGTGATGTGGAGCCAATTTGACTGATTTACGCAAGTTCCTATGCATTTACACACACACACACACACACACACATACACACACACGCTTGTATGTGTATATATATATGTATATACACATAATATACATACATACACACATACAAACACACACATGGGTGTGTGTATATTTACTTATCTATATACACACTGTTATTCCTTTACCAACTTAGGAGAATATAAAGTTATTAAGGACAGTGAGTTTATATTCATTCTTTTTACTTGTATACCTAGTACATTATCTGGAACATAATAGGTACCTAATAAAAACTTGTTGATTAATCAGTTAGCACATATTACATGTTTAAAAAATGCTTTTTGACTTGAATAGTAATGACTTCTTTTTGCATATTGCTCTAGTTTTTCCACTGGCCTTTTCTCATCTTTCCATTATTGGTGAAGAAGCCTTCCCTCAGCAACCACCCTTTCTGGAAAAAGCTTTGTAATTCTGCCCGTTGGTTTCTGTTCTATTTGAAAAGTCATCCCTTTTTTATTGCCTCTCTGCCTTCTAAATTGCCTGTTTTGGCGTTCTTAGAGTTTTACTAACACTAAAAATTAATATGAGGGAAAAGGTTTGTATATAAAGACTAGCAAAGTTAAATTGCTAAGTATCTATTTCATTGGAGGAGGAATCTGGTGAAAGCTGGGTAGAAAAAACAGTAAAGGTCATTTATCTGTGTCCCAAAGTGTTCGGTCATCCCCTTCTTTCACCTATTAATTTTACAACAATCTCACAATATAATGTGAGAGTGAGCTGAGCTCAACTCTCTTCCTGTTTGGTAGAGGGCAGAGTGGCATAAACTTGGATGTTTATGGTGTTTGGGTGAGTTGGAATAGGATTGGAAAAGAATTGCTTCCAGTCCCTTGCAAAGATACTGTGGTTACCAGAGCCACCAGAGCAGGGCATGATGGCTAAAACTTCTTTCTCCTGTGCCTGCATTAAAAGCCCACTTCCTGGGCTCTCAGGAGACAATTATTACATTTTTTTCAAATTTACTTATTTATTTTTTAACATTGATTTTCTTTGAGTTACTAATTTTCTCCCTCTCTTCAACCCATCCTTCAGCCACTGAGAAGGCAATTAATATAATATTAGGGGGGTAATTAAAACTGTTGAAACCATTTCACATAGGAATACACCATATGGACACTCCCTTAGACAAATAGAAGTTAGTCAGAACAATGTAGAACTAGACTTCAAGTTAGGAAGACATGGATTGAAATTCTGCCTTGTCTGCTTACTAGAAATGTGACTCTGGAGTAAGTCACTTAACCCTTCTAACCTTAGTTTTTTCAAGTATAAATTTGGAAGATTGTCTTAGATGATCTCTCTAGCTCTAAATCTACCATCCTGTTTCCTCCTTCCTCTCATTCAATATAATTCTTTTAGACACAATTTCATGTATGCATGTCAATCAGTGACATCCTCCACACTATGAAAGTGCTTTCTTCCTTTGGTGCTGTAATGACAAAGGAGAGATAAAAGATGCTTCACAATTATACTCACTGAAAAGAGGCAAAGCAGCCTCTCTTTGGGTTAATTTTCATCAGCAAAAGCCCTAATCTGGCTGCCTGTAGCTTGCTTTTCATTTTTTTCCAGCTACCCAATCAGAAACCAGGTTGACCTGGAATCTCAGGAATCACAATGGACCATGGCCAGAATTGATGAATTCTGGGAGAGTTGAATTAACTCACATGAGTTGGTGATAAGAGTCTTTTCAAAGTTGTAGGCATGGAGGCTCCTTGCTTGCCTGGTAGCACAGGTCTTTTCCTCAGGGGCCCTTATGTTTCTCAATAACCATCTCCTTCCTCAGTAGCAGAAATAGGCTGTTAGGTCATGTAATCAATGTCAAAAATAGCAAGTGAGCTATAGGGGTGAGTCTCATGTAGGTATCCTATTTAAGTTTGATGTTGGGATGAAATGAGGCACTCAGAGATTATTGAATAGTTAAGAAAAGGAGGTTTCTTTAGCCCTAATATAATAAAGATAATTGGCTTTGGTAAGTAAGCTCTTCTGTGTGGATGGAAGCATGTTTGGTAAACAAGGCAAGGTGTGACTCATGCAATGGACAATGTCTCTGACCCCATGTAGGTTGACCTTTCATGTCCATAGGTGACCAGGTAACCACACAAATATAACTCTTGACTAAGAAAGTACATCAATACAGGCACAGCTTAAGCCTTGCCCACCCATCTGGCCAATTAAGTTCGGCTTTACCACCTTTTAGGGGAAAATCTAGCCTAATTTATTATGGAGGAAGGGAGAATCTCTGGTGGTTATTGATCCTATCATGCTGCTTATTGAATCTTTGAAACAGTGTTAGAAGGGACCTCAGAGGTCATTTAGTCCAACCACTTAACAAATCACGAATTGTGTCTAGAATGTCTCTAACAAATGGTTGTCCAGTTCTAGCTTAAAGACTTCTAGCACAGAAAAACTTACTACTTCTTGAGGCATCCCATTACATTTTTGGAAAGCCCTAATTTAGGGAGTTTTCCTCTTATTCTGAGTAGACATTTGCTATCTCCAAAACTTCTACTCAGTTCTACTACTTATACCTTCCAGGGCAATGCAGAACATATAGGTGCTTAACAAGTGTTTACTGAATTGATATTCTATGTGATAATATTTCAAATATTCGAACACTACTATCTTGTCACCCACTAAACATTCTCTTCTTTTCTATTCCTCTAATAGTCCTCATATGCTATGGTCTTATGTCATCATTTCACTCTCCTGAGGATGCTCTCCAGCTCATCAATATGCCTTCTCAAATGTGACACCCAGAACTGGAAATGATACTGATGTGGTCTTGGTCAGACCACAGAGGAATATCATTTCTCTCTTGGACAGACTACAGCAGGAAGCTTATTCCCCTTGATCTTCTATTAATGCAGCCCAAGACTGCCTTAGCTCTTTCAGCTACTTCTTCATACTGTGGATTCGATACCTTGTAGCTCACCAGAACCTCTAAGAGTTCACTATAATCCTTTATCTCTTATCCCAGAAGAGGGAGTTGCCAGTTCAGTTATTGAGAATTCTTTTTAGCTCTTTCATTGGATTGTGCCCCCATTAGATTTGTGATCTCTTTTGCCTCTCATATATCCCCAAAACTTAACACATCACTTGTTGAGTAGTGGACACTTAATAGATGTTTATCGATTGATGGATTGATTTCTCTTCTCTCTCCCCCCCCCATCCACATTCATGCATTCAAACTTTCTTTGTCCCAGTGTGTGTATAGCTCCCTCTCTACTTTGTATCTATGAGGAATGAATCACAAACAATCACCCAGTTTCCAGAAAGGCAATGACAACTTTTTCTTCTGCTATGAAGGTTCATGAAAATGTGGTATCTGGGTGGAAGAATTGATACTACAGAGTACCCTGAGACCATAACATAATTATATCTGTAACAGATATCTAAGTAGGAAAAAACTGAATGAAAGACTGACTTTTCCTCCATGATTTTACATGATATTCTTAGGGTCCTAATTAGTGGGAATACCTCTTTGTGGAGAGGACCACGGTTCTCTTCGATAGTGTTTTTCACCTCAATAGGGATTAGTTTTTCCCTAAAAAACAACAAAGATGTCCCTGGGCTTGATTGTTGAGGTAGTATCCTAGTCACCAAAGGGCGTTAAAAAGTCCCACCCAGGTAAAGTTGGGACTTCTCTGATGAGTCTGATTTCTGCAGACTCCTCTAGTCACCACATACTGCCTAGTTACAGATGTTTCCATTGAGAGACAAGGGATACTAGGTACATAGAAACTAAGTGCTACTGGATCCTCGTTGCATATCCTGACTATATTAGGGCAAAGTAAGACTCCTTCTGTTAACTGTTCAATGACTTGTGAATATTTATTTCATTTCAACATTGAGCTTGAACATGGTGCCAGCACAAAGTCTACCTCTAACAAAGGGGCAATCAGAGACCATCCAGAATTCATGTTTCATTATGTTATTCTGACACTCCACCGGGAAAAGAGAATCAGGTTTTTCATTCTGTAGGGAATCTCGTTGTTCAGTTTTCTTTTTTTATGGGTGATTAGATTTCTGACATATTAAAAATGATTGATCTAGAGTTGGAAGGGACTTTAAATATCTTTTAGTCTAGTTTTCTTGTTTTAAGGATGAAAAAACTTTAGACTTATGAAGGTTAAAAGATGTGTCCAAGTAACAGTACTAAGTGTTAGAGGTAAGACTTGAACTCAGGTCCTCTGACTCCAGATTCAATGCCTTTCAACTGTGTTACATTGCCTGCCTCGTTCTGGGAGGATAGAACAAAACACAGAGCCATAGATATGATGACAGTGCTGCTCTTCTCCACTTTCATAGTTCTAGAATACTTTCTTACTATAATCATGCTTCCATGGCTCAAAGAACATGGAGATAGAAAGGCCAAGGCTTTTTGTTCACATGCCAGGAACAGACTGAGAATAAAAAAAACAAAACAAAACCCATGATTCTTAACAGTAAACCACATTTTTAGCAACATAATTTGCTGAAATGTGCAGAAAGAAAAAAAAATTCTGCTGTGTTCATTGTTTGTTGATTATGTACACGGTGACAGGACAGAGTTCATTCTCTGAGAGGAATTTAAACTTCCTTTCCTTAGACTCTTTGGATCATTATATCCCTACTCTAGAACCTTAGGGATAATATCCTTAAAACTTAGATTTGGACTCATATCCAAATTCTTCCCAAAGAGAAGAAAAGGAATTATGTAAATCAGGTGTGGGACAGGTATTTATTTTCTATATACAAATGAAGCACTCAACAAAAACCCTCACAATTATGCAGTGACAGAAAGACAAAACATGATTCAGTAACTCAAGTTGTATCTACTGCTTTCCTCTGCCCAGAGCCTGATACCTCATCAGAATATAAATCAGTTTGTATAACTGCTAAGTAGACATTGTTACATTTCATCTAAACTCTTCCACTTTTCTCTTCAAAGTCCAGGTCCATTGGCCAGACCAAGACTTAGGTTCCCCGTCTTATCCATGGTCGACTCCTCTGATGCTGAGTCTTCTTTCCTTGTCACCATTCAGTTCTACCAGATGGACCCAAGACTTCTGGACCTCTCAGTCTTTCAAGGTTGCCTCTATACTTGGACACATACATGTTGATGTCAATGTTTAGTCACCTACTCAGCAAAGGAAACACAAAGCAGAAAAGACAATCAGAGTCTAAGGTTCAAGCTCACACTGTTGAGTCTCTTTGCTCTTATTGCTACATGAGAATGGTTGCTATAATGCCACCATTGACAAGTTCAGAAGTTACTAACATGCCCCAAAATTGGGAGGTGATGAAAGACTGAGGATAGGCCACTCCTTTCAAAGGTCTACTGGGTCACTGACTCAGTGGCTAACAAAGAGATTGCTTCATCTTCTCAGAGTAAGAGAGTACTTCAGTGTCGAGTTGGAGAGCCAGAAGTGACTAGGGGCTTCATCATCCCTAGAGTAGTTGCTGAGCAAAGGTGTGGAGGGTAGAGTGTTGAACCACTCAGGATTGTCTGGAATCAGGAAGGGGAGCTCTGTTTCTGCTCTGTTCGACTTCCAGTAATGCATGATTGTAAAAGGATGTAGGCTGGTCAAGGATTTGGTAAGAGTGAGGGATGACAGAAACATAACCTGAATGTTCCTTTGGAACCTACAAAGTTTAAAAAGATCTGAAAGAAAGACTCTAGGACATTGGGCTCATTATATGTGTCGGAATTATGGAAAACCATGGACGAGGATAGGTCAGAGTAAGAAGGCATGGATGAGTTGTGATTTGTATTAATAGAGGGAGGATCCCCAGCTCTGAAATCATAGAGTGATTAAAGAAAGCTTGACAACCCTTACCCCCTTTAACACAAAAGTCATGGGGTTTGAAGCCAGCGGCTATCTGTCCCAAAGAAAGAATGGAGAGCTGGACAGATTTTGTTTTTCACACAAGAGTCAAATTAACTTCAAGTGTTCTATGTAGTTTATTCCTCACTACACAATGATATTGTTATTGCTTGTTTCCATCGGTTTTTTCCTGTCTTAATCCTAGTGTTTTGATTCCCATATCTGTTTACTAAACAGTGAACTAAATGTCTGATCTCTTATTTCTTCCCACTTCCCCCCACTTCTACTCATCCCCTCAAGCAAATTAAAGCTTTTTTTTTTTTTGTGGCACATCTAAGTTGCCTGGAAATTACAATTTGCAGAATTTAACAGGCCTTGGTATGAAGTCATTTAGAATTTCAGTGAGTACATTTTCTTTCTTACTGAAAAAGTGTCATTTTCCCATAAAAAAATTTGCAAGCCAAGAGACTTTCTGTCTCCATTGTTGTATAAGAAATAGGTAAGCCTGAAAATGTGGTTACTATATAAGCATAAATTTTATTTCTTTCCTGTTGTTTCCTTTAGCACATGGAGCATGGCCTCTGCTGTGTCATAGCAGAGTTAATTAAGAACTTGGCTATTAAGTATAAATCATGTTGTCTGACCATGAGGTTCTGTAATCCTTTTTCACTTATATCATGGCTCTGCAGCATTTTAAGCAACATAAAAACAGCAACTAAAGTTAATATTACCATAAATAATCCCCTTACATTAAAGTTATATTGTAGGTGGGTGCTTTGAAGTATTTCAAGGCTGTATATGGGTCTATAGTCTGTTAATCCTTTTCTGACTGGAACTTTATGGCTATATAACAAGACAAAATCACCCTGAAAAAGAGGTTAGAAACTAAAATAATAAAGAAGATCATAGCTAATTGAAAATTCAAGGAGACTGTCAGAGGGCAAAAGGGAATTATTTGAATTGGAATACAGCCAGATGTTGCCAACTCATGCTTGCAAATGGCAGCACACCCGCTTTTGACAGTTATCACCTTGCAGCTGACCCATTATTGATTCTTGCTTTGGTAGCAACATTTCTTGTGGTCACTGGCTTTCCTTCTGTGATCTTTCATTCTCAGACTGACCAGGTCAAATGTTAACTTTTGATCTAGAGGTAATCTGACTATCCTCTCTAATAAGTAGAGAAAACCCCAGAGTCAATCCGACAGATTCTTTGGTCGCTTTATGGGGGAGTGAATGAAGGCATGGGAAAGGTGTTGGAAGGAGAATTAGGAGAGAAATCACAAGCCAAGTTATTTACAGGTGCTTGATTTGCAACCAGACTGAACACTGCCAAAAGGATGATCCGTACATCTTTTAGAACAGAACCCTTGTAACTGTGAAGGGGATTGGAGTAGCTGATTTGCTAAGGTCCCTTTCAGCTCTAATGATCTGTGACTTGGGAAATGTTGTGCCATGCAGATAACTGTCATTGGCTTGCTTACTAGCAAGAATTTTTGTCCCTGCAGCATGAAGAGACCATCTCAAAACTTCTCTGTCAGCAGCCACATTGGTTTTTTTTGGTTAGACTACTAAAGAAACACAGCAAAAGGCCGAAAGAAGCTGTCTTGAGATGCCAGTATTGCCAGTGATTCTCCTGGGCTTAAAGGGGAGAAAAAAATTGAAGCAATATGAAGCATGTGAAGTGTACATGTTAAGAATTCAGGTCAGATGCTAATGTATTAGACTGTTTTTCTGCAATAGTGAATCTTTAATTCAAAATTTAAGCAGTAATAAAAATGGGCATGAATTGCCTATATTAACCACATCTCTTCAGAATTCAATCACTATCAGTTGTCCTCAGGGACTAAGAGTGAAATAAAAAGGCACATTTCTTTGAGTTCTAAGTGATTTGATAGACAGTGAAGAGGACATCACTTACTTGTGTATGCATAGACTATGAACAAGCAGGAGATTAAGGAGATCAAAAGCTTCAAACTTTGATGAGGAAAAAAATCTGCTGTTTAGCCAGGGGTAAAAAAGCTATAACAGTAAGACTACTTTTAAAAAGGAACTTTAAAAGTATAGAACAAGCAAAAATAAAAAAAAATTACTGCATATAGACAAATAATAATAAATAGAGGGATGCCTTCTTGCAGTCTTTGTATATTAAGCAGCAAAAAAGCCACCCATCTTTAGTTTTCTCTGTTCTTTTTTTTTTTAATAAAAAATAATGAAATGGTAAAATCCAACTCAGCTTTTTTTTGAATCTTGATATCTGGTTAACATGTGTATTTAAGTTAAAGTCTGCTTTAGAGGATAGTTCAATTACAAATGGGCTGACCAATAAGCAAAAAGAGTTTGAAGAAGACTACCAAGCACACTCATTTTGAGTTTTAAAAGTCAATCCAGAAACAGTTGCCTGGTTTGGAAGGAACTGGAACACCAGGCTAAAGGGTTTGACTTTTTTTCTTTAGGAAGAAGGAAGACAATGATGATTTTTGAGTGGATGATATAAAACAAAACAAAACAACCATTACTTTTTTGTCTGCATTCTTAAGTTCTGGGCCTTTTCCTTGTTTCTTACATTATATATGACCCTGGGCAAATCACTTAACTTTCTTTATCTCAATTTCCTCCTTTGTAAAATGGACTGGAGAAGTAAATGGCAAAACACTACAGTATCTTTGCAAAGAAAACCCCAAAATGGGCTCACAAAGAGTTGGACATGATTGAAACCACTGAACAACAAATAAGACAATATGGTATTTAGAGTTTTTTATCTATCATGTTTTTCTATAGTATTTCAATTATGTCAGTAAATCTTGTCTTCATGTTCCTAAGATGATAGCATTATAGATTTTGAATCAGAAGGACTGCTGAAGCTATCTAGTTCAATTGCCTTATTTTATACATGAAGAAACTAATGCTCAGAGATTGCTACTTGCCCATAATCACCCACAGACCTAGTGGTATCAAAGGCTGCCCTTAAACACAAATCTTTCTAATTCCAAGTTCATCACTCTATCTACTAGGTCGTTTTGCCTTTCTACTTTGGTTTTTATAGAATTGATGCTTTTTTTTCAAAGTTAATGATTTTGTTTTTCTTTTCTGCCAATTTTTCTTACACTCGTATTTTTTGAGTTCCAAATTTCTCACTCTTTTTCAGAACTTCTAATTTGGATTCTCTACTTTTTTTGTGTCTTCAGTTATCTACTCTGTTGTTTATTTCCATTAATTCTGCTTTGAGGACTTGGATTTACAACATAATTTCTATCCTTACATCTTTCTATAAAAGCTTTATTTCTCTTTTGAATCATTTTGAAGTTTTTTTGATATATAATGATCTCTGGAGAATCTACAGAATTCTCTTTTTCATTGAAGATTTTTGATTAATTTTCTTTCATACTACATTTATTCGATCTTTTGATTATTTACTCACTTCTTTCTTTGGGAATCTCTGTTGGTTTGTCTATATGGTGAACAAGTCTTAAACCAATTATTCTCTCTTGGACTTTTTGTCTTTCCAACTCTTTAAAAAAATTCTTAGTAGCTTGTCTCTGGTTTCCCTCCTCACTCCTGACCTCTCCTCTTTCTGCTTCTGTGATGTCCTTTTTTCACCATACAGACCCTTGAGTATCCTTATCCTTGAGCCATGATGAGAGAACTAATCTTAGCTAGGTTTCTAATCCCTTTCCCTCAAGCATAGAAGCCTTTTTTTGTCTAACCCTCTCTGCATTGCTATGTTTTCCACACATCTTCACCTCCCAACAGAGTTAGACTCCATTTTCTTCAAATGGCTGGGCAAAAATTGGCGTTTTCTCTTTCTTATAGCATGTCTATGTCGGGACAGAGGGAGTCAGACTGAGTCAGTCATTGCAGTAGAATAACCTCATAGAGACTTACATAGTTGGATTCTGAAACACCCATTTGTGAAGTTGCATTGGATGGGCTCAGAAAATGGGGAGGACTGAGAATGGGCTTAATGACTGGAACCTTTAGGTGTTTAAGTTCTTTGTTGTTTTGAAGTAGACTTTCTAGTATTTCTGTTTTCTTATTTAATAAATTTAAGAGGAAACATGGCATAGTAGACAGTGATCTGGCCTATGAATTTAAGCCCTGTCTCTAATATATATTGACTTCAGGATCTGGGCCAAGTCACTTACTGTCACATATGAATTGGTAAAGGCAAGTTCCTCAATGGAACGAAATCACAGGTACAGTTTAAAACAACAGCAACAACAAAGAAAAAACAACCCTACATTCAGAACTTATATATTTTGTTTTTTATCACTGCTCCTAGCTGTCAGAAGTGTGCTAGGTAGCCTCAGTTTGGAGACAAGATTTTCTGTGTAGTGCCATGGAAAGAGGCAAAAGACCTGGATTAGAAATCAATTTGCTGATTGTGAGCTGTGTGACCTTGATCAAATCATTGAGCCTCTCTGAGTAGTCTCAGTTTCCTCATTTGTAAAATGAAGGGGCAGGATTGTAATACCTTGGTGATTTCGATCCCTTCTGACTCTTAAGATCCTATGATTCTCTGACTTAAGACCACACATCATGAATTATGGGTACACAGTAACACAATATTTTATGATTTGATTATCTTCAGGAATATCTGGATGAATTTGTTAGACTCAATATCTGGATGAATTTGTTAGGACCTTTGCCTGGCTTTTTCTGTATACTTAGGCACTGTGTTTGGGACAACTCCAGTTGTGCCTTCCATTTATAACTGTTCAACTTTGTTGAAATTGTGAGCAAAACTATTTAGGTTTCTTATGCATGAATGACTTTTCAGAGCTTTCCAAGTGACATGTCTCCTACCTTTTCCTTAATTATTCTTGTCTGTTAAGGTACCATCATATTCAAAACATCAGTCTTCTTTGATTCCTCCCTCTTCCTTCTCCTTCTCCTCCCAATCCAGGAAGTCACCAAGTCCTATTGAATAATTTATTTTCAATATCTATTGAGTCTCTGCTAACTGCCCTTTCATCTATCTTTCACATTGTTTGAATGCAAAACATACACTTGCCAAAAAGACTATTTTATGGAGAGCTCACACAAAGGAAGTGACATAAGGACATTCTCAAGGTCTCTGTTAAGAACTTTGGAATTGATTGTGTGACATGGGAGGTACTGGCACAGGACTGCTCAGAAAAAGTGCTGTGCTTTATGAGCACTATGAAGTAGTTCAAAAGAGATGTGAGATGAGCAAATTTAGAGAATCCACCCCAAATGTTCACATGAGTTCTTTGTGCCTGATGTGTGGATGAGCCTTCTCAGCTTGTATTGGTCTGATCAGTCACAGTTGGACACACGGTAACTTGACTCTAGCATGGTGATGCCATTTTAGTCCTCTTTGAGAATGAAGGACAACAATCAACTGGTACTAGATGAATCTACCAAGTTCTCAGCTCTGGTAATGGAATTCATTTGCCCCAAAGTCTTCAATGACTTCCAACTGCCTATTGGAAAAATTCAGACTCTTTTACCTTGACATCCAAGGTCCTTCAAAATCTGGGCCCAATTCATTTTTCAAGCCTTGTTTCTTACCGGTCTTTATGTAATCCTTCAACTCTGGACAACTTGCTTCACTCACTGACCTCCACTTTACTCACTGAAGTCCACCTTTAAATTTACTGCCTCTGTGTTTTTGCTTATGGTGTTTTGCTCTCTTAGAGTGCTTATCTAAATCCTACTCATCCTCCAAGGCTCAACTTGTCTCACCTCTTCTTACCTCACCTCACCTCACCTCTCTTCACTCTACCTTACCTTACTTTTTCTTGACCCACTTTGCCTTACCGTCTCAACCTAAAGCTCCTCTTTTTGCCCCTTACTCTTTCCTTGGAGTAACAGAATTATAACTCCTTCCTTAGAGACCATAATTGGATATATTAATAAAGGAAAGGTTGGGTGGGCATGAGTTGTAGGGAGGAGGTGATGGGTTAGTCTGTGTCAGGCAAGTGTGGTTCCAAGCTCTGGGGATACAAAGAAAAACAAAAGACAGACCCCACACTCAAGGAGCTCCCAGTCTAATGGAGGAGACAATATCTATGTATACACATGCTATAGACAAGATAAATGAGTTATAATCAACAGAGGGAAGGCAGTAGAATTAATGAGATTCTGCAAAGGCTTCCTGTTAAAGGTAGGATTATTGTTGTTGTATTTGTCCTTTGTTTTTGAAGAGGACCATGGCATTCAAGTTGGGACTTGAAGGAAGCAGAGATGAGGGAAGACAAATGGGAGAAAGTGATAAAAAAAAGTTAAAGGGAAGAGTGATAAAATGGAGGACAGAGGACTGGAAAGTATTGATTAAGATCCAATAATTGATATAAATGGTAGGTATAGACAGGATGAATTGGAGGGATAGGAGAGAACTGATCTCAAGAGGAAGTGTAGTGGCCAGATGTATACTACAATTAAGATTTTCACTTAAAAAAAAGGAGTTGTCCCATATAGTAGTGAAGGATGATATTACTGGATCCGAGAATAATTTCAGCGCTGACTAATAGTGATACAGAATAGAATATATTCTCCATGTATAGTAGAGGTCCCAGGGCAGCAGTTGTTCTAGAGCTCCACAATTCCACAAATGGGTAGCAACCTTAACTGTATGTGTATCATGGTTCTAGTAATTGGATAATTACCATATTCTCATAGACTTCTTGTTCCATCCACTTGGTGGGACATAGTACTCTAGGACCCATGCCAACTTTCATGAACTTTCCAGCGTAGGCTTTGATCAAGTCCCACACAGCTCTACCTTATCATTAGAAAAAATTATATAACACAAGATTTTCACATGCCATGTGTTAGTCACAGTCTGCCTCCAACATTACCAGAGCTAGAGTCTCAGCTTATAATTTTGAACTTCTAGGACCACATGCAATATCAAGGCTATAGCGTTTGTGACTAAACAATATACCAGAAACACAGTAATGAGTTTGTAATGGTGTGTGGCTAGACTTTGAAAGCTTGGCTTTTAGAGTTTGTAGATATCTAACAGAAACTTGGTTTTTGTTTCCTCTAAGGTTCCTTCTCAGCTAACTGCATAATGTCGAATTATCCATTGGAGAAGAATTAAGGGTTGAGAATCTTTGACTGAGGAATATGCTTTTGTAAGACCAGTGCTTACATAATGGAACTATTTTCCTTGGTGGCTGATTACTCTAACCTCTGAGCTTGCCTTTCAAGTCACAAACCTTACCCAGTAAAATGCTATAGTTTCAAGATCTCTTAAGATTCCTATAATATGTGATTTCATTCACTTTTCAATCAGCATAAAAATACTATGACGTATGAAATGAAGTAGGATTTTATCCCATTTTTCATAAGTAGGCAAATTTTCAACGTATCCTTATCACCAGATTATCATGGGTTCTATAGTATTTTAGCTACTATTTTTTTCAAAGATGAAAATAAATAATATTTACTGTAAGTGAACAAGAAACTGTGTACAGATGGATTCTCCTATAAGAGAAAGATGGAAGCTCAGTTATGCTTTCAGTTCTTCATCTTAAATGACAGATATTTTGTGGCCACCAGGTTATTGGACATTTCAAAGGATCTAAACTTTGTTTTAATACAGAATTTTAGGATAACTTGATGTGATTATGAGATTATTTTCCCTACAGGTTCAGTAGAGTGTGTGGCTCTCCTCCTTGGTCCCTTTTTCTTTATTCTATATATAGTGGGTCAGATGAATTTAGCATTTTGAGAAGTGAAATTTCTCTAAAGTAGCATTTCATTGCAGTTAGAGGTCTCTATTGAAGTTTTTATATTATCATAACTTTAAAATACATATTATATTTTCCTGTAGACTGAGCTCCAGGGAGCTGTTTATATTCAAGAACACAAAGGCATCACTTTTCTAAGGGTGAAAAAAACCCAACAAATATCCCTAACCCTGCCTTCCTGCTAAGCCTCCTTCTTGTTCTCCTCAGGTTGTACCTGTAGCTCTCTCAAGGAGATAATCCATCTCCTGAAGCTAGACACTCAGCTTCCTTAAACCACTAAGGATCATAAGATCAAAGGACCTTAGATTTGTAGCTTGAAGGGCCTCCAAAACCATCTAAATCGAATCCTTTTATTTTGTCTCTGAGGAAATTTAAGGATGGAGAAATTAACTGTCTTGCCTAAAGTGACTCAGGTACTAAGTGGCACAGGTGAGATTAGAGCCTTGGTCTTCAGACTCCAGAACTACCACATTGTGTAGCAGCAGCGGCAGCAGCAGCAGCAGCAGCAGCAGCACAGAGTGATGATACAGGCAAGAAGGATTTGTACTGAGAGATCAACTCCTATTGGGTCTGTTCCTTTCTCTAGAAAAACCAGGATAGGCTGAATCCAACTCTTATTACAAAAATTGATATTTAAATTTTCAGTGTAGGCATTTATACCTCAAAAATGCAGTTGCTATAAATCAAGGCCTGATTTATTGTTTCATTGATTGCCTTATGAAACTGTGAATAATGCAGCTTAAATTCAGAAGTGAACGTGTATACATTTTTTGTTTTCTTGGAGAGCCTAGGTGTTAAATATTTACTAGTACACCTCTGTACTGCTCTATGAACATTATCTGAGCCCAGCAGTAGGGCAGTAGAAGGCTCAGGGAAGAAGTCATCACCAGACTGGAGGTCTTGGAACTGTAGGCACATAATAGTAACGATAATTGCCATTATTCTATAATATCATTACATAACACATCATTAGCATAATAAAATCACAATAATTTACATTTATGCGGCACTTTAAAGTTTGCAAAGTGATTTTCATCCATTATCTCATTTGAGCCTTCCCAGATGCCTGGGCAAAAGCGTAGGTTCTGGTGTAATTTTAGGAGTAATAGGGAAGTTATTCTGTCCTCCAAATCTTACCCCACTAATAACTACCCCTTAAATTTTCACTCTCAGGGTTTCAGCTCTTTCATTTAAAGCTTTGTTGCCTGCTAAAATGCAAATACCACTGGAAATGCTATTAATTCATTTCAGTTAAATTGAGTTCAATAACTATTTATTCAGCACCTTAAATTGCGATTCATTGAAAGTTAATATGAGTCATCTGATAAGGTCAGAGCTTTGCTTTCTTCAAATAGACAATTCACTCTGAATCTCAGCTGAGGAGATAAAAATGTAAAGACAGACTGATTCTTAGAAGGAAAAAAAAGCAAACTTTGAAGGAAGTTTCTTTGAAGGTTGTAACTTGCATCTTATGTGATGAACAGAAACAGTAAATATTTGTTCTGCTCTTTCAAGGGAAGTTGAACAAAACAATGTGCTTTTGATGAAAACAGTAACATGATAAAATGTGGTGTTTCCAATACGACTTGGAAACAAAATGCCAAAGTATGCAATGGAAAACTCCAACATCTCCCAAACTTTAGATAGCATATGCAAAAATCACAGGTAAAGAAGGCTGATTTGTTTCTTTGACATCAATGGCATTGTTCCCACAGACTTCAGCCTGTGTGATTACTCAATCCAGACATTTTGATGCATCTGAGAGAATTGAACAAAATATATGCCCCTCCCCAATTTAGCTTCTTTGAAATGACAAGGCCCCAGTTCAGATGTACCTTCTGCAATACAAAATTTTACAGGCTTTTGTCCTTTTATTTTATGCTTTCCCTACTAATTTTAGATGCCCTATATAGTACTTGTGAATAGTGTTATTTTTATAAAACTATTCCATTACAACTGTACAGCATTTACATTTTCTTTGTTACTTTTTCTAAAACAGATCACATCTTTACAGACGTACGATTGACTGACAGGTAGACAGGGTCTTTCTGTTTTTATTGTTTATTATTTATTAAACAGACAAACAAACAAATAACTTTGTCAAGCAGAGAACTTTGGTGGCCAATGGCAAATGGATTTCAAAATAAACTTTAAGAAATCATTCAGAGGATGATGATGATAAAAATTATGACCAATATCATCTCATAAAGCAGTGAATTCTTTTCCTTACTTTCCTTCAATTGGTGTAGTGAAGCTTTCAGAATGGAGTGAGATTTTAGTCCTGCATCTGCAATGGACCTCACCTAGAAATCCAGGTGAACAGAAAGATGACATAGGTTTGCTTTTTTTAAAAAAAAATCGAATAACAGCCAGCATGGAAATGAATTAAGGTAGTCAGGTGTCTCCCCACCCTGCCTCTCAAGGAAAAAAGGAAGAAAGGGAAAAAATAGAAGATGGCCACTGAGATTGAGCCAGACTTCTCTGGTTCTGCAGTCATTTTTCTGTGATAAATTTGGAGTTGTGAGACTGTGCCATCTCCTGAGGATGTGGAGAGACCTCCTTCCTTGAGGTACGACAATTTTGAGGGCTTGAGAGATTAATTCTAAAGTTACGTGGAAGAGATATCATAATAAAAACTTGGAACAAATCATGGATCTTATTAACACTGAAAAAAAAAAACCCTGATAAAATCTCAGTAAACAGTAACTCATATGTCTCCTTAGCCATTAATACAAAATTTTTATGAGAATAATCTAAAGATGCATCAAGAACATCCTTAATGATAGTGTGAGAAGTGATTAGGCAGGCTTTTACAAATGATATTCTGTAGCCACATCTTTACAGTTGAAGAACTGAATAGAAGATGTAGAGAATGCAAAATTCCTTTGTGTATATTATTTGGTTTTTAAAAAAAATTATATTATTAGGTATTGGGATATATTACCCCATATATTAAGCATTGGAAAATGTTACCTTGAAGGCTCCTTTTCAATGAAATGTCTTCTATTCACATGTTAAAATCATATATGTGTGTATATGTATTTAGCACAAGTAGCAGAGAATTGATCCATACTTTGTTGCATCTCAGCTTCAGAGGCTGCACTGAGTGCACAATCATCAGCAAACAAAAATTTATGAACCAACACGACCTCCACTTTAGTCTTGGCTTTGTAGCCTTTTTGAGTTGAATAATTTAACATCAGTATGATAGCTGACCTTGATCTTGTCTTCACTGAAGGATGCTTGGCAACATGACTGAAAACTTCATGCTAAAAAACATGGGACCAAGCACATAGCCTTGTTTCACTCTATAGGTGACTGGCAAAGGGTGAGAGCATGGTCCATTATACAGGGCCTGGGCAAGCATGCCATTGTGAAATTGGCATACAATACTGATGAACTTCTCTGGGCAACCAAATTTCGACATAGTTTTCCATAAGCTCTTGCTACTAATAGTATCAGACACCTTGGTCAGATCTACAAATGTTGTGTACAGACTTCTATTCTGCTTCTGACATTTCTTCTGGAGTTGTTGGGCAGCAAACATCATGTCGACTGTCTATTGGCCCTCTCTGAAGTCACACTAGCCCTCTGGTACATGACCATCTTCTAGGTGAAAGATCAGTCTGCTAAGGAGGACTTTGGCAAAAAATGTTGCCAGATATGATGACTAAGAGAGAGATCCCCCTGTGATTGTCACAGGACAATCTGTTTCCTTTACCTTTATAGAGATGAACAATGGAGGTGACCTTAAATTCCTCAGGGTTGTAAATCTCAGATAGAATAGAAACAGCACAAAGTGCTTTGCCACATGAAAAGGACCTTTCAATGGTACTCAAAACCTCTTCTTCAGTTGAAACTTCTGCTAGGGAGGGATTGATTTCAACCTGAGGTACATAGTCCATGGCTTCAGCATTGATTGATGATGGTCTGTTAGAACTTTATGGAAGTGTTCAGCCCATCTTTCTAGAATCATGTCCCTATTATTAATCAATGTGACTCCATCAGCACTGAGTACTTGAAATTGTACCATAGGTCTTTGGCCCATAAATAGCCTTCAGGAAATCACAAAAGAGCTTTGGATTGTTACTGTCAGCATAAAACTGAATTTCATCTGCCTTCTTACTGAGCCAAGAATCCTACATCTTTCTAAGCATTGCTCGTGCTTTACTTTTGATCAGATTAAATTCTACCTTCTTGGAGATGGATGAACTATCTTGTTGGTAAACACTTTGGAGTTTTTGTTTTTTATTTAACAGCTTCTGAATTTCCCTGTCATTTTTGTCAAACCAGTCCTGATGTTTGTGAGTATTCTGACCCAGATAAGCAAATCCAGTGCTGTACACCAAATCTCTGACAGTTGCCCACTCCTTTCCTGCTCCACTGTTCTGTGTGTTGGCTCAACTTTCCCTCCAAGTTAGCAACAAACTATTCCTGCTCAGAGAAAGACTGTAATCTGTTGACATTAATTATTCTGGTAGTCATTTTGTCTTGGGGCCATTGCTTTTGTTGATTGCAAATATTTACTTTGGAGATGAGAAGTCTATGATTAGTCCAGCACTCTGTGCTACACATTGCCTTAATCATTCTCACATCTTGTCTGTATTTTCTCCTAACAATCATATAGTCTATTAAATACCAGTGTTTGCAGTGAAGGTGCATCCATGAAGTTTTATTACATTTTGGTAAATGGAAGATAGTGTTGGTGATGAAATTATGAGACACACAAGTCTTCAGTAGTAAGTGACCATTGCCGTTGCCGTTTCCAACTCTATTCCTCCCAAGGACTCCTCTACTCTAGCATTAAAGTCACCCAGAATTATAAGCTTGTCCTCTTTTGGCACATTGATGATAAGGATCTACAGTTATTCATAAAATTTTTCTTTGACTTTATCAGGGTTTGTCATGGTGGGAACATAAGAACTGATGATGATGGCATGGCATTTTCCTGCAAGTGGCAATTACATTGTCATGAGCCTGTCATTCACACCTTTTGTTGATTAGATTATGTTTTCTTTGTTTTTTTTTTTTTGCTTTTTTTTTTTTTTTGGAGAGGGGAAGGCAGGGCAATTGGGGTTAAGTGACTTGACCAAGGTCACACAACTAGTAAGTATGTTAAGTGTCTATGGCTGGATTTGAATTCAGGTCCTCCTGACTCCAGGGCTGGCGCTCTATTCACTGCATCACCTAATCATCTCCCTGATTAGAGTAGTTTTGATTGTGAAACCTATACCAGTCTCATGGTGCTCCCCTTCACTGCGGCCACTCCAGAAAAATGTGTATCCATCTCTGACTTCACCAAGCTAGACTTCATTTGTCAGCCTTATTTCACTCAGGGTTGCTATTGGGATTTGATATCTCCTGGGTTCTCTTGCAACAAGAGCTCTTAGTCTTTCAGATCTATTGACTTTTGTGTTGTCTATAAGTGTACACACATTCCAGTACCAATGATGAATGGAATCATCTTTGCAGAAGTTTTTGTACTTTTTTTTTGTTTAGACCTCAGGGTAGGATCTCCACCTGCCTAGGTAATTAGACTAAGGTTAGATAAGTAGATGATTATTAGGACACCTTTTCTAGCCCCTTTCTTACACTAGGAGGGGAGTGGTGTGATCCTTAAAAGGCTGCTCAGACCCCCAGGGGGCTGCCAAATCCCACTGCTGCTTCCAGTGAGAAGTGACCTTATGGCCTGGGTTGCCTTTGGCCAGGGTTGTGACTACAGCTCCCAGTATATCTGTACCTGCTGGTTCATCACTTGCCTGTCTCCACAGGACTTTGAGATAGGCAAAAACAGTAAAATGGTATGGGTGATATTTTTTGACTCAGCATAAATTGTTTTTAAGTGAGGTAGTGTTAGTATCACTCCCTCTTCCAGAGTCGTCACAGTCCAGTGTTAGGACAGAGTCCACAGGACTGGTGATGGCTCTAAATGCAGTGGATGATCTTGATGTATTTGATGTCTAACCAAGCTCTAAGCACTCCACACTTCCTGCTTCAACTGTCTTCATGGCTATTGGAACAAGTTGTTCTCGTCTGTACATTCCTCCAGGAGAAGTCTCCACATGCATGGGGTAGACATCTCCCAATTCATTGATGGATTTGAGACCTCTGCTTGCCCTCCACCTAGTTTAGCCTGCCAAAATGAGCTTCTTGGAATCACAAGTGACAGGTGGACACAAAAGATATAAAGCAGTCCAGAAAAGGGATTAGCAGCCCGCATATCAAAGGTATTAGTTTTCCCTGAACTCACCCTACACTCCAGGAAAAGATCAGTGAGACACTAGGAAAGAAAAGGTAAGTTGTATATGGGTACACAGAGGCATAGACTGAACCTTCCCAGGCTTGCTTTTCTTCTTGTCCTCTAAGAGACTTCTGATCCACTGTTCTAAGCCATTCTTTCAACATGGTCTGGGACAGAGAGGTTCTAGGTGAGGTGGGCTGCTCATAGCTGCATGCTGCTTTGGCTCCTGACACTGCCACAGAACCAAGGCAGAACTGGAACACATCCTGGAGAACTGTATTGGCTGAAGAGGAGATCATGAGTGGAGAATAGATGAGGCACTACTATCCCCAAACAGACTCACTTCATGTGAGACCATTTTTCTAGAAGAGATCAGACCAACAGCTTCTATGAAACCTGAATAGCTACTGAGATTAGGCTGGAAAATGATCTCATCTTGCTGAGGTTTTCTTCTGTTTTCTCCAGCTCTTTGTAGGGCCAATCATGATGTGGTCCAAACCCAAAATTCATCCCTCTAATTATTTCATCACTCAACGACAGGCAAAAGAGTGTGGTTTGCATATGTGTGTGTGTGTGTGTGTGTGTGTGTGTGTGTGTATGTGTGTGTGTACGGGGGGAATCAGATAAAGCAATTTCTTATTGTATCTATTGATACATCAGCACTTCAAATGTCACTTGGGATGGTCACCAAGTATACACTTTCTCCTACTTTTATTTATTTTTTTGTTATTCTGAACTTAATCAACAACAACCATGAAAAAACAATAAGATTGTACATGAAACCATCAATCTCTACTTCATACAACTTGAAGGATTTAAAATATATATATATATATATATACAAAATTAATTCTACATTTTAGTTTCAAAGCTAGTGAGCTTGTCTGTCTTCTAAATCTCCTAATATTCTGTGCTTTTAAAATGTTATGGCATTTTTTCTTCCTTTCTTTTTTCCCTCCTTCCTTTCATCTTTTCTTCTCTCCTTCCTTTTCTTTTCTTTCCTTCCTCTTCTTGCTCCTCTTTCTTTTTCTCTTCTTCTTTCACTTTTTCTTTTTCTTCCTCCTCCTTCCTTTTTTTTTGTATCACTAAATATCCACACAAGAAGAAAAAGCAAAGAAATGAAAAACGCCTGTTGTCTGGACTATGATATGCAGTTGGATAGCTCACAGAGTTGGTTTATCAGTGTGTATATCTTGCACTGACATTGAAGATGGAAAATGACCTGAACCTATAGGAGGAAAGGGTAGGGTTTCTTTGCCTTTGGGTAAAGATTATAAAAGAGAAGAGGGTAATTGACCATGTTTTAGGCAGCAGAGAAGTAAAAAAAGAAGAGTACTGAGAAAATGGCTTTAGATTTGACAATTCAGAGGCCATTGGTAGCTTTGAGGAGAGCAGTTTTAGTTGAATGATGAGTTTGAAAGCCAGTTGCAGAGTTAAGAAAAGGTAGAGGGCAAAGGAAGCAGAGGTATCTGTTGTAGATGATCTCAAGGAGTTTAGCCTCAAAAGTCAGGAAAGATGTCGGTTGATAATTACATGAGATGGATGAGTCAAATGAGGATTTTTTTGAGGATAGGGAGACTTAAGTTTGTAGACAGTGGGAACAGAACCAATAGACCAAAGGGATGAGAGTTTATTGTGAGAGGAGATATGATAAACGGAACAAGCTGCTAAAGAGAGGACAGAATGGAATCACTTGTACATATAGAGCAGTTTTTTTCCTAGGTAAGGAGAAGGACCACTTTTTCCTATAAAGGTGAAAGAGGAGACAGTGGCAGAATGTACCTGAGTGGTGACAGATGAGGAAAGGGGTAGAGGGAGCTCTCAGTGAATGGCCTCAATTTTTTAGTGACATATGAAACACATTTCTCATTTGAAAGGGTGGAATGAGGGAGAGTGATGGGAGGTTTGAGAATGGATAAAGAGGTTTGGAAAAGTCATTGTGGTATGATAGTGAATCAGCTAGGTAGTTATAAAAGGATTCTCTTGCCACAATGGTGGCTCGGTTGAGATTACATAACATAAATTTGTAGTGGTCTCAGTCAGCACAGTTTCATAATTTTCTCCAGCTTCACTTAGCTGTATGTATGTAGGAGCAAAAGCAGTAGATGATGGGAGTAATACAAGACTGAGTCTTGGCAGGGCAAGATCTTTGATAGGGTAAAATAGTAAAGAACTAAAGAGAGGGACTAAAGCTTGTATAGTCATAGTGAGTGATGGATGTACTATGGGTTGTCCTAATTTTCCACAAAATATTAAAAGAGTCAGAGAAAGCATTCAGTGAATGAATAAATAAATAGCAAAACATTTATTTAGTGTTTACTAGATTCAAAGCACTGTGTAAGCACTGAGGATAAAAATAGAAAAGTAAATAGTCCTTGCTTTTAAGGAGCTCACATTCTAATGGGGGGAAACAAAATACATGGAATTGTGCATTTACACATTGATTATAGCTTGTGTAGAGAGTTTGTCCAAAGACATAAATAAGAATCACACAGGATTCATAAAGCTTGAGTGAGTTTAAATATTTCCTGGTAGTAGTATTGCCCATACTGATGAAATCATAGAGCCAGTGAAACATAATTCATCAGCAAAGTTTTTATTTTTAGTCAAAAGTTAAATTATGCAGCTGGATCACCCATTTTCACTTGATTTGGCTGTAAATAACTTTTAGCTGTTTCTGAAAATCAGATCTACCCCTAAATTATGAAGATACAATACTTTTGTGGATATTAAAGGGAATGTGACATTTTCTGAAGGCAGCTCCTGAAATATGTAGAGCAACACTGGAATAAGTTGAACAAGAGGACTCTCTGGAGAAAACAATATGCATTTGAATTAATAAAAATCTGTCTCTGTTTAAAATTCAGTATTTTAATTTTGTAATGACATTTTTACAAATAAGTGGGATTTAAGGATCAAAAATTTGTTTTGGTAATGGGGGTAGGGCAGCCAGGCATGTGAAGGGTGAAAAGGCACTAGAAGAATATAAAAGGGAACAAAAAGGTTGGAATCAAGAAGAAAAAACCTCTCATTCTTCATGGTTTTTTTTTTTTCCCTTTCTAGGAGTTAGTCATATAGCTCTTGTGCAAAGCTGTTTTATTGGTAGAGGAGAAGACTGATGGTGCCATATTGGTGTGAGTGAGTCACCTCTCTCCCCACAAAATGAGGAGATAGACTCTCTGAATTCTTGATTATTTGTTAGGAAAAGGGCTTATTTTACACAATTTCAAAATTGAAACTAAATTTATAGGGAGGGTCTGTTATTTTAACTTCCTCAGATTACATTCATTTGTACTCAAGAAAGGTAACTGGAAATGCATAATATAGTTTTTTTTTTTCTAAAAGTGACAATTTATGCTCCTTTAATTCTCATTTCTAACACCTACACACTTACTGATTGTGATACAATAAAAAATGTGCTACAAAATTACATCTCCCCTCACTAATTTTAGCTTGGCTACATACTTATGAACAATATCAATCTTACATGCAAAACTGATCTACCCTTAATACAACACAACTACATAGCTTTAAAATTTTCTTTTGTTAATTTACCAGCAGAGTTTCCATTGTTTTTCCAATGAAAAATTAGGCTTTTTTATGGAGTTCAGAGTCATAGTAATTTCCTTGTTCCAGTTCCATTAACTTCCTTGTAGTATTGTTTGAAGCATCTAGACACTGATGTGTAATCCAACTGTTTCCCTAATATGTGGGAAGTAGCAAATGGCTTGTTTATCTCATAAACAGTTATAGCGCAGGGTTTTTTTGTTTTGTTTTGTTTTTGTATGTGTGTTTTAAAAAAAATACTTTCCCATGAAAATTCTGGTCCAACTAAGTTTGGCACAGATTGCATTGCTATTGGCACCAAATTGTGTTGAAAGAGCTAGAGAGGAAAAGAGTACAGAATTACTCTCTTGTTGATTTCCTATTATATTCCTCAAACCTCTCCCACTTTTCTCAAGTCCTTAGTCCTGCTTTGGATTTTTAATCTTGGTAAATGATCTCTCCTACCACTTAAGGAAGATCATGAGGTCAAATTTAGAGCTTTACACATTCAGAGCACTTGACATTTAACATTCATATGACCCCCAGAAAGGACTCTCAATTTTTTCTTATCTTCAAGTCTCTCTGATTTCATAGGATTTAGATCTGGAAGGAATATTAGAGGTCTAGATCAACTTTCTCATTATACAGATGGTTAAACTGAGATCTGGAGAGATTAAGTGATTTATCCAAGGTTGCATCTATGGTAAATTGAATTCAAATCCAGGCCATCCACTCCAAATACAGCATTCTTTCCACCGTACCAAACTCAATGGCATTCACTTGAATTTCCATAATCTTGATGACACTCCACTTTAACCACTCTCTTATTTTCTTATTTCTTTCTTGATTTCCTACTGCCTCAGAGAAAGAGGTATCATTTCTTGTTTTCAAGGTGAACCCTGTGCCATCTACCCTATCCTTTCCCACCTTTCACCCATCAATTATCCTTTCACTTTTTTTGAATCATTAATATCCCTCTCTATTGACTTTTTTTTCCTTTTTGAGAAACAGGCTCAGATCTTTTATAATCTGAAAAATCCTCTTTCAACTCTAATATACCCCAAATCTGCCATTTTATATTTCTCTTTCTGTTCACTGCCAAACTTCTAAAAACCTCCTTCTTTTTTCCCCCCTCCACTCCCTTAATATCTATTCACTGCTCAATTTACTGCAAACTAACTTCCTTCCTCACCTCCTTACTGAAACTGTTTAATCAAAGGTCATGTATAACATCCCAAATGCCAAAACTGATGTCCTTCTTGACTTCTTGCAACATTTGACACAATCAGAACTTCTGGATATATTGATTTCCTTGGTTTCTGTGACATTACATCTTTCTGTGTCTCTTCTAACCTCTTTGACTGATGAACGTAACTCATAATAATGACTATCAATTTTCTCAGGGAAATATAAAGTAAGGTTATCTGCTGACAGAAAGGCAAATGGGGTTGGAGATTTGAGGAGAAAAAAGTATAGAACTACTGCTATGGGGAATATAAATGATAATCAATAGAGGATGAAAATAGAATTATCACAAAACAATGAAGTTCTAGTGGAAATTTAAGATAGCATGAGTTTGTATTGGACACAGTCAATGTGATTTCATACCCTGTTCTAGAATCTCCAGGAAGCAGTATCAGAGAGGGTAGAGGGTGAAGGTTACTTAGATGTGGAGATTAGTAGGTTAGGAAGAGCCAAATGTAAGGGAACAAGAGATTTTGTTAGAGCAAAGTTCATTATTTAAATGAATGATCATATTGGGTCAAAACCTTGGCAAGAGTTGTAAGTTGGTATGTTGAGCGCATACATGATTTGGAGTTGTAAGACCTGGGATTGAATCTTGTCTCCATTATTTGCTTCCAGTGTGACCTTGGGCAAGTTGCTTCATCTCAGCTTCTTTGTATTTGAGGGTTTTGTATTAGATGATTGCTAAGATCTCTTCCCATTCTAAATCTTATGAATCTGTGAAGCCAGGAGAGGGAGGTTAGACCAGGAAAATAGGAAGAGATTAATAGGGTAACGATCAATTAATCAGTCAACAAATGTCAGTGCTTACTATGTGCTAGACGTTTTGCTAGATGCTTTATTACAAAGACAAGAATGACATAGTACCAACCCTTTAGGAGGTTACACTGTTTTGGGGAAGATGACATACAGTTATCCCTTCCAGTTGACCCTCCTTTTGTACCAGGAAGAAGTCTGAATCATGATGGTATTAAGAGATAAAATGTGTTGATATCTTATAGTACTATGCATATATTTTATGCATTTATGAGTTTCTAAACTTTTTCTGTATCATCTGCTGGGCTTCATGTGTAGTCTGTGTCTTTCACAAAAATCCCCCAAAATTCCCATTTAATTTCTTATGCTGACCAGAAATATATCCATATAGCAAAACCAAGATGGGGAAAGTCTTGATTTGGAAGGGATAATTATACACACACACACACACACACACACACACACACATATATATGTGTGGAGCAGTGGATAGAGTGCCAAGCCTGGAGTCAGGAAGACTCATCTTCCTGAGTTCAAATTTGGCCTTAGATACTTATTAGCTGTCTAAGTGTGTATGAAGGGTAGTAATGTACTGTAAAAGCTGGAAAAGTTTAGTTGAAGCCAGTTTGTGCAGGGCCTTAAATGCCAAACAAAGGTTTTATTTTTCTATTTGAGAAAGCATTCATACATGATATTAAAGTCAGGAGAGTCAGAAGCAGAGCCAAGAGGTGAATGAAGTTCCAAGGTAAGATGACAGCTGAGGTATAGCATTGAAACCTTGAGAGTCAGAAGCTAGAGCAACATGTCTTAAAAATAGTTGTGGCTTAATAAATACTGGTTGAATCAGTGAATGAATTAATTCTAATTGTATTTTAATTGACAGAAGGATAAGATTAAAGAGTTTTTGCTAACTAAAGGTGATTTAACTGGAAAATTTATTTCAACATTTCTGTTTCCAGGATTTTTAACAGAATGAAAATAGTTTAATATAATGTCATAAAAACATGCTCCACATTAAGAAAAAGCAGCATATAAGTATTACAATTCATGACACAATAAAGATGCATAATTCCCATAAAAAGGATTTTTCCCTTTACAAATATAGTCATGGCAGAGTTTCATTAGTCCTAGTTAATTTAATTTATATAAAATAAATCTCTCAGGAACACCTCCTTCAACAGGTCTTTCCTGATTCCCCCAGTTGTTAATGTCCCCTCTTCCAAATCATTTGTGTTTCTTTTGTGTAAGCCTCGTTTTCACTTGTTTTTGAATATGCTTTATTTTCCCCAGTAGAAAGTAAACTCCTTAAGGGTAAGACCTGTTTCTCTTTTGTATCCCCCAGAGAGTAGCACAATTCCTGACACATAGTAATAGCTCACTAAATGATTATTGATTGATATACCTGTTTCACAATTCACGACTCAGTGGATTGGCCCTAGAGAAAATTCAGAAATAAGTGAATTAAAATGTGAGATTCTCCCTTATCGTCTCAGCCTTTCCCTTTTCTAGACATTTGTTTCTTTTTAGCATCTTCTTTGTCAGCCCTTATCCCCAGTCACCAGCATAATTCTAGATCTCCCTTTCCCCACCTGGAGCCAATTTACTCAGGGCTTTTTTTTTTTTTTTTTTTGGTTGTTGTTGTTGTCATGGCCCTTCTCCAACAATGAAACACATCTGTCCAGTATCTAATTCTTTTAGAGTCCCTGGTGTTACTTGCTGATCTGATAGACTAATTTGTTCTAATAGATGAAGGCCATGGATTCATTTCCAGAAAACAGGGGGGTACTCTGCATACAATGTCACCACCTTTGTGGTCTAACCAGGGGTGGGGAACCTGGAGCCTCTAGGCCACATATAGCTCTCAGGTCCTGAAGTGCAGCCCTTTGACTGAATCTAAACTTCACAGAACAAATCTCCTTAATAAAAGGACATGAAGGGGCAGCTAGGTGGTGCAGTGAATAGAGCACTGGCCCTGGAGTCAGGGAGGACCTGAGTTCAAATCCAGCCTCAGACACTTGACACGCTTATTAGCTGTGTGAACTTGGGCAAGTCATTTAACCTCAATTGCCCTGCCTTCCCCCCTGCAAAAAAAAAAAAAAGATAAGTGGAGATGTGGAGATGTTGTAAGAAGGATTGTGGTTTGGTTACAACCCTGTAGTCCGTTCCAGTTTTCAGACTGTGTGTGTGTAGTTGATAATAGCAACTCACAATTATGCAGCTTTTTAAAATTGGCAGAACACTTTCACTAAAACTACATGAAGCAGGTCCTCTATTGTTATCTTTATTTTGCAGATGAGGAAACTTGAGAAGCTAAAATGACGTACAGATGGTCATATAATGACTGTCAGGGACAGGATTCGAACTCAGGACTTTGCTAATTCTTTGCCTAGTATTCTTTCTGCTATATACCAAGGCGTCTCACTAGAATTCAATTTCACAAGGAACTTAAGATTTTTCTCTTCAAAAGTAAATTGTTATTTTTTTATTAATAATCACTTAATTGGCTTAATCACTTGTTTTCCAAATGGATTGTTCTCTTTATCCATTCCTCGAGACCAATTACTTTTATCAAAGAGCTACAAAGGGGAAGAAAAAATAGTTTAGGAAAACTAAGCTACATAATTAAAAGTGGGACTTATATACAGATCTCTGCACTCATAATCCCCTACTTGGGCAAAGAAACAAAGAGAAGGTACTTTATTCGTATGCTTCTTTGGAACCAAATTTGGTCATTATCATTCACGAGCATTGAGTTTCCATTGTTTTTCAGCAAGCAATTATTAAGCACCAGCTATCTATAACACACTCTCTTAGGCACCAGCTATATAAAAAGAGGCTTGGTGTAGATCTCATCTGCAAGGAGGTTGCAGTTAATAATGGTGGCTGGGAGCCAATATGAAGACAATCAAAATGTATACTGTTATGTTTTGTGTTTTCCTTGGCACAGAGAATGACTCCTGTATTGGAAATGAGAGAACAAGATGATCAACAGAGAATTGATACCCAAGACAGTTAAGGTGCTAATAAAAGAGTCGATCTCAGAAGAAATAGATTTTTTTTTTTTGTCTTTTTGGAAGGGGGAAGGAAGGGCAATTGGGGTTAAGTGACTCGCCCAAGGTCACACATCTAGTAAATATTAAGCGTCTGAGGTCAGATTTGAACTCAGGTCCTCCTGCCTCCAGGGCCGCTGTTCTATTCACTGAGCCACGCTAGCGTAGAAGTAGAATTTTGGGCTGGAAAGTGGCAGTTGTGATTGATGTGCTGTAACCGCTGATTTTTCAGTAATATCATAAAAGCCTGAAAGGTGTCATAAGATTGAAAAAGAGTAAATGCTGTTCCAAACTTAAAAAAAAAGAAAGGAAGGAAGGAAGGAAGGTAGGAAAGAAAGAAAGAAAGAAAGAAAGAAAGAAAGAAAGAAAGAAAGAAAGAAAGAAAGAAAGAAAAGAAGAGAACTGAATCTGCAACCTATAGGCCAGCGAGCTTGACTTGCATTGCTAGGAAAATTACAGAATCAATCATTAAAGAAAAAGTTGGCAAATCTCTAGAAAAGGAAGTGTTGATTACCAAGAGCTAGCATGGTTTCATTAAAAACAGATCATGCCAGGATAACTTTGTTTCCTTTTTTGTCAGAATTGCTAAACTAGATGAGAGAATACTATGAATATAATTTACCTAAATCTTAATGAAGCTTTTAAATAAAGTACCTCATACTATTTTTATGAAGATGATGAAGGGTGATGGATTAGATAATAAGAGATTCAGAGTCGGTTGGATAGTCAGACTCAGAGTAGTTGTTAATAATTCATTGTTGACATGGCAAGTGGTCACCAGAGGAGTACCCCAAGGATCTGTGCTTGATCCTTTGTTGTTTAACATTTTTAAGAGTTAACTTAAATAGGTTTAGATGGTATGCTTATCAAACTTATCGATAACTCAAGGCTGAGATGGACACCTAATAACAATAGACAATAGAGTCAGGATGAAAAAGATCTTGATAGGCTAGACTAGCATTAGGTCAAATCTAATAAGATAAAATTCAATAGTCATACATATGTAAAATTTTACACTTGAGTACAAAACGTTAACTTCACAAATATAGAAGGATGGGGGCATGGCTAGACAGCAATTGTTTTCAAAAATAATTTGCCTAGTTTTAATGGACTACAAGTTCAATGCGAGTTAGCAGTGTAATTTGACAGGAAAAAAAAAAGCAATGCAGTTAATTGGCTGCATTAAGAGAAGCAAAGCTCCAGGATGATGGCGGATATAGTCCTTCTGTTTTCTGATAAATTCTGGTCACCATAGTTTAAGAAAAATATAAATAACCTGGAAAGTATCCAGAATGCCACCAGGTTTGTGAAGGGACTTGAGTAAATGTCATATGAGAGTCAGGTAAAGGAGTTGGAATTGTTTATCCTGAAGAAGAGCAGACTGGGAGTGAAAGGGAGTGGGAGGGATTTGATATTATAGCTGCATTCAAGCATTTTTGAAGATCTGTGATGTGAAGGATTAGACTTCTTGTGTTTGATCCCAGAAGGCAGAACCAATAGCAATGCATGAAAGTTACAAGGCAAATTTAATTTTGAAATACAGGAAAACTTCCTACCAATTAGAATTTTTGAAAAGGAGAATTGGCTTCCTTGAGATGTCTTTGAGCAGAGATTGGATGATCACTTGTTAAATATGTTATAATGGAGATTTCTTTCACGTATGATCTGGACTATATGGTCACCCAGGCCCATTCCAACTCTCAAATTCAGTGATTCTGAGATATAAGGGAGAAATTAAAAAGAAGGAATGAAAGGTCTAGGCAAAATTCAATAGGAAAATTGAAGAAGGGTTCATTTGAGGAATCATGTGCTATGGGAGATTTAGAGTCAGTCTGGAGGTGGGTTAGTGGTTATATATTTTATATATATATGTATGTGTACATATTTTATATATACAATCAGAAAGTAATACAATAGCCTATTATTGTGGAAGTGTGGTAGTTAGAGGCAGGACTGGTACACTGGTTGAAGTGAAGAATTTGGTCCATGATGATTAGGCAAACCATACAAACCACTTCACATATAGAATTATATATTTAGAGCAGTGATGTCAAACTCAAATAGAAACTTGGAGGCTAAACTGTATATAAGGATCCCAGTAGGTCACATATTGGCTTAGAAAATCACATATTGGGGCAGCTAGTGCAATGCAGTGAATAGAGCACCAGCCCTCGAGTCAGGAGGACCTGAGTTCAAATCCAGCCTCAGACACTTAACACTAGCCACGTGACCTCAGGCAAGTCACTTAACTCCAATTGCCCTGACCTCCCCCCCTTCAAAAAAAATTAAAAAAAAAAAAAGAAAATCACATATTAATAGAATCTCTGTTTTATTATATTTTTATTCATTTTGTTAAAAACTTTCAAATTACATTTTAATCTGGTTCAGGCCATGCTTGGGAGTGTTGTAGGTTGTATTAGGCCTGTGGGTTGCCATTTGACACTTCTGATTTAGAGCTTGGAGTAATTTTATTTTATTTATTTATTTATTTATTTATTTTTTTTATTTGCTCATTTACTTTTTATTTACAAGATTCAGTTCCACAATCACTTGAGTTTCAGATTTTCTCCCCTCCC